>JAOWCC010000569.1:0-1200000 GCA_030867875.1 Actinernus sp. WN-2022 | reverse complement strand
CATGGTTTGTTTTTGGTAAACAATTTGCAACGAATACCCTGCTACTTCGAAAGATCATTTGAAAACTCAAGAAAAGATAATTAATTTTGTAAACTGTGCAAATTCATACATACAGCTCTGGTGAATTTAGACTCATTCTGTGAGTGAATGATTTGGGGTTGGAAATGGCTGTGCTTTTTTATTTCAGGGTTAGGTTTTTAGAAGGTTTGTATGAGAAAATGCATTATTAATGAACCAAGTGGCAGTGAGGGTATTCAGCAGTTACTCCTTATAATCAGTTTTGCTTAAGTCACCTATTGCCCAAAGTTGCAACAAGTAATACTTCAATTTTTCTTAAGTCGCATTAAGTTGCCTGAACTCGCCTAAAAGTTCCACAATTGTTTGTTCCCGAAATTGTTTAAGTCGCCTTCAGTTGCTATTCATCACAGTAGGCCTATCTTTCCCCAAGCTGGCTCAATAAGATGTACAGTTAAAATTGTCCCAGCCTTCCTTAGCCATCTGAATCCTGATTTTGAAGCTCTGATCCAGAGAGCTAAAGACCCGTCAACCAAGTTTAATCCAGAAATCAACACCAACTGGTATGAAGTTCGTAAACATGGGCATAACATACTGGGAAATGTGATGAAGAATGTGAAGGGGAGAGCAGGTATCTTGCCATATCTAACCAACCATTCCTTAAGATCAACAACGGTCACTGTTGTATCTTCAAACAACATCGAAACCCGTAAAATAAAGGAATTACTGGACACATAAGCCACACCAGCATACAAAGCTACTGTGAGCGACCAACGCTGAACCAGTTCAAGCTCTCAAGTCCTTCATTCATTGCGAAGAGATTGCACAGTTGTCTTGGATTCTGTCTCATCAGACGCCACAGCAGCAGCAACAACAATAGCTGTAATTCCTGCCTTGTCCACTGCTTGACTTTAGACAGACAGGATGAAAATATTATCATGTCGTATGGCGTATATCCTGGAACCATTCTACCTTTTGGCACATTCCAAAAGTGTTCGTTCATACGCAGTACCTATGTAGACAACAATCATTAACTTTTCTGCTTGAAAATAACTTGTTTAGAATGCCGTTTTCCTCATTTTACGTCTACCCAACTGAAAGAACAAGCAAAGCACTGTCGGTTTGTATGACATGTTAAAATCAATTAGGATTTCTAAAATCGATTTGTAAAATCATGTGATCATCCTGCACGCGACTCTATTCATTGACGCACGATTTCCAATGTTGGAATCAGAAATAAATAAGTTTTTATAAAGTCGCCTCTTTGAAAAATCTCTCTGATATTCACCTGTATATACTAAAACAGCTATTCGCCTCAGACTCAATGGATATTTACCTCGACTTTGTCTCGATAAATATTCAATAATTATTCTAATCCTGGCCGCGACCTTGGGCAGGGACGTTTATAAGCCGTTGGCCTTGTCTCCTTCCACTTCTAATCGGCAAGGGGACGTGAAAGAACCTGTTGTGCTACCCGAAAAAGAGAAGGGGATTGTCATCCGGTACAGCAGCCTGGCCATTGTACTAACCACACACTCAACATTGTAAACTGCGTGGCAGCTATTAGCGCCGTCAACAGTTCGAATATGTCAGTAATATGTAAAGCGCCATGAGACTGTGGTGATACAGGAGGCCTTCACCTCTCAAAACCTTTCATTGTATTGGAACCCATTTGGATTGCACTGACAAAGAATTCCATCGTTTTAGGGTTAGGGTTTGTATTGTTTCAGGATAAGCTATTGTTTGGTTAGCCAGTACTATTCCAGGTCCCGAGGAGGTGAAGGCCACCCCTGGTGATATGGCGCTATATAAATATGGCCATTATTATTATTATTATTATTATTCTCTGGAATCGAGGTGAATAGTGGCAGAATATTTACCAAGCTGGGAAGCAGCGAGGTAAATATTCTAAAAGCCACTGTTCACCGATATTAAAGAGAATAGTTGTTTTAGTATATACCAACGAGGTAACCTCAAAATAGTCAAGATTGAAAAATAGTCCCGCTTTATTCCGAAACGTGACAAAATTCACATACACGCTTATTAGGCAAACTTAACTTAATTCAAAGAAAATGCAAGGCAAAGCACACAAGCTCGACGTACATGTATCAAGATGGCTGCTCGTTTTCGCGCTCTCTAGTTTTCGAGGAAACATTAAATAACTACATTCATAATGCCTCCTAAACAATCCAAAACTAAAGGATCCTCGCCAATAGCTGCATACTTTCTATTGAAGAATTAGTGGACCAAATCTGGGCTCGACTTGAAACGAAACTTGATGATTGGATTCAAGAAACCCTAAATAACATAATTGATGTGAAAATCGCCTCTGTTATCTCTGAATCAGTGGAAAAGGCATCTCCAAAAAAGCTGAAAAGGCAGTTGATGATTATGTTTCCTCTGTCAGATTCTAAACGGCACTTGACGAAAGCATCAAGTTTGACATCCAGCAACTCCCGACTATCTGAAATCGACAATCTCACTATTGCGGCTATACTGTTGAATGCTCAGATAGATGATCTCGAACAGTTATATGTGCCGTACGAACATCCGCATATTTGGTATCCCAGAAAACTCAAGTGCAGATGAACGAAGAGAGAACACAGATTAACTTGTTACCAACTTTCTTGAGGAGGAACTTGGGATTTCGCTGGACTATCAGTCGCTCACATCGTATTGGAAAAAGATCTAACAAACCACGACCAATTATTGTTCGCCTTACAAGACATAATCTGAAGGTAAACATCCTCACCAAGAGAAGATTACTAAAGGCAAATGGGAATCCCTTCTCTATTCAAGAGGACCTAACTTTCTCTAGGAGGTCAATCTTGGAAGTATCTTCATGAGAATGCTACAAATACGTTTGACAAGGTCTGGACAATGATGGCGTAATACATTTCAGACAAAAGACAAATAGTTTATTTATTTTTATTTATTTACAACATTTGGGCGAAACGCCACAGGAAACAAGCAATAGGACTCAAGGTCCCCTACGAGGCTTGTCTCCGCCATGTCAGTTCTACAATTGAAAGATGTACCACTCTCCAAGACTGTTGTCGTATCCTTGACAAATATCCCTGATCTTGATACATACTATCTTAAATTGATCTAATTACACTGAATGACTGATCATGTTATCCACCTATATAATGGTATGATTAATATTTATGATATGACTGTTCAATGATACGCCGAACTATTCATAGTCAAATGAATCTGAACTTGTTATCCACCTATATGATACTATGATTAGTATTTACGATGACTGCTCGATGATATACATTGAACTACTGAACTATTTATTTTCCCACCAGTATAATTATAATTTATCCCTTTTCTACTTTCATGTTTTGTAATAATATTTCTGTCTAACTCGTAAGTTAGAAGCAGCTCTGTACCCTTTATGACCATTGCTAACCCTTGTTCTGTTTGTCATTTTTCTGTACATAATAATCACCTAGCTATCTTTTGTGATAGCCGGCAATACTGGACACATTTAAAATATACTAAACTCACCCTTCAAGGACTATAATATAAGGCACTGTTTATTTCTGATGACTCTTGGTTTTGCCCTACCTGCTTATCAAATATCTTTCCTTTCGAACGCTTTGAGGATGACACTGACTTTTATTTTGCTATTTATGATCTTCATGCTATTTTCGATTCTAACTTTGATATTGGTTATATTAAAAATAAACATTTCAATCCCTTCCTTGAAGATCCTGACACTCGTCATATTTTACAAAATCCTGATCTTGACCCTGACACTAACATGTTTGTTAGTAATTCTAATATACTTGCCAGCTGCACCTATCTAACTTCTAAACCATTTAATAATCTTCAACTTACCTCCTCTGAAACGTTCTCTCTATTTCATCTTAACATTAGAAGTTAAAAAAAACATTCAGAGGATCTGACTGATTATCTTTCTACTCTAGATGTTCCCTTTTCGGCCATTGGTGTTTCTAAAACTTGGTTACATGAATCTACCATAGACGTTTATAATTTCCCTCGTTATAACTTTCTCACATATTCTAGACCACATAACAAAGGAGGTGGGGTTGGTCTCTATATTAACTCTAAATACAACTGCCCTTCAGTCTACAGACTTTAAAATATATGAATCAATATTTGCTGAAATACTCCAATCTAATGGCAAAACCATAATTATTGGCTGTATATATAAGCCACCTGATGTTAATGTAGGTTATTTTAATGATAGTATTAAATATATATTAGTTTTGAGAATAAGATATCATATTTAATAGGTGATTTTAACATCAACATCCTAAATATAGATTCTCATAAACCCACTGATGATTTAACCTTATGTCAACTGACTGCTTTTACCCCTACTTCCTACTTACAGCTCTACTACTGGTATTGATAACATATTTACCAACAACTTAGATTACAACATACTCAGTGGGGTACTTTATACTGATATATCTGATCACCTCCCTATATTTCAAATAACTAACCTTAAGCTTACTGTCGAAACCCGACCTAAACAAATTCATGTACGTGTCATAAATCCCTCTAACTTAAAACAAATTCCGCTCTTTGTTAACTGGCACTGATTGGAATTATATTAACAATACATCTTTATCTAATGAATCTTTTGAATTATTCATAAATCACCTAACACCTATCTATAATCAGTGGTTCCCTATTAAAACAGTTAACCTTAAAGATCGAGACAAATTCAAGCCATGGTTCACCTTTGGTCTTAGTAACTCTTGTAGAAGAAAGAACTGGTTTCATATAAAGTGAAGTCGGAAATCATCAAGTCACGCAAAAAGTTGAAGGGTTCCAGGCTGTTGATTACGGAGGGTTTAGTTTGTACGAGAAGCGTCGGAAACTGAATCGGCTTGGTCATGAGACGGCAAGATTTTCGTCAAATTCGATAGTGGAAGGATAAAGATGATTAGAAAGGTCTATGATTTGGTCATTACTTGATCTGGATTTGGAACTGGGCCCTGGCCTTTATTTTGAACTGATTAATTGAACTGATATGATTCACTTCTACCTGTATTTTTGTTATTATTTCCTAAGTGAAGCTTTTTACATATTTAAGTCCTCTTATATATTTATTTTGTTGGCAGCAGCATGAGGTAAGAGCAATTATTCTTTATTTACACATCATGATAGATGGCAGTTAGCCAGGATCAATACAGAGCAGCCATTGGGATATTTAATCATTTAAAAATGTGTTTTTGCCTTTTTTTATTTTGTTTACACGGTTTATTTTCTTTGTTGTTCTTAGTTCTTGCGCTTGGGTGTTTTTTGTTGCTTCGTATTTTGTTATCGAACGACATTCAAATGAATCCTGGTCCTCAGTCTAAGTCTTTGTTAGTTGGACATTTAAATGCGCGCAGTTTAAGATCAGATTTGAAGTTTTATGAGATCAGTATGCTAATTTTGGAACACAAATTTGATCTGTTTGCTTTTTCTGAAACTTGGCTCGATGCTAATTTTGTTCGTGATCATTCTTTGTGCGTTCCTGGTTTTCATTCTTTTGTTTTTAGGAACAGAGTTGTTGGGCGTGGCGGTGGTGTTGGTCTTTTTGTCTCTGACATATTTTGTATTATTAGACGGTCTGATCTTGAACATGAAAACTTATAATTATTTGGGTTGAACTCAAATGGAAAAATATTCACATCTTTTGTGCGGTGTGTTATAGACTTCTTTTAGGGTTTAGGATTTGTTTTAGTTATGGAGTTTAGTCATTGTGGTCCTATTGTATAGATTGGTGGTTCTGGATTGAGCTTTCACCTTGTCAGGCTCGAGAACCGTCCGCGAAGTACGGTCGAGGTCCCCATACCTCAGTGCAGGGTTGCTCTTTCAGGGAGGCTGAGTGCAAGGCATATAGTACTATGCATTCCTCTCGGGCTCTCTGGGGAGAGCAGCCCGTGCACAGTATTCCGGTTTATCTAGTTTGCTGACCGCGTCCATCTGGGTATTTGACTCATAGGTCTTAAATACCCTTGCGCAATATTCTTGTTTTGTGCTCTATAGATACCATGTAAATCCAAATTCAAGGCTTCAAATATTCTTGGCCATACATTACAAACTGATTAATGGATAATCCCCTATAATTTGCAAAACAAAAGTTTGGCATACCTTACTTTACATTACCAAAGTTATACAATATTGTGCCTAAAATGTCATATTGTTGAACTGTTCAACAGGGACTTGGATTTTCTTATGGGTTTATGTTCTGAAAGCTTGCATAACATTAGAGATTGTGAGGATTGCACAGTACTTGCACAGTGCTGAACTGATCTTTTTTTAGCTCCACCCAGTAAGATGTGAAAATAGGAAAATCAGAGTGTACCAAATGTAACTGCAACCCTTAGATTAGTTTTCTCTATTTTTTGAGAGGCTCTCCTGAATCTCATTAGCAAACCTTTGATCTTTTTTTAGCTCCACCTTTACTACATCTACATGTTTTTGAAGGAGCATCAACATTATCATCATCATTACTTCAAACTATCAGAATAAGGCTTTTATTTCACTAAAGCATTTTTAATATTTCTGGAAGTTATACATTATAACAAGTAAATAAATATTAAGACTACAAAATTATGTATCAAGTTAATACCAGCCTCCTTTTTCTGAATGTTCACCTTTCGTTTCTATTCTTGTCCTTGGGCGCGCATATACCCACAAGTACACAAGTACACTGTGAAGTTATAGACATGAATGGTTTTCTATAATCAACCTCTAGTTATGTTTGGTTTCCATTCCTTATATATTGTTCTCCACAAAATAAATCCAACCTTAATTACTTTCCTGGAAAGACTTGTCTACAATGACATCTAAGCTCCATCCACTTGCAGATTTATCCCACTTTTTGGGAGAACAACATAGATTGTTATAGTATTGTCGTAGTCATTATAACTTAGTTCTGTTTTTCTCACAATTTTCTCACAAATGGTCGTATATGACATCTTCATCAAATCCTCGCCAAGCCTAAAGATATCAAAATGTTCTAATTAATGATATTTTTTAAACAACAATAACGCTTCACCAATAACAAGGAACACAAAAAAACACCACTAACACATCACACACAAAAACTAACCATAAAAACTAACAATAAAAACTATCCTAATACTAACCAACATTAAATTTTACAAAGCCAACATTAACCTTACAAAACCAACATTAACCCTTACAAAACATTACACACCACCATTATCATCATTAAAACATCACATAATATATAAATAATGTTAACCATCCTCTCTTATAATTCTCTAACAAAATAACTTTCATATAGGATATCCATAATACTTACTCATATAATATATACCTACTGGTATGTAATCAACTAAAGTCGATTGAGGTATGCTAACCGCCGTGGAAAACGAGTAGCAGCTGACGTTTCGAGCGCTAGCCCTTCGTTTTATTTTTGCTCTGACGAAAGGCTAGCGCTCGAAACGTCAGCTGCTACTCGTTTTCCACGGCGGTTAGCATACCTCAATCGACTTTAGTTGATTACATACCAGTGTTTATCTTCCCCGCCGACGCAGATCAACACTAGTTTTTACAGGAACTAGTTGCCTATAATATATACCTAGTTAACACCATCACTCATATCATATACACTTATAATTACATACATATATAATACCTTCACTCATATAATATAAACTTAGACTTAGTTAACACCTTCACTTATAATAATCCTTCTATTATCCATAATAAAAAATATACTTTTAACAACTTCACTAATACTAAATAAGTTAAAAAATAAGTACGAATTTGGTGGTGCTTGCTTGTACAAGTACATTAACACTGTAATTATTATCATCAATGATGATGGGGTTCGGTACCACCTAACCTGGAACGATTCGGATGGCTCGGTTACCCACCTACGAGGAGGGTTTAGCACAACCTACAACTGATCCCTACAGGAGGAAACCAGGTAACCCTAGAGTCGACCCATGCCATATTCAAATACTTATTTTATCAATAATACTAACTAATACTACGTAAAATTAATTTCATATATAATACTACCTAGAAAACCTTATAATAACATCCCCTAATTATATCATAAGTCAGACAATAACAATATCAACCAGTAAAAAACCTTAACAATCTTCCACTAACTATCTTATCACCCTTATCTCCTACATGTACCTCAACTAACCAAACACAAAATAACCCATCATATTCAACAAGTACAAGATACATATTTCAATAAGAACATATTTTTTTATTAAAATGCAGCTCTCCTTTTAATTTACAATATATACTGAGAGAATGTGTATATAAACTAACCAATAAGCTAACCAAATCATGTACCAAATCATGTATGCCAATTAACTAAACGACTATGTAACATAGCCTTTGTACTTATCCTTTCTCTTAACTTAGGCATTACGTATTTTACCAACAATATTCGCCTTAATTTCCCACCATAACGAGCTGCCATGTTTACCATCCTTGTTAATTTCTTATCTAACAACTTATTACCAACATGAGGCACCCTACAAATTCCTAAATCAAAAACAGGTAACCTCTTCTTTAGACAACCAAATAAATTGTTACCGTACACATCATAAGAAATACTGTTTTTCTTTAAGAAACTTAATTTGTAACCCAATTTCCTCATTCTTATATAATATTTTTTATTTTTTTTATTTTTTTATTTAACCATATATATTCTCTGTGTTTGCTTCAAGAGCAAATGCTCATGTCAACAAGCAATTTAAATACAAATAAAACAGGAGAATAAAGAAAAACTACATACATTAAGTGTACATGGATATAATCAGCGAGTAAGTCAAGCTGTTGCAATGACAGATTAAGTAAAGCGATTTGTTTCTATGATAAAAAATTGTACAGCCTTGAAAATATGTTCATTTTGTAGAAGTGACAAGCTAGCGTGTCCGAACAGTAACGTTCTTAGCTTAGATCTGTCCGTACAAACTTGCCAATTATTAAGAACAAGTGCAACAGAGGTGAGAAGTTTTGCTCGCTGGGCAGCATAATTGGGACAATAGAGGAAAAAATGCATTTCAGTTTCATTTAGAAATTCACAAGAACAAGATGGAGAAGAGATACAGTTTCTCTTAAATAGATTAAAATTCAATTGGGAATTATCCATTCTTAGTCGGGTGTGCATAATTGAAGAAAACCTAGAAACAGAAATATTATATAACCTATTATACTGTGGACACCCAAACGCAGATTTGATAACATATTTAAAAGAGGTTAAGGTGGAAATTTTACGTATTTTTTAATCTAAATCATTCCATAGCTTTAAGGCTGAGGGCAAGAAAGACCCTTTATACCTTTCAGTTCGACAGGTTGGTAAAATAAAATTATCACCATGTCTCAGAGATATGATTGTACGTTCACTAACTTTTTGAGGAAGTAGCTGATACAGATAGTTTGGTGTGAAATGATTAACTATTTTATCCAAAAAAACTAATTTATGCATATGCCTCCTTTCTTTTAAATCTTCCCATCCTAATTCTTGTAATAAACGAACTCTACTAGTTCCTTTCATAGCTCCTGTTACCAATCTAGCAGCTTCATATTGAACATTTTCTAAGAGATCACTTTCCGTTTTGCTACACCCATCCCAAATACAGTCGGCATATTCCATGATTGGTCGAACTAGACTCTTGTAAAGAACAATAAGAGTCGATCTATTAACTTTATATTTTATGCGTTTAAGTAAATTAAGCCGTTTCGAGGCTTTTTGGTGAATGTCTAAGATATAGTTCCTCCAAGATAAGTAACTAGATAATGTTAGCCCTAAGTGAGTGTGATTATCAACTTCTTTGATAATATCCCTTGGGTGCGTTACTTTGTTTTTCTTTGCAGTGAAAACGACACTCCTAGTTTTAGTAGTATTCATAGTAACTAACCAATTGCTTGACCAATCCGTGATATTAGATAAATCAGCTGACAGATTTTCAGCTGCTTGCAACGGGGAATCATCAACGACTTTAAGTAGAGATGTGTCGTCTGCGTATAGAAAGCAGTTTGACAAGATCTGACTGGGAATATAATTGATATAAATCAGAAAAAGTAAGGGACCAAGGACAGATCCTTGGAAAACTCCTGCCCTAATCTCTAACCAGTCACCACTATGCCCATCGATAACTACACGTTGTTTTCTTTGAAATAAATAACTCGTTATCCAAATTAAAAGAGGGTCCCGAACGCCAAGTGATTTTAATTTATACAGTAATCCATCGTGCCAAACTCTATCGAACGCTTTACTTATATCGAGGAAAATCATTCTCACATCCAGCCCTTTTTCTAAAGATTCATATATTAACTGTACAATGTAAGTTAGCTGATTTACCGTAGAATCCCCTGGGCGAAAACCAGCCTGGAAAGGATACAAATAACAAATTCTTCATAGGAAATTATACATGCGAATAAATACGACTTTCTCAATTATCTTAGAAAGACTAGAAAGCAAGGATACGGGACGATAATTCAATTTACTTTCCCTATCATCCTTCTTAAAAAGCGGAATAACATTTGCAAGTTTCCATTGGCTTGGGAACTGGCCTAGGCTAAGCGATTTATTGATTAAGTATGTAAAAGATTTATATAAGCCATCGGCACACAGTTGTATTATCTTATTACCTATACCATCATAACCACAAGCCTTAGAAGTATCGACACGTCTTAGTAAAGTAAGTACTTCGTCGTCAGTTGCAACTAAGCGCGAAAGAAAAAAACCCGTTTGATAATGAATCATTGGGGGAATTGTTGTTGATCTCGAATCTAGTACCGTTTGTTTAACGAAGTGCTCATTAAAAATGTTAGCTTTTAATTGAGGGTCGTGAATAGTTTCATTGTTTTCAATGAGTGGCGGAATAGAAGATACTGTCTTATCATTACAAAGAGATTTAACAATACCCCACCACTTTTTGGCACAAGTGTTGGGATCAGAAAGGATCTCATTAACCTTTGTAAAATACCTTTGTTTCGTTTTTCTTATTAATGTCGTCGTGTGATTACGCTGTTTTTTTGTAGAGCGTCCATATTAAATGCGTTTCACACGTTTCCTTATTTCTCTACGAATCTCACTTGACATCCATTGCTTATCTTTCGGTCTTACTGTCACTGATACACATGGGATATGTGTATCTACGATTTTGCGGAACTATTTAAGCCACTTATCATAAACAGTGTCGATATCGTCATTGCCATTAGTAATGAAATCCCAGTTGGCCTCCTCTAATTCAGTTTCCAAATCAGAAGTGACAACATTATTAAAATTCCACATCAGTCGAGTAAAAGCATGTACTTTTGGTGTAAAAATTGACATTTTCCCATAAACAGCAGAATGGTCGCACTTTGATGGTAGACTTAATGACCCAGAATTTACAAAATAAGCAGGAGAGTCGGAAATAATTAGGTCTAAGAAAGTAGAACCGCTTTCAGTTATTCGTGTAGGATCCGTTATCAACTGGAACAAATTATTCGAATCAAGCCAGCTATAAAGTCGAACACCTAAGTCACAACTGTCCAACGGATTGATAGGATTATAATTTGCATTGAAATCTCCAAGTAGAACGATTACGTCGTGTTTATTCGTCCTACACAGTTGGTCAAAAATATTTTGCAAATTTTCAAAGAAAAATTATATCGATTGACTATCGTTCTTAGGAGGTCTATAGCAAACACCACATAATAGATTACATGTAACTAGTTTAACCTCCACCCATAAAAGTTCCAGACCAACTCTTTCCAGATCATATCTGCGTTTAGCACTTAAAGATTCTGATAAATATAAAGCGACGCCTCCCCGTGTCTATTTCTATCCAGGCGGAAAGGTAAACTGAATCCCGGTATAACAATTGAATCATTAGCAACACTACCATCAAGCCATGTTTCAGTAAATGCAAATAAATCGAATTTGTTTTCACATACTAAAGAAGAAATTTCGTCAAATTTGTATTCCATACTTAAACTACGAGCATTCAAATGCCCCAACAATAGTGACGATGAACGAGGCCCAGGATTCAGTTCAATATTTCGAGAAATTATAAGCAACAACCGAAAAATTAGAAAACACATAAACAACCCAGGCACAAAGATATATGACGAAAAAGCGCTAATGATAAAATGATGAGTTGAAACTCTGTAACAGTTAAATAACCCAATAGCTGCCCGATATAAGGCTAAACAAATTCCCATTTAAAACTGAAAAATAAGGAATAGAAACACACCTCATGTTGCACCTGAACCGCAATAATTATATGTAGTAGCAAAGTAAATACGAATATAAACATAATAACGATAAGTGAAGTTAAATTAGAACCTATGTAGAAAGATTAAGTGATATATTAACAGACGGACAAACGTCGAGTATCAAATTCCAAATAGGAAGTCCAGGGTCATATACAGTCATATTCTAAGTCAAGTTATTCGAGGACATCTCAATCTGCGAAGCGTTCTAGATCTCGCCAGCTTTTGATCTGGCTCACCTTATATAATATAATTTCATTGTATGATTATAATCTTCTATTGTACTAGATATCCGTGCATACCTTATACTTTTATTACGAACCAATCCTCTAAAAACATTAAGAGGATGATTAGAATTAAAATTTAAATAATTAAACCTATGATTCAACTTACAATAAGTCATTCTATGCACTCTTTTTAAACGCATAGATACATCGTCTAAAGATAATTTCACATCTAAATAAATACAACTGAAATAATTTACATCAAACTTAACTATTAAATTTGTAGGGTAAAATAACATCAGTCTGTCTAATTCTCCCTTTCATCTTAACCATATCCCTAGTTTCACATAAAGGAAAACCCAACATGAGCATACCTACACATCAAACATATAATATCACTGTTAGTCCTGGTAGTTAACTGATATAGATACTCCGAATATAACAAAACTAAATCTGCTACCTCCTTTGAATAATAACAACCCATAGGTACACCTTTACACTGCCTATAAATACATTCCCCTATGTAAAAATAGTTATTACTATTACATAAACTATATAATTATAATAAAAGAAGAAATATGACTCCTATCATGACCTAGTAAGTTATATAAACCCTCTAGTACACTCTTGACATCTGCATCTAAAATACCAGTATTGGTAAATAAATCCTTAAAATCATATGTAACAAATGAATATTCCATACTTTCATTTAACTCGTAATCTCCAATTCTATATAAAAAATCTACAGTACTATTTAACACTCCAACTTCCATTCCTAAATCTCTCATAAAATGTTTTAACTTAGAACTAAGTGATACTAACTCTGTTTGCAAAAATTTAGATACCTCAACGGTACACCACCCATAACCAGTTATAATAGGCCTACCAGTCAAATCCTTCTCATTTTGTGGCATAGGCTTTTCTTTCAACTTATGTACTTTTGGCATTAAATTCATACTTGACAACACATAACCGGCCTCAGGTGTTGATAATAATACCTTACGTAAATCAACATCATGAACCTTATATTTATCTAAAATAGTAGTTAATGCTAATTTGTAATCACTTATTATTTCCGTTACAATATTCAATGCTCTAAGACATCCAACATACTCATAAAAATCAGTATCTACTTGTCGCTTATACTCTTGTCTATACCACTCCAAAGTATTCACTGTCCATCCTAAACCCTTGTCTGCCTCCCTTACCACTAACCCTTTCAAATTACTCAACCGTTTAATTGCCTTGTTCAAAATAGTTGTCCTATCCTCAGGGTCATAAACTTCACTGTTAGCACTTACATTAGGATTATTATCCAAAGCATCTAAAACCTTAAATACAAAACCCTTAGACATATATGGTATATCAGGATGCTGTAACAATCGCATTACATCCTTACGCTTGTCACCCTTAGCGACTATATCTAATTTTATCCTAGTTTTCCTCCTACGTCGTCTTAACTTAGCATAAATATTAAGCCTCCTAGTCCTATCAGTATAATTCGTACCTAATGACACCTTAAGAAATTCCAATAACATATCCTCACTTATTAATTTTAAATACTCATTTGTATTTCCAACTTCCGATATAACACTAGGAACATAGCCAGGATTCTGATTTAGTACCTGACTCTACTTTACAGTAGTATGAACAATGGGCGTTCTGGCCCACCTTGAAAATGTTGTACAAGCAAGGCGGTTCGTTTCACTTCGTTTCACTCACCCCCTTGCTTGCACAACATTTTCAAGTTTTTCCAGAACGCCCATTGTTCATACTACTTATACACAGTGTTGCCCCAAATTGTCACTAGCCATTCTTACACCTAAAAATCCAAACTTGAGAACCTATTAGAGATATGATTAGCATATAGTTATATCGACACCGATTGTGCATTCTTCGCCCAATATGGAACACCTCACATTTGAGAGAACCCATCGGGCCATAGGTAAGTATCTACGTGGGTGGCAGATGGATGTTCCCGTGGACCACGAACTAGGTGTTGACCCAAGGGCCTTCCTAGAAGGCACGCACCACGATATTCATCAGAAATTGGTGGAAGAAGTCGATGACCTACGTGGCGTGAAGTTTCAACTCGCTCTGAAGGTGATGCTCAGGAAGGACCATCCGGACGGTAGAAATGAGTCTACTAACCCTACGATGCGCCATAACCAGGAGATCGTCATGCAGACCGACGAGATTCATGAGGCCTTAGACAGAGCCATTTCAACGATTCTAGAGCATCTCGAGAAGTGGACGAATAGAGGCTCTGGATGGGTTGTCGACCACATCATCCTTCTCTATCTAAACATCGCTCTCTACCAACCTCTGAGAGGTGGATCCTTCATCGAACTACCTCTGGCAGTTGCAAATAAGAAAGCCGTGATAAATGTAAAGAACAACGACGACAACTGTTTTCGTTGGACACTACGCTCAGCAATGTTTCCAGTTGCGAAACACCCACAGAGGACATCGAAGTATCGAGAAGACGATGGGTTGAAATTGGATTGGCTTAGCTTACCAACACCAATCTCACAAGTAACGCGCGTAGAGAAGCAGCTCGACCTAGCAATCAATGTCTTCGGCTGGGAGAAAGGTGTGGTGGTAAGCTACAGGATTAGCAGGCAACGTGGGGACATCCACCGCATCAACATGCTGATCATAGAGAAGTCCGGAAAGTACCACTATACCTGGATCAAGGACTTGAACCGCCTCCTTTACAGTCATAGCAAACACCACGGTAGGAAACACTTTTGCGAGCGATGCCTACATGGGTACTGCCGAGAAGACCTCCTTGAAGCCCACAAGCCCGAGTGTCAAGGTATAGGGGGAACCGCCGTGAGAGTGGAAATGCCTAAAGAGGGTGAAAACAAGCTCTCCTTCCAAAACCACCACAGACAGCTACCAGCTCCGTATGTTATCTATGCTGACTTCGAGGCTTTGACCACTAAGATCGCAGGACCAGAGTTGGATCCCACAAAGAGCAACACTCAGAACACACAACATCATGCGGCTTGTGGCTTTGGCTACGTCGTGGTTCGATGCGATGGTCGTACGGAGCCTCCAGTCGTTTACAGAGGTCGGGATGCCACAAAACGGTTCCTGGAGGCAATGCAGCGAGAAGAATCGAGAATCAAAGTAGTTTTGGAAAATCCAAAAGCAATATGGATGACCCAAGAGAATGAGTTTGCCCACGATACGGCCACAATCTGCCATGTGTGTGAGAAGCCACTCTACTGTGACTCAGTTCGCGACCATTGCCACATCACAGGCAAGTACAGAGGCGCAGCCCACAATGCTTGTAACCTCAACCTGCGGTTGAACCCCAAAACCACAACCATACCAGTAGTATTCCACAACTTGCGGGGTTACGACGCGCATCTAATAATGCAGGCTATTTCCAAGACGAAGGGGCAGATCACGTGCATCCCTAACAACACGGAGAAGTACATATCGTTCTCCCTAGGCCAGCTGCGATTCATCGACAGTGCTCAATTCCTCTTGGCATCCCTAGACAAGCTGGTGTCAGCCAACCAGCCAGAAGCCTTTCAGATTACTGCTCTGTATGAGCCTAGTGTAGAGCGGCAAGGCCTACTTTTGCGAAAAGGCATCTACCCGTATGAGTATATGGATAGCTGGAATCGGTTCGCAGATCCACTCCCACCACAAGCCGAATTCTACAGCAGGCTATCGGCTGAAGACATTTCCGAGGAGGACTACGAACACGCTCTGAGGGTCTGGAGCGCCTTCGACTGTAAGAACATGGGAGATTACCACGACCTATATCTCCGAACCGATGTGCTTCTTCTGGCAGATGTCTTTGAGACCTTTCGGGAAACGTGTCTACATCAGTATGGCTTGGATCCTGCACACTACTACACCAGCCCTGGTCTCTCTTGGGATGCTCTCTTGAAAACTACAGGTGTGGAGCTCGAGCTGCTCGTGGACTATGACCAGCATCTCTTCGTAGAGAAAGGTCTTCGCGGAGGCATATCTATGGTATCCAAGAGACACGCCAAGGCCAACAATCCTCTGGTTGAGTGCTATGACCAATCCAAGCCCACAACGTATATCCAGTACCTCGATGCCAACAACCTATATGGATGGGCGATGAGTCAGCCACTACCAACAGGAGGCTTTGAGTGGGTAGAGGACCTTCAAGGACTCGCCAATACCATAGTGGACTGTCCATCTGACAGCCCTAAGGGCTACATACTAGAAGTGGATCTCGAATACCCGCAAGAACTCCACAACACACACAACGCCTATCCGCTAGCACCAGAGCGCATGAAGATCCCAAAGGAGTGGATGTCCGAATATCAGTGCAACCTCAAAGGTACATCAATAGAGGTTGAAAAGTTGGTGCCAAACCTCCACGACAAAGAGCGATACGTACTACACTACCGCAATCTACAGCTCTACCTATCGCTAGGCATGCATCTCAAGAAGATTCACAGAATACTACGATTTGACCAAAGTCCATGGATGGAGCCTTATATCCGAAAGAACACTGACCTTCGTAAACTGGCTACGAGCGACTTCGAGAAAGACCTCTACAAACTGATTAACAACAGCGTCTTCGGTAAAACCATGGAGAACTTACGCAAGCGCGTAAATGTCGATCTAGTGCGTTCCAGCGAAGAGGATAAACTTAGACGCCTGATTGCCAGCCCAACCTTCGCACGGGCAAACATCTTCGATGACGATCTGGCAGCCCTGCATATGCATAAGAGTCGACTGACTTTGAACCGCCCAGTCTACGTGGGGATGAGCATTCTCGACCTCTCAAAGCATCTGATGTACGACTTCTACTACAACCAACTGCTTGGACAGTATGGAGACCGATGCCAACTGATGTATACAGACACAGACAGTTTACTCCTTAAGATCCAGACAGACGATGTGTATGCCGACATGGCTACCCACGAAGATCTCTATGACACATCTGACTACCCTAAGGAGCATCCACTACATAGCACAGAAAGTCCTTGGAAAGATGAAGGACGAGTGTGCCGGGCGCCCAATCGCTGAGTACGTAGGCCTTCGACCGAAGATGTATTCTATCCTAGAGGCTGGTGGGAAAAGCATAAGGAAGGCTAAAGGCATCCGCAAGGTAGTCGTAAAGAAGCACATCCGCCACGAGCAGTACAAAGAGTCGCTATTCGATAAGAAAACCTTCCGGCATGGGATGGATGTACTACGCTCGGAAGGCCACCACATCTATGGGCAGCACATTAATAAGATATCCCTTTCACCATTCGACTCCAAGCGTTGGATCCATAATAATGGAATCGATACATTAGCCTATGGACACAAAAACTTAGACATGGATGATTTCATTTACGAGCTGCTACACTAGGCACGAACAGAATACCTCTTGGTGGTAGTTCCGTATCTGGTGGAACGACTTGTAGCTCTTCACGAACGAATCCACGTTTGGGTGCGTCCTTCTCCCCTTCTTGCTTTGCAAGGTAGTACAGCACAGGCTGCCCCGAAGATACTACACTTCGCGAAATAGCGTATATCTGTAAACTCCACACGGGATCAGTAGCTCTACGTTTTTCACCCCCTTCCAATTCTCCTGGTGCGTAGAGATATCGAACTAAGACGTCGAATGGTAGGCGCTCTTCTCTCAATCCAACAGTGCGCGAATACGTAGGAGTCTTTAGGTCTACTTGCTGCGTCACTACGGAATTCGAAGGCTCCTTTCCTGTAAGTCGAGTCACCTCACTGTTCAGGGCTTTGATAACCATTGGTAAACGAACTACCCATTCTCTACTACGCGCATCCGAGCCTTCCGAAGTAAGTACCATCTCTTGTGCATATTGATATCCAAACAATCTCTCAGCTAATGTCCTATTCGCTCGTTCGACGAAGCCTTGCGCTCTATGATTACCAGCCTCGCCTCGTTGAACTTTCGTACCATGTAGTTCTAGCGTTTCAGACATACGCCCCATGAATTCTCTACCAGGATCCACTTGCAACGTCTTTGGCCATTCGAGTGGACTACGTTTGTAGATTCGTTCGAATGCCGCAGCAACTTCACCACTATCTTTAGATGCTAAAGGTTCGGCTTCTTTGTATCGAGAAGCTACATCGATTACTACTAAAGCGTACTTGTATAGCTTTCGTCCCCGCCCAGGTCGATCGTGTGGTAGGAATATCAAATCAGCTTGGTGGACTTCGTTTGGTTTCGATACGGTCCAATGCGGACGTGGAATGTGTTTTGGTGGTGGTAGATATACTTGCCACATAGATTGCTTTTTCAACCAACTCTTAGCTACGTCTTCCGATGCTTTCGCTGCTACCGATAGCTTGTCAATTGCAGCGTGACCTTTCCAATAACCCATAGGACCATAGAAGATATTCGCAAGTTTATCATCCATCATACATCTATGCATTCTAACCTTCAACAGATGAAAAAAAGAAAAGAATAAGAACCTATCCACCCAGTCCTCATTCCTTTCTTTTTTTTTTTTTTTTTTTTTTTTTTTTTCGTATTTCTTAGTAGTAGCCTAGTAGTAGCCTTGTAGTAGCCTAGTAGTAGCCTAGTAGTAGCCTAGTAGTAGCCTAGTAGTAGCCTAGTAGTAACCTAGTAGTAACCTAGTAGTAGCCTAGTAGTAGCCTAGTAGTAACCTAGTAGTAGCCTAGTAGTAACCTAGTAGTAGTGGCAATGGCTATAGCCATCTACTAATGGCGTATCCAGCGCCTAGCATTCCACCACCAACGTAGAGCAACTCGCCAGTCTTCTGATTGTTTGAGGGTCGGTAGTAGTCAGATAAGCGGGGTTCTTTCATTCCTTCGAGCCGTTTAAGCGCCTTACGTAACTTATCGGATTGCACGAAGGCTTTGTTGCTATCTCTTTGAACGTCGTATGCGTCGCGTTCAAGACCTTCCTGATTTTGTGCAAAGTCGTATAGTCTTTGACGTTCGGTTCTATACGCTGTCATTTCAGATTATTGTCTTTCGATGGCCCTATCGTGTCTCTCTCGTTCTGCATCCGTATCACCCTTTCCAATCATTCTAGCTAGTATACCACCACCAGTAAATGCCGTCGCATTCAAAACAGCTCCGAAAACTGTCATAGCAATTGCTGCCGCCATTACGGTATGATCTTTTGTTTCTCGAGATACTGCTTCGCGTACAAGCTACCAACTATCACGGCAGTCCACTTTGCGTAATTTACTAGGGAAGAAGAAGGATCGCTAAGCATAGATTTCTTGGTAGTCTTTCTTACGATCCACCCAATACCAGCAGCGAGTCCTACAATTATAGATGCACCGGTTGCTGTCTTCATCAATTCCTTATCCATCTCGACATATATAGTATGGTATCTAGTCTTTAAGTGTTACTCCATGTCTGGTACCGTTGGCTTTGCCGGAGCTGCAGGTCGTGTCGTGCTAACGGCGGCAACACGCTTATTGCTATCTACATACTTTTTGTATGTATAGTACGTGCCAACCAATGCAGCGCCTGTACCAATAACTGCAAGGGTAGTATTAGTAGAGAACCGACTTTCTTCTACGTCAGTTTCTTTGGACGGTTCATTTTCACGTTCTATCTCCATCCTTTGAGCTTCTTTTGCACGGGCAGTGACCTTCTCCCAAGCTAATTTTCCTGCTGCAACGCGCTTTGGATGTTTTCCTTTCTTAGTTGGTACAGTCGTCGGTGGACTCGCAGTTATCTGATCCGTCTGTCCTTCCATCTTGATTCGATATAGAAGATATATGTGAAGGTTCAATAGGTGTGTGACACTAAAGATTCTTTAATGATGAATATGCCTCAAGTACTACGGTTCTTTCTGGGGTATCCACTTCATATTCGTCGACTTCGTCATCCTCCTCTTTCCCTGGCGTATAGTGTGCAAGGATGTGATACATAGCGCTAGTTGTCGCTACGAGTGGGCCTGCTCTGTAAGACAACGACCCAGCCATGGCAGATATCTCATTTCGGATTAATTGGTCTTCTTGTAGATCCTTCAATAGTTCTTGGTGAGAATCTATAGGTAGCACGTATGCGATTACGCGAACTACTAGGCTAAGTGCTCTATTTACTAAACACCCTGTTATTTGTTTTGCTAAGCCGGACTGGTATCTAGTATGTAAGCGTTCTACGTCTTTGTCTGACAGTTTAGAAATGTCCCCTAGAGAGAGATTCTTCCCTAGGTATTCCTTCGTCGTACCAGTTACGGCTAGAATCGAGAGAGCTTCCCGATCTTCCGTTACAGAGGAATGCGCATTCTCTATTTTTGGTGGTGGTGGTGGGCCTGTTACATCCTCACCAAGTAACTCGAGTGTTTCTTTATCGTCCATGATAATATGTTGTAGGTGCTGGGAGCTCTAACACTACCTCGAAAGGATGGCGTAGACAGAAGCACATGCGAGCGAACTTATGGGATCCAAGTATCGTTCGTAACTCTTTGCATTCTTGCGAGCCTCCATAATCCTCAAATATCCTTTTGCCATCTACGGCCGATGCTGTATGGAATGCTACTACGATAGCTACGTTCTCGCGGAAGGGTTTACATATGCTCGTCAATTGTTGGGACAGCACCCAAATAGAAATCCCTATATGTCGTGCAGAAAATGCTAAGTCTACTAGCTTGTCAGTTCGTTTCTTGACGTCCTTCGATGCGGCGCAATCATCGAGAATCAATAGAGTACTGGTACCTGACCAAAAGGTCGCGCAAATACTTAACGTAGCGTCGATGGCATCCTGCTGTGGTGATATGTCGAAGAAACGAGGATCTCGATTTGCGAATCCGCGATAGGTTTTATTGTGGGCATATGTAGGACAAATCAGTACTATGTAATCGAACTTGCCACGAAATTATCCACGAAGTTGTTCTATGAGAAACGCAGTCTTCCCACAATTCGTTGGACCGACTATGAGTGCGTTGAACGGCACGTGCTCTACGAGAGAATCCATCAGTATGTTATACTACGTAAAGATCTGTTCAATATCGTGAGCTGAGCATCCGCAAGGACATAGATGTGCATGTTCACATTTCCACTTCCCTTCGCAGTTCTATGTATGCGAATGTCGATATCTTTTCCACCGCCCGTTTGTGCCAATCCATCACCATGAACTGTGGAATCCTTTGCCGTGCGACAATCGACTAGGATGGCGAACCTATTGTTGTAAAACTTCGTTGGAGTCATGGAAGTATTGGACGTAGCAAACCATCCTTTCGCAGCCTCCCAGAAATCTGGGGGAAGCATACCGCTTGGAAAGAATCTGTTGGGAATCCCGTTGACATCTACTTCTATCTTCAAAATATCAGGATTCGAGAATGCTTCGCTATCTCGCGTACCAGCAGTGTGTGGATCTACGAATAGTAGAAGTAGTCCAGCAAAGGATCGTCGTGGAACGTTGACGTTTTGAGATATCAAAGCATCGGATGCTTTAGCGATAGGTACCGTCTTGAAGTGAACGGCGTGGTCGTATAGGAATGCGGTACCTGTTTCGTACTTGTGAAGCGCACTACTAGCCAGAGTTTCATCCTTGATTGCTTCGTATTCTAGTTGGATGTTGGTAAGTTGGTACGTACCTATCTTTGTCGTATCCGATCCAACTACGACATCGATGGCATGCGCTAGAGTCAACTCGAATGAAATAGTATCTTCTAGGTTTGTGGATATAGAACTCCATGTTGTGTCAGAATGTCGACGTCTAATGGAATTCTATATTTGGAACCGTGTGCAGCTAGGAGCGCGTTATCTGCAGCAACCGAAGTACTCTTATCGCCAGCCTTAGATCGTAGCTTGTTTACGTTCTCTGATTGGATGCCTTGTTGTATTCTCGATTCTCTCTCTTGCGTGGATAGATATACGTCGGAATACGTTTGTAGGAGATCCGACCTGGCAAGGTCTTCTACCATTTCAGCCCCCATCTTACAGATTCTATGTATAACCAAGCATCGTCCAACGTTCGAAACGACTCTGTTATTCGCATGTCCACCAGATAATACGATGTCGCCCAATAGCGCTAAGCTACCAGGTACTAGTACTATGCCTTCACCTAGCGTTGGAACTTCTACGTATAGAGTCTCACCTGGATTGGCAGATGATGGAGTGAAAGTTTTCCTATACAAGGTTCGTTGAGCTTTGAGTGCAAGAGGCTCTCTCTGCGCCTTCGTAGGAATCAACTTTGACGATATCATGTTGAACATACATAAATATACGGTTATGTTTAACATGGAAGGCGATGCTGCAGAGGAAAGACCTGGTGAAGCCACGGGAGGCGAAGACTACGACGATGAGGATGCTGTCGATATGGAGAAGTGGAAAGTGGCGTTTCCAGAAGAGTCGGGAGAAATGTTCCCGATGAAAACCAGACGCGACTACGCCAAGGAAGGCGCTAGGTCAAAGAATCAGGAAACCTCGTTTTCTGTAGACGATGATGATTACATCGACGAACTCACCGGCCCGGAAGACTCGAAAGTTTCTAGACGCGAAAAGGTCCTGGAAAATCTGGAAGATGAGAAACCTCCTAAATTCGGCGCTAGAGATGTGATCTTCAAGCAGGGCTTATCGGAAAATGCAAAACAGGACATGTTCGAGACCGTCTGGGAACGATATCCAGATGTGGGAATTCGAGGTGTTCTCGAGATGGCAACCATGTCTGATGGTAGAGTCGCTATCCACGAGTATGGAAGTAAAGAAAAAGCGATTCCTATGACCACCACGAAGGGTGGGTTATATAAGAAGATGGGAAAAGGTCTCAAAGTAGTCCTAGGACCTTCGAGGGAAGAAATGGTAGAAGAAGTCATAGAGGCCGAAGACCAATTGCGTGAGAGGATCCAACGAAATGAAGAAATACTCAAAGACCCTACGTCTACCGAAACTCAGAAAGAAAACGCTACTAATGAAATAAGAACCGATCAGGAGGAACAAGCAGTCCTAGAACAAATAGAAGAAGCCCTGGCAGAACGTATGCCACTTAGGGATCGTATAAGAATCATCTTCAAGAAGTATGGAGTCAGTATAATTAGCGTGGTAGCTGCGGTAAGTACGGTGATCGGCGTGATAGTTTCCAATCTGACAAAGGCAGTTCCCGAGATAGTATCGGGAGTTGGAGATGCTGCCAAAGCAGTCGCTAAAACAACTGCCAAAGCCTTAAAAGCAATGGGTAAGAAGTTAGAGGAGATTCTACCTAAGATGATTGGGCCAATTGCGAGTTTCGTATTCAGTATGGCTGCCGACGTTGTTGGAGTCTTAGCAAACAACGTTTGGTTGTTAATCGTAGCAGCAGTGGTCTTCGTAGTGGAGCAATACAAACGACGCTAACGAAACAACGTCCATGCGATTCCAGCTGCGGCAATAGATGTCACTGCGAGATTAATCTCATGTTGTGGGATAGACTTTGGTACAGGAACTCGGTTCTTGTGCGTCTCATGAGGTGGTATTAATTTCTTATCTGGGGGTCCTTCCATGGGAGGCGGACGTCCTTTGACTTCTGCATTGATGTCGTTAGTACCTAGCGTCATATCTTTCGTGGCTTTCGGGGTTGGATTTCTATAGCCATCTTTCTTACCAAGATAGTACACTAGATTGCTTGGCAATAATCGCACGCCTATAGCTATCGCTAGATCGAGCCTCTTATGCGTTGTCATTATAGCAGTAAGATAGTTTTTGTAGCTCACCACTAAATCGTTTTCGAGAATAGCGCCTTCGACTAAGCTCTTGAACTTTTCTTTGACGTTGAAGCTATCTACGATGGATTCGTTAAGATCGTTTTGAGCGCCTAGAATACAGTATCCAAAAGCCTCAACAGATCGATTCAATCTACCTAACCCAGCATTCGTCAAACCTCTACCGCTTGGTGGCGTAAACCAATTGTATTGTTTACCGTTGTTATTGCTAATGTACGATAAAGGAAACTGATAGTCCGTACGACTCTCCTCAGGAAACTTGAAGTCACCACCAGGCCACTTCGCAGAGTACGAAGTATTATGTGCGTACTTCTCTGTATAGTTCAACATTCTTCCATGAGAGTTTACGTAGACGTCTCCTAAGCCATCCAACCGAAAGTCTGGCGTTCGAGATATACCGAATTCGATGCACAATTTCTCAAGGACTGATTTGCTATAGAGATTGTTGAGTTGCTTGAAAGCACGGTTACCAGGTAGAGGAGCTCCAAGTTCGTGTAGAATTCTTCGTATCGTGAAATATACGTGGAATCGTAGGAACCCTTGGACAACTGGTGGATATGTTTTGAAAGTGGGGTCAAACAACGACACTCCGCATCCAGAAGTTACACACCACGTTGCAAAATTAAGTTGTTGAGGCCAGTATTTGAAATCCGGACCTGATAACCATCTACGAGACTCATTCGCTGTCGTATGCTTTACAACGATCTCCTTGAATATATTTGGAACGCCTGCTTCGAACTTCTTCGTAGGTGTGACGTATATCCATAACTTGGTGAGATCTATGTCTTGTGCCGGTTCGGTAAAAGGAACTGCTCGAATAGGATATTTCGCACTCTTATCTAGTGTCAATGTAGATGGGAAACCATCAACCATTCCCTGCAATGCGTCATCGATGCGTTTTTGAGTGACTGCAGGTAACTTTGAGACATCATCGCCGTAAACGACATAGCTAGAATCTCCATCTCGAAACCAAATACTCGTCGAATATTTGTCTGGACCGTTCACTTCCGTAGAGGCATAGAACTTGTGAAGATCTGCATGTGGGTATCGTTTCTCGAACTTCGCTAATAGATCTGCATTCAATGTTGCGATCTTATCGTTTTCTTCTATCCAAACGCGTTTGGAAAGACCTTCGTGTTCCCGCGTGAATAGTACGCTCTCGTAAACTGACTTACCACCAAGTGCTATATCGAGAGCCTTACCAGTGCGACCGAGCCACCCCATCAATTTACCACCTCCCGTCTTAGTAGGAGGACCTTCCTTCGTGAACACGCGATGAGACATTCCCCGATCGATGAAATTAACATTATCGGAAGTAGATTCGAACCAACTAAGTACGGCATTAGGAAATAGATACTTGAACTGTTGCCATGCATCTGCCATGTTGAAGCTATACGTATATATAGTTATACCTTCAACATATAAGATGGTTCTCTTATATATCACCACAACATTGGCCGACCATACTGTCTACTTCGACAACCCTATTCTCATACAGAACATTTCACTAGTCGAGGTCACTATCGAGAATAGTTGGTGGAACCTAGCAGAGAATGCTACCTTCTGGTGGTCTACCGAAGGTGTGGGGTTACCGTACGACGTTCCTAAGGGAAACCACACTATGGCGAGCCTTCGACAATTCCTTGCGCCTGCAGTTAGTGCTGACATCATAAAAATCGAGAAGCCCCACCATAGGAGGGCTTGGAACCTAGAAGTCAAGCAATCGATTCTACTTAGTGGAAATCTCTGCAAACTGATGGGTATTAATGAAGATGGGACCGGCACGCGACTAAAAGTAGGTATGCACGAAGTGTCCATCCAAGATGAAATCCACATAGCGTATATCTGCTGCGACGTGGTGGATTCCAGATTCTCGATTCAAGAGGGAAAACAATCTAAAGTCCTAAGTAGAATACATATCCGAGGCGATAGATTTTTGAAAACGACGTATGCCTCACTACAACCTCTAGCTGTCAAAGCTCTAGGTACGATACGAAGCAGTCTTCGTCTGACAATTCGTGATGAGAAAGGTAATACGATAGACTTCCAGGGTCGACCCATACTGTACGTGTTGAAGCTTGAGTAAGTTATATGTATAACGTTACAATGGACGGCGATTCTATTCAACCGTTTCCCTCAGCACCAAATATCTATCCACCGATTGCTAGTGACACTGGAAAGAACTTTAGACTGCAAACGATCCGAGACACGCTTTCGGACATCGAAGTTCAAGAAAGACACTACGAAGGTGTGCGCAAGAAATATGCACGTTCTCAAGGAATAGTTCATGGTATCGCAGTGGCAACGGGAGGTCTATCTGTGATCTTGTCTGGATCTGGATTGGGCGTAGCGTTGACTGGGGTTGGAATAGTGATTGGTCTACCACTTGGAGTTGTTGGTGGACTATGTGGATTGATTTCAGCATCTACTACCATCGGAGCCAAGAAGTTAGGAATGAAGGTTTCTAAACATGAAAGGACGACCACGTTGGCAAAGGCGAAAATCAATACGATTCGCGATCTAGTATCGAAGGCCCTACGCGACGAAAACATATCCGACTCTGAATACGGTCTCATCCTGGACGAAGCAAATAAGTATGAGATTATGAGGTCTGAAATTCGTCGCGAAGGTGAAAAAAGTCCGGATCGGGTTCGAGCCGAACTCAAGCAAGAAGTGCAAAAGGAAATGCGAGAAAAGCTTGGCAGCTTAGTGGGGTAAGAATCGATATTTCCTACGAAAGAAACGAACATGGCTCCCACTTTCACTTCGCTAAGTCCTATCGCTAGTTAGCCCATGCTTAGTGTAAATTGGTTCGAAGTGGGAATGGTAAGAAAGCAACTCATTGACAAAACGCTTGACTGAATTTACGAATATGTCACATCGTCTGACGACCTCGTTAAGAGGCATAGACGATCCTAAACGACGTAGCACCTCGTAACTTGCTCCAACGACTTTCGTCTTAAGTACCGACTTGGTGCCTATGTTGCTTTCTATTGCCGTAGTAACGACCTCGTGGACTATTCATTGAACGTCCGTAGGTACTCCTTGAGGATCGAGTTTAAGGAAAGTCGTTGCAATGTGGGGAACTATGCGCTCGGCATTCAAGTCCATATCGATCTTATCGTCGTCATACAGAGAACGTATAAAGACCTCTCCGCTACAGCTGCCTTTGTCGTTTAGTTGCACGAAGCGAGCAACCTCGCCTCTAGATCGCACAAACCCGCATTGCACGCATGCCTGGTAGAGTAGAGCAGCTAAAATGCTTCTCTTAGCGCGACTACGCTTGAGACAGACTTTCCTTACTTGGATAAAGGCGTCGGCTACGATTCCTAACGTGTTCGTAGGGAACGATAGGCCATAACTTTGTTTATAAATAGCGTTGTACGCTTGTAGTTCTCGTAGGATCGTTCGTCGTTGCAGGTATGTGTTATCGCTTTGCTTTGGTTTTGCGCGGTCTAGATCATTTTGATACTGAAATCTATCCGGACCTACAATACACAGTCGAGTAGTATCAACGTCGACCTTCGTTTCTTCACAGGGTTCGGTCTCGGAAACGAGACCGCATGTGGGACACACGAATTCCGTTCCTTGTATTTCCAAGGGGCAGAGACAATCGGAACATGTTTCACTGGTGTTGATTTGCAATCGTGGTTCAATATACAAGCTTCTACAAATTCCAGGACCAAACAATCTGATGAGCTCGGCCATGATACGCTATAGATGCCATCCGTCTAATAGGAAAAAAAAAAAAAAAAAAGAATGAAGAGGGGTCACGCAACGACCTCCCTCCATCCTTCTTTTTTTCTTACGTGGCGGTTCCTAATCTTCCTTCTCGCGGCTCCTCAAGGCAGTCAACACCTCGTCGAACGCACGGCCGAGAGCCCCGTCCAAACCTTCCTCTGGTTCCATCGCTCTTGGTTCCGCGGTCAATTCTACCGTAAGAGCCTCGTCGAAACCTTCCTCTGGTTTCACCTTTCTTGGATACGAGTCATAGACGGGCCCCGGCTTGTTGGCAGTCCTAATCAACTCGTTCCTGAGGTCTTCCTCTAGCATCTTGTCGAACTCCCTAGCGCGTCTCATATCGGCCGCATTCGGCTCTTCCTCCGGTTCCACCACGTTCGGCCCTGCAAGTTTCTCCTGCTCCTTAGCGCGTTTTATGTCGAGGTTCTTCTTATTGA
This sequence comes from Actinernus sp. WN-2022, assembly GCA_030867875.1. Classification (NCBI taxonomy): domain Eukaryota; kingdom Metazoa; phylum Cnidaria; class Anthozoa; order Actiniaria; family Actinernidae; genus Actinernus; species Actinernus sp. WN-2022. Next base: position 1,171,699 of record JAOWCC010000569.1, on the reverse strand, counting down.
GGATGAGACGACGTTGAGGTGCTCCGCATACTGAGCAAAGCTCGAAACTCGTGCGACATCCTTTGCCGCACTTCAAGCACGGCACGAATGGGGCGCAACCTCTCGAGATTTGGTAATTGTGCTGGGCACAGTACTTTGATGTCGAAGACATCTTCTTGGGGCATTTCATGTCCTTTCCTCGCATCAACCAATCACAAGTTACTATCTCAGTCATTGCGACGTCTACGTTTAGGTTCTTCGGATCGTTTGATCTGTATGGTATTAATGCGTACTAAGATGACAACGAACGCAGGTCTCACATGCTTCGCAATCGCAGTAGTTATACCCTGTGACGGGCTGAAAGTGCTCAGCGAGCCACTTAGCGATATCGCAATACCCGCTTTTGTAGGCGGTGAGCATCATATGATCGAAGTCTTCATGCTCTATGATGGGCTTAAAGTACTCAGAGAGCCCTTTAACATCATCGAGATGGCCGTGTCTACTGGCACTTGATATAACGTCAACAATGCATTCATCCTTTATGATAGGCTGAAAGTACTCGATGAGCCATTTAACGACATCGAGCTGACCATGCCTACTGGCATCTAGCATAGCGTCGACAACGTAGTCATCATCCATAGGGGGCTGAAAATACTCAACGATCCATTCAGCGACATCACAACGATCATTCCTACAGGCATCTAGCATAGCATCGATGGAGTAATCATCAAAATCTGTGATGGGATGGAAGCGATTGGCTATCCATTTAGCGATGTTGAGATGACCGTCTTTGCAGGCATCGTATAGTGCGTCAAGAACGTAGACTTCGTCGTTTGCAAGGGCGGCGAACTTCCCAGCCAACTCGTCTCGCTCGTCATCGTCGCAAGCAGACCTCAAACCAAAAGTGAGAACTCGTTTATGGAACTCTTGGTCTACGTTTTTGTAGCGCGCGAGAGATGCGGCATCGCTTAGGTGTTTCGACGTCCTTGCGACGCTCGCGAATGACGTAGGACCTGCGTACTCTACGATCTTAGTCAAGATTTCTAGAGGGAGGCATGATATGTTATCCATAATGGAAGGTGTCGATATGCAGTATAGTAATCACTTCTCTAATAGGTTCACACTTTTGGATTTTAGGTGCAAGAATGCCTAGTGACAATTTGGGGCAACACTGTGTATAAGTAGTATGAACAATGGGCGTTCTGGAAAAACTTGAAAATGTTGTGCAAGCAAGGGGGTGAGCGAAACGAAGTGAAACGAACCGCCTTGCTTGTACAACATTTTCAAGGTGGGCCAGAACGCCCATTGTTCATACTACTTTTACAGAACTCCTTATTAGTAAAATTATGGAAACAATCTTCCTTAGGTTTCTTCTCATCGTCAATCTCTTGCTGTAATCGACACCTCCTTATCTCTCCAATCCTATTAAAATAATATTTAGTTCGTAACTGCTCTCTTTCTTGTAATAAATCCCTGTAGACTCTTATTGTGTCCTTTAACTCATATAGGTCAATGCTTGGTCTTCCCCTTACTATCTTTCTCCATCTTCTATTTTGAACATCTTTACATACTCTTTCAAAATAATTGTTGCGACTTCTCATAATTTCACATATTAAATCCTCCAATTGCTTTCTCTTCATCTCCAAATTTACAATCTCATCGTTCTTCTTCATATCATCTCTATAGTTTTGACCCCCACCTTTGGGCTCCCATTCAACTTCTACTTCTTGGTCACACCTCTCCTCTACATGTAAATGCTCTTTTAACTCCTTGTTTCGTTAAGAGTGCTCCTCATTGAATATAAACGAATTGCTTTCTTCTAACTGTAACTCATAGAGAGACACGGTAACATCACTAACGTCCAGCATCATTTTGTCAATAACTCCTAACTCTGTTTTCAACAAATTTCCTCCTTTATGCCATCTTTTAAGTTTTCCTCGCCAGTTACATATCGCTTTATATACATTCATTATGTCCTCATAAAATCGATATTTTTTCAATCTATAAAATAACGTTATTTTATATTGAAACACTACGTCAATTTTTAAACCATAACAAAACAACGCTAAGTTTTCATTCGAAAAATAACATATATTGCTCGCTCTATATAATCGTGATCACTTGACAGTTATAACGGTCAATTTTATAGTCGACATTTTTGGCTATGATCGACAACAGACAACTGCTTACGGTAAAGAAAACAATTCTAAACTAAGACTATCTAATAACAAATTGATCTAATTATTATTTCTTATTAAGACAAATAACTAACTATACATAATGCTTTTAGACCTTTACTGTACTACTACACTATTTTACATCAAAGTTCAACCTCAGCTGCTCAAGTTCAACATCGAGCAACAAACACCTGGAAGAAATAAACAATTTAGCCCGCCTACAATCTAACTTACATACTTACTAAATTATAAAGTTAACAAAATGGCTGACATATAGAATTGGCCCTATGTATTTGCGTGTTGGGTTAGGCCTGGGCCCAAGGCAGAAATACGCGACCGCCTCAGAGCACCTCTGGGATTTAGGTCCTAACAGACTTCCTACTCCCTGAAGAAGGGGTCTGTTTATCGGAAATACACGCTTGGTAATTCAATTCTAATGCAGCCCTATAATGTATAGTATTTTTCAAATATTTCTTATATTAAATATTAAATATTTAATATATATAAACTAATTTTTCGTGTGTTTCTTGCTTTGGATGTTGTAGAAAAATAAATTAAAAATACTTAGATACAATAAAATTATGGTAAGGAGAAAACAGCCCGGGGGCGGGTCCCGCAGCCCAGGGGGGCCCACGCCGGGCACCATCCCATCCCACCGCACCCAACACCCCCCCCCCCCCCCCCCCCTCCGGCCGCTTGATGTAGTTACACTAATCAAAAATATTTAATTTACCTCTTTAATCCTTAAAAGGTCATGGATGAATTTCCAGAGGATGTTACAAATGAATTTCCAGAGGATTTTGCAAATCGGTTGCTATAACCACCGTTACAGACATCTCATGTTTGGATGAAACCCTGAATAACAACAGACCATGGATAAAGAGAATGGGGGCTTTAGTACTAGCTGAAGGGAACATTGAGAAATAAATAAATAGCCTAAAAAGACAAAGATCAGACATCCAAAAAAGGCTTGATGAAGTGGAATAAAAAATATAAAAAACAGATATTAACATAAAACTAGAAAGCATGACAGAACGAAGAAATACTATTTTACAAAAAAATAAAAAGCCATAGCACAGATTGCCCCCTCTAAATATTAAGACTACAAAACTTTCATTATTTTAAAGATTTGTTTTAGTTATGGAGTTTAGTCATTGTGGTCCTATTATATAGATTGGTGGCTCAATCAAGGAAATATATGGGTTCTGGATTGAGCTTTCACCTTGTCAGGCTCGAGAACCGTCCGCGAAGTACGGTCGAGGTCCCCATACCTCAGTGCAGGGTTGCTCTTTCAGGGAGGCTGAGTGCAAGGAATATAGTACTATGCATTCCTCTCGGGCTCTCTGGGGAGAGCAGCCCGTGCACAATATTCCGGTTTATCTAGTTTGCTGACCGCGTCCATCTGGGTATTTGACTCATAGGTCTTAAATACCCTTGCGCAATATTCTTGTTTTGTGCTCTATAGATACCATGTAAATCCAAATTCAAGGCTTCAAGTATTCTTGGCCATACATTACAAACTGATTAATGGATAATCCCCTATAATTTGCAAAACAAAAGTTTGGCATACCTTACTTTACATTACCAAAGTTATACAATATTGTTTTCTGATGAATGTGTGCCTAAAATGTCATATTGTTCAACTGTTCAACAGGGACTTGGATTTTCTTATGGGTTTATGTTCTGAAAGCTTGCATAACATTAGAGATTGTGAGGATTGCACAGTGCTGAACTGATCTTTTTTTAGCTCCACTCAGTAAGATGTGAAAATAGGAAAAGCAGAGTGTACAAAATGTAACTGCAACCCTTAGATTAGTTTTCTCTATTTTTTTGAGAGGCTCTCCTGAATCTCATTAGCAAACCTTTGATCTTTTTTTAGCTCCACCTTTACCACATCTACATGTTTTTGAAGGAGCATCAACATTATCATCATCATTACTTCAAACTATCAGAATAAGGCTTTTATTTCACTAAAGCATTTTTAATATTTCTGTAAGTTATACATTATAACAAGTAAATAAATATTAAGACTACTACATTTTCATTATTTATAAATTTTCATTACTTCAAACTATAAATATGAGGCTTTTATTTCACTAAAGCATTTTTAATGTTTCTGTGAGATATACATTATAACAAGAGATACACATTATAACAAGTGAATAAAAATTATGTATCAAGTTAATACCAGCCTCCTTTTTCTGAATGTTCACCTTTCGTTTCTATTCTTGTCCTTGGGCGCGCATATACCCACAAGTACCTTATATATTGTTCTCCACAAAATAAATCCAACCTTAATTACTTTCCTGAGAAGACTTGTCTACAATGACAACTAAGCTCCATCCACTTGCAGATTTATCCCACTTTTTGAGAGAACAACATAGATTGTGATAGTATTATCGTAGTCATTATAACATAGTTCTGTTTTTTTCTCACAATTTTCTCACAAATGGTCGTATATGACATCTTCATCAAATCCTCGCCAAGCCTAAAGATATCAACATGTTCTAATTAATGATAATTTTTAAACAACAATAACGCTTCACCAATAACAAGGAACACAAAAAAAACACCACTAACACATCACACACAAAAACTAACCATAAAAAACTATCCTAATACTAACCAACATTAAATTTTACAAAGCCAACATTAACCCTTACAAAACATTACACACCACCATTATCATCATTAAAACATCACACAATATATAAATAATGTTAACCATCCTCTCTTATAATTCTCTAACAAAATAACTTTCATATAAGATATCCATAATGCTTACTCATATAATATATACCTAGTTAACACCATCACTCATATCATATACACTTATAATTACATACAAATATAATACCATCACTCATATAATATAAACTTAGACTTAGTTAACACCTTCACTCATAATAATCCTTCTATTATACAATACATAATGCAAATATATACTTTTAACAACTTCACTAATACTAAATAAGTTACAAAATAAGTAAGAATTTGGTGGTGCTTGCTTGTACAAGTACATTAACACTGTTTCACTTTCAAGGCTGCAAGTACCTAATGCATCACTGAAGATTACAGCATCGTAATGTCCTGGTCCTGCATTATTAAAAGCAAGGTAGAGTGGTGTTGCAGTAAGATGTCGTGATCTGGGTGAAACAGGTATATTTAAGAAATACTCCATTGATGTAAAAACAGTTATTGACATGCTTAGTACATTTGCCAATCCCATAAGTAACATCATGTTTCCTATCTGTCCTGTGAAAACTCCAGGGTTTCTATATTCACATAGTCCCAAGAATTGCAAATGATCAGATAGTTCACATGATAAATAGATGTAAACAATTAAACAATCTCCATCTTTTTCCAGTGGTACAATTTTAAATCCCAATGCTGATATTAAAGGTACATGTTTGCTAATATTTTCATTAAAACTGTCTGCTTTACAATGAAATGTGTGAAATGCAAACAGAGCTTGTCAAATCATTAAATTAAGGAACCGTGAATTAAATATGCTGAGGAGTCCTGTTTGTTTGAGAGCTTGATATTGAATGTGAAGAGTATAACTGTCTGATCAATAATCGAAAGGAATTCCTCTTTTGTAAGATTACCGGAGTCTTCTGTCTCTTGATCCATTGTTCCATGATCATAACAATTTATGTCAGATGTGTCAATATTACATGGGTACTTTACAAATTGTTCCAAAAATATCCTTGGGAAGTTCTCTGGAAATTCACTAGTACTATATGTGCAATACCAAATGATTCACTTTTGAAATTGTCAGGTACAGTAGCTATAGTTAATCAATTAAACAGTCAATTGGTGTTATGTATTGTATACTGCCTTACTATCATGCTCCCGTTTCTCATTCCAGGCATAGAAATATGTGGTAAACAAAGCTCAAGCCATAGCCACGGATATTCTGTTTCGGTGTAGTGCACATTTCAACCATTTATGCAGATTTTAATTTCTTTCTGAACCACAACCTTCTGGTATATAATTTGAAACTACATTCCTTGGCTTTCTTAGTTTTCTAACTTCCTCCAGTGCCTTGACTTTAATATTGATATATCTTCCAATGACACTTTCCATTTCGACTCAAATGTATCCAAATACTTTAGGAGTTGCTGTGGCTTAGGTGTAGCTTTCTTCCAGATGGGATCTGAATCCTCACTATCTCTGAAAACGTTGGTAAAGTCACTAGAACAGGCTCCATGGAATGGGTGTCTCTTGGGCAGCTCTGTAACAACTCTAGACACTACATGAAAGAGGTCGGCAGCTAGATGTGAACACACTTTGAAGCTTTCTTCTCCAACTGCAGCAGTTATCAACATAACATGTTTCTATAAGCTGTTTCATTAAATCACAACGTGCCTTAATTCCTTGTAAGAGGCTCCTGATATTTTCAAAAGACGTTCATTTTGTGAACTGCCAGCCCATTACTTGCCCCTTTTCATTCAAGACACAGAATAAAGAGTCGAACAACGTTTCCCATTTGTTGTCTGATTTCCTCCTTATTCCAATGTTACAGGCCACTTTGAAGGTATGATCCATTGATATCCACACACCATCATCCTTGCCGTATACAGTCTCATTATCCAGAAAATCAGCAAGGAAAACGCTTTCTATGAAATCATTGCTAGGTGTACTCCACATATCTTTAATTTCTTTGTCCAAATTTGATGGAGCTAGAAAACGTTGCAATTTTGAAGAAATGTACAGATAAAGTTTTGCAGCGCTCCGCCAAACTATTCCAAAGTTGTTACTTCAAAATGTCCTCGATTTCAGAAAATTTCATTCCTGACAAAACGTACGAGGAAATTGTTGTTTGGAGCTCTCTTGTCATACTGGTAATATGTGACAAAATGAATGATTGTCTGTCAATGTTTAGCATGCAGCTGTATCATATATGAGCAATTATACTTTCATGATTGCGTAACTGGCAACGATATATTTGGCTTTCTAAAATAACGGGAGAAGTAAGTCCATAAAGTCGTCGCGGATTATATTCCTTTCAGTTTTCCCATCTTTCCACCCAACGGCTCTGAGAAAGCTACTTAAAGGAGCTCATTCAACCAAGATGCATTGCGACCTCAAATTTCTCGATCCGCCATTTTCGGGCCCCCGATAATGGCTCTGGAGAGCTTGAAACAAATTATATTCCATCGGTATCACAGGGGCATGCCAGTTGATTATTTGTAGGGGAAAATGTTCCTTATTTATTAGATTTTGTGTTCAGTCATATATTTCCGAATTTTTACCTGCCAGGGGAAGTATTTAACGTACTCTGGAGTCGCCTTTGGTAAGTGAAATTATTACTAGAGCCTGTACTGGAGTTAACCAACTGTTTCATCGTAATTCCTACAGTTTATCCAAACCAGGGCCTTTCTACATTGGCTTGATCGGACCGCTTGACCTAAATGGCACGAAATTTAAAGATCAGAAGAGCTGAGCCTTTTGCTAATCATCATCGGACACGTACACCATTTAAATCAAATTGCTTTGACTGAAGACTCGAGTACGCGGTACATGCAAGATTACAAATCACGCAGTTTCTCTCTTAATCTTATAGTCTTGGTTTTCGCTCAATGTACGTGGACAACACTGAGACAATTAAAGTAAGTAAAAGTGAAATGTTGTGTTGATATCTGCATGAATGAGCGGCTGTAAAGTGGAAACCTATTTTATAAATGTTTCTTTGCTGATGAATGAACTATTCAAGTGCCGCTGGGCGCTCACAAAACTGATTGATCGATATTTTGTTATTTAGCATATCCAGTGTACGATTAACGGAAGTCAATGTACAATGACACAAACCGGCTGAAATTCAGGCTAACAAACAACATTATACGGATTCGATTCTTCAAATTTGATTTCAAATTTCCATATTGCATTGGAGAGTCAAAATGTGGTGTGGAGAACGCATGGACCTTGAACACAATTAGAATGTGGCAAATAGTACTTCAACAATTCAAACCAGCATTTTGGCAGAGACAACCTAGCTCCTTTCGGTCACTCCTTTCTTTCGACTACACGTTCTTGCATGCACAAGCCTAGAAAGGAAATAACTCTAAATGTATAACGCAATCGTAGAATTGATTAATTTCCTTGCCACACGATCTGCATCGCTGGAACTTGGTCCAGAAGTTGGACAAGTTGGTTCGCTAGATCGAGCATGAGATCGATTGCTAGCATCACGTTGATGAATTTGGATCGGAAGGCAACCGACCTCCCCGCCGATCTCGGCCATTCAGTTCAACTCGTAAACTCTATTTATAAACAGCCCGATATCACATTTTCTGATTGGCAGCTGTCCGATTTCAAGTAGTTTCCCGTATGAAAACAATAACAGTGACTCGCAATGCATCTTGGTTGAATGAGCTCCTATAATTACTACCTGCGGTCAAAGATGCTATGGACAAACTAGCCAATTCAAAAGACCAGAATGATCAAGATGTAATCGGAGAGGTAATTACTATAGACAGAACCGTTGCATTTGTCAAACGATGTCCTGAGTGTGTTAGTCAAGTTATGCTAAGTACGAATACGGGTGTTAGCAAAGAAGAATACGATCAGTTCTTTCACTCTAAAGATTTAAACCTCTCAACTATCAAACGAAATCGAAATCAAGGTTTGCTAATGAGATCCAGGAGAGCCAAAAAAATAAAGAAGACTAATCTAAGGGTTACAGTTACATTTTTGTACACTCTGATTTTCCTATTTTCACATCTTACTGGGTGGAGCTCAAAAAAGAAAAAAGGTACAGTTGATGGGATCCCAAAGCCATTTTGTGTCCAGGTTCCAGGAGAGTGTAGTGTCTTGCCCTTGTTTTCTTGCACAGCAAGGTAGCGAGAATTGTAAATGTTTCAATTGCAATAATTATTATGGGAAGCAAACTTATAATGAGAAACATAATTTCGAAGTGCAAACAAGGCAGAGAAAACGTGATGAACATTTCATTCAGAAAAACAGATTAAGCAGTCTGGACTTGATAACTGAAAGGAACTGTGGAAGTTATTATATACCACCACATCATGGTCATAACCAGAAACTCCTTTATTTGAGGTTCAGTAAGAGGTAAGGCAAATTGGGATGTGGTGTCCAATGACGTATCTTTTTTGATGACAACTTTTAACTATATGTGAGTCATACTTTGAATACCTTTCCAATGCCTGTCAATACCTAAACGGGAAAAACAAGTATAAGGGAAGCTGAAGCACTTAAGGCAGCAGACAACACTTTTTAGAGAAGTGTATATATGAGTCAAGTTGCATTTAACCTTGGACATTCATAAAGTGTAGGCTTCACCAGATGCCTGTGCAGTCCAAGCATTTTTACGCACGGTCTTCTTATTCTTCTTTTTCGATTTTCGTCTCTTTTTCTTTGACCGCTTCTCCTCTGGCTCCGACTCATCAGAACTAGCCAACTTACGACTTACTGTCTCACTAGACTCCCCCCTCAGTCCGGAACGCAGTTCTTCCAGTCTTCGTTTGGAAGGACTATTTTGACCTAGGCCCCTTCGAGTTGCGTCTTTGCTGATACACGATGAAACAAGCATCTCCTTTAATTTCAACATCGATTTCGAGCGAATAAAACGATTCGCTTCAGCTGTATCCGCCTGCAACATTTTCGCGTAAACATCGGGATTACGCATTAAAGCTCTTCCCACCGCGAAGTGGGAACTTATCAAAAACAAAGCTGAGCCTACCTCGAAAGCTTCTTCAATAAAGCTGTCCACCTTTTCCTCCTCTGCCAGAAAAGCTTCCATGCAGGTAATCACGTCGTCTTCCGTGGGTGGTTCTTTTGTTTTTGAGTTCAACCTCTCACATGCATTAATGAATGGGTCAAGTTCCTTCAAGGTCTTAGCGATGTTCTTGCTATCTACGATCTTTGACGTTGTCTTCGTCAAAAGTTCTGCGTTTTCATTGATCGTCTCGGCGAGCTCTGACATGCCGACGTTCGGACGCTTTAACCATTCACATGAAAATGGTTTAATCCAATTAAAGATTTGTTGATCATCAGGTAATAGACTGGCTCGGCCGTACGGCCTGATAAAACTCCGAGTAAACACGGAAAAGAAGTTTACTCCTTTGCTAGGACTCGCAGGAACATATTTGGATGTCTTCCCAGCCATTCTTTCAAACGTTACTCAATCACGATCTGTTAACATAACAGTTATTGTTTAATAACCTGCAAATTCATGTATTGATTCAGGGTTGGCTTCATTGCTTGTCATATCTATCACTCGGCATAGACTATTTGGAAATGCTCCGTTTTCATTCTCGTCATCAGTGTCAAATCTGTCAATTTCTTGACTCGAGAAAGCCCCACATAGGCCGTTCCACAAGGCACATTTGCGATATCAAACCATAGTATCGATTTCGTTAGAGTCTGCCCTTGCGCTTTACAAATCGTCACTGCATAGCAGGGTGTGAAGGGAAATACGGTTTTCTCACCGTCGTTCGTTTGGCACGTTACTAGGTGAACGCCCACTAACTTCTCGTTAGGTAATTCCAGGATCACAGTTTGGTTTTCTACCATGCGCACTCGCGCTATTTGTCCGTTAACGACGCCTCGTGGTTTGTCCCGATTTTGCGTTATGATTACTTTCAACCCTTTCGCCAACGGTATTCTGTTCAACTACTTTCTCTTCAGCGACAGGTTCCGTTGGTTTTGGAACGAGCTTCGGTTGTTTGGCTTTTTTCGTCACAGCTTTCTTGGTGACGATAGGAGTCGCACTAGTGCTGGCCTCTGCTGCAATAACTTCGAGGAGTTTCATGGTTTTCGCTTTCTCAGAAGGAGTCTCCTCTTCGCTGCTCGAACTGGACTCAGAACCAGAACCAGAACTTGAACTAGAGCTACTAGAACTTTCCTTTGGCTTAGGAGCTGGTTTCTTTTTTGGTTTCTGCGAGCAAGGCAGGTATTGGCTATAGTCGAGACTATCCTCTTCAACGCTCTCTGCTATCGTCGTAGTTTCTTTTGCCGGTTCTTTACGCACGGTCTTCTTTTTCTTCTTTTTCTATTTTTGTCTCTTTTTCTTTGACCGCTTCTCCTCTGGCTCCGACTCATCAGAACTAGCCAACTTACGACTTACTGTCTCACTAGACTCCCCCCTCAGTCCGGAACGCAGTTCTTCCAGTCTTCGTTTGGAAGGACTATTTTGACCTAGACCCCTTCGAGTTGCGTCTTTGCTGATCCAATAACATGACACTGAGAACATCAGAAGAAAGCAGGAGATTTGCACACATAGCTGAGACAACAGGCACTACAGTGTTTGGTATAAAGGGGGGAAATGCGTTCGGACAACTAGTTTTAATTCCTGATAATCTACCAATTGACTGGATGCATTGTGTGTGTGAGGGAATTCTCAAGAGACAGTTATTTAATAAATGGCTGAATCCCTGTTTTGTTGCAGAACAGTACAGCATGGTAGCATTTACAGAAGAGTTGGATGAACTTTTCTTGTCTGTAAGTGTACCCCACGATTTTACCAGAAAGCCACGCAGCCTTGCTGTTCTTAAACACTGGAAAGCATCTGAATTTCGTTTGTTTGTTCTGTTTGCTGGACTACCCTGTCTCAGACATGCGGCACTTTCAGATGCATTCTCATTGGAACACTTCTATCACTTTGCTCTTCTTGCAACTGCACTGCGAAATCTGCACTCTGTTCCTATATCACATGAATGTGTACAAGCATCTGAAGTTTTGTTAGATAATTTTGTAAGGCTACTCCCAAGTCTTTACAGCAATCAAGACTGTACTTACAATAGCCATGCCCTGCTTCACTTTCCATCACAAGTTTTGGACAATGGTTCTCTATCCTTCACATCTGCCTTTGTGTTTGAGTCATTTATAGCTCAACTGAAGAACCAGATCACTGGAACAAGAGGAATTCCCAAACAGATGGTTGAGAGACTGGGCATTAGCCAAGGCTACAAGCAGCACGTTTCTAGTAACTGTAAGGATAACCCTGATGCTAGCAGGTTTGCAAAATATTTGCTAGATGAAGGTAAAAAAAACACCCGAAACACTGATGGAGGGATGTTGTTACATGAGCCAATGCATTTTAAGAAGTTAAGGCCTTATAATGACGTTCTTAATGCAGCATTGGGCGGTGCACCAGGTCATGATACATAATACCTGGTTTCTTTCAGAATGACGAAAGATCACGTGACATTCCATAGTACTATGTACCCTAGAAAGGGTAAGTCTTGCAGTTATATTGTTCAGTACCGTTTGCATCAAAGGATGGCATATGGCAAAGTAGTATGTTACATTCTTTACACAAACGTGGCATATGCATTGATCCTGAAATACAACCTGACAGGCATGGACGTTTGTCAAGAACTTGGAGCACCACAAGATCCAGTCCTAAGAGAAATAGTACACAAGAGACTGATAGGATATCATTTTGTAGAAGTTGAAGACTCGGACAGTTCTTTGCTAGTGAATTGTAATGTGATTGAAAATAGATGTCTGTATGTTCCAGGGAAGGATGGGAAGGGTTTTTTAACCAGACTAGATACACCATATGAACATGATTAACATTTTAACGCAGAAAGAAATTATGATACCTGTATATTGGCTCTTGAATTTTTTTCAAAAGTAAAAATTCTTGATATGTTTATCCGATGTTACTGAGTCTAAATAAATGTAAGAGTGCCTGAGATGACTACAAGTTATCCAGACATCATGTGAGTGATAAATGTACATGTACATAATGTTATTGGGCACTTATCTATTAAGAGAGAAAAAGTCTGATCATGAAAAAAATTAAACAGTTAAAATAGCTATAAGTGTATATTATATAAATATTAAATTAATACCTGATTTTTAAACTTGTCAGTTGTATATCGCTTCTGACAGCTACCCGCGAGTGAGGCCGGACTGCTGACCCCTAGAGGGTGTGTGTTTCATTGTGTTACAACCCCCAGAGGGGGGTGTATTTCATTGTTACCACTTAGTCAATACCACACGTGACAACACATGATAATTAATTTATTTCTAAAGATAACAGAGAAATGTAATAGAGGAGATAAGGCATAAATATTAAATATTAATAATAAATATTAAAGGAGCGCCAAGGGTGGTTGCTTTATGGAGGTTCGACTTTATTTTATTAATAACTTATATTGAAATACAATTGGACCTTAACAATGATACTTGGAGATGCACATTTTGTCTTCATAATTATGTTCTGATGTCTATATAAGTACAGCAAACTAGTTAAATATTGCATGTATTTCAAATTTACACTAGCTGAGAAGATAAAAGTTATATGCAGACAATTAGAATGATGTATGAATGTATAATAATTAAATTATAAAATTCATTTAGATGTAATATTATTTGGTATGTATAATAATAAAAGGTAGCTATAATAATTATTATTATACATTAGTAATCAGTTTCTAACGTTTATTAATTCTAAGATCTAAATAATGATTATTATAACGAATTTATATTTCAGATCTTATTAACATTCTCATAAGAAAAGGTTTTAAGATCAAATAATAGGAACTTCAAAATGTAAAGATCTTGTAAGACTTCATATTAAGATCTTATCAATATGCTATTAAGATCTTATTGATGATTTATAGTAAAATCTTATTAATGTTCTTATAAGAATCTTATATGGTCTTTAATAATTAAGATCTTAATAAGATCTTAATAAGATCTTAATAAGATCTTAATACATAAGCGGCTTTAATAAGCAAATAAAATTATTAAGATTTGAGTAAGAAAATATATCAAGATGCTATTAAGATCTTATTGATAATTTATAGTAAAATCTTATTAATGTTCTTATAAGAATCTTATATGATCTTATTAAGATCTTAATAAAATCTTATAAGATCTTAATAAGATCTTAATACATAACCCTTATGAGCAAATATTAAGATTTAAGTAAGAAAATATATTAAGATCTTATTAAGATCTGAAATCTTAATAAGATCTTAATAAGATCTGAAATCTTAATAAGATCTTATTAAGATCTTAGTCTAATTGGGAATCTGATAAGAATCTTATAAGATCTTGTAAGATCTTATAAGATCTTATAAGATCTTAATAAGATTTCCACCTGGGAGCCAGCACGAAATTACATATCCCTCGCCCCAAAACAGAATTCATGAAAAAAGCTTCGGCTATGACGGGGCAAAATTATGGAACAAGCTTCCTACCAAACTGCATCAGGCAGAGAATCTTGTTTCTTTTAAAAAACAAATTGGAACGGTCACTCTCCATAATGATTAATAGTAAAAAACATTAAAGTTTACTTAGAATTAGTTTATACTTCTATTAATTATATTGTGTTCTAACACGGCCTCTATGGAAATCAGTGAAATTCCGTGTAAAAATAATAATAAAGTTAAGTTAAAGGCCGCCAAGTGGTCTCGTTGGGAGGGAGGGAAGGGTTTGAAAGTGTGAAACGAATTTAACATGCCCTCCCGGGAAAAGAAGGATTTTGTAACGGCCTGGTTATCCACACACCTGGTTACCAAAACGCGTTGGCAAGAGAGGACCATTAAGTGGTGATTATGGACTGTCCGTTGTTGGAAGATATACGAATTGCTTCAAAAATCATTCAAATTTAACGGGTTTGGAAAGGAGTTATCAAGTCTGGGCACGTCTGAGGGATAATTGATGTCCCCGGATTCTACTGCGGTGGAGTAAACGCCGATGGGATGGATATTTTCTGGAAAATTCGTCCTCGAGCGAAGGCCGTCGTTGGATCGAGTGCGCAGCCTTCCCCTCTAGTTAGACGGGTGAAGCGCTTATGACTCAAGACTCCCATAAAACACTGTTCTAGCGACCTGAAAACAAGTAGGACGACAAAACAACTTCAAGTAAGCCTTCTTCCTTTATTTACCTTGTATTACAGAAGGTCTGTAACTAAATTTACGTTATTATTCCGAGTTATCGGAAGAACTCCCATACAAATCTTGTAATTCACTGCTTCGATATATATAGTGTTCATAATTACTGACAGTCTGTTCAAGACCTAATTACTCTAATATACTGTATGTAAATATATATCCATATCACCCCATATGCATTTACTGTTATACATTGTTGCAATGCATTTGTGAGGTAAGTTGATGGATATCAATATACAGCTAATTATGGCACTAAAATGAATTAGCTGTTTCATTTTGTCACGCTTCGATTCCACAATCTGATCCATTACAAGCGAGGCTGGAAGTGCATAGATCTGATTTTAATTTGGGCAGATTTTTTTTTTACAAAGTATATATATATAGATACAGATATAAATACAGATACAGATACAGATATATATATATGTAAGGGCGAGTTTCCCAGTTGTGGTAAGTTTGATTTAATATGTCATTTTCTATCCAGCGTATCACAATGTTTAACCAAACTTTCTGACTGTCCGTGTATATATAGCAAACTAATGTTAGCACTAACAATAATATGCATGCATATGTACCTTGAATTCCAGCCTTATTATTCACACCGGACCCAAGTTATGGTGGAATTCAAGTGCATTTATTGCAGTTGATGATCAGAAAATGTATTTTTCATTATTATGTGCATGCATTTCATGTATATTACATGAATAATTAAAAGTTATATATGCATATATACTGTATATATATATGTATACGTACATTCATGATTTTCATTTGAATGAATCCGATTTTGGTAAATCTTCACATATGCTTCATACACTTTTCCTGATTTCATACATGATTTCATATATGAACTGGGTATGAAAAAAGTGTATGAACGTGGCTCCACGTTTCACATATGTTTCGTACATGTTTCTCGATCAAGTTTGAGTGTCTGCCGGATTTTTTTTTCCAGAGTAATCATGCCTCCAAAACGGTCAGAAAGAGTAAGACGAGCATCAGCTAAAGCCATAGATGCATCGTCTCAGCGGGACCAGACAGCACCGTCAAGAAAGCGAGCGAGTATTTCGCCGTCCACAGAGCCACAGGCTAGTGCAGAGTTGGTCGCCTCATCACAATATAGCAATTTTCCACCAGGTCTGCTGGACCAGCTTGTCTCAAAGAGTGGCAGACGAAGTGTATTGTATTGTATTGTATTTTATTCGCCACTAATAGAAGTTACAAAGTAAATATATATAAAGGTTAATGGCGAGGAAGCCTAAAAAGAAACCATTAAGGGCTTATGTGAATTTAGGCTTCCTCTTAAAATAACAGCAAATGGATAAACATAACGAGTAACTATGACGAACTGGCGTTTTTTCCTTGTTATTTTTTGCGTTACCTGTATTCTAAATAATAATTAATCATGTTTAATATTTACAATAGAGATTTAAAATTTACTTTGAAAAGAGAAAGGGAGGCGGAGTTAATAAGTTCAGTATCAAGTGAATTAAATAACTTTGGACCTTGAAAGTATACAGAAAACTGCCTTATGTTGGTTTTACATAAGGGAGTGCGAAAAGCTGGAGCATTTCTAGTGTTGTAATTATGGACTTGATCATTTGTTAAAAACATGTTGTTAAATTTAATTGGCAAAAGACCATTTTTGTAGGAGTACATAAATTGACCTATCTGTAACAAAAGAATGTCATGGAATTTAATTATGTTTAGTTCTTTGAAAATAGGATCAGTGTGAGCATCAAATTTAGTCTTCATTAGGATTCTAATGACACGTTTTTGAAGTAGTACTATACGACGAAGATTGGATGGGTAAGTAGAAGCCCAGACTAAATTACAATATTGAAGGTAAGGATAAATCATTGCATAATACAGTGTTCGTAAAGACGTTTTGGAAAGGTAAAAACTAGATTTAAAAATGATTCCTACAGATTTCGATATTTTGTTGGCTATATGAGATATATATGGTTTCCAAGATAAGTGTTCATCTAGTATTACCCCTAGAAACATGGTTTCTTTTACTTGATCAATTATCTGGTTGTTTATAACCAACTGAAGATTATGACATTGCCTATTTTGTCTGGCTTTAAATATCATGAATTTTGTCTTTGTTAAATTCAATGAGAGTTTATTTGCCTTGAACCAATCTGATAATTTGTTTATTTCAGCATTCAGAGTATTGATCATGTAAACAGGGTCTTTGTGAGAGAAAAATATATTTGTGTCATCAGCAAATAGAATAAGCTCTAATACATTAGAAACATTATTCAAGTCATTGATATACAATAAAAAAAACATGACCGCGCAAGAAAAAGCCTGGGTCAATTCTTGATCTTACGTCACCTCATTAATGCATTATTCTCCATGGCGCCTTTCCATCACAACAACATCGATATATAGAGAATATACACAGTCTCTCAGTTGTTAGTAAAGAAAACAGTTATTTTAGACAAAATGCTAAATATTTATTCAAATTATTGCAAAGTCGAATGAGTTGGATGACGTAAGATCAAGAATCGACCCAGGCTTTTTCTTACGCGGTCATGGGTCAGGAAAGGTAAAATTTTCACCATTTCAAACAAGCCTAGAACATAGAGTATTCTCTGTAAGCCAAACATTTCTTCGCAGAAGTACTCAAAACCTTTCAAAGATTCATATATATATAAATTGCAAAAGGGGTTAGTTGCACTTTAATTGTTGGTTCATTAGTTTATTTTCTTGTACATATGTTTAATATTCATATTTGAGGTATATAAAGACCAATCAGTTTAGAATTATTTCTCTCGCCTGCTGGACAGCCACAAATCAGCCAAACCTTTACGTGGATTCGTTGTACTTGGATTCGTTATTCTGATCGTGTAATGGGAGAGCCAAATCCTTCAGCTCAATTTCTTAGTGACTTCAAATCGTTTATGTTCAACGAGTTGCAATCGTTTCGCAAGGAGATGAAAAGAGAGAACGAATAAACCATCAATAGCGCAGTTAAGAAGATTCGTTTGGACCACTCCAATTCTCATTCCTTTAAGTCTAAAGGCAATGAAGAACAGTTCAACCACGAGAACAAGCTCGCCGGTCATTTCGAGAACTCAGTAGATTCTATAAAGAGAGGAAAGTTGGAGGAAGCTTGCGAGTCTTTACAAAAAGGTAAAGAATTATGTTTGTCTAGAATGAAGCACATAACTTTAGCCGACCTTCACGGTTGGGACTTTGTTAATGAATACAAGCAGATGCCTATTGCGCAAGATGCTGATGATGAGAGAATTAGGAAAGTTTTGAAGTAAGTACAGTTGTCAAGGGAAAAGAGAAAGGTTGAGAAGTAAAAAAAGGCCAATAAATTCAATTTCCCCGAAACGGATCTAATAATAAATTACTTGCTGCTAATGTTCCTTTTTCTGCTTTACCTTCCATGGGCGCATGTTTCTACTGTGGAAGAACCGGCCACTTCTGGAGGAACTGTTTTATTAGCGGTCGGAGGACAAGATGGCGGCTCTTTCATCGCTCGCGAAGAAATTGACAAAATTTTGTCTTTAGAAGTGTTATTTGCGGAGTTATAGTGTTCTAGTTCCAGTGTGTTTTGTATCTACCAGTATGTCAGTCATTAACAGCGACTAATTAGCCGCGATTCTCGATGAGACGTTTCGGCTGCTCAATTCGACTATCGCCGAGTTGAAAAAGTCATTCGAAGATGCGATGGATCATATAAAATTCGTGAATGCGAAGTACGACGAGATTCAAGAGAGGATGAAGAACTCTGAAGACGAGAGAAAGGCATTGTGGAATGAGAATAAGATATTGAAGTCAACTATCTACAGTATGGAGAAATCGTTGGACTCCGTTGTGAAGGCAAACAACGATTTGGAGCAATACACTCATAGGGAGTGTTTGGAAATCCGAGGGATCCCAAACTGCTGCTACTCCATCTGAAGAGCGAACTAACCATATTGTCAAGAACATCGGCAACCTAATCGGAATTTATATTACAGAAAGTGACATATTAGTTAGTCATCGTATGTCTCAAAGTCAAGCATATCAGGGAAAGTCTGGACCGCCGCCTATCATAGTTAAATTCACCAGGCGAGATGTAAAATATATTTTTTATCGTGCGAGGAGGGAACTCAGAAATGTAACAACTGAAGACATTGGATATCCTGTGAAAAACAAGATCTACCTCGGGGAGAGCCTGACGGAGAGGAATCGAGTACTCTTTAAGGAGTGCCTCCAGGTGAAAAAGGAAAAAGAATTCAAGTTCATTTCGACCTTGAATGGAAGTATCTTTTTGAGAAAAGACAAGGATACTCCTGCTTACTTAATTCGGAACAAAGATGATCTTGAAAAGATGCAGCAATCTAGATAAGTACATTATGCCAAGAACTAATAATGACTTACAATGCATTGCTTAAAATGTCCTAATGGCAGTTCTGCCACAGATATTAGTGAGAAGGTCTGTGAATTGTCTCAATCACTCCCATCCCTTAGTATTGCTTCTCCTAGTAATATCCCTCACTTGACTAACCTAGATGCTGAACTAAATATGCCTTCAGATAATAATTTTGGTTTCTATAGTACTCATGACTTTCATAATAACTATGATATCAGTGAATGTTTTTCAAATGGCCAATCTTTCTCTTTGATAAATTGTAATATTAGGAGCCTATCAGCTTTTTCAGTAATTGGTCTCACTGAAACTAAACTTAAGAGTGGCCAGCCTCCTATATCCAACACTGATTTACCTGGATATCAGTTTCTCTCACAGCTAAGCCTCTCCAATGCCGGGGGAGTTGCTTTCTACATAAACAATAGTTTGAATTTTGCCATTAGATCTGAAATTACTACCACTACTGATGACTTTGAAGCTTTGTGGATTGAGGTGCATAATGAGAGCCACTCAAATTTGCTATGTGGAATTATTTATAGGCACCCTAATGGTAATCTAGAAAAACATATTGAATATCTGAACTCGACAGTTGAGAGAATCAACAAAGAAAATAAGTATTGTACAATTATGGGTGATTTTAATATAGATCTTTTAAAGATTGAATCCCACACAGCAACTGATAATTTTCTCAATACTTTAGGTTCAAATTTCTTTCAGCCCCAAATACTCCAACCAACAAGAATTACGGACCATTCAGCAACGTTGATTGACAATATTTTTTCAATTCAATTGAGCATTTCACCATTAGTGGCAATATAGTACATGACCTCACTGATCACCTGCCTAATTTCTTAATTTTCAATAAATTTGCAACACTTCCTCATAATCTTAAACTATTTAAAAGAGATTACTAAAAAAAATTGACCAAGCCTTGATCAATGAGATTCAATTGATTGACTGGGAATCTGTGTTTATGTCTGAAAGGAATGCATCTGCTATGTTCAGTTTATTTTATACAAACATTTCTAATATAATAGATAAACATATACCTATTAAACAATTATCTAGGAGGGAGATAAAGCTTAAATCAAAACCTTGGATAACCAGTGCTTTACGAATATCTATTCAAGTTAAAACCAGTCTATATAAGAAATTTCTTAAGACAAAATCTACCTATTATCATATGAAATTTAAGTTCTATAGAAATAAATTAAATCATCTTCTAAAAATAAGCAAAAAGCAGTACTACAATCAATACTTTTGTGATAACATTAAGGACGGTAAAAGGATATGGATGGGCATTAAGCAAATAGTACACTTTAAGCCACAAACTAGTCAGAGGTATATTTAGATTGTTGAAAATAATATTGAAATCACTGACCCCAAACTTGTTGCAAATGCATTCAACAATTATTTTGCCAATGTTGGTACAGAATTAGCAAGTGAAATACCTAGTACATACAAAAGCCCAATGGAATATCTAAACAAAGCAATGTGTAATAGTTTATACATTTTCCCCACTACAAGTAGTGAGATTGAAAGTGAAATTTCTGACTTAAAAACTGGCAAGGCTGTGGAACCATCCAGTATTCCAATTGACATACACAAAATGTTAAAAACTGTGAGATCAAAACCTTTGGAGTTGGTCTTCAATGCTTCTCTTTCAACTGGTGTTATCCCTAATGATTTCAAATTAGCAAACATCATTCCTGTATATAATAATAATAATAATAATATACAGTTCTTATATAGCGCCATTTCCATCTCTGTCCAATGGCGCTTTACAATAGGTTTAAATACACATATCTAATATTAAAAGAACGAAAATATCATAGCGAATAAATATGTATATGATAAAAAGCATTAAGAGAAATTAAAACTATCCTTAAATCTGATCTAAAAATATGTGATAAAAAGTACTACGAAAAATTAAAAATGTCCTGAATAAGCCTTCCTAAAAAGGTAAGTTTTTACTTTACTCTTAAATTCATTTATTGTTAAACAATTTCTAATGTCTTGTGGAAGGCCGTTCCATAGGGCAGGTGCAGCAGTTGAAAATGCCCTACAACCATATGAACTTAATTTATATGGCACCTGAACCAGCCTATCGCTGGTGGCAGATCTCAAAGAACGCGTAGGTACATATCGAGTGACCAAATCAGCAATATACGGAGGTGCCAAACCATGAAGGGACTTGAATGTCAGCAAAAGAATCTTAAAAACAATCCGTTCTTCGATAGGAAGCCAATGTAAGTTATATAAAACAGGGGTAATATGTTCAGATTTTCTACTTAAAGTAACAATTCTTGCTGCTGCATTCTGTACGCTCTGTAGCCGCTTGGTAACGTGTTTAGGTAGTCCGTAGAGAAGAGAGTTGCAGAAATCAAGTCTTGATGTGACGAACGCATGCATTAGAATTTCCGCTGTTTGTAAGCTTATGTACTTCCTTATTCGCCCGATATTTCTAAGATAGTAGAACGCCGATTTACACATACTGATTACATTCTGCTCCATCGACATAGTCATGTCATGAATGACACCGATATTTCTGGCCTTGGATGAAGGATTAATTGTCTCGTCACAAACTAGTATTGAGTCCAGTGTAGGTTGTGGTCGATGGCTTGCATTTAGAACAATCAGTTCTGTCTTGTCTCTGCTCAATTTTAATTTGTTGACCGTCATCCAGGCATCAATATCTTGAACACATATAAAAAAATGATCCCAGACTTGCCTGTGCAACTATCGACCTATTTCTCTTCTTTCTGTCTTTAATAAGCTCATGTATAATAGACTAATTAAATTCCTAGGAAAAAAACAATATTTTCTTTGAAAAGCAATTAGGCTCAGAGCTAAGCACAGTACAGATCACGCTGTTCTCTGCATAATTGATAAAATTCAAAAAGCAATTGATGACCGAAACTATTCCTGTGGAATATTCCTTGACTTTAATAAAGCCTTCGACACTGTGAATCACCAAATTTTGATTAAAAAAATTGAATACTATGGTATTTGAGGAATTGCCAAAGACTGGTTCATTTCATACCTTAGTGACCGACAGCAGGTTGTTACTGTAAATAATTCAACATCTGATAAATGCAATGTAAGTTGTGGAATTCCACAAAAATTAGTTCTTGGTCCCTTGTTGTTTTTATTATACATAAATGATTTTCACTTATTTGCAGACGATGCAAATCTGTTCTATAAACATAAAAATATTTCAATACTAGAAACAGATATAAATGCTGAATTAAATAATATCCATACATGGTTATGTGCTAATATGCTCTCACTCAATATAGAAAAATACAATTTTGTCATTTTCCATCCGCCACAAAAGAAGATACAGAATCAGTATTTTAATCTTTCTATAAACAACAAGCAACTTAAGAGCGATCTCTGTATCAAATATCTTGGTATTTTAATTGATTCTAACCTTAGTTGAAAAAAACAAGTTGAATGCATTGCAAAAAAAAAAAGAAGAACTATTGGTATCCTCTCTAAACTTCGTCACTATATAAAACCACACATTCTCTCGAGTTTGTACTATGCCTTAATATATCCTTTTTTCATTTACGGAATAATTATATGGAGAAATACTTACAAGACCACTTTTTATTTTGCAAAAAAGAGCAATGCGAATAATTACCTTCTCTAAAGCTCTTGAGGTTATTAATTTTTTTGATCTTATAATCCTTCATATAGCAATCTTTATGTACAAATATCACAATCTACTGCTACCATCTGTCTTCCTTTCTTTTTTTACCAAAATAAATAAAATCCACAACTATAATACAAGACTTGCTGCAAAACAATCTTATTATCTTCCAAAAGCAAGAACAAATTATGGAATATTTAACATAAGATTTCAAGGCCCATCAATATGGAATTCCATTGACGAAGAGGTGAAATCCTCCTCTTCATTGTCTCTATTTAAAAAGAAAATGAAACATCACTTTATTCAAGATTATTAGTCCTCTTTACATCGCTTCTCTTCAAATAATCCCTTCTTTTCGAATAACAATGCTGTTTTGCAACACATATCTTTATTACTTTACATAAATATTATATTAGTCTACTGGTAGTTTAAATGTATTTTCTCCACCTTATAGTGTGTGAATGTGTGCATGTATGTGTGTCCCCGACGATAACATGTAACATCTCTTCAGTAAACTGGCTGCCTGGCATTTTTAACTCTTAAGGTTATTTCGGATAGCCAGTACCCCTAGCATTGTATTATCAATTTTTTTTGTAATATCATTGTAAGTTATTGGGGTAAATAAAGGTTTGTTGTTGTTATTAGAAACTCAATGGGTAGACCTGCAGGACAAGCCAACTTATATGCCGCTCAGCGCCAGTTGGTCCAAATCCCTCCTAATTCATCCCATGCAATCGGACCAGCAGGCGGCATTGGTCCCAGGATATGAATATCAGGACTTTGGTATTTCCAAACAGTGTGACTTTAGTTTCGATATATTAAGTTATTATTCTTGTAAACAAGCTGATGTGATTGAGAGTTTTAGTCGAGAATCTGTGCAAGGAAGAATCAGTACTTGTAAATCTTGGTGGTTTCACAATTTACATCACTGTTAGAGGAGTTTTGCATGAAGATTATAAGATTCCGTTTTACCTCCGCTGTGTTTTCTTTCTAATAATAAGAGTTCATTGTCTCATCCTGAATTTTATCGCAAATGCTATTCAAGAGTTATTGCGTAACAAATGTATTGTAGAAGTTTTTTCTAAACCTTTATGTTGTAATTCCCTTTCTGAAGTGGAAGGTCGTAAACTAAGGTTAGTCTTAGATCTTAGTCGTTCTGTAAACCCTTATCTTAAGTCTTTCAAGTTTAAATACGAAGGCTTACCGACTTTAGCTGAAATGTTTAGAGATGAGTTTTATTTCTTTTCTTTCGACATCGAAACAGGTTATCATCACTTAGATATTAACCCTTATTTTTGACAGTATTTAGGTTTTTCATGGTCGTTTTCAGGTGTGTATAGATATTTTTCTTTCAGAGTTTAGCCTTTCGGCTTGGCTTCTGCATGTTATCTATTCACTAGAATGTTCAGGCCTTTTGTAGCTCGTTGGAGAGCCCTTGGCATTTCCGCCATTATGTATATTGATGACGGTATTTTAGGATGTAAGTCATTCACGTTAGCTAAGGCGGCTAGTTTTTTAGTCAAGTCAGATCTTGTAAATTCAGGTTGGAAGTGCAACGAGAAGTCTAACTGGGAACCCCTTCAGGACGGGCAATGGTTGGGTATATTTATTGATACTGTTAGAATGTTATCTATTGTGCCAGAGAAAAAGATTGTTAAATTGAAATCTGTTTTAACCAGATTGATTTTATGATTTTCCTTACCTTAAGGTAAGGGATGTTGCCAGTGTACATGTGGCAGGATTTGTAATTTCTTTGACCTTAGCACTAGGTCCTTTGACTAGATTGTTTACTAGATAGGCGAAATTTTTTTGGTTCAGCTTCGTCAATCTTGGAATGATGTTTTAGAGGCATCTGAAGACGTGTTACATGAGTTAAAATTCTGGTTACAGCACGTAGATGCTTTTAATGGTTTTACCATTAATAGGCCTTTGTCCTGTAAAGTCGCTTTGACCTGTGATGCCAGTGATATTGGCTACGGTGCCTTTGTTTTAATCGATGGGCGTAAATTTTGTACTGGGACGTGGAATGTAGAAGAGTCCGTTAAGAGTTCTACTTACCGAGAACTTAAGGCTATTTATTTTAGTCTGAGTAGTTTTGTTAACTTGTTGAAAGATCAGAATGTTAGGATATTTTGTGATAGTCAGAATGCTGTTCGCATTATTCATGTTGGATGTCCTTTTCGGCATTTGCGGGAGATTACGATTGCTATTTTTAGTTTTTGCATTACTAACAATATTTCTTTTCAGGCTCAGTGGATTCCTAGAGACCAGAACGTGTTGGCCGACTACTTGAGTCGTGTTATTGTAATTGACCCTGACGATTGGATGTTGAATCCTCTCTTGTTTGGTTTGATTTCTAATCTCAGAGGACCCTTTGATGTGAATCGCATCGCTTGTAATTACAATTCCCAATTGCCACGATTTAATTCCAAATTTTGTTGTCCCAATTCAGAGGCTGTCGATTGCTTTACTCAAGATTGGGGTTCTTGTAATAACTGGGTTTGTCCACCCCCTTATTTAATTAATGCAGTCTTATTTCGTATGAAAGCCTATCGGGCTAAATGCGTTATTATCGTGCCTGAGTGGAAGTCGGCTTCGTTTTGGCCTTCTTTGTCTTCATATCTCAGCCCGACCGTTTTCGAAGGGTTTGTCGAAGTCTGACAATATATTTATTCTTGATCGTGGAGCTCGATATGTTTACAGAGACACGAAGTCAGTGTTTTCCGGTTATCCTAAATTTAATGTAATCGCTGTTAGAGTGGATTTCTCTTAATCAGATACATGGATATGTTATGGCGTTATTCTTACCAATTTTGTTTTTGTTGTCATTTCCTGTTTTCTCTACAGACGTTCTGAAGGCTGGAGTCTGGGGCCAGAGGGAGAAGCTGGGTCATACCTTTTCAGACAGGCTCCTAAGATTAGCCGACTTGCTGCCCTCTTTTCAGTTGTGTTCGAAGGCTACGTCAACCATTGTTAAGTACAAGAACGATTGGAATAATTGGAAAAAATGGGAAAAAGAAAATACCGGTTGTAATCAATTTCCTGTTTCCCCTTATTTGCTTTCGTTGTATTTTAGAGATAAATTTGATCAATGTAATTCTTCAGCTCCTATTGAAGCAGCTCTGTACGGGGTTAGGTGGGGTCATGAGGTTGCTGGTTTGCCTTCGCCTACCGATAATTCGTGTGTTAAACAAACCGTAGAGGCTTCTAAGAGGTTGTTGGTGAAACCAGTCCGGGGTAAATTACCAGTTGATAAAAGTGTAATTTTGAAGGTGGTAGAGAAATTCAACGTTTTGGGGGCTTCCCTTTCCCAATTGAGAGTATGTTTTATCTTTTGTATTTCATTTACAGGACTTTTGCGCTGTGATGAGTTAATCCATATTACTAGAACTCATATTACTATTCGTTCTGATCATATGTCTATTTTTTGCCCTTAGCGAAAGAACGATCAACATTCCAAGGGGCACACTATATATTTTGCCAGGTCTTCAAAAGTTACCTGTCCTGTTACCATTACGGAAAGCCTACTTTTCAAGCTTCCAAAACATCCAGATCAACATCTTGTGTGTAGACTCACACCTGGAGGAGCTGCTAGGATACAAGCTATCTCGTATTCTAGGGTTAGGGAAATTGTCAACCAGACCTTGAGCTTATTTGTCGACAATCCCTCGGACTATGGTACTCACAGCCTCAAGAAAGGTGGAGCTACTTCAATTAAAAACTCTCGAGTCTCTGACGAAATGTTGGACAGGCATGCCGGTTGGAGTTCTGCAAATTCTAAAGACAGTTATATTTCTTTTTCTAGAGATGATAAACTTATGGTATCTAGATCATTCGATCTATAGATTATTCATTTAGTTGTCATGTGATTACGTCATTTGATTGTTCAACCATTTTTTCCATTCCTTCATGTCCTGTTAAATATTTTGTGATTTTGTAATATTAGAACTATGTATTAATTTGTATTACCGTAGTTTATTAAAGAAACCGTTTGCTGCTGTCCACCATGCAACCGGCACTATCACACTCCACTAGTTGTAGTGTTATTATTATTTTATACGCGTTGGGCGTGTTACGTAGTATAGGAATGAAGTGCCGGCTCATGTAGTTACCCTACTTTGCATTTCAGTGTGCGTTTAGTCTGAACCGGCGATTGGTCCGATGATATCAGTGCAACGTTCTGCAGTGCACCCTGGGAATGCAGCCTGAACTATAGGTAAATCTGCGCACATCAATTGATAGAACACTGTTGTCGATATTTCAGAATTTTCTCTCTTTATTAAAAGCCATATGCGCTCATGAATTTTCAGTCGCTACGATGTCGGTACTTCAGTACTTTCTCTCTTTATTAAAAGCCTATAGGCGCTCGCGAGTTTTATCGCTCTTTGCGCTGCATAAATAATGCTAAATCGTTTAGAAGTGCCGGCTCATGTAGTTATCCTACTTTGCATTTCAGTGGGCGTTCAGTCTGAAACGGCGATTGGTCCGATGATATCAGTGCATGGCACGCACGCAGTCTTTGGTCTCCCGGCTTTTCTCGTTTTCTCAGTCCTTCACCGGTTTTCTTATCAGAGGGGTGTTAGACGTGAGCCCTCCTTTTGTGTTAACATTGCTCATATGTATATTGTGTATGGTGTACTGAAGAGTGTAAGGAGATAATATTATTGTAGTGTAGTGTTGTAAAAAAAATACAAAAATGTATCTTGTAAATGTTTGTGAAATTGTATAATTGTGAAATTATTAAAGTGTTGAAAATAAAAAGATTATGAATTAAAAAAACACATTATAAACAATTTTAGATGAAACAAGAGCAAGCACACCAATTAATAATCCGTTACTGCAAGTTCGTAAATAAGCCAAGTCACTGTTGGAGTGTTGCCAACTGAGGTAGGTAAGTACTAAATATAGTTATATACACATTTATTAGATATACACATAATAAACACTAAAAATTGTTTCACATATTTTTCACTCTAAATATTTTAGATAAATTAATTAAAACTATTTTAGGTGAAATAAATAAATGCAAATTGGGAGAGGGAACATATGTTTATAGTTATATACTAGCTTAAGACATATACTTAATATTCAAAGAAACCATCTCCAATTTAAATTGTTCACATACGTGATTTATTCTCGCATATTTTATCAAATATTACCCATGGCATAATCACATTAATCAATTTTATACCACTATTTATATATTTCATAATAACCCAATCTTCAAATTATCACAAACATCTTCAAATTATCACTTGACAATTTCAAAATAAGTATGAATTGGTGGTGCTTGCTTGTACAAGCACACTAACACTGTTGACATCATCTAGCATGATGGGGTTCGGTACCACCTAACCTGGACCGTTCAGATGGCTCGGTTGCCCTCTTACGAGTAGGACATTGCATAACCTACAACAAATAGTTCAGCAGTTCTGTAGTCAAAATTCCTGGAAGTGTCTCACCCATAATAACATAACAAAGAAGCACCTTAACCAACGTGGCTTACATTTAAGCCTAGATGGAAATGCTGTTCTTGCAAAGAACATCATAACTCATTGCAAGCCTCGTTAGGACCCAAGGCCGGGCAATGAGAATAATGTCTGGTCTACTTATTTTTCTAATTTAAGAGGTTTTAAAATGGCATGTCTGAATGTAGTTAGTTTAACGAAACACATAGAGGAAATTCATGTCATACTCACAAATCGAGAGTTTGATGTTTTGGCACTAAATGAAACTCGGCTTGATCAAACTATCTCGGATGGAATGATCAGTGTGAACGGGTATGACATTGTCCGCTGCGATCGGTCTCGCTCTGGCGGAGGTGTCTGTATTTAAGTAAGGAAATCAATAACGTTTACTGAAAGATCTGATTTAGTGCCTGAAAACCTTGAAGCAGTATGCTTGGAAATAAACAAACCAAAGAGTAGACCGTTCGTTATATCTTCGATTTATAGACCCCCTAGCGCACCTGTTGAAATGTTCCTGAGCATTGAGCAGCTGATTGGGCTAGTGGACAATGAAGATAAGGAAATTTACATTTTAGGCGATTTAAATTGTAACTTGCTCAACTTGACAAATCCATATGCCCAAAAACTCTGCTCGATTATGGAGTTATACCAGCTTTCGCAGCTGATCGCTAAACCAACCAGAATAACTGAAAATACATCTTCGCCAGAAAAAATAATACACTCAGATGCTGTCAGTGTTGGTTTTAGCGATCATAGCTTAATTTATGCGATACGCAAAATTAATTCCATCCCAAAAGTTAATACAATGAAGAAAATAGAATTCCGTAATTTCAAAAGCTTTAACAGTGAAAGATTTCTGGCGGACTTATATGGCAAACCCTGGGAACTAGTTGATAGAGAAGAAAATGTAGATGCAATGTGGGCACAATGGAAGGCATTGTTTCTTGAAGTGCTCGACAGACACGCCCCAGTCAAATCAAAAAGAGTACGCAATCAATCGAATCTTCCCTGGATAACAAAGGATATCAGGAAAAAATGTTTGAAAGAGATCGTCTAAAACGTATAGCAATTATAAGAAACAACGAAGGCGATTGGGCACTTTATAAGTCTTCCCGAAATAGTGTCAACATTGCACTACGTAACGCCAAAGTCGAATATTATGCTACACAAATAGAAAAACAGAGGGATGATCCAAAAAGGGCCTGGAAAACTATAAATGATATTCTTGGGCGAAAACAGCAAGAGAGTTAAATTAATGAGGTTAAATTGGGAGACTGTTCTGTTACATCGTCAGAGGATATAGCTAAACATTTTAATGAATATTTTACGAATATAGGCCCAAAGCTTGCTGAAACTATAGACACCAATGGTTCTAACCATAAATATTTCATTAAAGAAGTTAAAAGCAAGTTTTATTTTAGAGCCATTGGTACGTCTAAAGTTTTCAAGCTGCTTAATCCCCTATCTGTATCCAAAGCCACTGGAATGGATACAATTTCGGGTAAAGTACTCCGATTAGCAGCCCCAGTAATTTCACAACCACTCATGAAAATTTTCAACAAATCCATTATATCACAAACTGTTCCATCAGAATGGAAATTAGCTAGGGTGATTCCACTCCACAAAAAAGGTCCTCGAAATATGCTTGATAATTATAGGCCAATCTCAATACTTCCAGTAATAAGCAAAATATATGAAAAAATCTTATATGAGCAATTAATGGAATATATAACTGCGCAGGATCTATTATCTGAACATCAATACGGATTCCGACGGTTCCATTCTACTGCGTCTGCGTTGCTGGACTGTACTAATGAATGGTATATCAACATGGATCGAGGCCTTTACAACCTTGTAATATTTCTTGATCTAAAAAAGGCGTTTGATACCGTAAATCATGAGATCCTCTTGGATAAACTCATGGCTTACGGTATCAAAGGACATGCCTTAGGCCTTATGAAATCTTACTTAAACAATAGAGAGCAAACTTGCCAGGTTAACGGCAGGCTCTCTGGTCATAGAAAAGTAACCTGTATAATCCCTCATGGGTCAATTCTCGGTCCACTTCTGTTCATACTATATATTAATGATTTGTCAAACTGTCTCGAGCATACTACCCCTAGGTTGTTTGCATATGACACGAGCCTAACGGCTGTTGCCAAGTCAGTTAGTGAAGCTGAAGTGGTCCTGAATCATGACCTTAGTAATGTTAAAAAATGGCTATCAGCTAACAAATTAAGCCTGAATATAGCCAAAACAGAGTACACCTTGATTGGATCAAGACCCAAAATACAAAATCTTGCCGCAGAAACTAACCGCAGAACCTAAAATTGGGGTTGGCCCAGTCAAACGAGTCAATGATTGCAAGATACTCGGTGTACGCATAGACGAATTTCTAACATGGGAAAAACACATTGATGACATAGCCAAGAAAGTCTCATCGGGAATTGGGGCAATAAAAAAGCTCAGGGAATTTGTAGAGTATCCTCCCAGGTTCTCAATGCCCTTATAATCCATTTAAACAGAATCAGGAAAACAAGTTGGGTGACTGGACTCATGCAATGGGTGGGAATAGAGTGTAGCAGTCTTTATGAAAAGAAAAGCAAATTAAGGGAATGAATTGATGAGTTTTATACATGGTTCAGGAGAGGTCAAACGTTCACCATTTCAAACAAGCCTAGAACATAGAGTATTCTCTGTTAGCCAAAAATTTCTTTGCAGAAGTACTCAAAACTTTCAATGATTCATATATATAAAAATTGCAAAAGGGTTAGGGGCATTTTAACCTTTTCCTTCAATTTTTCCAGCTAAAATAAATTGCATCACCAACATATACATGCATGTCACTGAAACGATGCCATGCAGATTTACGAGATGTTAACCTGGTTCTTCCATATTTATTCTGATACTGGGGAAATCCTAATTAAAGTGATTGTGACGTAGTTAATTACATTCTCGAATACTCTTCCGGGCCGCAGAGAAACGGCTCTGACCAAATCATCTCTTCCTTGTTGAAGTTTAGTCACTACTCCTAACCTCCACTGGTTGCGTGGTGTTTCATTATGAATGAGCACTACATCTCCTACTTTGACGTGTTTCGTTATGTTGGTTCCTCTTTTTACTGTATGGTATTCCCTTAGATTTGTAAGGTACTCATTTCTCCATCGTTCCCAGAAGTTTTTCATTAGCTTGTGATGATGTTTTGCTCTTCTTGTTAAATCACTTCTGTTAGTTTTTGTCGGATCGAAGTCGGAATCTTCCTCTTCTTGGCCACAAAGGAAATGCGATGGTGTGAGTGGAGGTATATCGTTGATGTCTACATTAGGATATGTCAGTGGTCAACTGTTTAATGTCGCTTCTACTTCAGTCAGAATTGTATTCAACTCTATCATGTTCAGTGACGCTTTGCCAAGTACTTTCTTCAAACATTTCTTTACCAGGCCTACGAGTCTTTCGTAGAAACCTCCCCACCATGGGGCTCTTTCTGTTATGAATTCCCATATGATGCCTTTCTCAGATAGGAAGTTCTGGCATGTTGGATGCTTGAATATTTCTAGCAGTTCTTTCGTTCCCGCTGTAAAGTTTTTGGCATTATCTGATATGACGTGCGTGGGTATTCCTCTTCTTGATGAGAATCGTCTGAATGCTCTTATGAAGGCTTCCGCTGTTTGATCTTCTACTAATTCTAGGTCTATTGCTCTAATAGTTGCGCATGTAAATTGACATATGTACATCTTTGTTTGACCGTTTGTGGTGCGCACATATAGTGGTCCAGCGTAATCAACTCCTGTTGTTTGGAATGTTTGTGATGTCGTGACTCTCGATGTAGGCAAGGGTGGGTTGGTAACGGAACGAAAAGGAGGTCCTTGAATCTTTTTGCATATGACGCACTTAGTAATAATCTTTCTTACGAGTTGCCTTCCTTGTGGTATCCAGTATGTTTGTCTAACTTGTGTAAGTGTCTCTCCTACACCTCCATGCATGACTGCTTTGTGCATAGCTTGCACCATAAGAACAGTAAGGTAGTCGTCTTTCGGTAGCAGAATGGGGAACTTTGCGTCTTTGTCTAGGTCTGAGTGTTCCAGTCTACCACAACAGCGGACAAGGCCGTTTTCATCCAAGTAGAGCCCAAATTGTTGTATCAGTGCTGGAGTTTTCGCTTTGGTTTTGCTCTGGATATGTCTAATTTCTTCAGCATAATGATTTTGTTGTGTGGCTTTCAGTAATTTCTGCAGTTGTTAAGTGTTATTTGTTTCTGTGTTTCTCCATCGACGAGTGACGTGGATTACTAGTGCTGTGATACGTAATGTTTTGTTCCATGAGCTATGCTTTTTCAGATTGATGATCTTGAGAATACTGTTTAGAACTTTGGGTTCTTCTGTTTCTTGAATTGATTCATGTTCAGCAGTTGGCCAGATTTTTTCTTTCTCCTTAAGCCACGAGGGACCGTGGAACCATAAGTCTTTGGTTGTAAATATATGTGGGGATACGCCCCTTGTTACTAGGTCAGCTGGGTTATCGTTAGATGGACAATGCTTCCAGCAGGATGAGTGGACACCTTCTTTGATCTTGTTAACCCTGTTCTGAACAAATGGTTGCAATACTTTTTCTGATGACAGCCACGACAGTACGATCTTTGAATCACTCCACATTATTATACGACTGATGTTAAGCTGAAATTTTGGGGCTCCCATAAGGTATTTACAGAGTGTCGCTCCTAAGTGTGCTGCTGAGAGTTCCAATTTTGGTAGACTTGTTTTTTTGATAGGGGCCACTTTGCTCTTCGCCATTAGAAAAACTGTAGACATGCCGGATTTTGACGTTTTGCTTAAGTAAGCAACAGCTCCATAAGCCAGTGTGCTATACTAATAAGTGTTATGTGTTGTACTTCGTTTATCCATTTAAGCCATTGTTGTTTGTTTTCGATGGGAATGTTTTCGTCCCAGTTGATGTTCAATTTCCATAATTCTTGTATCATGATTTTCGCTTTAACAGTAAATGGGTCAACGAAACCTAGTGGGTCGTATATTTGTGATGATATGCTAATCACAGTTCTTTTGGTTGTTTTGCTAATTTTCTTTGCTTCTTTGATTACCTTCCCTAGCGATAGTGATAACTTATCTGTCTCAGTGTCCCATGTAAGGCCAAGAATGTTGACAGTCTTTGATGTGCCAGATTTGTCCTCTTGTTTTATGTTGTTCAGCTTCTCTGAATTCGTTGTCCATTGTCGTAGATTCATACCGGCATCTTGTAAATGGCTTCGTGCTCTGTTGTAGTATTCTATTGCTTCTTTTTCACTATTTGTTCCAGTCACTACATTATCCATGTACATTGTTGCTTTTAAGTCTCTGGACACCCAAACATTCTTCTTGTCAAAGTGGTACTGTAGTGTTGCATTGAGTAAGAAGGGTGATGGTGCTGCTCCAAACAGCACTCGACGGAATCGGAACGTTGCTAAGTTGTCGTCACTAGCAGGTTTCTCTGTCTTTTAGCCACATAAATCTGGTCGCGTCTCTGTCAGACGTGTCTATCTCGATCTGGATAAATGCTTTCTCTATATCTGCTGTGAGCGCAAAATTGTGGTATCTGAAGTTTAGCAGGATGCGTGCTAAATCTTGCATGAGGTTTGGGCCTGTGTACAAACAGTCGTTTAGTTGAGGCCCTCGCTGACCCATCGTATACTATTCTTGTCTTTGTTGTGGTGCTTTCTTTATACACAGGAAAATGTGGGATATAGTGCATGAGTCCTTGTTGTGTTTTAGGATCCTTAACCTCCTCAATAAATCCTAGGCCGAGTTGTTCCTGCAGTTGTTCGTCGTACTTGTTGATTATACTTGGGTCTTTTCTTTGGAGAGTGTAT
This sequence comes from Actinernus sp. WN-2022, assembly GCA_030867875.1. Taxonomy (NCBI): domain Eukaryota; kingdom Metazoa; phylum Cnidaria; class Anthozoa; order Actiniaria; family Actinernidae; genus Actinernus; species Actinernus sp. WN-2022. The sequence goes on along the minus strand of JAOWCC010000569.1, from coordinate 1,137,316 downwards.
AGCAACGTCTTTAGTCGACTTTTACTTAAGTTGAGGTTTGACCGTAACTCGTCCTTATTTGGTTTCCATGGAAGTTTGACGCTGTATCTTCCTGTAGTTTTGTTGAATTGAATTGTTTCTTGGAACAACTTAATACCTTTATCATCTGCATTGTTGGCTTGATCAGCGGGAATATCGTTTATCTCCCAGAATTTCGTCAGAAGGTGGTTGAGTTTATCGTTATTTGTTGGCCTTGTATCTAGTGTGTGACATAATGTGTTGCATTTGTTGTCGTCAATAAAATCTTGAGTGGGTGTTGGCCCTGAGAGCAGCCATCCACACTTGCTCTGTATTGCCATCCACCTGTTGTCGTGGGATTTCTTAGTGTTTCCAATAATAACTTGACCGCAGTGGTCATTTCCTATGAGTATGTCCACTTTATGATCATCTATCGCATTTTTGGGATCTGCAATTTCTAGGAACTTGAATTCGTGAGGAATTTCGATTTGCTCTAACTTAACGTTAAAGGGATACTGGCACTCAGGGGGGCCTGGTATCTAGTTTCATCTTGGAATAAAAGTACCCCGGGTTCGAAAATTATTCTCGTAAGGGTAAGGGTCAAACGCTAACTCGTAATTTCCCGCGTTTATAATTCAGTTTTCTCTCACCTTTACATGTTGGTTTTCATTTTGACGCTCTTCTTCCTCGTTTGGTCTGGCTTCTGCCACAGCAGGCAATGATGGGATTACGACCTCGGTCAAACAAAAGTTTAATAGCAAAAAGAAGAAATACGCGGCACTTTATTTCAGGAAAATACGAAGAGAATGCTATACTGCAATTTTGTCAACACAGTGCTTACCTTATTTCGACAGGGCTTTTTAGCAGTGTCGCACGAGCAGTGGCTGGAACACTTCCTTCCCGCTGTTCGACATAGACAGCCTTTTCGTTTTTCTGTAGTCTTTGTCTGGCAAGAACTCTTGCAATTTGCAAGGTTCGTGCGCTGGCTATAAACAGAAAATATTATTTCTTGTCAACCTCGAATTCATAACGTTCGGCTACGAAAGTGCCGGTTATAATCTTTTAACCGAAGCTGCAGTGCCATAAATACCTACCACTTCGATAGCTGAAAGTTCTAACTCCGATTCGTGCGAAGAATCCATTATAAACTGAGCCCGGGTTCTCTGAAATTGTCGAGCCTCGAGCGATACCAGGGCGCCTCAGACTCTGTTTTGGTGACCGTAACATGACTTCAAAACCGATGCCAGTGTCCCTTTAAGTGGTGGACAGATGATTGGCGTGACTAATGCTATGACTATTATATCTTCTTTTACTGTGTGTAGGGTAAGTTTTACAACTGCATATGCTTTTCTTGAGCTTTCTTTGGCACCAAATGTGGAAATGTCTAGTACTTCATTCTGTATGACCTTAAGCTGTAGCTTTTCTTTTAGTTGTTGTGTTATGAAGCTCTTTTGAGAGCCTGTGTCAAGGAGCATTCGTGCGTGACACTTTCTTAACGGTCCGCCTGCTGTGACTAAAGCTGTTTGCATCAGGGGATTTGACGTTTTAGCTGTCAGGTTTATTATTGTGTGAGTATGCTTTGGTGATGCTGAATTTTGCTGTGGTTCATCTCGTTTAGCGTTTTTTTTTTTTTATTATTATTATTTCGTTCTTGATTTGGCTCACAAATCGACGTGTGATGTTTTTGTTTGCAATGGAAACATCTTCCTTTAGAACGGCATTCACTTTTTGGGTGACCTGACCGAAGGCAGTTAAAGCATCTTCTTTTCTGATACAGTATCAATCTTCTATCCTTTGCTGTTTTGACTGTTTCACACTTATCTGGGCGGTGTTTGCCGTCACAGTAGATGCACGGTCGAGGTTGTAATTTGTCGTTTGCGTTAGAGCTTCGTTGTTGTGAGTTTGCTAGTAAGGCGCTAGCAGTTGGTACAAGCGCGTCGTCAGATGTTGGCGGTGAATCGCTTTCTTCAATTAATTGGCCTTTTTCCCTTGTTTCGATTTCTTGGTGAAGCGCGCTCCGTAATTCATTTAGCGAACTGTCTGCTAGAGGGTTAGCTCTAAATAGTAAACATCTTATTTGTTGTGGTAGTTCTTAAAGTAATATTGGAATCAATAAACTTCCGTAGGAGTCCCTCTGAACCCCGAATGTTTCTAGCGCGCGAATGTTGCTTTCACAGCTATCATAAAATATTCTTAATTGGTGCGCTTCACTCGCCGGTGCATTGATTTTTGAGAGTGATTCCCATATGAGCGTTATTAGAACTTGTTTTCGCCCGAAACGATCTATGAGCATTTGAATGGCTTTCTCGTAGTTTTGTGACGTTATCGGTAATCCTGAAATTGCGCGCGCTGCTTCATCGGTTAACATTCCTTTCAGATAGTTCATTTTATCGATATTAGGTATATCTGAATTGTTGTGTACTGCATTGGCGTAGCTGCCCCAAAATGTAAAGCCATTCAAGTGAGTTTCCGTTATATGGTTGAATGTTGAGCTTTGGTAAATTGATGTGTATTTTATGCGCTGCTCTAGTTTCTTCTGAATTACTAATTTGGAACGAACTCACCGCATAATGTTTCTCTTCAATAAGTTCGCCGATCTTGAGTTTCCAATACTCGATGTTTTCTTGAAACGTTAGGGCCAGTTCTGTTTCTTCTCTTATGTCTTCCTCTTTTTCTAAGGCTCCCACAATTTTTGTATCCATGGGGCTAATTTCATCGATTCGTCTCGAAAGTCGTCCCATTATGGCTTTCAGCTCCGTCTTGTCTATGTCCGTTTCGGCCATAATTCGCTCTGCGTGCTTGGTATCTTGCGTACAATGCCCTTTGTACGATCCCCTTACAGCTTTCAAGTGTGTGATTTCTGCCTTGGACATTGTTGACCGGGTTTCGGCACCAGTTTACGAGATGTTAACCTGGTTCATCCATATTTATTCTGATACTGGGGAAATCCTAATTACAGTGATTGTGACGTAGTTAATTACATTCTCGAATAGCAGATACTGAAATAGCATATATATTGATTAAGGTGGTGCCACCTAAAAACAATTATTCTAAATAAAATAAATAAACCATTATAGTAGCTATAGGCTGATTATTGCAGCTTACAGCTGTGGACATGCTTTTTTACTCCTCACACACTACTCACTACATTAACTGTTTTGGACATATACAAAACTCGACTAACATGTTCATGTTTACAGAGGGAGGAAAACCACACAATTGGATAATGATAAGGAATCAACAACAAACCTAACTCGCATACGGTGCTCGAGCCAGGAATAGAACCCATGCTCCAGCAGCGAGAGGAGGGTGTTTTACTACTGCATGTGCCAATCAACCTGCATCCCATTCTCTGTTTTTGCTTTTGATAAAATACAACTTGTATAGTTCACATGCATGATGAGTTTGTGTGGCTGTTGACTCGTTACCGATTGCCATGGTAACCATGGAATTTGCACAGTTGAACTCCTGCTAAAAGGGAAGTTTATAATAAATAAATGAGATTTGCAAGTGGCGCATACATGAGATGGCTAGTTCTGCTCTATATCAAATTCTAATATCAAAGTTTTTTGCACTTATATTTTTTGCAATAATTATATTTGGGTATCAACCACCAACATGGTAACTGAACACAGGGAGTTCTAACTTAAACTACAGTCCTGTCGACGGCCTGTATGTCTTCCCTGTGTTCAGTTACCATGTTGGTGGTTGATACCCAAATATAATTATTGCAAAAAAATAAACTAAAACTTAAAAAACAATACAGTTGCATGTAAATAGCTGACAAGCAATACCTGTACCCAGAACATTCATCTAGATGACAAAAATAATGGCTATTTTGCCAAAACAATTGGTAAGCCGAATTAGAATACAAAAAGAACATGTAATTATTTATTCATTATTAAAGAGCACATACGGTCCAATCAAGGCACATAACTAGTACAACATGTTCTTTATATTATTGCCAAAACAATTACACGGAGGTCTTGATTAACAATGTTGGGGAAAAATTGTTTTTACATAGGAGTATAACAGGGATCGAAGTAATGAAACATTTGTTTAGTTCTGCTATGTTTCTCATCCTCTCTCCCTCCCAAGAATACAGTGGTTCGGATTATAAATTACATTTATTAATCAATATTCAAGTTTTAGACTGCTTTTTATTTTTTTTGCTTTTGGAGTTTTGACAGTTTTGTTTGTATCGATGGAGCTGAATGAGTGAATCGTTTAAATCTCTGTTCAGACAATTAAAATCCCTACTCAAATATTCACCTTAAATCCATGACTATGTAAGCGCTTCACTTTATCCTTCATGAGGGCAACAAGCGGAGTAACTTCAATGACTAATGCATTTTTCTCCCAAAATCCCGAACCTGGCCACGAGTTGGTTTGAAGGGGCCGTCAGTTGAAAATATCAGTGACCTTCCCGAGCCTGTTGGAAGGCGCTCACGAACACATCTTTCCCACAAATAAAGTTGAATAAAACATTAAGCTGTTCACATTTGAGAGATGGGATTCCAAATTTGAGAGAAATTTCCTCTGCAATGGACTTTACACTTCGAAATCTTATTTCAATCGCCATCTTGTTTTGAATTCGTTATGCATAAATAGCTAATTACCAAAAAATTGGAAGTGACGTCACGGACACGGTTTTGGGCTCTACGTCGCAGACCCTACATGGGGAGAAACAGAAACGATGAAATCGCCGTTTTCCATCAAGTAGGGGATGCTGTTCGCAGGCTAAGATTTTCAGTGATAAAGGGGTTGATTATAAACACATTGATTGTAAATGAGGTAAATAAGCAAGTCGAGATGGTGAATGCGGCTCTGAACGCCTTTCCTGAGAGAAATATCATTATTGCGAGTATTACACCCCGTGACGATGATTTAGATATGGCAGTGTATAATGTGAATGCTGAAGTGCATCGGCGGATAAGTAAATTGCCGAACATCATTCATGTTTACAATAGTAACTTACGTAACAGGAAAGTCTTTATTATGTGCGGCTTCGTCTGATTACAGGAGTCAATTTCAAACCAGCATATCCAACTTAAAGTGCCTATGAACCTTTTTTTTATTTTAGATATCAATTCTAAATCAAGTGAATAGTAGGATGGTAATATATATTTTGCTTTGAATGCTGTGCCGCTGAGTTAAGGAGGTTTCAATATCCAAAATGCGAAATTACTTATATGAAAACCTTTTTTACAATAAACCCGATCTAAAAATGTATTTACAATAAATTTGGTAGTACACAAGTAGAATGCAAATTAGGTCTGGTTTTCAAGTAGAAACAACTTATATTGTAATTTAAAGTTGTTATGGGTTTGACATTTGATCTCAATTGGAACTTTTTCCCATATTCTTGAGGCCAGGGATTTAAATCTTGATAACCCATAATTTGTTTTGGAAGCTGGTCTGTACAAATTTTGGTTAGCAGCATATCTGGTATTATAGTTATGGATATCAGAAGCTGATGAGACTAGATCAGAGAAGACAATTGAAACATCTTTTTTAACATATTTGATTTTATAAATTAGGCATGAGAGTTTCAGTTTAAAAATATTCTCAAAATAAAGAATTTCGAGAATCCTATAGTAAGGTGTGGCACTTTCTAATTTATTAGCAAAGAAAAAGCAGCGAGAACATTTATTTTGTTTTGTTTTAATCTTAATTAATCTAGATTGGGTAGCAGTACCCCAACTCATCAGGCCATAGTTCAGATAGGGATAAATAAGGGTATAGTACAATTGTTTTAGCATTGTAATGGAGACATAATTTCTTAGTTTATTTCAAATCCCTATATTCTTTGCAATTTTATTATTAACATGCTTGATTTGAGGATCCCATTTTAAATGTTCGTCAATAAAGACACCTAGATATTTTATTTGTGTTTTTTGTTCTATGTTACAAGTTGTTATTGTTATTTTGGGTTTTTTCTAGGAGAGGTTATTAAGATATAGTTTGTCTTTTTAAAATTAAATGATAACTTATTTGCTAAGCAAAAATTGAATACATTATAAAGCTCATCATTTACCAGTTCACCAGGGCTAGTTGAAGAATAAAAAATAATCGTTTCATCTACAAATATCCTAAATAGAAGCTTTTTTGAAGAGTTTGGAAGATCGTTAATATATAATAGAAACAAAAGGGGCCCTAGGGTAGATACTTGTGGAACACCGCATGTTATACTTTTTAAGCCAGATTCAGTACTACATATTTTTACATATTGTTTACGATCGTCAAGATAACTAGAGAACCATGCATGTGGCAATCCACGAATGCCATATTTGTACATTTTCATTAAAAGAATGTCATGGTTAATAGTATCAAATGCTTTTGAGAAGTCTAGAAAAATTCTTATTTTCATCTATCGCAGTCTTTAAATTTTCCACACTTTCTAAGATTGCATGCTCAGTTCAATAACCTTTCCTAAAACCAAATTGATAATCGAATAATATATATAATAAAATATCAGCTGGTCATAAACGAATCTTTCCAAAACTTTGCTAAATGAGGATATAACAGCTATAGGCCTATAATTTTCAAATTATGTAACACTACCACTTTTGAATATTCGGGTAATTCTAGAATTTCTAAATATTTCAAATACTCTTCCTGTTAAAATAGATTCATTGTGTATTTGGGTAAAAGGGATGGAGAGTGGTCCACTAGCAATCTTAATGAGTTTATTAGGTATATTAATGCATGTCTTGTTTTCATTTAAACTAGCAAATAATGTAAAAACGTGTGTTACAGTTACAGATGATAAAATAAAGCTAGAAGATGGAGAATAGGAAATATATTGGGTAGGGCTGATTGTCAACATTTCTTATTTTACTTGCCAGATTTGGACCTACGTTTACAAAGAAATTATTAAATTGTTCAGCTATATCAGCCGGATGAGTTAGGGTTTTATTTCCTGGTAGGAAAGATCTGGCCCTTAGTTTTTCTTTTTATAAGAGTACCAATACGTTTCCAAGTAGATTTGGGTACTGAAATAGTCTCTCTTAGTTTTATTTTTCAAATAATTTAGTGAATATAACAGTATTCGAATACGCTATTTTTTGTATATCTTTACTAAGAAAATGTGTTCGATACAATCTTTGTTTTCTCTTTATGGACTTTAGAATCTCAGTTGTGATCCATGGTTTATTTAGCTGTTTTTGTTTTATCTGAGTAGCCTGCTTCATAGGAGCATGCTTATCAGCAATGGTGTTTATAACATTAATTGCATCCCTAGCTTTTTCATCTAGGTTTTTATTAGGGTTCAACATTTCATCCCAGTTTATCATGTGTACATCATTTAAAAATAGGTCACGTTTAAAGTTTGAATAATCTCTATAATATTGCTTACTACTATTTTTGTTAAGTTGCGAGTTAACTATACAGAACACTGGTAGATGGTCAGAGATGTCAACAGTTGCAATTCCAGCTGTCAATTGAGATATAGGTGAGTTGGTATATATATGGTCAATCAATGTTGATGTATGGTCAGTCAATCTAGTAGGTTTAGTAATTATAGGAAGCAAACTATTGGTATATAACATATCTAGATACTCTTCAGTTTGTGCATGTGTATTACATTTAAGAAAATCAATGTTCATATCACCAAAAATATAGATCTCATGTTTGCTGGGATTCAGCACTTTTATTATATTGAGCTGGGTTGTAAATTCATTAAAATCAGCAATAGGATGCCTATATATACAACCAACAATAATCTGCTTTTTATTCTTGCCAACATCAACTTGAGCCCAACAGGATTCAACTAAATTCATGTCAAATTTAATATCAGGCCTTGGAATGGCCTTCAGATTATTGGCTATGTATAAACCAGCACCGCCAGCATTAGTTACAGAATCGGTATGAAAGAAATTATAAGAATGGATGTCAATATTGATAACAGTTTTATCATTCAGCTTAGTTTCGATTATTCCCAAAATATCAGGCTTTAAATCTAAAGAACTGAGCACTTCCTCTAGGAGATTTAATTTTTTAGCTAGGCTTCTAATGTTACAATGGAATATTGAAAAGGATTTTAGACCAGACTTACTCATTAGCTTATTTAATTTAGGAATTGAATAATAGGCAGAGCAAGGGGCAGAGAGCATTAAATCGGGGTCACATTCGTCGGATTTATCAGGGTTAGAATTACAAAAAAACTCATACAGGTCACGATTATGAATATCAGACCAGCCACCAAACAATGCATTAAATTCCTTATCACTAAGGGAAAAGAAACGGTACAACACTTACGTTTTCTTCAGAACCAGCCATCTTGCATACATTTAAAGTAGATTTAGAAGCTGAAAAAGTTACAAGTTTGCTTGGCGATTGAGAAATTCAGTGAATTGCTCGCACGTTACAAATGCTAACGGTGGCGAAGTGTCCGTTTCACGGAGCATGATCTTCCCGTTGACAGTCCAAATATATTTCCACTTGTTGTCCCTCTTGAACTCCTATACTCTGCCAAATAATCGCTTTCTATATGGGGTAAGACTCTCATTTATATGAATTGGAGCCTTATGCTTAGGACTGGTGACTCTGGTTCCTGCTGGATAGTCGGCAGATCCTTGGTTTGTTTGCTGCATAGTTGAGCCCGTTTGCTGTAGATTTCATCTCTTTTTTCTCTTCGTGTCAATTTGACGATTATGCGGTCCTTCACCTTCTTCGTCGGGGAGAGGCGGTGAGCGATATAAATATCATTGGTGTCTACTTGAACATCGATTAAAGCCGCCATTTCCCTCACCAATTGAGCTGGATTATCAGTCGACAGAATTGGAATGCCAGTTATTTCGAGCGAATCTCTTCGCGTGTATAGTTCCATCTTGTCAAAGCGTAATTCGAGATCGTAGTTATCGTCATTCAATCTCCCCAAATCTTCTTCGATTCTTTCAACACTTGTTAACGAAGATCTTACTTGTTTCTTGATCTCCTGGACATCAGCTAGTACACTGTCGTATTTACTGGATAGGAATCGCTGCGAAGCTTCGATTTCAGCGAATTTCTTGTCCAGTGCTTCGATACTCTGCTTCAGAGGGTTGGTTTCCTTCCGAATTTCCTGTCTTATATTAGGCAGAAACTCGTTAATCCACATCGTTAATCAACTTATCCTTCGTTGAACTCATTCTTTACGATAAATAGGGATTGTATCTCTATCATGTTACCTCAGTAAACTAAAATTATTACTGTTTCAGAAGAGCGACCGATCGAGACCTCCGGTCGCCATGCTGTCTAGGCCAGTCTAAGTCAGTGTCTAGTTGGTCCAAGTGATCAAATGACCAAGAGCCAATTGTGAAATGAAACTCTCGGTCATCCATTTCATATGATAGGCAACTAGTTCCTGTAAAAACTAGTTTTGGTCTGCGTCGGCGGGGAAGATAAACACTGGTATGTAATCAACTAAAGTCGATTGAGGTATGCTAACCGCCATTTCATAGAACGGCAAAATATTACAATAGTCAGACATGGAAAAATAAATCCGTATACAATCAAGTATATACAATTAGGAATCAAACTTAGCTTGCTTGTTGGTTCCACTGAACCAGAAATTCATCAAATTCTTCGTACGTGGTGAATACACACACACGAGACGACCAACAAGAAAATATTTATAAATTTTCTAGATTAGGTGAAGGTATGCTGTGTGGAGACTTTAACTCCAGAATGGGTTGTTTAGATGATTTTGGAGATGACACGTGTGGCAATCCGATGTTTTTTACTTGTCCAATTGAACCGCGGAAATCGCTAGATGTTCACGTGAATTCGTATGGGAGGTCGTTGGCTGAGTTGTGTCGTGGGAAAGAATTGGTTGGTTTGAATGGTAGGACGAAAGGGGACTTTCTTGGTCAATTTACCTGTCATACTTATAATGGGTCTAGTGTGGTTGATTATGCAATTGTCTCTTCTGATTTACTCCAATTGATAAATCATTTTTCTGTGTCAGATGTGACTGAGTTCTCACATGATTGTTTCTTATCGGTTGCTCTGAATGTCGAACCTCGTGCAGGGCCAGAACATTAAATACAATTGTCACCATTTCCGATGTCATTTATATGGAATGATGACATTAAGTCTGAGCTTCGTGAACATCTTGATAGTGCAGATGTTTTTAATGAATTGAACAGTCTATTTGATATACCAAGCGTATTAGAAATAGATTCCTTGGTGTTATAGTTAATTTGTCCCAAAACGTTTCACACATAAAAAAGAGAAAGTTTCAAGAAAGAAACAAAGGCTTACAGTACAAAAGCAGAAGAGGTTCGACAAGAGTTGTCATTCTTTCAAAAAGGAATTGCGAAATTTAGGCTGTTTAGTTTCAAAATACCCAAATGATCCTTTCTTAAGACATACATTTCTCACTACGAAAAGCGATTATAAGCGGCTGAGGAGAAACTTTCAAAGCGACATGTTGAACAAAATTCAATTAATGGAAGAGAGGAACCCAAAAGAGTTTTGGAAACTTGTTAATTCAATAAAATCGAGACAATCTATAGTCATTTCGGATGAGGTATCACCGGCACAGTGGTATAGTTATTTCAAAGATTTAAATAAGGTCACTTTTACAACTGGGAGCTTTAGTAGTGAAGCTCTGATTGTACAATACTATCACGTTTGGGCTATTAAAGGGGCCGTCTCACCCACAGTTTTATGGCAGTGGTTTTAATCTTCTCTACATCTCTGCCATCCTTCCAGATATCGTCAAAAAATCAAACTAGGCTGAACCTTTTGTATTGTTCTTCCTGTTGATCCTCTTATTTAAGTCTTTTAAATTATTTAGTCATGTAACTTTTAGTTTTACCTCATATGACAGAGTCTCGTTCGTCCTCAACGAAAGGAAAGGTCAGGAAACAATTGTCCGTTTGTGTCCAAGATTTCCACCTACAACATGGAGAAGCTATCCTGACCATTAATCTTTGTATTTAAAGATATATTAGCGCTTAGTTCGAGTATCTACTATCTTTGAGCCGCTTTGGGTTGTTGAACACCGTGACTGGCTTATGTGACCATATGGCAACAAAACTCCGCTTGGTCGACCCGAAAAGAACTGAGCAGTTTCCTAAAATCATTTTCAGGGCTTTGGCGTTTAACTTGTGGAAACAGGTCTCTCTGGTTTCGAATGACTTTTAAACAGTGATTTCGCCGAGATTTTCGGATTCACCGGGTCGATTAAAGTTTGTGCTCGCACGAAATTTGACAAACAAAGCTGCCGAGATAATAATTTCCCATTCAAGCGAGCTCTTGAACTGGTTCTCTGCTACTGCCAGCAACGATATTGCCTGCTAGCAGATATCTCAATCTCTCTCTCCACTTGGTCGACCCGAAAAGAACTGAGCAATTTCCTAAAATCATATTGAGGCTGGGCTTCGGCGTTTAACTCTCTTTCTCTGGTTTCGAAGGGCTTTCACACAGTGATTTTCGGATCACAGTTTATACTCGCACGAAATTTGACAACAGAGCCGCTAAGATAATAATTTTGCATTCAAGCGAGTTGTAATTCGTTAACAACAACAACTTTATTACCATACAAAATAAAGTAAAGAGGAGATTCATGTATAAATTGACAGAAATGAGGTAATAGTTACCCAGAATAACTATAATTAACTGTAATTAATAATATAATTGGTCATAATATAATAATTTGAAAGTCTAAGGAGAAATCAGTAACTTAAGTCAACGGATATAAATATAAGCATAGCTAAAATCCTAAATTAATTAGTACACTCAAAAGGGTAAACTATGGTGGCGGTTGTACTAGCAGATGGTTATGTAGCTAAAAACAGTGAAATGACTAGTATGAGTTAATGAAGTGATTTTTGATTTTCTTTTCTTGATATCTGTCTTAAAGGAATATGGCAGTCAATTATTTCTGAACAGTTGAGAAAAAAGTTTCAAACATTTGATTTACGTCACCTCTTGTTGTGAAATACTAAGTTGCAACCGACATTTTAGAATTCTCTTAATAAGCCATTTTGATCAAACTTGAAATAATCTCTTGTGAATGTTTTTTCTTTTTTTTGGAGGACTATAAGCTTGGTCAATAATAATAAAGTTTGGTAAATGATCAGACAAAATAAAACAGGATATTTCCACTTATTGTATGATTGTATGATTGTCAAGGGAATAAAAAAAAAAAGGTGTCAATTAGGGTTGCATACAAATTAGTTATTTTAGTTGGTTTAAGATGTGAGGCTGAAAGAAATAGGAAGCTAATGTTTTAATGAAGTCCTCAGTTAAGTGATGAGAGTCAATATTTATGTTAAAGTCTCCCATGATAATGCAATGTTTAGATTCTTTATTTACCTTATCAATAACTGCGTAAAAGGATTTTAAAAATGACTCAAGATTAGAATTTGGATGTCTATAAATTATTGCACAAAGGGTGTTTTTGTTATCAATCTCTATCCACAAAGATTCGTGGTCTTCTGTTGATTGGCCCAAATCATCCCGAATATTGAAAGATAAATTATCATGAATATATAGACCAACTCCGCCAACTTGATAATTACTAGGCTGAGATTCAAATTTGATACAAATATCTATGAAGAGATATGTTTGATGGTTGACTTTTCGATGAGTTTAACCAAGTTTCTGATAATCCAATTAATTTGAAGGGATGATGGAGGTCAGCCAACAGTTGAACAAGATGGTCATAATTTGCACAGATACTTCTGATATTACAATGTAAAACAGATAGATAGTTGTCAATTCCTATATTCTGAATATCAGTAGAATTATGGAATTCGTGAATATTATAGTAGCTAAAGTTGACTTGAGAGGCCGTGTTGAATTCAGAATCGAGCTCAGAAAGATTGGGTGTATTGTTAAGAGATGAGATGATTTCAAATTGATGTAATTCAGAGAGATTTGCCTGAGTTATATTATCTGAACATAAATAACTAGTGTTCGAATTGAAACAAAGCTTCAGGAGGTCACAATTGTCAATAGTATTAAATGGAAATATTATATTTCTACATGTGTGGCACAGCCACAGTTCATAAGTTAGAGAAATAGAATTGTAGGCCTTAATTGTTAGTGAGTACATTTTAGGTGAAACCATTGCACACAAAGATCACATTCAATGGTTCTACTGTTTTCTCTAACACTCTTTAAACATCTTGGACACTTAGTCATACCCTAGATATCTTATCCATTGCTTGAAGTTGTGAGTTCTCTAAGATTCTCTAAACCTGATGGGGATGATATTACTCTTGATGGACTGTGCCCATCTTTCCTTAGGTAAATATTTCCAGTGTGGGTCCAGATGAATCTCTCTCTCTCTCTGTCTGTCTCTGTCTGTCTGGAAGTAAAAATAAAACGGAGGAGAGAAACCTCTCGCTTTCATAATTATTAGTTTATAGCACTGATAGCAGGGAAGCGACGAGTGAGCGGTAAATATTATAGTATAACACTATATTGAAACACTTTGTAAGGTACTATTAGTTTCATCAAGGTCATCCATGTTCAAGTCAAAATTATCATGTCACCAACATAAAGAATACGCTCAGTTCGTGAGGTTTCCGCCGTGAACAAGGAGTCAGAGTCCCGGATATAAACAAAAACAAAGCACGTGAAGCACTGTGGGTGAGAAAATTAACCACTCAGTTAGTATCCCTCCCCTATTTACTGAATTCCTCATCCCTGTATCAAGTATTCACTCTCATAACACAAGATACACTCATCCAAAAACAATCTACTTGGGCCTAGTATAAGAACAAATGGACATATAACTCAGTGTTACAATAGAGGTCTATTGCATTGGAAGTAAAACTCAACGTGAATAAATAATAAGTTAACAGAAGTGCCCAGTACAGCACGCTTTTTTTCCAAGGTCGAAATCATTTAATAGGACCTTACCATACTGACTTCTATGACGCCGGCCGGCATTTTGACAAGTTTTTATCGTCATAATCTGCACGTGATGTTTCAAATTCCTCCCCGATAAGTCATTATATTGATAATGATTTCGATGACATAGAGATTCAAAAATATTGTAAACGTCACCTGGAACTATCTTTATTTAATACGGCCGGTTGCTAGTTTGTTCCATTACCGTACAGCGTATCAGTAAATGCTTTTTTTATATACGAGGCCTATATGTCGGTTGGGATTCTACCAGCGGCAAAACTCAGAAAAAGTCCCCGTTGCCGGTTCCCTCTGGTATCGAAGGAAAATTTGACTTGTATTATGCGGCATATATCGCTCGTTACTCCCTCAAGAGACAAAACGCGTAGAAGAGAATCAAAATATTTACAGACGAAACCAGAGTTCTGGTAGATGTACTGCTCAACGATTCTTTTTAATTTTTAAAAATATATTAATTTTAACATATCCGCCATCCGTCATCCGCCATCCGTATCCGCGTTTTACAAACACCCTTTCTCAACTGGCAATTTGCTGATTTTAATTGCCATGTAGTGGCACTCGATCTCTTCAGCAATCAACAGTTTCATAGTTGTTTTGTTTGAACAAGGATAACATAGGTAGTCCGAAAAAAACAGAGAGCATATATTTTGCACTTATTGTTACTTACTTTAAGCCTTCATCATTTATCTATTTAATATTTTTATGACTTGTATATTCACTGTATGTGTACTATGTGTTAATATATTTACAGTATATATTTAAAGAAAAAGACTTCATTAAAATTATTGGAATAAAAGTCTTTTTCTTTTCTTGTATATTCACTTTGTAACTCTGTAATCATAAGTCTACATACTGTTTTTGTTCTATTAGATTTCGTAGAAATCAGGCTCCATTGTTCGTAAGATCTATACAACTATGTAACCAAATCTACTTGCTATCCAACCTTTTACGGCAGTCAACTCGAAACTTGAAACTGTGTACTTCTGCAAACAAATATTTTTAATGACCACAATATCAGACTAATCAAAACATTGATCACCTGCAACGATTCATGGGTGCACACGGGTCACAGCGGTAGTAACGCAATCGGCTGCTTTTGCAGCTTCACGCGGCATTTATACAGGTTGGTTAAATAAATGATGAAACAATAGCTAGTGTACTCGTGTTCACTCGTGTGGTGTTCTAGAACAGATCCTAATAGTATTTGGATGCAATTTGTTTTGGGCTGGTACCGCACAATGGCGAGGTACACAGGTAACCCGAAACAACTAAGACGATAAAACAATTATTATTATTACAGAGGAGTGTTCCTCTTCCCACATTATATTTTCACACAACACTGTAGATGGTAGAGTTATTTTTAGCGTAGCGTTTCCCGCGAGAAGGAACAAAAGCCGTCACTTTTAACCAATCAGGATGCACTGAAAAATTGTAATTAACACGGTTCAAACTGCTAAAAATTACTAAAGCGCAAGAGAACAAAAGACAACGTAATTGCATACCAGAACTTCACGGCTATAAATAGACACACGATCTACTGTGTTAGGGGCCAAAACAAGGACACAGGAACACTCCTGTGTAATATACTCCTGTTATTTTGTATTATATCATTTTGTTAATTAAATTATGAATCGCTGTGCGCTCGTGTTCACTCGTGTCCTCACTCATGTGGAGTTTTAGATCAGATGATCATAGTATTTGGAACCTAGTATTTTTGGGCTACCTGTGTTATCCTAGGGTAGCCTGGCTTACTTGAAGTCGCTCGTGTTCTACTTGGGTTCACTCGTGTTCTGACTTGTGTGGAGTTTTATATGAGATCGGCTGTCTGTCTGATTGTGCGTTTTAATGTGCCAAACACGCAGGCATATGAGATCATCCGCGTTACAAAAGATACGCCGGAGTTCAAGCTGCGTGCAGCTTCTTGTTTTTAATCTTCAATCAATCTATTGATTGTTTTCATGCTACTCCTGTTATTTACGTTTTCGAATCAGTGTGAAATAATAAAATGGTCTTATGATAGTGTTTGTTTTTCAAATTGATTCAATATGGATGAAGTAAAACATTTGTGCGCATTCTGCTAAGTATGTATTCGTCTGTTAGCTCGGCAGTTAAATTAGGCCAAGGTGTAACTCCTTTCTTTCAAACAGACATTGGAGTTAAATAGGGGTGTAATCTTAGCCCCACTTTGTTCAATGTTTTTATAAACGATATTTCTGGACTTTTCTCAACATGCCATCTTGTGATCCGGTGTTGCTGGGGGATACTAAGTTGAATTGTTTGCTTTACGCTGACGATCTGGTGATTTTATCTCAGTCTGAGTCCGGACTGTAAGGTTGTCGTCGTGGACTTGGGAGCTATGCTAAAAAGTGGAGGCTGAGTGTTAACTTGAAAAAGTCCAAGATTTTAATGTTTGGTACCAAGTTGTCAACAGCGTTTGTATATTACCTCTAACTGGTATTTTGGTAGAGATTTGTTAGAATGCGTTGATGAGTATTCATATTTGGGAATAACGTTTCATATTTGGGAATAACGTTTCATTATGGTGGGGGTTTAAGTTTTCCCGAAAGGCTTTGTATAATAAAGCGTTGCGAGCATATCATAGTATATTTAGAAGGTTTTCTAACGTGGATAATGTTCCGATCAAGGTGCTGTTGAAATTGTTTTCAACGCTTGTATCTCCGGTACTGCTATATGCAGGGTGTGAGATCTAGGGACTACATGTTTTAGGAAGGATAAAAAGTTTTGATATGTTCAGGAATACGTTTTTCATTGCGGTTTCTGACATAGAGAAACTGCATTTGAAATTTTGCAAGCGTATCTTAGGACTTCATTCCAAGTCTACTAATTTAGCGGTATGCCGAATTGGGCAGATTACCAATGATTGTACAAATTTCTATCTTTATGGTTAATTATTGGTTACGGGTGAAATATTCTTTATATGAGGATGAATTAGTTGGGAAAGCAGCACGTTTATGTATCAAATCAAATTTTCAGGGTGTTAGTTTTACTGATAATTTGCTAGAAATGTGTAATCTTAGTCTTTAAAGGCTCTTGCTCTTTATCTACTAGTAACATTATACTTCTAGCTAAATATTTTAAATCTGAATTGTACAAACATTATACAAACATTATAAATATTACGTGGAGGGATCAGATTCACCAGTGTAGTAAATTACGTACTTTAAATCTTGTAATATCGAGAATAGGTTTTGAGAACTACTTATCTCGAATCTCAAATGTTACGTATCGTCAAGGTTTAGTATCTCCTTGCAATAAATTTCCCGTTGAAACTGGGCGATATGCAAATATCGTCTATGGCTCGCGTGTATGTACAATTTGAAATTCGAATGAAGTTGGCGATGAGTTACATTATTTCTCCAGTGCAACAATAGTAGATTAGTAGCTCTCAGAGATAATTTCCTTACTAATTTATTAGAGATTAATAGCGTGTTCAGTTATTTTGACCATAGAGACGTATTTATGTATTGTGTATCCATGACAGATGATTCTATTGTGAAGCTTACAGCAAAATACTTATGATATAACTGTTATCTTTAATGATTGTACGCTATGATTAGATACATCTTTATGTATTTCCTATGTACCAATGCTGGTGACTTGGAACAACGTTATTAGTTATTATTTCATTTTAACATTGTCAAATTCTTCGTATTTCGGCCACTAAACAACCCTGTTTAACTTTTGACCCCTGAACAGTTAATGTAGTGGGGAGTGTGTGAGGAGTAAATTAAAGCTGAGGCCCCCACTAGCTGTAAGCTGTAATACTCAGCCTGCTATAACAAATAAAATAAGCTGTAATACTCAGCCTGCTATAACAAATAAAATATTTATTATTATTTTTATTTGTGAGAAGGGTTAAACAGCCCAGTTGTACTTTAGTTGTTCTCCAGTCGTTATTACAATTCCAAATGAGTTCATTTGATTACCCCACTTAGTCATACTACACCTCTATGCTTTTATCAAATAGAAATTAACACAAGCAGTTTCTAGCGGTTGACTCTGAAGATACAAGTTTCATTCATAATTATTATGGTAAATTCTGATCGGCCTGTGTTCGTGTTTGTTGCACGCTGTTTCTTGTTTCATGGCATGTTAGAAATTATGCAAACACCATTGTGTATATGGCTTTGGCGTGGGTCACAAATAACTCTCAAACTGAACCAAAACACACTATGAATTGTAAATTGTAACCGGGCTTGGTTCATAACATATTGACTTTGTAGATGGCCGTATATTTGTCATTATATATACATGTCATGTTATACGCCATACTATAATGTACTGGAGAAGTTAAAAATTCATATTTACGAAGGAAAAGTTGTATTTCTTTCCCTCACAAACCATACAAAACAGTCTACTAAAGGTCTACAGTGGAGAAGTGACAAAGGATCGGAAAATATGTTCGCTATATCGGAGGTTCGTTATAAACCGGCGAAACCCCGTTCTAACGAATTCTAGGGGGGGGGGAACGTAATATTTATTTGTTATATATTCAGACCTGGATTTCCACACTGGACATGACTGAAGTCCATAAAAAATCGATGTTGGCTGGACCTTGGAAATCAGGACGATTTCCAAGTGCATTGGCAAGATGCAAAGGATGCCAGTGGGTACATGGTGGAACACCTTGTTAAAGTATGTAATTATGCTGATAAATCCTCTAAGAAATCACTATTTACAATCACTATGTATGATACAAAATGCAAAGTTATGATCCAAGGGCCATTTAGAGATCAGTGGCTAAAAGGAGACTTCTCTACACTAAAACAGATGGTAACTCTGTTGGAAGAAGGAAATTGAGCAAGTGCGGCTTACGAAGAATGTACTGGAACTAAACTTGAAATAGATGAAGATGATTTATTGTTATCAGGCAACGAGGATAATTCTAATGAACTGGGAGAATTCAATGCTGGTGCTAAAACGAGTGAAGTCGATGAAGAAATGGCCATGGAAAGCTCCTCGAACTCCCATGACATAGAAAACCAAGAAAATACAAAACATTCTACTCCTAAAATGTAGCGGAGTCCAGTTACAAAGCGGTCTTCTGCGGTTAAACACCGTTCTTTTCCGGGTGACAAGCCACATATTGCACAGGAAGTTGGAGCCCTTTCAAGTAACCAAACAGCCCGGTTCGACCAGATAATGGAACGAATGAATAAACTCGAAATGATCATAACCACACTTGAAAACAATATTGCCTCCCGGGACTTACAAGTTCTGAAATTAGAGAAGCAGCTTACCATCCAATTTAAATTGCTTCAGTCAGATATAACTTCAGACACTAAATATTCCAAGGTTGCACTGAAAAACGAAGTTTCTGCCTTAACTCGGACATTTCAACAAGACTTAGAATGTTATACGGACCGCATTGTTAAACTCGAAACAGACAACAAGAAGTTAAGTGCTAAAATAAACAGTCTGCACGACCAACAAACACATGTAATGCAGAAGTCTAAGTCAATCGAATCCCAACTGGCAGCGACCCTCAAATCCTCGCAATTACTCATTAAGGAATGCCAGGCAAACACAGCACGCGTACTCACTAATGAGGAGCTGTTAGAAGAAAAAGTCACTGTGTTGGAATCAATTCTCGAAAATCAAATATTCAAATATTATTCAATCATCCGGAAATTCGGGGGTCGCAGTCATAACTACTAGTGAACGCCATGAACGACAAGGCCTAAACCAATATATTGCTAATCTTCGTCACTACGAATCAGATGTAGTGGCCTTGATGGACTCAAATCGAAAGTTCATAAATGCCAGCAAGTTATCTCCACTACAGAAATCAGCAACGATAATCAAATGTGGTAATTTAGAAAGCGTGAAAACGGTTCTCTTAAATCCTCATTTTCACGAACCAAAGGCTATTGTTATTCATGTGGGGGTCAATGACGTCAAATCGTCCTCTGTCGGCCAAAATAATGCCCTACGAAACGTTTTGGGAGTCCCTAAACAGCCGGCTTTACATGGCTCAAGGGAAGTGTCGTCGCGACTGCTGTGCCAAAGTGCGAGACCTTTAGTCGTCAAAATAGACGTCAAACCAACCATAACAACGCGGCTGATGGTGCAGCACACCATCGACGTCCGACATGCTAATCAAACAGCTGTTACGGCAGCTACAATTGATGTCATAAGCGATGATGTCAATGCATCTACCTCCCCCTCCTATGACAAGGAATACAGGACCAACCGCACCATGGAGCCAACCCAACAGTTCACCAGTCCCACAACAACAGCACCATATGGTGATGCCTAACATAAGGCCCCCTCCTCCTCCATTGGCGAACTCTGCTTACCCAATACGTTCGTATTAATCGATAAAGTAGTGTAGTTATCACAAACCGTAAATGATTTCGACCTCTAAGCACTCCACATGTACAATGTAGTAGTAGGATTCCCTTACCTCTTTTCATCACTGACTTCGGTTTGGTTATCTTATAGATGCATTTTAAAACACACCTCTCTTTCTTATCATTTAATGTAGAAGGTCTTCAGCGCAAGCCTGAAGATCCGTCATTTGTTAGTTGTATAAATAAGTATGATATTATTATTTTACTAGAAACACATGTGGTTACCTCAAGGATTTCAAGTCAACAATGTTCTGGGGGTTTAACCATACTTATAAAAGAGCTCTTGAGAAAAGGCATCAATTTTTTGTTGGATTCA
Organism: Actinernus sp. WN-2022; assembly: GCA_030867875.1. Taxonomy (NCBI): domain Eukaryota; kingdom Metazoa; phylum Cnidaria; class Anthozoa; order Actiniaria; family Actinernidae; genus Actinernus; species Actinernus sp. WN-2022. The sequence goes on along the minus strand of JAOWCC010000569.1, from coordinate 1,116,760 downwards.
AATGATTTCTTCGTTTGGTTAAAACTGGATAAATATTTCTTCAACATATCTAAGGATACTACGTATGCGCCACAAATATTCCCTCAAGTAGTTCTAGTATATACTTACCTAAAGACGATGATCGTGATCCTTTTCAAGTTTTACAAAAGCAATTATTAACATATCGTAAAATGGGAGATATTATTCTATGTGGTGACTTTAATGCGCGTACAGGAAATTTAAATGATTTTGTAGTTCAGGGATCTTAGCGACTCCTAGTTCAATCATAGACATTAACGACAACCTTAGTAATCGAAACAATCATGACTACAAAATATCTACTTTCGGTTGCTTATTAATAGAAACAAGTATTGCCTTCAACTTAGCAATCTTAACGGGAGAACGAATGGCGATTTTTGTGGACAATGTGCTTGTTATACTCCAAATAGCACCAGTGTTATTGATTACGCTATAGTTAGTGATACTATTTTTCCTCAGATAGAAGTTTTCACAGTCAACCCAGCAAGTTAAATAAAAGCATATACATTCTAATTATATTACTGACTTCAGTATTTCTTTTTGTTCTTCAGGGGAAAGGGTCAAGGAACAGAAGAAGCATTTAGTAGTAACTATGGTCACCTTGGAGAGTTACGGTCTCTCATGAGGAAAGATACACCATTTATATATCTAACTGATACTGCAACAAACAGTACGAAGAAAGCTATCATCGGGACCTATGCATGAAAGATTTTGGCAGATCCTGACAGACCAAATACACGCTATTCTTTGGAAGAAGTTGATGTCAGTGATCTGTATTCCTCATTTAGATGGCTTATTGAGGAGTTAGAAATTAAGTAATGATTCATTTAATAACCGGAGCAATATATATTGTTCCACGGCAATGAATGTGATTTCATTAATCCAAAATAGAAAATGGTTCAATTATATACTAAAGATATCTCTTGACTAGTGGTACATTGTATTAATGTTCTCAAATAAAAATTCATGAAATCGCTCGTTGTGTATATGTTTTTCATTCCAAAACAAATCCAGCCAATAGAAAGATACTAAAACAAAAGCTGAGATATAAAATATTTCAATGTTCCCCAAATATGATTTCTTTCTTTCTTTTGACATAGTTACAGATTGTCCGCTTCAATCATTTTCTTTAAAAAAATATTGTGAAATCAGAGTTCTTTCCTATTTTTAGAAGTTTATTTCTGTATAACCAATGAGATATAAAGTTTCAACAATAGAAAAATTAACACATTTGTGCATTCCTGGCCGTCGAGGTGCTCCTGTTCTTACGCGAACCATTTACTTAAACATGTAACCACATCAAAGGTTATCATATTTTGCAGGAACAAACGGCACATGAATGAACTATTCAAACTATTTAGTCAGTGCTTGGGTGTTAAAGCCTATTACATGCCAACAGGGAAAGAGAATAAGGATGACAGGAGCCGTACCACAAAAGGACACACAAGCTTGTAAAAGAAACCATAGAAACTCAATAACCTTGTAGCAGCCTTCTCAAAATGTTTTCGATAAGAAGGTGAATACGTTTTGGTAGAAAGATTTGACTTCTTAGCATTACATAAGTGGTCAAAGGCTCGGAGGAGGCGGCCAAATGAGCTGCCAACCGACTGGTTTTGAAATGGCTGTTTGTAGGGCTTATATTACAACCCACTTTAATACAACCCAAGGGTTGGGTGACATATAGGCTTAAGTAGTAATACTGGCCCTTGTATAAATGGAACCATTTTTCTTTGCAGGAACTACGATGCCTCAAAAGCTTAATTACTAAGGGCTGGGGAACTTCCAGAACAGCTAAGGTGGCAGCTGCCCTGACAATGGACTTCATGTCCAGTGAAGAGAGTGAAGAGAGTGAGGCAGAGGATGAGGCCTCAGAAAGCACTGTAGCCACAAAGAAATTTGACACGCCTGAGTATTCTAATTACGTAACTTTCAAATGTTTACTTAAATTGAATTGTACTTTCTACTTTTTACAACATGTAAATAGAGTATAAATTAAGAAACTTGGAAGCCGAATTGTTGCAACAGAAAGAACTTTAGTCCTCACCGGAGTGATCTGTGTGTAAGCACCCACAGAGTTTTGTAAGTATCGTCATATTGAGCCTTCTATATGAATTTACTTGACACTAAGAACTGTATGTATATTCACAGTGAATCTGACGATCCGCGGACGAATGGACGAATGATTACACCGTGCCGAGTTCTAAACTTGTGTTTGTGTACTACATTACATTCAAAACATCTGGCTTCCAGCGAAAGAGGGCTAAAGTTATGGCGTCTGCAGCCGGGATTGCGACGACTGATGGTCTGCAAGCACAGCTTGCCGAAATCAACAGACAAGAAAAGGCGTCGAGATTTAAAAAATTGTGAAGGGCTATGTTGGAAGGCTACCAGGACTGTATAATCAATCGAGTAGCGTCGATAGGTTGGGCAAGCGCTGAAAAATCAACATGAAGCTCACTGAAGTGGAGGAAGCTTTCGAGAAATTTCAACGAGTATTGCGAGTACTTCGACAGCAAGGAAGACCAGGATAATAACACAGAGTTACTTCAGCGAACAATCTAAGTAATGGTCCAGATAAGAACTGTAGTAGAATCCATTGTTCTGCGGCAATGAGCCTCCCCCACATACGATTTTGCTTGAATCTGTCTTAGCAGGTGTCTACAGTCCAAACTACATCTCGAAAATAAAGTATTTTTTATCTATTGGCTCTTTTTTCTGTGAAAACTCAGACAAGCCACCATCCAGCCAATCGGATATAGAGAAAGCAAAAGATTTTTCAATCGCAAATTTGAGAACATGCCCCACACACGATATTCTTCAAAATTAAACCATAGTTAGTTTGATCAAAAATAAATTCAAACCACAAAATGTAATTTGAATGAAAATGCATTATTTCGATAGGTTTCTATTGAATTTATAAGTATCAACCAATGAAATTACGAGAAAGAATAATAGAAAATTAACACATTTTTAACATTCCTTGCCGTGGAGCACTACAGTTCTTAACTGTCCATTACTTAAAATGAAAATAGAATGCGAACTGACGCTAAATGTGATAATTAGAGAAGACCAAATTCGAGGGACTGAGGTAAACACAGAAGATTCGGCTAGTAATATTGGTATGAGATCAAGTGTAAGCAGCAGCTCTAGAAGTTCTTGGAGATCACAGAGAAGCAATTCATTGCAGTCTGGCAACCAAATTAAAGGCCAAGCAAGTTGTTGCACGACTAAAGTTAGAACAACTGAAACAGGAACTCCTCAAGCAAGAAGAGGAACTAAAACTCCCACGGCAATTGCTGAAAGTGCGTAATGAGATTGAACAGTCAGACAGAAGACAAGTCATATTACCAAGAGAATTACAGACCTATCAAGCAGATAAGGCAGTCCTTCTGGTTAGCGGAGTGCACTCCGAACGGAAGTCGGACGGAATGGGAAGGTGACAACGGAACCAGCGCGTTATCGAACAGCGGTTTAGAAGAAGTTAAACAACGTAAGAGTGCATTGCCGAATGGAGGTCTGGAAACGTGAAGACAAGCTGACATTAATGAGATTTCATAATCATAGTTAACTGGGAGATTGGCCAGGATATTGTTCTCATAATTGCATGTTCAATGGGGTCGTCTTGTGTGACGAATTTGCCCCCATGGTGAGTTATTTTGGGATTGCTTTGCAAATACCTATCGGTCAACGGACAGTACTCATTTGGCGCGTGCGCATAGAGGTCGTCAAATGTGACGAGTTTGTTCTCGTGCTGTTCTAGCTTGCTGTTTGTTGGCCAAATTTAATGTAGAAGGCACCTTCAGAAATATTCCAGTCAATCCTGTTGATTGCCGCCTATTGGGCATGAAATGGCAGGGGAAGTATTATGTTGATCTTATGTTGCCTTTTGGTTTGCGTTCGGCCCCATGCATCTTCAATTCAGTGGCAGATATGGTTGAATGGATACTGAGTACAATTACCATGTTAGTGATTTTTTACATTATCTGGACGACTTCATTCTGGTGAGACCAGCTGACTCACATGTTTGTGCACACAACGTTGATGTAAATGTAGCAGTTCAAGTCGCCAATGACTTAGGTCTCCCGCTGCATCCACAGAAATATGTAAGACCACCAACATGCTTGGTAGTTATGGGAATAGAGTTGGACACACTGACTAAGATTGCATGCCTCCCATGTGATAAGTTTGCTTGCCATCCAGGATTTATTGGAGGTATGGTCAGATCGCAAGTGGTGACGTAAGAAGGATTTACAATCGTTGATTGGTTTGCTGCACCATGCTTGTAAGGTTGTTTGGCCAGCATTTCCTACATTTTAAGACTACTTTGGAGTATTTTATTGGCTAAAAAAGGGAAGCTTGCGATTCGATGCCTAATTATTTAGGGGGCTGAGCTCCCCAACTCTAGTTTGTTGGGGGGGAGACCCCTAGCCCCAACCGCTCTGCAGCCTATGGTATAATAATACATTACTTTATTTTTAGCCTCGGAGAGACGTGTAGCCATGCTGCTGCCTTGTTGTTCAAAGAAGAGACAGCTGTGAGAATTGGCTTCACAACTGCTGCTTGCACCAGTCAGTGAAGCTTGCAGGTAAGAAGAATAAAAAACCACAAACACTCTTTAGATTCATGATCATGCCCATTTCTGCCTCAAGGACTGGTTAGATATTGTTAAGTTCTTTTAAACTTTTACAAGTTACATTAAAATAAAATAAATTACATTCATTGACTCTCAATTCTAAGCCTCATAACATTTTCCCCCTGTTTGTGTGTTTGTGCAGGTAGAATCGGGTATTTGGGAGTAACTCCTTGACTGCCCCGGTTGAGGAAATAGACTTCAGCCCTGGCAAAAAGAATGAAACAAAGCCAATGGAATCATGCCCAAAGGCAGCACGCTCGCCACTAGCCTGCACAAAAGGAGACGAGGCCTATATGCAGGCATATTCCGGATTTCTAAAGGAACTTAAGGAAATATGTCCCAATGCCTGTGTGTTCAAGTCGCTTCCACAGCTGTATCCCGAGGAAACAGCTACTGCTAACAGCCAAACAGACTACAGCGAACATTATGGTAACTAAAGATACCAAAGATCTATATTTTCAAACACAAATGAGGTCTTATTAGTTGTATCTGCAGTGACCAATAAAGTGATTCTCCTGTCCAGTCTTGTATGGATTATTGACTACTTTGGAATATTTATGAGAATAAAAAGAATAAAATATATAAAACTTCAATTTGCTATCCTAATATTTTCGTAGAGGATTTATCAGATCAAGTGACCACAAGCAATCAAAGCAGTTTTGAGATATTGGTCAAAGGTACAGATGCTTTTGAAACAGCACACGTACACCCTGCAGTACCACTGAATCCTCCAAGCTACCCGCTTATTGGAGAATGTATTTTAAAATACAGTGACTTTCCTCCTGAAACTTCTCAAAAATGTCAGAACTATGAAACCGTCTGAATGCGACAGACGAGCAAGCTCAGATATTACAAAGTGAGCCACAGCAACAGGCAGAATGCCCAAAATGGTTTGAACTAAAATATTCTAGAGTTACGGCATCTAAAATGTGGCACAAAATGCAGTACAGAAGAGCAGAGCCTCGATTTATTGCTCGGGATCTCCTTCAGCCAAATGGGTCAAAGGAAATGAGGGTGTAGCAGTGCAAGACTACAAGGAACTCCCTCAAAGAAGACATACAAAAATATTTGAATGTGGTCTGTTTATAAGTCCAGAAGACTCGTTTCTTGCTTCCACTCCTGAAAGGGTGGTATATGATAACAAGGCCATCCACTCACGGGTCATTGTGGAAGTAAAATGTCCATACAGTGCAAGGGATAAAACACCATCTGAAGCGGAAAAGTTCCTGAAAATTTTCATAAGCAAAGAAGGAGATGGTGTACTTTCTCTCAAGTACACCATGATTATTATTATCAGGTCCAGGGCCAGATGGGTATTACTGGCGCCAAGTGGTGTGACTTTGTTATATATACTAAGCGTGGTATAGCTGTTGAGCGGTTCCATTTGACTCTGAGTTCTGGAGTGCTGCTGCACGTAGCTTGAGTGCATTTTTCTATAGTTACTTTTTACCAAAATACATTGAAAGTCAATAGGCAGGCAATAGCTACACAATATCAGTCTTTGACCCCCCTGCACTTTAAATATTTTAGTGATAAAAAGAGAAGACTGAAACTAATTAAAGCCAATTCGACAATTTGGAAGTGTAGATAACATGCTAGAGGTAATACGTTTTCAACAAAGGACAAAACATGCATTTTATGTTCAGTAGAATAGTCTAAAGTCGAAACGGAAAAGCTCTACAAAAATCTAACGTACCAAGGGTGGTAAAAGATTGACAAGTGAAGAAATTACAACTAAGGTATCATTGCAATTCTTGACCAGTTCAAGATCCCAAGAAGTGTCGAGTATTTTGAACTTCTTCATGTCACCAGTTGCACGTTCCACCTGTAAATAGAGAACACAAAAACTGTCATTTCATATGACCTTTTTCAAATGTGGATAAATGTAATTTAGGCAAAGTTAAAATCGAGGCATTGCTGGTCAGCGGTCTCACCCTTAACTGTGGGGGCTCCCCCTTAAGCTTAGCAGGGGCTTGGTGTGCTCAACTTGGCAGATTGTGGCGGATCTTTTCCTCGCTGCGTTACGCAAATTTGCTCCCGCCCCTCCCACCCATTGGTAAGTATGGTTGGTAAGTATTCCACTGACTAGGTTGGTCAGTGTGACAGGTGTCAGGTGGTGGACTGTGGTAGAGGTTACCATGGTTACCTCCTTGTCGTGTGTGGACATGCGCATCCAGCATGACTATCTCTGGGCACCTATTCCCAAGCTCATCTTATGCGGATGAGTTTAATTAATATTGCACGATTGTATTTTTTTTGTGCAGACTGCCATCTAGTTAGATCCAGTTTCTTGAAGACTTATTACTTCTAATTCAGGATTAATTTCTGTTAAAATTGTACATGCACATTTTTTTCCACGGTGTGAGGCAGCTTGTGCAGTAGTTTAAGAAAAATTAATTAAGTGGCAGTTTAGCCACCTTATCTAAATTCTTTTATGCTTTATTTTTCTATTTCAAAGTTCCAGTTAAATCGCTCTACGATGATTTCTCATAAAGGGTCTATACAACTTACATGGATTCTAACATTTGCAATGTTCCTTAACCCTATCACTTCTGTCCTCCTGAGCTGGTTTTTCCCTTTTGTAAAGTTTGGTATGACCAAGGTGGCACCTCTGCACAACAGCTCCTCCTTGATTAGGAAACCACGGTCAGTCATGACCTAAAACCAGGGACATGAATCATTAGTGACATTCTAGTGGATTGGATTGGTTTTGTTTTTCATTTTATTGCTGTATGCAACATTTTGTCTGTTGTTTTTGTAAATGCCCTGTATGATCACTACACAAATCATTCCTTTGGGTGCTATATGAATGACAAAGATGACAGAATACCCCTTATTGGATTTTGATAATTAATTATTATTAATTGAATGGATCCGTGCAAGAACAGCGTTTGAATTTGATCAAAAATCACTTACTTTGTTCTTGCACGGACCCTTTCAATTAACTATTATACATGTTACATGACCTATTGATCAGCATAACCTGTAAAAAAGTTCATGAGAAAGAAAATTAATATAATCAGTATATGTTACCTGGTCTCCATGTTCCAGTTGGTAAAGAAAGCCACTATTGATGGTTAGTTCTTTGTCTGATACCCGGCCACCCAAACACTTAGACAGGAACGAAATTGCACCTGCTGATGTGATGCCTATCAGCACTTTGACAGTATTGTGGTGCTTGTAATTCAAGTATGTGATGTGGCGTGCCAGAAGATTGTTAGGGCGTTGAATGAAGATTTCTGAACAGTCAATAATTACTTTTGTGTTCTTGTAAGTACTGGTCCTCTTAAATGCCTTTGGTAAGTTCCTAATAATTGCGCCTTTCTCTGGAACTGCAGTGCATTGGCCACCACTGCCACCCCAGATTTGAATATCTTTGAAGTCTGGTTCTCATTGATGTTGAATCTGTAAAAAATAATAAGAGATTGTTATTCATATCTCAACAACTCCAACTCCAAAATAATGTTTACAAAATTATTTAATGTCTATCAACAAGGTTAACCTAAATGCCAAATCCTTGTTCTGTAACCCCAGCCGCAGCTTCGTCAGAATGAGCAGGAGCTTGTCTGCCTGGCTCAGCTTCTTACAGATGGTTGGGAGCTTTCTGGATGTTACTAAAGTCACAATCCAATCAAACAATCTGTGGCTGCGAACACCTGCAAAATGCATATACTTTGTTGTTATCGTTATACAGAATGGTGGTCCATCTCTACGGTGCAACGTCCTCAGCGAGCTGTTCCAATTTCTGTCTCAGAAAAACTGCCAGAGACAATAAGGAGGACTATGAATATGATGTTGCACTTACTTTTGAACGAAAGTTCTATGTGGACGACTGTCTCAAGTCTGTACAAACAAGTGACGAAGTCATCAAGTTAGCCAAGCAGCTAAGTGAGTTGTTCTCTAAGGGTGGATTTTGACTCACGAAATTCCTCAGCAATAAGGCCGAAGTCAACGAAGCCATTACCGAATGTGAAAGGGCGTCATCGGTGCTAGACTTGGATTTCAACACAGACAAGCTCCCTGATGAGCAATCGCTTGGAGTCCAATGGGAAATGGAACCGACGAATTCGCCTTTAAAGTGAATATTAAAAACAAGGCAACTACCGGGAGAGGTATACTGTCATCAACCCGTTTGATGTACAATCCTCTTGGTTTCTTGTCGCCGGTAATTATCCCCGCCAAGAAGTTGTTACAAGACCTGTGTAAACTAAAGCTTGGTTGTGACGATCTAATCGAAGAAAATGAAGTTAACATATGTCAGGAATGGTTAGTGAACCTACCTAAGCTCTCACAGATCACAGTAGAGAGATACATCAAGCCCGCTCAATTTGGAAGAATCAAGCAAAACCCAATGGCACCATTTTGCTGATGCATCACAGATTGCATATGGAGTAGCATCATACATATGGCTAGTAGACGAAGAAGAGAGGATCCACTGTGCGTTTCTGATGGGCAAGTCTCGTCTGGCAGACATTAAACCGATGACAATCCCAAGATTAGAGCTTTTAGCTACTGTACTTGCAGTCCAGTTAGATCAAGGACTAAGATACGAATTGGAGCTAACTGTAGATGAGTCTGTGTTCTGGCCGGGTTCTACGGCTGCCTTACAGTATATCAGGAATGAAACAAGTTCGTTGCAAATCGTTTGGCAGTGATTCATGCAGGTTCAGACCCATCAAAGTGGAGATATGTGAACACTGAACTAAACCCAGCAGATGATGCAAGTAGAAGCTTAAAGTGCCACTACGATCAAATTTTGACATATCAATGTTTTTGCATATTCATAAAGTAGAGTTGATATATTATTACCAGTTCAAATTGTTTTTCGATACGACAGGAAGTCTTATTTTTTTTAGCTCCGAATATTGAATCTAAACATCCGCCATTACTGGAGGCCGTTCCCTTCGTTCAGCTTTAAACGAAGGTTTATTTAGCGGAAGTGATGTCATACACTTAATGCTCGCCTGCAGAACACAACGCCTGGATGCATATTTCTACTAAAAACGTCTTCACGTACATAAGAAGAAAGTTATATTTATCTTTGCGAGGTTGGCTACTACTGCACACTATTTCGCGCCACGAGGTTGTCGTGTAAAGTGTATGACATCACTTCCACTGAATACTGAGAACGGATTCCAGTAATGGCGGACGAGATTATACCGGTAAACTCTCCTAAAATTTTGTGGTTTAACATGCCCATTTGAGAATATTTCTAATACCGATTGACCTATTGACACTGAAAAATTGGCAAATCGAAATGGTAAATTTTCGTCGTAGTGGCACTTTAACAATTGATCAGATGATAAAGGATCAACGGTGGCTGAGAGGGCCTGAGTTCCCTTGTCAAACAGAAGATTACTGGCAAATCGACCCTAACAAACTGAATGACGTTATTAAAGACGATCCAGAAGTAAAAATGAATGCCAAGTCTCACCTTGTAACCAGCACTCGGCAAGCACAATCAGCAACTTAATGAGTGAGCGCCACTCCTTGTGGTGAAGGCTGAAACAAAGTTTTGCATGGCAGATCAGATTCAAGCAGTGTTTGATGCATTGCAGTCAGGTTAGCAAGAACAGTTGAGACGTGACAAAGCCTTTGCACGGTGACCTGACGGTTGAAGAAATGCACGTTGCGGAGAAAGAAGTAATCAGATACCTTCAAAGGCAATCATTTCCGGAAGCGTTTGCTGAACTAGAAGAGTTAGACCCAAATCAATCCAGAAGAGAACAGAGACACCATCTGAAAAAACCAAGATCATCTCTCAATAAGTTAAATCCAACTTTGGATGACGAAGAACCGGAGGTCGACTCGAGAACGCCCCAGTTAAGTACGAGTCGCATCATATGATCTTACCATATCGGCATCATGTGACTGATCTGTTGATAATGGACCACCATGAATCCTCGGCGCATTCGGGACAAGAACACGTGCTGTCTAGTCTGTGACTGAAGTACTGGTTTGTGAGGGGATGATAAACAGTGCATCTAGTGATCGATTAACGCTTCTTGTGTTGAAAACAGCATGCCGTTCGTGGTCAGCAATTCATGGCAGACTTACCAGAGGACAGACTGATCCCTGAACGACCACCCTTCACCTTGGTAGGCGTGGATTTCCTTGGACCGATGTACGTGCAACAAGGACGAAGTCGCCGTCAAGCGCTACAGGTGTCTGTTTACCTGTTTACCTGTTGACCTGACTACAAAAGCAGTGCAGATAGAAGTTGTAAATTCACTACAGACTGACGCGTTTGACAATGCGTTGAGGCGATTCATCAACAGACAAGGTCTTCCTAAACTGATTCGCAGCGACACTGTGGAGCAGAGCGCGAAATCCAAGAGCCTCTTGCAAAATGGAATTAAGAAAAGGTTTCCAGATTCCTAAGTCAGTGAAACATCACTTGGTTGTCCAACCCACCAGCTGCGTCGCATATGGGAGGAGCATGGGAGCGCATGATCCGCTCAACGCACAAAATCCTCAGAGTGTTGCTGGTAGAATGGCTTGTTAGTGATGAAGTGCTGTGCATTGTTGTTGTTGTTTTATTTCCACACCAATGAATTACATTCCATTGCCAATTACATTACAATCTAGATTATACGGTAACACACACACACAAGACAATAACATCAGATTATATGTTACTTGAACAATCCATCATGAATGACAACAATATTGATAACCCCAAAAACCTTGGATTAAATTTTACATCCCTTTAATCTTTAGATTAACCTTTACTCCTTAGATTAACCTTTCCTCCTTAGATTATAGGTAATTAAACCTTTGTGGACATATTGTCCCTTTAACAAGATACTAAAGTGGTATAAATGTATGTTTACACCCCTTTATCTAGCATATTAAAGACAAGTGGAAATGTATCTTTAATCACCATAACTTACCTTACCTAATGAAGTGGAAAGGTAATCAACTAAATCGTCTCCCTCCTCGTCAGATAAGTCCGCAGACAATGACCTTGTGCTTGTCCAGTCACAGAAGAAAATACAAGTATTGGTAACCCAGTCACTAAAAAAATGGCAACCAAGAATAATGTTTTTGTAATGGTTAATGTGTTTTCAGTGATTGAGTGCCCATTATATGTATTTTTGTTTGTGAACTGTGGCCTACAATGTATAAATATATCCATGCCGGAAGGAGAAAATTCATATGTGAACGTATTTGAACGTAGTTGAAATATGCGTCAAATAATTTATTACAAGTCGGTTTTATCATATTCTATTCTATATATATCTCCACAGGTAATAGAGCACATGGGCCAAACAGACAGGGTAACATTTTACAGCTGTAAACCCAAGTACTATACAGATTAATAAACAGAAATAAATTCAAGGTTCAAAGGATCTGTTGTGTGCAGTAACCATTTTTAGTATGGCCAACCACGTACGTGATCAATCTCCCCATCCAATTTATGTCTAGATATGACTGCAAAAAGCCCACCCCAAGAAGAAAGATTTACCGTCACCCCCTTCCTGCCAAGCGTACTCGTGTTAAAGGTATTAAATAAATTACTGGCAGTGATGAAAAGGTAGTGGAAGGGAGCTCTGACTACCAGCTGCCAGGAGTTAAAGAATATGTGGCTGTTGGCTGTGGAAGGCTTTGTCAATTCATGAGCCCATGTCAGAGCTGTAGACCCCTCGTTAGTCATTTGAGAAAGACAATTGCCTGCCTTCGAAACAAGCTGGAAGAACAGGTATTGCGTTTATTAAGGTTTGGGGTACAAAAACAATATTTATTTAAAAAATCCATATTATGTACCTTCAGGTGTTTGATTTTACTACACAATTAGTTATTACTAAGCTTACTATAACTTTCAAATTCATTTCTAAAATTCATACCCCTTTATTAAGCATGTTTATATATTAGATATAAAGCCACTGATGTTTTATTAATCAGTGTTTGCTCCCACATTGATGGTCACATAAGTGCAATGACCCAACACAAACAAGCTCAAACACCAAGGCTCCAAAGTTCACTGTAATTCCTATCCGACCAGACCATTAATGTGGGACCCAATATTTTTGATCTGTACCCTAACTGTGCATGTCAGCGACACATGACAAACCTATAAATAAGAAGTTTCATCGAAATTTCTGAAATTAATTAACTTTTAGAACTAAAGTTATTTATAAAATTTCTGTTTGTGTTATATATGATCTAAGATACTCACCTGTAGCTCGGTTCTTTATACATGTACGCAAATATAACAAGGCCACTCATTTTATAAATATTACATATAAAATTGGTAAAGGTGTTTTGCTTAATATAACAGCAATGCGTCAAGTGTGTTACTCTTGTTAATAGGGACCTTAAAGTGCAAGTATCATGTCAAAAATTGTTTTTGTAGTCTTGTGTTTCTTTCTCACAAAAGGTATTAATCTTGCAGATTTTGTAAAATTTATGACATTTAATCCCTAATTTTGATTACTTTTCATGGATCCTGTGACGTCATAAGATGAATCAACTCTCTCCCAAGAGAAAACTACCACAATAAAATCCCGTAGCTTTCAATTGTGACATCACAAGATGAATCAATCCCGCAATTCGGGTAACTTTTATTCTAGTTGAATTGCTGCTCCAGTCTCTCGAAGAAAACTAATTTAGACAACTGAAATATATTACAAATAGAATTTGGAGCAAAAAGAGTTAATGTTGTTTTATGGCTTTACTTGCACTTTAAGCATCGACAACTTTTACGTCCCCGACGTTGACTTCTGATCGAGGAGACCTGGGTCAAGAACGTGCGACGTCCGCGTCCGGGATGTCGTGACGGAAACGTTAAGTCGCACACTGCGGTCACGGAGAGAATATATATAAACAAACATCAGTGTTGCAAATTGCCGTAGTTTTACCACCATGTGCTCCTTTAAGGAGACCCGAGATATGCTTCTTTTGCCCCTCCAGAACAAGTACACCACGGAAGATGAATATTTATTGTTGTACGAAGCGAATAGTTCTAAAAAAATGCTTTTTCCTCACGCCGACTACAACCGCTTCAACCTTGAAGACCTGAATGTTTAGTGAATTCCGTGTTCGTAAATTGGACGTAACTCGCCTCGCCGATGCTCTAGGGCTATCTGAAGGTCTCTCCTGCCATCAGATGACTCAAGCAAATAACATTAAAGGACTTTGTATGGTTCTCAAGTACAAAATGTAGCTGGCATATCAATGCAGATTCAGCGACCTGGTTCATCGATTTGGCCGCACAGTACCCGAACTCAGCATGATAACAGACCGGTATCAGGGCTGGATTTATCAACACCACCATCGCAAGATCACTCAGTGGAATGGAGACCTACTTGGTCCTAATACTCTCCAGCTTTATGCTGATGCTGTGGCACAGAAAGGAGTAGCTTTAACAAACTGCTTTGGTTTCGTCGACGGGACTGTTCACCCGATTTGCCACGCGGGAGAGAATAAGAACGTTGTGTACAATGGTCACAAGCATGTACATGCTTTAAATGTTCAATCAGTGACACTGCCAAATGGACTTATTGCCCATCTTTATGGCCCTTTTGGTAAGTATAGTAAAACGTTTGTTGCATGCGTTAGATAATTGATAATTGAATATAACAAATTTAGACCGAAAGCAAAAAGGTATACTATTTCTTTTCTTTTAAGTCTGATAATAGTTCAACAGTTTCATAATAACAACTTTATTTACCGATGGTATAAACACTTGACAGTGAAAACTGATAAACTCGTGGCCCTCAAGAAAAGAATACAATATATATATATATGTATGTATCTATAAAAGCTACCAGCGAATAATTACTACTATGTGAGATAGGTAGATGACGTTTGTACAGAGTAAGTTATGAAACATATAAGCTAAGAGGAAACTATAAGAAAGGATAACATACTCGTATGACATAATTGTTATAAAAATACACTATACATCCTTTTCTTTCAATATTTTAAGTAATTCAAACTTCCTATTTTTGGAACATTTTACTACAATCGCTATAACTCTATTCTCAATGGGCTGTTATCGCAGTTCGGCCATATTGGATAAAACAATAGTTTTGGCCCCGGTAGCCTCGCACTGCTTGGTTTCAGAACGAGTTTACCGGACGAAAACAAAGGTTTTTATTCTCCTGGGACTCAACATGGCCGCCGCCGTGTGATAAAAGCCCATTGGAACTCTGTTGTTTATAAATGCTAAAATAATTATAGTGGTACACAAGCTGTAGAAAATAAAATAAAATCTTGTGAAATAGTTATGAGCCATGGGAGATGTCAACTATGTACAATATAATGAATTCTCATGTTAATGTTTTCTGGTCCTGTTCTACAAGTTTGCAGATAAAAAGTGATATCATGTTTAATATCATGTTGAATTTAATTATTACTTAAAATTCTTACAAACATAATTTATAATAGTAATTCGTATTGAATGATCCTAATATATAGAAGGAAGAAAGCATGATGCTGCCATGTTGGTTTACTAGATGACCTGCAGAGACATGCCTTTTCACCAGCCAGAACTCCCATGTGCATCTATGGGGACCTGTATACCCTCTACGCATACATCTTCAGGCAGAATTCCGCAACATTCAGCCCACACCACAGATGGAGGAGTTCAACACACCCATGAGCGCAGTACGCTCATCTGTCGAGTTGATTTTTCGGGACATTTGGTTTAAGTGCTTTGGGTAAGCATTACATTGTCAGTGCACTGATGAGAAATGCTTTAACCTGCCTGTATGAGAAAAGTACAGCTACTTTCTTTGAGAAAAGAAAGTTATAGTTATAGTTACTTATAGTACTACTTCTGCAAACTAAAACAGAAAGATTCTTTATAATGATGTAAGTCATTTAATCTGCGTACATCACTATGGAATGCTTTACCTAAGGACATAAGACATTGTAACTCACTAGACAGTTTTAAGAGACGGCTGAAAACCTACCTATTTCAGAAAGCATATGAACAGTAGATCAGTGTTATTGCCCTTTATGATTATGACGTCAAATCAAAACAATATATTGTTTAAACGCTAAGGATTACGGTCGTGGGAGGGGGACAAAACAGCAATAACACAAAGGAAATCGTTATCAAATGTATTTTGTAGAACGTAGAATAGCGGTAACAGCCACCAAATACTGTAAATATTGTGGGATAAACATTGATACGGCTGATAACTGGAAACCAAACAATTCGAAGTTAAATTTTTCTCAGCAGAGCAGATTTAGTTCAAAATTCTATTGTTCATGTCGATTCTGTTCCCCTCATAAACAAGCCGTGACGTCATAATGATATAGGTCAATCGTTGCAAGTATTATTAGTTAGTATTCATACATTTTGGCTTTATATTAAGTATATGATCAGTTGATATATTTTAATATTGTACCATTATCATTGATTAGTATCCACATATTTAGTTGTACATTAAGTATCTGTCATTAGTTTATTATATTATCATTATTCGTAGTAGTATTTGTAAAGCGCTATTTGGCACTCACTCTGGAAACAGCGCTGTATAAATATATGTTATTATTATTATTAAGCTTAGTAACTTAGTTGCATGTATTGTTTTAATAGGAAGCTAGCTATAAATATAAAATTCTATAATGTACATGTCATGCACATTTATATGAATATTTTCATGTGCACAATAATCAATTAAGGAATTCTTCTATGCATATTATCTTCTGTTCTTATTATCTTCTGTTCTTTCTATCTAGAAGTTCCATTCGACCTTCTCTTTTAATACTTTTATTATCTGCCCCCATTGAATTTGGTACCTCTTCGAGGAACATTGCGAAAACCGCAAAAATATGCGAGTTTCACGCCAACTTGAATTTGCCGTGAAATTAAAAATGCCTTCAAAAAAAGTTAGCTCAAAGGCAAAGCAAAGGCTGCTACTGCCGAATGTACAGAAACTGACAGCTTCTTGTCTAACTTTGTTTGGCATTTTTAGAAGAATACCAGGAGTTTTAGATGAGAATCTACCATATTAGATACTCGTGAATTCACTTTTGTTTACTTTGTCTTGTAACAATATAAGTAATGGTCCGGTAAGAGGTAGGCTTATGTTATGTAAAAAGTGCTAATTGTGGTATTGTTTCAATCTTCCACCTCATTGGCTTAGACATTAAAATATATCTAAACTTGAAGAATATTATTTGTTCTGATTTTGTAAACATATTTTAATTGCATCTAGTGAAAACACTCATAACCTTTGATATGACGAACTTTCGATATGGGAAATGTACCTTTAAAATGCATTTTTAGTGGATTTAATTACAGAAATTTAACATTTAAGGATTGATGAGTTGTCAGTATGAAAAACAGCAAATACTAAAGTGGGGAAAGCAAATTGCATCTGGACAATAGAATTATGACTATAAATAGGTCGTCCCTCTATAGAAAACGCCGATAAAACTGCGAAAATTAAATCAAAGTTACTCAATAAAGCAAGAAATAAGGCAAATATAGTCACCACTTACTTATTTTCTTTTCGAATTGAAGAACTGAAACTTGCTGCATACAGTTATTTACGATAACCAGCCAAAAAAACCACGAGTTTCGCGCGAAGTTATTTAGCTGTGAAATCTAAAATGCCTCTAAAACTATAAACTAATGAGGCCAAGGGAAGCTTATGCCAAATGTACAGTAAATGAAAGCTTCTATTACGATTTTGTTTGGCATTTTTATAAGAATACCTGAAATCTGACTTCCGGTCAATGTTGGGGACGTCAAAGTTCTCGATGCTTAAGGTTCCTAATAGCTTCACACTGACCAACTTTAGAATATTTATGTAAATAATGACATGTAATGTTATTTCCAGGCAAAAACAAACAGAGAGAAATCCTACTCCCACTTGCCTTGACATAGAGGCTGATGAAACTTTACACTGGGTGCACATCCTATGGAGTATTTGACTGGCTACACCAAGAGCTGTTGCCAAAATGGGAAAATCTGGATTATTACAAAGGACCACACACTCTAGATACTCCAAAATGGCAGAACAACCAAACAAAGAAGCCAGGCCAGCAGAGAGACTTAGATGAAGACTTGGCATTCCGCTTCCAAGTAACATAGGCCATAGTTTCTAGCATCCTGTCAACAGTATTGCCTTTTATCAGCATGGAGATGTCAGGGATAATATTCTGGCCAGAGGATGACACAATCAATGGTTACTATCCTAAGTGTTTGGAGAAGTTCGGGACAGTCAAAGTAATAATTGATTGCATAGAGGTGCAGACTCAGAGGCCCTCGCAGACTGATATAAACTCCCAGCTATCCTCAGACTACAAACAGAGACACACGGTGAGATGCCAAATTAATATATTTGTGTCTTTAAACATTATTAATTCTTCACAGTTCTATGATAAGTTATAAGCAAAGACGTTATACACTAGTTTACTTACCACGTTTTCGCTTTATTTCAGGTTTTAGTCGCATGCACCCCAGGTGGTTTAGTACATCTCTCCTTCAGCAAGTGGAGACATGTCAGATATAGACATCGTCAGGAGGAGTGGATTTCTGGACAAGGTCCAAGAGGGTGATATTATATTGGCAGACAAAGGCCAAGATAGATCTGACTTTTAATTAGGAGTCAAACTTGTCATTCCAGAATTTATAAAAAAGGGTATAACATTCACTGAATTTTTTTTTTTCACAACACACGTTTGTCGAAGGAGTTCGGAATTTTGAGAGGCGATATACCTCTCCACCGACATGATATTATTGACCACATCTTTACTGTAATAGGCATATTAGTCAACTTACAAGGAGCATTGGTACCTGTCAACTAAATGCCATAGTGTAATTTTATTTGAGACTCAGTGATATTTTGTACTGGATGGCTTAAAGCTTTTTGCAATTTTATGATATATACACACTGTACTTCTCAGCCGACGTTTTGTTGGTAAGAGCTGACTTGGGGAAATATATGAGATACATGGAAGAATCCAAGTCACATGTGAATCCCAAGTAGACCATTAAAACAGGTAACCATGTCTACGTAACAGCTTAAAATGCATATTACCCCAATTTGTTATCATTAAAACCGATTCTCCGTGAAGTAAATAGTTGAACTGAAAAACAGTTTTTTGATTTGGGTGCATAACGAGCCAGACACTCCTAGCAACCAAACTACCCCCTGGTGATAGGGGACCAATGGTCCCCTATCACCAGGGGGTGCTCTAGGAAGCAGGAGCATTCCATTTAATTAAGTCCAGCCTCATGTCACCTTAAAGTGCCTACTTTAGCGCCTAGATATCATAATCCGTAGGTGTCAATGGGTGATAAAGAACTACTTTTGCATTTTACCTTTCATCAGTCGACTACCCGTAGTAGTGCACGAAATCAAGTCATTCGTAGCCCGATTTTCAGTACGTTTCGATCGAGGTCGACGATTTATCTGGTTTGCCGTATGTGCCTATCCGACTTTCAGCTAATTTCTCAAAATCAGCAATGCATAATCTTTTTATTATTTCATAAGTCGGGAACGATGTGGATTTTACTTTAATGAATCGAAAATGCGACTTACACGCTTGCCAATTACTGTTGGAAATGTCACAAACTTCGCTTATTATTTATTATTCAGACCCCAAATTATTATCGCGGATACTGAAAACAAAGCGGATGAGATAGCGAGATGTGATAGATGTTACCCTGGCAGCAGGTTTCTCGTGTCTTGTTTGTAGTCGGTAGCTGCAGTTCGCGACCGGTAATTCGCGTTGTTTTGATCTGATTTGCGCAAATTTCGCGATGGGTCACGGCTACTCGTAGGTAGGCTAAGTATTTTGTTTGGCGTACATATCTTTTGAGCTTGTGTTCAATATCCCGAAGTGCTCAGGCATACTGTAGTGCCATGGACTTCAACCTGGGTAAACCAGCTGGGATACCGAACAACTAAAAAAATATATTTTGTTTCGCATATCTCTTTTGAGCTTCTGTTCAATATCCCGAAGTGCTCAGACTTCAACTTGGGATTGTAGATATTTTGGGGCACTTTCCCCAAGCATCACGTCAGATGCTTTACTTTCCCCTTTATTCTTGGTCACTTCTTCAGCGATTTGGTTTAGCATTGACTGCACATCAGTATTCTGGACACCAGAAATATCGCTGATCATGCTCCAAATGTGTGCCTTTGAAGCTCTTCTAGACCATGACCGCCATTTTCACACCCATATAATTTCCTTCTACTTTATATATACATACGTGTTCGTTACTCGATTTCCTTCGTTCTGTTTTCAGGGATGTAATTTCTTCGTTTGCTCTCGCCAGAGACACTTTTAAGCTTTGGATCTCCTCGTAAGAGGCTGGCGGGGTCGGTGGCGGGGTCGGTGGCGGGGTCGGTGGCGGGGTCGGTGGCGGGGTTGGTGTTTCGTCCTGACCGAGAAGCGATTGCGAGTGGTTTGTTCTTTTCAATTGTTTATTAGCCACTGGTAATTTTCTAAGATGAAATTCTTTTGATTTTGGCGCATAATTGCTGCCCAAACGCCGAATGTCGTAGCGAGACATCCACCTTTCCATCGACAATCCTGCAGTCATTCATCCAAATCCCAAAGCCCGCTATTTTCTATTTGGACACTGTCGGCTAGTGGCGAAGAAAACTGCGAAGGGATCGTGCAACCAGGCTGTATGACAGGAACTTACAAATTTCACGCCGCAAATTTTCGAATTCAGAAGATGCCAGTGCTGCGGAGAATTTGCCGCCCGATTCAGCGAGAAAAACACGGCGCAAAGCGGATACATCCATAAGTCGAAGCACGAATCCAATATGCGAAGCAATCCTTTACCTTAATTTCACAATACTGTATTTCCCGCTCATGTCAAAATGCCACTGGCACTGAAGTACAGCCCCTGAAAGTACAGCAGGGTCCGCAAGAAACGTGTTTTGTGTACAATCCTTTGCTGACATAAAGTAATTACCAAAGCGATCAAGCGAAAACCGCAAATCACAATAATGATTGATATTTGCCACGACTATGACGTCACTCCATAGCAACCGGCCCGCACGCATTTCCGAACTTCCGATGATCTCTGGCTCGTTATGGCATATACGAGTCAAAGGGGCTTCTATTTCAAATATGCTATTATGTGATGTCATGGGTCTCATTATACAAAAACGTGCTGGCAGATATTTTTCTTATTCTAAACAACTGTGTGATATTCGAGCCTTATATAAGTGATTTTATCAAATATTTTGTATAAACCAAAAATAGTTTCATTCACAAGAAAAAAGAAATGACCTTTTGTTGGCCTCCTGTGACATCACATGATTAGCATATTTGAAATCGAAACCCCTATAACTCATAGACGCAACACTCAAATCAAGACATATTTTACAATTCATCTATTTACTTGATGGAGAATCGATTTTAACGATAACAAATTTGGGCTCATATGCACTTTAAAAAGCTAAGTTGGGATTAAATAAAGATAACACACAGGGCCGGGTTGTTCAAAGCCCGATTAGTGTTAATCCTGGATTAACCCTGCACAAAACCTATTGGTTGTCATGGAAATTAACCCTGGATTAGCACTAATCGGCTTTGAACAACCCGGCCCAGGAGGGGCAGTACCAATTGCTTTGTTGTTTCTTAAGCAACTTCTCAGTGCCACAAATCCCTACACACACACGATGGTACCATATGTCACACCCATCACCCAATACTTTGATCCTTTGAAGATGTGGGTTCTTCAATACAAATTTCAGTACATAATGGACAAGGAATAATCTTGAGTTGGTGTAGATGTACATGGCTTGTCCGTCACTATTTTATTGAGAATGTTGTCCAGGAAAGCAGTTACATCTTTCATTATCATGGTGGTTGTAAATTGCTCAGAGAAAAGTTCAGAAACTATTACTTGTGTATGAAAAGAACCAAGCTTCCACAATACAATTTGTAAATTCTGAATCATAGCTGATGAGCTCATGGTAGTAATTGTCAGTTTTGCTTGCTGTTTTCAAAACAAAGTGGGTTTGGGTGGTGCCAGTCACATACATTTGAACTTGAACCTGTGCAAAGTATGGACGGTTGCGCTTCAGGCGAAGAGCAGGGACAGTTTCTAGGCAGGCACTTCTTGGACAAATGTGTTTTGTATTCTGGACCTTCCTGTTCATTCAATGTTGAAAGGGCAACTTTTATATTCAGCTTAATGTGCATAACTAGAAAACATCAACATTGAGCCAGGGGATGGGGTATATAAGGAAAAGGGTAATAATTTTCTTGATTTAATCTCAAATTGATGTGCCAACCTATTTTGTCCAAGATTGCAGGTCTGTTGGTTGGTACCGATAACAAAATTGACTGTAAGAGGTATTGAGTATGGACTGAGACTGAAGACCTAATAATTATTGTGTGGTTAATAAAAGGGGGAAACTAGTGTTAAACAGAGTAACAGTAAATAACTGAAAAGTTGATTACAAAAATCTATTTCGAGTCCAATTGCATTTAATAAATGTATGGGCTTGGTATAGTAGAGAGGTTGTCCCTGGTGCTAGGACCACCATCATTGTCTATGTACAAAAGTTTTGAGAGATTACAATAATACATTGAAATATTGTTTGTGCTATACTCAATTTCCATTCATACTAGCATGCCTTTTGATGTTCAACTAATTCTAATATAAGGATAAAGAATCTGAGGTCTACTGTGGTTTCAATAAACAAGTTTTGTATTCTCACAGATGAGCTGGAACTACCAATAAATAGAGGCTGAATAGCTTTTAGGAAATTCCATCACATTGAGTCCTCATCCTGCTCGTCTGCGACTACTAAACTTGCCTAATAAATCCAATGCACAAGTTACCAGTACTGTCCTCCTCTTCCCCCCCCCCCCCCCCCCCCCAAACCAACATACCTAGACAACTGTCCCAGGGGCATTTGTCAGAGTGGCTGGAGAATAGAAAATTTTCATTATGGAATCATTTTATTTTTTCTCTCTTTGAAATTTATCTATTCCTTTGAGAGTTCCAAGACTGATACAAATTCGAGGTAGTTGAAGTATGTGATGGCATCATGAAAATGTCCTGTTTGTCAGAGTATTTTACATAAATGTTATACATGGTGGGGCATTTGCATAACTGAGCTGACACCAAAGGTGGTTCATGTTGCAGTGCTCATTCAAAAATATCAATCCCTGAGGGAGGGATGGATAGGCTTGGAATTAATAGAGACCTTAACAGTCTACAATAATGAACACATTTGAGTACATCCCCCACAAAAAAAGTAACTAGTTTCGAAATGTTTTGGTATCATGAAAGCACCTTATTAAAAAATAAAAATGTACAGGTATAATTATTAATTGTACTGTTATGGTTTTCTAACAAAAAAGGTATATTTTTGGCATATAATCACTAATTCTGATTACTTTTGGTGGATCCTGTGATGTCATAAGATGAATCAACTCCCAAGAGAACTGGTACAATAACATCCCTTAGGATTGAATTATGACACTGAGACGACACAGTCCTGCAATTCAGGTAGCTTTTATCCTAGTTTAATTACTGCAACTGCCTTTTGAAGAAAAAGTATTTAGACAACTCAACTATAAAATATAGAATTTGAGCAAAAAGAGTTCATGCTGTGTTAAAATGTTACTTGCACTTTAAATGTCCTGAAATGTTTCCAACTGGAGCAATGATAATGGTGGACCAATAATCCTAGTGATATAGCCCCTTTTAAAAATATGTATTTTTTGTATCCCATGTACATGTATGCCCTGCATGGTTGTGGATAGATTTAGCGGATCATGAGCACCACACTGGATGGTAGAACTCTGCGGTTTGCACTCCCATATTTCCATATTTCCACAGGCAATCTTGCCTGTAGGCTGCCTTTCGAAATGAGTTACTTGATTAATCTGGTTCTTTCCCTTATACCACATCTAGTCCGAATAGCTAATGTTACAACTTCTCGATCTAGGCAGATCAGTTACTAAATAGAGCAGATTTCGGGTGAGTGGGACAAACTATGGCATGTCCATAACCGTGCTGTGCCGTATTTCTGTAATTTGATTGGATCAGCAGGACATAAACAATGGGAAAATATTTCAATGGCATGTCACGGCATGCCGTGGGGAACTACCAGAAGGTGATAAAGATATACTGCTTCTGAAGGCTATTAATTTAAGGACATAGGAGTCTAGAGTTTGGTGTACTTGTGCCATGGGGTCTGTAGACCTAGAACAGATTTTGTATGAGTGGGACAAACTACAGCACAATGAAATCCTGCTATGCACCTATCAATGTTAAGCCCGAGGGGGGTTTGGCAAGGGGTGGGGATCTGACATTTTTGCCGAAACAAATGTCGAATTCCCCAACCTCGGGACAACACGTTTAGTCAAAAATATCTGCCCCGTCTTCCTTGTTTCCTATAAATAACCCCACCCTGGGCAGGCAGCGTATGTCAAAATCCCCACTCTTGGGATAGCCCTGCCTGTCAAATCCCCACCCCTTGCAGCCCCCCCCCCCCCCCCACCCCCTGGGCTTAACATTGATAGGTGCATTAACAGAAGTAGTTTTCGATAGTAGTTTTCATTCGTAAAAGGTACAATATTCTAGTTTCTATTAAACAAAACTACAATTATACGCCGTGAGATAGAAGAGAAACACGTATAAATAAAGGAAAAAACGTATACCAATAAGTTCATTTAATATTAGATTTAATATTAGATTTTGAGTGGATTCTAAAATATATATCATTCTAGAATAGTCACTTGCAAAATCGATGCAAATGACTATTCAACTGACCCCATTTTTGATCATCGTCACAAAGTTTCCGCTTTTTGGTTGCAGTTAGTCAAGCGCAAAACAACAGAAGAAAAAGTATTAGCACATTTCATTTCTCACCTTCATTTCTCTCAGCATTTGCGACTTGCTCCTGGTGTCGAGCAAAGGCATTTGGATTAAGATTTATAACTATAAGGCTAACTTCATTCTTGCATCCCGCCTTTTGGTACCGCATTTGCAGTAACACAGCATTTTAGGGAAACACTTTTGCACGAACAACCCTTTGTTTTGACACCTTTTTTCCTGCTGCAGGTGTTCTTGCAGGAGCAAACCTACAAATGTTTATTCGTATGAAAGTTAATTTTTAAAATAGATAATAACTAACTCAAATTTAAAGTACGATATTCCAAATAAAATCATGCTTACCACTCGGTCAGAAGTGAGAGTCGGAGATAATTTATCTCAATGCGTTTGGTGATGACTCGTTAGCATTTCGCTCACGCTCACGCTCCTTGTCATGGCGGAAGGACGTGAATTTTTCGCGGGAAGCTAATCTTCCCAAATGACGTTACATATCACTTAAATAAGTTACCTATCACTGTACTAAGCTAAAAGTTATGTCTAAATATGTCTAAAAAGGCTCCAGATTGCAATTTTGAACAACGATTGACAAATATTGAGAACATTTTGAAAGAAATAAGCCAGAAATTTGAAAGCAAATTGGATAGCCTAGAGTCGAGCGTGACTCAAAAGTTGAACGAAGCAAATTTGAAAATATCCTCGATAGAACACAAAGTAGCGGATATTGTCAAAAGTCAAACCTTCATTTCAAACCAATTCGACGCCTTCAAAAAGGTAAACGACAACTTGTTGAAGGAAAATGTTGAACTTAGAAACCTCACATCCGATCTAAAGAAGGAAATCGACACAGCCACACAACAGATTGAGATGACTAAGACAGCCCTAAATGATCTTAAGCAATACGGTAGAAGAGAGATGCTAGAAATAGCGGGAGTCACTCGCTCAAGCGAAGAAAACGCAGCAGAAATTGCATGGACACTCTGTAGTCAAATCGACGATACTTTACAAGAATCGGACATTGAAGTTGCACACCGGCTCTCTGTCAGAGACACTGCCAACATCATTGTTAAGTTCACGAATCGAAAATCCAGAGATTTAATCTTCACTAAAAGATCAAGTTCCTTAAGAAACAAAACTACTCATAATCTTCATTAATGAAGGTTTGACGAGACTAAACAAAGAACTGTTCTCGAAAGCACGTAATCTCAAGCAAGCAAATGGATACCGATTCTTGTGGACTAAGAATGGGAGTATTGTGCTAAGAAAGACCGAATCATCACCTATCATCAAAATAAGAAAAGAAACAGACATTCCAACAGAATAGACCTACCACGTAATATCATGTACAGGACTTCCCTTACTCTTTGAGCTAAGTTTAATATATTATTTATATTATAGACTTATTTATATTTGATGCTGATCAATGAACGACATCTCGCATGAAATTGTTATTTGCCATATTTTTGATAGCCATGTATATGATAAGCAAAAAATTTTTTGGGGTGAATTATGTAATATCTGGCTTCATGCGAAATGTCTTAAGATGACAAAGAAATAACTAAATTCATTATCCACCTGCCCAGAACCTTGGTTCTGTGGGAAATGTATTCGATTATTTTTTCCTTTTTCTCACGTATCAAATTCCCAACTTAAGTCTTTAACTTTTAATCAGATACTTCCTCATCCTCAACCGGCCTCGACTCTTACTTCAAAATACCCACACAAAATTTATGCTAAAATCAAATGTGGAACAAGAAAGTCAAAACTGGGCAAAATAGTGTTGTTTGCCACACTTGTAATACCAAAATTCATATCAAATGTTCCTTATTATCCCCAAAAAATATTAAATTACTTCGCCTCCACGAGGAACCCTGGAGCTGCTTTAAATGTTTAACTGAATCTTTGCCATTTTATGGAGTCTTATTTTTTTTACAATTTACTTTCCATAGTAATTTTTAATTGCTCATGCTTGAGGTCAACAATTACTGATAATTTAGAACAAAATACATTACCCAGATTAGACCTAACATCAATCTCAAATTTTACATCTCCTGATTATGATATCAATCCTGATAACGAAATCTCATTTGAAGTTGATTTTAAATACTACATTTTATATGAATTCCATAAATTAGGTATCACTAACAATGGTAAACATAACTCAAACTTTTCCCTATTTCATTCTAATATAAGAAGCCTCAATCATAATTTTGAACTATTATCTGATCTTCTAACTGATTTAGATTTTGAATTTAATGTTATTGCATTATCTGAAACTTGGTTGTCAAGGAGCAAAGACAATACAATACGCAAGCCTTACCTGCACTTAAAAATTATGATTTTGAAAAACTTTCTGGAACAACTTCAAATAGTGGATGTGGCTTTTTTGTACACAAAGACCTAATCTATTTTAGAAGAGAAGACCTTTCAACATCAATCTTTTCACAGGACTGTGAGTTTCAAGCTCTTTGGATTGAAATACTGAATGAATGCAAACGAAACTTTGTTATCTGTGTTATTTATTTACACCCAAAACTAAGAAAACCAGCAATTTTTTTAGATTACCTTGACAAAACTCTTTATACCCTAACTAAAGAAAACAAAACCATTATACTAACAGGTGACACAAATCTAGACTTACTCAAATTTGACTCTAAAGAACTTATAAATAATTACCTACATATTCTATTTTCTAATTTCATGATTCCCCAAATTACTCAACCAACCCGATTCTCAGAATACTCTAACCCATCATTAATTGACCATATAACAGTTAATTCTCTCAATACAAATCTCATATCTGGTAACCTGATTCCACACATCACAGATCATTTGCCCAATTTTTTTATATTCACTGATACTAATCTGTCATTTAAATCTTCACAAAATGTATATAGAAGAAATTTTTCAAAGTTCAATACTGAACTATTTATTAAAGATATAGAAGACCTTAAACTAGACGAACACATTTCCAATCAGCAATCTACAAATGACAAGTACAACTGTTTTCATGATAAACTGATGGAGACAATTGATAAACATGCTCCATTAATGAAACTGTCAAAAAGAAAAAGAAAACAAGAAATTAAACCATGGATTACAAAGGGTATTCACAAATCAATAAATAAATAAAAAAATACTATGGACAATTTATGTATTCAAAAGACATTACTTGTTTTGAATCCTATAGAAAATATAGAAATAAGATCAATCACCTTATTAAAAAATCGAAAACTAACTATTATTTAACATATTTTAACCAATTTCAGTCAAATACTAAAAAAATATGGCAAGGAATAAAACAACTTATTAATGCATCAAGTCCAAGACTAAAAACTACTGCCTACAAGTAGATAACCAACTAATTACAGACCCCACCAAATTAGCAAATAAATTTAATATTTATTTTAACAGACTTGCATCAAATCTAGTGTCCAAAATGAAAATCCCAAATAAATCTCATCGACATTACTTAGAAACATGTGTTCTAGATAGTTTCTTTGTTGAACCTACTACACCTAATGAGATAAGAAGCCTTATTGACAAGCTTGACACAAATAAAAGTTCAGGAATTTATAACGTCCCCATTAAGTTAATCAAAATCATTAGCTGTCAATTATCCTTGCCCCTTGAATTTATCATTTGAATGAAAATTTTACTGACAAATTCAAAATCCAAAAAATAATACTTCTTCATTAAAGTGGCTCAAGGCTCATTATTAAAAATTATAGACCAATATCACTAATACCAATCTTCTCGAAATTATTTGAGCAAGTCATGTTAACTAGACTAATGCCAAAAAAAAATTCTTTGAACATCAATATGGTTTCCAAAAAAAGAAGTCAACCACACTTGCAATACTTCACCTAATTAATAAAATAACTGAATCAATTGAACAAGACAAGTACTCTGCAGTGGTCTTCCTTGATTTTGCAAAATCATTTGACACTGTAAACCATGACATATTAATAAATAAATTGGAATATTATGGAATCAGAGGGGTCCCATTTAACTGGTTCAAATCATACCTAACAAGTAGTTTCTATTAATGGGGCCCTATCAACCAATCTTACGGTTGAATGTGGAGTCCCACAGCGATCTGTGTTAGGCCCTGTGCTTTTTCTTTTATATATTAATGATATTTCAAATGCCTCACAATCACCAGTCTATTTTACTCTAGTAAAAACATAGGTAATCTTGAATCTACATTTAATAAAGGGCTAAATGAAATTGAAGAACGTTTTTTATGTAATAAAATTTCTTTGAATGTCTCAAAATCAAATTTTGCAAAGTTTAGTTTAAGACAAAAGAAATACCCAAGATCTCCCTTACTCAAAATCGGGGAAGAAAAAAATTATACTAAATATCTTGGTGTCATAATTGATAACAACCTATCATGAAAAGACCATATTTCCCATATTAGAACTAAACTTTCTAAAATACTTGGAATTATACACAAAGCAAAACACTTTGCACCAATAACAATCCTAAAACAAAAGTATTATTCACTTTTTTATCCTCATTTAAACTATGCTAATCTGATATGGGGAAATGCCCTACCATCCATTATAAATCCATAAAAATCTTACAAAAAAAATCCCTTAGAGCTATACTTCATGAACAATGGAATGCGCATACAATCTCCTCTTTTTACCAAACTAAATATTCTTAAATTGGAGGATATTCATAAACTTCACACTAGTCTTTTTATGCATGATATTGTTAATGGAAGTAACAATAATATTTTCACTGCCATGTTTACACCACTAACCAATATACATCACTATCAAACAAGACAGAAAAATAAACAAACTTTTGTTATTACATCTACTCGAACTGAACTAAAAAAAGATTTATTACTTATTATGGTATTAAAATATGGGAAAAGATACCACATGATATCAAAATGGAAAAAAGACAAGTATTTAAAAAGAAACTCACAGCTCTATTAATTAATAATTATTAAAATTGATAACAAAACAACAATGATCTGCTGCCTACTTACTGTTATAGACCATTATTAATTACTACTACTTTGTACACTACTACATATTATACATATTACCTATTTGCTACATATTCATTATAAATATAATTTTATTATCTTAACTACTATGTACACTGCCATGTGTGTGTATGTATGTATGTATGTATGTATATGTAAACATGTAAATGGTGGACCTGGCTAGATAGCTGTATGTTTTTTTTCGGGCCCTCCAACTCAGTTTATATCTTAATTATGTTATACTTGTAATTGTATGAGTGAAATAAATGTTTTTGTTGTTGTTGTTGTTAACTGCAGTTGGAGAGCCGTAGCAATTGTGTAAAGGACCAGGATGACTTTCATCTTCATCTGCTTTTATTTACAATACTTGAAGTGAACAATATCAATTCCCGGGTCTCCAACCTCCATTGCTCGATCGAGTCGAGTCCGTTGAAAGGTCCAGGTCCCGTATGTACACAATAAAATGAGAGCGCAATGCATTTTGGATGACTAGGATTCTTTAAATTGATTGCATTAGCGGTCCGCGACAAGGTGCTCTCCGAAAGTGTGGCGAATATTGATCTGCAGGAAGTTGGAAAGATTGAATTCCTTAAGAAAGTTGCTCCTGGTAAATTTGAAGTAGAGCAAGGCAATACCATCTGTAACTATTGCGTCGGGGACGGCCACAGCAGAAGTCTTCATCCAGAACATGGCTCGTTTGAAAGTAATGTGGGAAGCCACCTCAAATCGAAGTCAGCATACAATTGAAGCGAAAGGCAAGAAGCAAGGTACGATAGACCACATGTTTGGCCAGGCAATAAGAAAACCGAATCCCGAGCCTGTAAATGAACGAAAGGAACATAAACATTGCCTGGGATACCATATAAACAGTGTCAAATATGGAAACACTATCTTAAATCCCAAGCTTTTAGTAACTGTGACAGCACTGTGTAATCGGATGCCGGCGAAATTGTGTGATAATGTGAGCCGCATTTTTAATCTGGAGCCATAAGTGGAACATTTTGCCACAAAAACTGCACGAGATTTGGAAATTCGCGTGCTTTGAAACACGGGATTTGTTTGTCTTGTCAGAGAATTCAAAAAATTGATTCTGTTCTGTTCTTTCTACTTCTGATAAGACTCAATCTGATAAGAAAAACTTTACTTACTGTTCAACATTAAGAATCGTTGAAATCTCAAGTGTTCTTGTTAGATAGTATGCTGGCTCGAGAGAAACAAAGCGCACATTCTTTGTGGGATACCGTGAAAAAAACGTTTGAAACGAGGAGACATGAAAGCACTTGGTTAGTGGATTGAGGGCTTTTGAAGTTTAAAGAAAAGAACGGACTCCTTGACATACTGGAAACGATTTCAAAACAAACCCTATGCAAGAAAAGAAGGGTAAGAGGTACAGTGCCACAACAAAAGACTTTTACGAAGTCTTACTGTCCATGGGTGGGCCCCGTTTATGTGATTTCGTTTCTCAGAATCTTGATGGCGCCATATGCACTCTGCATTAGTTTGGAGAAAAGAGAATACCGTGGTTTACGTTCTCGATGGACGCACAAGTCAATCAAAAACCCCAAGAGCCTGTGGTTTTGGATCCACATATGCTTGAAACTCCAAAAGTAACACGTACACATACACGAGTCAAATTCAGACCGGAAGAGACGGAATTCTTTAGATTCTTCACGAGTGTTGTTAGCCCGCAACAACAACTCTCTCGCTGATTTAAAGACCTTGATTTGTAATATGGAGGCTGAACTAACTGATATGCGTAATGAATTCTTACTCTCGTCACGTCAAGACACGAATCAAGAAACGAAACTCAGTCATTTGGAAGACAAATTAGTGCAGCAAGATAATATATACAAGACCGAAATCAAGATGCTGTCAGCACGTATTATTGATCTAGAAGTTGAAAATGGCGAGTTGAAAGCAGATATGATAAAGCTGAGATCCGACTTTCAAACTTTAAAAAGAATCAATACAGAAAAGAAGGTCTCCAGTGTTCCGAGACTACCCAATCTACTGAAGCTTTAGCAACGAATCAGTTTGTTCAAGAGCCATGTTTCTTACATGACAACCCGATTCCTATTCATCAGAATACATTTTCTGTGCTAAATGACGAGAGTTTACAATCACCTGACCG
Source organism: Actinernus sp. WN-2022 (assembly GCA_030867875.1). Taxonomy (NCBI): domain Eukaryota; kingdom Metazoa; phylum Cnidaria; class Anthozoa; order Actiniaria; family Actinernidae; genus Actinernus; species Actinernus sp. WN-2022. The sequence continues at coordinate 1,085,193 of JAOWCC010000569.1, read as the reverse complement.
ACAACCCACTACTAAAGAAAGGGACCGTGAAGTACGGTATGTTAATCCTCGGGTTCAAAACAATGAATATATGCCTGCTCAAATGCAGAATGAGGCCACACAGTATAATGCCTCAACGCCCGACTCAGAAAACATATCTCAACCAGGTTGACAACAGGACGCTCCCCACATAGATCTCGTGAATATAGAGTTAACGCTACCAATAACAGTGTGGTTCTCCTTGCAGATTCAAATGGGAAATACATTGATACAAATAAGCTTTGCAGAGAAAAAAACAGTTCATCATGTATTTTGTTCTACATTCATAAGTGCTGTAAAAGCATTACACTCACGAGATATGGGAAATCCGTTGCACATAATTATCCATACGGGAACAAATGACATTGAACGATCGCCTCTTGACAAGTGTGTGGACGATTTCCAGATGCTAATCGCTGTTGTTGCCCAGAAATATCCCTCATCAATAATTCTCATATCCACTCTATTAAAATGAGCGGATGATAACGAGAGATTGCGAATGCAGTTTAATGCCCAACTCGGCCTTCTATCAGTTCCAGTTAATGTTAAGTTCATCAACAACGAGAATATTACAGGGTCATTCCACAGTATTATGTATGTTGCGGAGGGGACATTCAGAAGCAGTTTTCATGCCATAGCTTGATATAAAATAATTAGAGCTGATCAATTTTGCCTTTATATTGTGGATATCCATTATATCTGTGTACTATAATGTTGTTATTCTCTCTGCATAGTACTGATGGCAGACTGTAATAAGATAAGTTACTGTTGCGGATGGGACTCAGAGAATTTGCTATTCTTGATTTACCAGGTTTAAGTGAAATTTTCTCTGATTCTGCAATGAATTTTAAATGTATATATTTTTTGTGCCAAAGAGTACTTTATCTATTTTAGATTAATGGTAAAAAAGTGCAGCTGCATTTGCTATATTCTTATCAAAACTGGTTTCATTTAGACTGCGACCTGTTGCCGAGGGGACGTTGCGGAGGGGACATTTTGTCCACACTTATACATTATTATATTATTTAATTTAATTCTACTCCTTTCTGTATTTAGAGGACATAGTAATTCACCAACAAAGCAAGGAACATCAAAATAACCCTACAGAGAAGCCATATTAAATCAGAGCACATGTCATTGTAATTACCCACAATTCATTGCTTCCTACTGCACATTGCTCAGTACAGGATTTACCAGCATTCTTTGCAAGTATATTAAGTACTGTTAAATATGTACAAGTTAAAATAAATGATGGCAAATTACTTAAATTATGCAAAGCCATATAAATGATATATTGTAAAAAAGCTATCAGCAGATGTTTTAGCAGAGAGGAGAAAAGCAACAGCAAATGGGAAAAAGAGAAAAGTGACAGCAAATGGAAAAAATGGATCAAAAATCTCCAAAATGATGGTGAAAAGTCTCATACATATAAAAATATTTTTCAGTTGATTTCAGTTGAGTTGCTGTAATTTATATTTAGCACAAGCAGACTCATACAAATTAAACTGTACATGTACATTGTCGTTACAATGTAGGACTACCTGTGGTTTTACTAGAATTTAAATGAAAGGCCCAGTTTATTGTTAAATTTTAAATGTATCTTGGGTTACTTACTATAATTAGACATGAATACAGAAACTATACTATACTACTAGTTTACTTATACATTTTGAATATAATCTAGATTCACCTCTCAGAACATGTCCCTCCGCAACAGAAATGTCCCCTCCGCAACATAAAATAGAACTTATTTAAACCTTTAAATGGAGCGCCCAGGAACTTTACAATACAGTACAATATACCTCCAGGTATAATCAGAAGTTATCATACTGTGTACCTAATATGACTATTTGACCACTAATAACATAAACTTTAAGGTGTGAAAATGTTGCAAATGGACAATGTCTACCATGTGACTCTGACCAAAGAGTCAGCATGTAACAACTGCTTTTTAAAAGGAACAAGGAATAGTTTATGTCCTGATAAGTTTTGAAATATTTCAGTTTTTTGTTTAATTTATAAGTAAGTGATTGATTTATCCCCTCCGCAACGGGAATTTTGGCTTTTATTGTAATTGATTATAATTTATGCATCAATGTCGACCTGCTACCAAAAAGTCATATTTTTAAATAAACTATCATCACTTAGCTACAATTCTATGAACACTTTAGGTCTGTTGGAAAACATTTAAAAAACTGATCTTCATGTCCAAAATACCGTGGAATGATCCTACAACAGACATGCTGCATGACAACAAGCATTTGAAGCGAAGGAAAGTAGGTGTCCTGGTTGCAAATTTCAAGGATGTAATCTATAACAGGATCACCAACCGAAGGTCCGAAGATAGTGTCTCGTAGGGACGACCACCACTCCACTCTCCAGTATCACCCAGCCTCCTCACCAATGAGAGAAAGACTGCAACCACAACCTGGTGCGACTCCTACACACCACGGTATTAACGGCGCGTTAACATATGCAGACATTACCGGCAAAGGTGTTGGGGTATCTGTCCCACAACTCCACAATATAGAATCCCGGTATTATAATTAAACTATTCAATATTTACGAAATGCTCAGACAAGATTAGGTCTGATACTTTTTCTCGTATTTCCTCCTTTTGTCCTTATCAGATCTAGACATATATTAATCGTTTTATGTCTATTGGTAGGACCTGTTCACCAGTCCTACCCCAGTTGTTACGACTGAGCTGTTGGCACATAATCGGACTCGGTAGTTCTGTTTTTGGAGATTTTGAAATTAATTCATCGTGATTTTATAAATATTGTAGAAAAATGTGATGTTTTAATTCTTTCGAAAATCTGGGGTTTGAAACCTTAGATATTCCTGGATTGGAAATTCTTGTTATTAATCCCCCGAAAAAGTTGACTACTAAAAAAGCTGGTAGATGTTCGGGGGGCGTTTTAATTGCAGCTGTACCATGGATAAAGAGGGGAGTATCAATTATTAAGCAATCTGCGGACTATATTTGGTGTAAATTAGATAAGAGGTTTTTCCAATTGGCAAATAATATATTTATATGCTCATGTTATATTCCACCATCCGAGTCTCCATATTTCGATCCTGACATTTTTGTCAATTTAGAAAATGATATAAACCATTTCCAGAGAAATGGATATGTTGTTCTCGCAGGAGATTTCAATGCTCGAACAGGTAACATTGATGATTTTATTGATTCTGTCACGAGAGCGATTGAGTCGACAAGTGACATATTTATTCTAAGAGTTTAGATGAGATGGGTTACTGCTAGGCCCTCAGTCTATTTTAATTCAAACTACGATGCAGTAAGAGCCGGAATGATAGCTCTGTCATTTGACAATTTAAATATTTTACATATTTTCAAAGTACAATTTGTTGCAGTTCACGAGTGTCACTGAATGCTAGAAGATTAATGACAGCACTTTTGAAACCAACAAGGGAGAATGTGCTTGATGATACATTGTTTATAGCAATTAAAGGCATCGAAAGTTTAAAGGCATTGAAAGTTTAAAGTCTTGGTGTGTTTTTATTGGTACCCTCTGGGGTCAAAATTAGCTTGAGCCACGCCCATTTTAGTACAACGAAAATTTCCGACAAGCATCCCCGCCCCTTATATAACGCGAGTCCTCCCCCGGGCATTTATGTTGGCATTTCTCAAAAGAATAGCGTCACAAATAAATTTAATAATGCATTAGCGTGTGTGCGATTAAAACAAATTGGTACGATGAAGTCGAACTAAATAATAACAGCAAACACGATAAACGCTCAAACAAATCTGCAGAACGTTTTTAAAAGCTTAAATGATTCTCGTGTTGTTAGCTGGTGATCTAGAAGTCTATAATCTACAACATAAAAAAATAAGGTCGCCATTTTCACCAACGTCTTTCAGGAGTGAGGTATGTTGTCATTTACTTCTTAAATTTGTTTCAGATAAGACTTGATTTTAGTTCACTATGAAATTTAGTAGGGAGCAACTATAGAATACCTACGGTTGCCCGAAAGGGCATCGAAATTGCTTTTTTTCTCTTTTTTTTTAACTCAACATGTCGACTTAATAACTCGACAGTGTTCAGTTATAAGTCGACACGTTCAGTTATAAGTCGACAGGTTCAGTTAGCTAAGTTGACATGTTCAGTTTGTTCAGTTATAAGTCGACATGTCCAGTTATAACTCGACAATGTCAAGTTAGCTAACTCAACATGTTCAGTATGTTCAGTTATAAGTCGACATGTCCAGTTATAACTCGACAATGTCAAGTTGGCTAACTCGACAATGTTCAGTTATAAGTCGACATCTTCAGTTATAACTAGACAATGTCAAGTTAGCTCACTCGACAATGTTCTACGGTGGCCTTGAAGTGACATCGACTTGGCTATATAATTTATCGTAGGTAGACAGTTACAGTTACGTCGACAGTTAGGAAGACAGTTAGTCGGTTGCCTGTGGACTGTCAGGGCAAACCCAAACTATGCGTGCGCAAAACCTCAGGATAGTTAAAATGGCGTCCGAGAGGTCAAATTAGGGAGCTCGAAGTCCATCAACATCAACCCAGACAACAGATGGAACAATAGAACAGGTTAGATGTGCCATCATTTTATTCGATAAACATTTGTTTATGCCATTTTAAGATTCTTATCAATCAATTCTAGGTCAGCGAGTTTCTCTAAGAAGAAAGAGGTTTGACAACGAATGTCCTGGATAAATTCAAGCTTGAAAAAGTATAGAAATATATTTCCCTACACTTCGTCGATTGTTATTAATGTGCCAACTAGAGATCCATTGGTTCATTACACAAAGGAAGTGTGAAGAGTCATTTGTGATCGTGGTTGGTACATTTGATTAGCCAATTAGCATAACAATTACAATGTTAAATAATAAACATGAAACCGCTATTAGAGAAAAATTATGGATCCGAAATTATAACCCACTGATTAAGTTTTGCCATTGGGTCACGTGGTAAGGTTTCACTGAAAGGATGACAGGTGATTTGTTTTGAGAAGTTTTCTTGAAAAAAAGTATTCTACAGTTGCTAATGACAGCAACAGTCCCGATTTAATGTATTTGATGGTAAGAAAAATAAACATTTGAATTTAATTAATATAATAATATTTTAAGGCGTAAATTTATTAATTCATCATTTGAGTTCTGTACATATAGGAGCATTTCTTGGTATGTAGGCATTATTGTATTGAACTCCAAGCCCTTGAGTCAATCCATGTGTTTCTTTGGCCATAAACATTTCATCAAATTCATTTCCATCGTGTATACATGTTTGACAAATAGTTTAAACATTTTATAAGTTCACTTGTGATAAAAAGTTTCTGATCACTGAACTGAATTCCAACTGTACGTTTGTCACTTTCTTCTCAATTATAAGCAAAATAAATGAAATAAGAGGACCAAACAGCGTGCTCGCCATGTTTATCACAGTTTATTGGGTTTATCACAAGCGGTTTTGCACACATTTGTTGCAAAAGTGTATCTCAGGGTTATAAAAATAAACTCCTTTCTGGCATACTGGTATACTGGCTAATAATATTGGCTACGAGATGGACCTAAAAACATCATAGTAACGGTTCTTTTTGTGGACAGCCAATATACAAGTATGCTACTGGAAGGGGTTTATTTAGTAGAAATTAAGCCTGTTTGTGCCATGTGTCTAAGATCATGGTACGAATAGTGTTCTATTAAGTCATGAAAATTTCAATATAAATATGTCATATGCATTTGTTATAGTATAATTTTTTGTTTTAATAATTAATACATTTTTTAATTTTTAATTCATTACTAAGCATTTATTTAATTAATTGGTAATCTTTGATTAATTCATTTATTTTGAATTACTGTAAATTCCACCTTTTATACTTTTTTAGATGGATGCGTTTGCTATCAATGAAGCCAATGAAATAGATCTTCAATAATTGGGTCTTCAGAGAAGAGAAGACATCCTTGCATTAAAGTGCATATGAGCCCAAAAATGTTTCAATTTACAAATAGTCAATAAAATTAGCTGTCGAATGACATAAGAAAAAGTTCGATCTGAGCAGATTTACTATTTGTTTGCGAGGGTTAAAGTTGCCATAAAACAGCAATTTGGGTTGCCTGTAGAAGTCAGGGCCGTGAAAAAGACTGAAGCCAAATATTGGCTGTGACGTCATGAGAGTACATGTGAAAGACTATCATATCACTCAGTTGTTGTATTCAGAAAGCGAAAGTCGAAGTCTTCTTGAAGTAATTATGCCATATCGTTGGTGGTTGTTGGTTGTTGGTGGTTGTTGGTTGTTGGTGGTTGTACAAATTTTCCTGACCCAGAGGAAGGCATTGGACTCCACAAGATCCTTTTCGCGGACGATCGAAGATTAGAAGCCAAGAGAATGCGAAAAAGATGAATTGACTTCGCGAGTCTAAAGCGTGCCAAGTCACTCGAACTATTTTAAGCCAGATGACTTTGTAAGGAAGTTTACTGTTATCGAGGGTCAAAGGAAGGCTCGTTTATCCCGTCTTAAGTCTGATGATATCGGGATTGTTGCCTTCCGTCTGTTCATAGCAAACTCCTAGAGCTAGAGAAACCATCGTCAAGGACGCGCCGCAAGGTGAGAAATAACGCGGCACATGTATATGCTGTGTTCATTTTGCTTTCCTTCCACTCAGCTTCCACTGATTTGTAACTTGCCAAGCTTACCCTGTCTTTTTAGGTTTTGAAAGAGATCTTGACATCAAGGGATACTTTGGAACCGAAGCCTTCCACTTTAACAGCTTCCACTTCAAGTGAACCGGGATTTGAAGTGGAAGAGGGGATGGAAGAGGGGCAATATCAGACAAAGGAACAACAACTTAGTCTTTCCTACTCAAGAGTAAATTAATTATTTGGTATTCTTTTGTAGACTATGTTGAACAAATTTACCAAACTTTCCTTGGGGCTAAAAAAGATCAACTTTCTGGTGCTATCCAAGAACTGGAGCAAATGACCCCAGCACCAATGCACAGTATGCTGACTAAATAGCCAAGAGAGAAAGCCATACAAAAAAGAGTGGACCATACTCTCATTAAATATCAGAAATATTGTTAATTGACATTTTTGTCTACTTTTAGTAAGAATTCACACCATGGAGCATTGTTTTGTCCTCATTATCAAGACAATATTTAAATTTGCGAACTCTGGCATTGCTATGACAGCTTGAACTCTTGAACTTGACAAACTTCAAAATTTCATTACTAATTAGTTGTAAAACTGTGTTTTAATATTATTGTGGAAATTATGGCACTAATGCATCTGTTATGATGAAATTGAAGTAGTTTGTTAGCAGAGTGGTTTCAATAAGGGCCTGTTTACAAAGTAGTAGGGTTAACCTAATTAGCAAATTAGCGCCAAATAGATATGTAAATAAACAATATGTCCGAGGAGGTACAGTTGAAATGCTCGAGCATATAGCAAATATGAATGACGCTACTCCATACCAACAAATAGTGATCCACACAGGAATAATCAGGAATAAAAACATTGAACGCATAATCGACACAGCACAAAGTTCTTGGCCTCATGCAAATGTATTCATACCAGGAATCATTTTCCACAAGCGAGACACAGCAAAGAATGACCTAATCGACTCAGCCATACTGAGCATCTCTGCTTAAATTTGAAAGACAAAAGCATCCACTTCATGGACAATGACCATATAGCGACACTTAGAGACGGAACAATTGACGCGAAAGTGTTCTATGATGATCTCCACCTAAATAACAGCATAGGAACCAAGAAAATAGCAGCAAACCTGAAAGGATATCTTGAATTAAGAAATAAAGACAAGACAAGGGGTACAAATTCAAGAAACCCAAACCACTATGTTCGTGAATTCACTGGTCAACAAATCACCTATCCTGAAAACACAAGACAATGGAGCTTTCACCCAAATATCAATTACAGGTTTGATCCGAGAGAGTATAATCCCGGCGAACTCAGACGAAATCATGAAACAAGCAATGGAGCGCAGCAAAGACAACCTATCCGATATCAACAATACCAAGGTGACAATGGAATGCGTAACAACTATTACAGATCCGATCCGAGAGAGATCAATCGCGAACTCAGACGACATGATTATCAAACAATCAATGAAGCAGAAAAACAACACTTTAGATACCAACAATACCAAGATGATAATGGCCAATTCAAACACAATAACAGGCCACAACAAGGTTCAACAGATCAACAAGAACAGATTTGGAGGCGGCCAACTTTTGCTGAAATTCTCAGTAAACCTCGAGAAAGAGAAGTTGAACAAGACAGCTGTGACCGTAAGTCTCTTGCTGAAGCATTGAAGCCGCTTGTTCAGTGGTTAAGTAACTCTTAATCTTTTACTTAAATTAACTTAGTCAACTTTAACTGAACGCCACCAGTAATAATATGCCAGATCATTTACAACTAGGTGTTTGGAATATTCATGGTTTCAAACACAAGGAGTTAGGAAATAAGCTAAAACAACAGGGTATAAAAACAGATATAGAAAAACACGACATATATGGAATTGTAGAAACTCATGCTAGCAAAGAAAGTGATCTATTCATTGATGGTTTTAAACATTATTCAAAACACAGAGCAAAATCTGGTAATAATCTTCATGGGGGTATAACAGTTTACGTGAACAAAAGAATAGCCAATGGTGTAACCTACCTAGAAACAAATAATGACAATGCAGTATGGTGCAGACTAAACAAAACATATTTCAATATCACAAAGGATATTTATATAGGGACAGTCTATTTCAGCCCAGCTAGCTATGAAAAAACAAATAATGAAGACTACATAGCACAACTAGAAGATGAAATAATAAACTTCTCCTATAAGGGAAACCTAATTATACAAGGGGATTTTAACGCGAGGACAGGTGAACATCAAGAGTATGTGTTACAAGATAATGATAATTTTGGCCTAGATTTACCAGAGGACTACTTAACTGACGTTGCTTTTAAAAGACAATCACAGGATAAAAATATAACTGACCCTAGGGGGAGAACGAATGCGAATACATGTATATGGTCGTGCGACAATAATCAATAGCTGAGGAGAAAAAGGAACTGAATTCTAAACTTTCAAATATTAAAGAAATTATCCAAAGTCTAGAAATTGAGTTAACCTCTCTTCAAGATAAAATTGATGTCTTTGTTGAGGAAAGGGAGGTAAAAACCAAATTCATGTAGCTGAGGAACTCCTAGCAAACTGGGACAGTGACTGCAAAACTTTGTACAGTGATGGCACATCTAAGTATGCCCATCATTATGGTACCTGTGATGTTGGAGATAGTGACGGAAATGTTCTTGTTACTGGAATTAGATAAATGTCTGGGGGGAGGCTGAAACTTACTTACAAACTCTTAAGGAAACCTTCAGCGATATTTCTACATGTGCTGAGCCTGATGGAGATGATCAGTCTGGTCTCAATAAAATTATTGCAAGCCTAAAAACATGATGTCTGACCGGCATGTTGTTCAGAAATCTTTCAATAAACTTCGAAAATATTACTGGCAGGAGATCTTACCCAAAGTGATTAAAGGATGGGACACTCATCGATGATACACTCATCGAGCCAAGCACATTTTGGGATGGCATGACAAAACAGATCTTAGAGCTAATTTTCGGGGCATTTCTAGTGAAGACCAACAAAATGCCCGCTGATCATCTCAGAGGTGGAAAATATGACCAGGCTAGCAGTGATGTTAGAGAAGAAAGTAAAGGGGTTCTTAACACTAATGTTGTACCAGAGAGGGATTTCGGGATGCTTTATAGGTTAATGTCTCCAAAGCCTAATGCAACAACTATGGTGTATGAAGGGATTATCATGTTTTCAAAGAATGATACATTAGGTTGAAGAAACAGGTTACATCCCCCAAAAAAGAGCAGAAACTCCAAAGAGCAGCAAAGAAAACAGTATAAATAGAGGAGAATGAAGATTAGACAGGTGCAAGAACAAAAGATGGCAACAAATGTAGAGCAAAAGGAAAGGAAGGAAATGAAAGAGAGAGTACAAAAGGAGCAGTTGGTAGAGAAATTAGAAGAGTATGGTGGTCTTTGGCAAACAAATGTTGAAATAGAAGAGAAGTTGCACAATCTCATTGAGAAAAGAGAAAGTGGCTGCATTACATACGCAAATTCAGTTTACAAAGAAGGTGTTAGGATCTGTCCACCCAGACAAGAAAGTATTCCAGTTTTCAACAGGAGGAAAACGGTACACAATCTGTGAAAATCTTAAGAAGATAATAGCTCAGTCAGAACAGGAAAGACAACAGAGTTGCAACCATGATAGAGAAAGAGAGGTAGCAAACGGACCAGTCCTGGCTGAACGAGAGAAAATCGAAGAAAAAATAAAGGAATACAAAGTACTTGCCAAGAAACAGGAGGGAAAGAATGAGCTCAGAGACTCAAGTGTGCGCGCCATAATGGCTGCCGGACGTAATTTATTGCTCTCCACTTTTTATATAATTTTAACGCTATCTATTCAATATCCTTCGACCAAACATAAGCATAATGCTACTAAAGGAAATGTTCATCACTCTGCATGTGGATTAACTACGGGTGAAGGCCCTTTAAGGAGTATTTTACACTTTATTGGATTTCATGTACATTTCAACTGCAATGAACTTGCATCTCATTACGGAACGCCGATTCCTTTATCTAAATCGACCAAACACGGACAGCTCTGCCTAATCCTACCTTCAAGACTGTTTGTCATGGATCTAACTATACATGTGGACATATCAAGAAATCCAGGACCAGCACTCAGTATTCACAATGTTCATACCGCTACGGAAACTGTTAGATCACAAGATATTCGTACTTCACATGTCGTGGCCATTGAATCTAATTATTCAAGAAGAGATTTGTTGTTTTTAAAGAGGTATTCTACTCATATCAAGCCTGAAGTTATTATGTGTTTAAAGGAACTTGGACTGCTTAGAAATCGTGGAGTTCGAGCAGGTAGACGGAATACTCGCAACTATCAGGACAAGTCAATTTCAATTCTGAAACCTTTGGTTTTGCGTTGTGCCGCGTTGACTTTATTATCGCAGGGGGTTAATACTAACAATCTTACTTACATTAAACAACTTCCGATCAAAGGAGATCCTAAACCCGCTATGATGTCCTCGACTATACCTGTCATAATAAGTGTTTCAGATTGCGAAGTTAATCCACTTAATATGAACAGGGCTAGAACTCTTACACCTATACCAAGATATGTAGCTCCTAAACTGGATAATCAAGCAACTTTACGTTCTCACTTGTTTGCTGTACCTAAGTGTATGTTTCTTAACGTGTGCAACCTTAATAAGAAGAAAAATGGTGTCAAGGCTTCCGTTGCATTAGGAGCCGATCTATGTAATACTGACGTTGATATCTGTGTAATATCCGAGACTCATCTCAACGGTAATATCCCGAGCTGCTCCGTCGCACTACAAAATTATGAACTTTTTCGTCGCGATAGGAATTGGGGTAATTACGATAAGCGAAAGAATGGAGGAGTGGCCATCTACATACGAAATAACCTTAAAGTATCCAACGTTAGGCGCGAAGATAAATTTGAAATAATAAGCACAACAGTTCTACTGCCCTCGGACACGAAATGCTTAATTATTGGCGTTTATCATCCTCCCAAAAAATTTAAGTACAAAGAAGAAGACCTTATCACCCGATTATGTAACCGTATTGATGAGTTCCTGGACTCTAACCCTGACAGTGTTGTATTTATTGTGTGGAGGCGATATGAACCATCTTAACATTGACACTATATGTATGATGTCTGGCCTTACACAACTTGTGGACTTTCCTACAAGAGGAACTGCTACCCTAGATTTTTGCCTCGTTAACAGGCCTGAACTGTTCTGTAAACCTTATTCCCTTAAACCTTTGGTAAAGACGGATCATATTGCTGTCGTCATTCCCGCAGGGCGTAAGCTAAAGCCTATCAGAACTAAACTGTCCTTTCGTGATTATAGAGAGCACCGCAGGATAGAGTTTGAAAGAAAGTTAAACTTGTGTGATTGGGATGATGTACTCAGAGCAACTGAAATTAACGCCGCCGTGAATAATCTGGAGAATACTATTTATAAACTGATTGATGACTGCTTCCCTAAAAGAATGGTCACGCTATCCACTAGGGACCCGCCATGGGCGTCACCTCTTGTGAAATTCCTAATGAAGAAACGAGCTCGTGCGTCTAATTCTAGCAACCACTCAAAAGCTAATGAACTTACTCAAAGGATCACGCAACTCATTAATGAAAATAGAATAAACCTGGGAAAAGCACACGTGATAGGGTCACACAATTGGTGGCACAGAAAGTTGACGCTCTTAGTCTTCGGAAAAACAAACCAAATGTCGTACTGGATCAAACCTTCCTAACCGGCCTTAATGAATATTTTGGCGATCTCTGCTATGATAATGACTACACAGAGCCTCGATCAGTTAACATTATGGAAAGTGATCTTAATAATATTCCTCAACTGTGTGAAACCAAGGTTTTTCTAACTCTATCTAAAGTGAAGAAAATTGCTACCGGACCTGATAGTATTCCATTATGGGTATTACTCACGTTTGGAATTTGTCTCTCTCCTCACACACCTGGCCTAAGAATTGGAAACTTTCTAATGTTAGTCCAATCCCAAAAGTTGACCTACCTTCCGAATTTCCAGACTTTAGAGGAATTAACATAACCCCGGTTATCGCTCGTTTGTTTGAGAGAACAGTATACACTAGTTTCTGTAAGAGAATATTCGAGGAACACACTGATGACAAGCAGTTTGCTTATCGCACGGGTGGAAACTGCACAGATGCGCTAATTAGGATACAGCATGAATCACTGAAGGCTCTAGACGACCCCGACTGTACGAATGTTCGCAATGAATTATTCGAAAGCTTTTGATAAAGTTAAACACAATCTTTTAGTAGAAAAACTTATATCTTTACCGCTTAACCCTTTTATTATTAACTGGTACATTAGCTTCCTGAAAGAACGAAAACAGAGACTTGCTTTTAGAGGAACTTACTATGACTGGAAAAGTGTGAATATGGGAACAACTCAGGGAAGTGTCAGCGGACCTTATCTTTTCAGTTTATTTATCAACAATTTAGATATAACCTGTGAAAGATCGACATTAACTAAATATGCTGACGACTCCACGATCCTTGTCAAAGTTTTTAAGAATTGTAATGATACTACAGCAGAAGCTATAAGTCAATTTAAACATTGGTCTCATGTTAATGAAATGTCTTTTAACACGTCAAAGTGCAAGGAACATATTTTTATGAAGAAATCCTCGACGGGCACTTATCCGTGCGTTGACAATATTCCTCAATGTTCAACTCTTAAAATTTTAGGAGTTACATTTGAATCGAACTGTAGATTTTATGACCATGTGCGTACTAAACTTAATGAAGCCAATAAGTGTTTATATATTTTAAGATGTCTAAGGCAAGAAGGTTACAGTCAGAAAGAAATCGATCATCGTTTTACATCTATAGTACTCCCTAAAGTTAACTATGGTTTGCCAGTATATGCCGCTTTTCCGCCTGAACTAAATACTATCCAAGCTTTTATAACTCGCTGTCATAAACGTAGATACATATCCTCTCATGTAAATATAACATCCCTTTTGGAAACCACTGATCGCTCTATATGTTAAAAGATCAGGAAAATTAATTCTCATCCACTTAGTGAATTGTTGCCTCGCATCAAGGACTCAACTTTAAAACTACGGAGACAAGAAAGCTTATGGCCAAGGGTAAATACGGAACGTTTTAAAAATAGTTTTATAAATAGGTGTGTTTTTAAATATAACTTAGCTTTTTAGATATTGTATTATTAAATAATTCTTAGATTTGTATGTATATTTAGTACTTATTTATCTGATTGTCAATTTATGATAACAATGTAACTATTGGTATGTAATTTATCATTAGTAATAAAGACATATTATTATTTTATTATAGAGAAGATTTGTCAGGAAATAGTGGAAGAGGGAAAAGGAAAAAGCAAGGAAAGGGTTCCAAAGAGAAGAGATCAAGGCTCGATAATTTAAGTGATAGTAATCTTCCTGTAGTATTATTACCTGGGCAACTTGTAGGAAAGAAGGTTTCTCACTACTGTGTTGGTGATGATGGCAAAATGGGCTGGTTCAGGGGGACAGTTCTTTCAATGCAGGCAGGGAAAAGCCTGAGAAACCCTGACTTTCTTATTCTATATGATGACTATGACCAACCGTTTCTTTTTTCTTCTAAAGAGTTCAAGGAAGGCAGTGTTGAACTTGTATCTGTTGATAGCAGAGATTTTGTGGGGAGACAATTTTTGCACATATCATATTCTTTAAAATATTATAATATATTGCTATTAGTTATTACTGTAAGTATATTATTATAATATTTTATTATAATATTTTAAAGAATATGATATGTGATGGGGGGAAGGAGAGATTTCACGGGTCTCTTTGATATAGAATAGATAATATTATATAACTAGCAGGGACCCGTGGGAACTCGCAGAAAATCAACAAATATGATAAATTATAGTTACATAGTCTAGCCGGCTGACTGACTCCTGGCACAATGTTTTTAGCGTGTTGATATTTTCAAGGTTGTATTGTGATTTTTTTTTAAAGGGAATAATATCTTACGGATCTCAGTTAATTTCTTAAACCGATGAGCACAATTATTGTCAAAAAGTGCCAAAACTGACGGTCACAGGCAGCTCGAGACATGAATTCGTGTGACGAAAACAAATCTGGCCGCCGAAACAGTTGGTTTTATATCTAAGAACACAGGAAACTGGATACAGAAAACAGACATGGACAACATATCTTACTATTAGACACATCATAGAGTTGTAAGATAAAAAAAATAACAGCATATTCCACGTACAACATTTCTAACTGTGTTTGAATACCTGGTCTTACCTCGTTCGGTCGTTTGACTTCGGCCGCTTCGCTTGGCGATAGGTTTTCCCTAAACTCTAATTAAACATTCCCGTAAGCTCGATGGCTTGCTCGCCCAAGTAAGTGCAGAACTCATCGCGCAGAATGGCCTTTGTTCGAGGGACACTTTGAGATTTTGGACTACATTAAGGTCAACTAATTATAATATTAATGAGTTAGAGGATTGCCCTACGATTGGCTTAAATAAATGAGCTTTGGGAGTTGCTTCTCCCTAGCCGATCTCAAATGGAACGAGCTTTGGGAACTGCTAGTCCCAAGCCGATCTCTCAAGTGTGAAAGTCAATTCAATAGAAGTTCGTAAAACCAGGTAATGGAATGAAAGAGCCAAACAACAGTTTATCCACAAAACGACAAAGCCCTTCGGCTTAAACCTCATGCTCTCAATTTTTTCACAGCGTGTTCACATCGCATCGCAAATAAGTCTAAAAACAGATTCTAGGACATTGTAGCTTTAAAATGAGATGTTATTCAAGCTTATCCGTGCCCTAGAATTCAAACAAAAACGGATTCACAAAATGACCCACAAAGAAACTGAGCAAGCTGTGTTCATGCATGACTCACGTCGAAACGGGGAAAAAGCCCGTCGGCAAAACGACAAACAGTGTTCAAACTCTTTCTCAATTTTCTCCCAATCGTGTTCAAACCGCATCGCAAATAAGCCTGAATACAGATTTTTGGAAGATGTAGCTTTATAATGAGATATTTTTCAAGCTTATCCGTATCCTAAAAGTCAAACAAAATCGGATCCACAAAATCACCCACAAAGAAAGTTAACTGAGCTAGTTGCCGAAGCGGTAAAAAAGCCGGTTGGCAAAACGGCTAACAGTGTTCCAAGCCCTTTCCAATTTTCTCCCAGTCGTTTTCAAATCGCGTCACAAATAAGTCTGAATACAGATTCTTGGAAATGAGATATTATTCAAGCTTATTCCTGTCCTAGAAGTCAAACAAAATCACCCAATGAAACTGAACTGAGTAACGAATGCAGCGTTTTAACAAAGTCATGCGCGTGCTTAGATAGATCAAGAAGTACGAAAGTCGTTTGCTTAAAAGTTTACTCATGTGCTAACTGCTGAACTGTGGATTTATCTACGTCATAACTGCGCAGTTTTGTGTATTTCCCTCGTTCGTTTAAAGAGCTGCAGGAACTTATATCTTTAAAGCAATGGCGATGAACAGGCTCGGGAAAAGTGCAATCTTGAAACGGAGCTGCGATATTATTATCAGCCATGATAGACTTTTAGAATCAGAATGTTAATAATGTTGAGCTTCTCTTTTCTTTTGCTAATAAAACTGGTATCCAAGCAACTAAAATGCAGTTGATATATTTAGCTTGCTTTAAAGTTCCCGCTTCGCTTTCAGGATCTTAATCACCTCCCATGGGACTCAACACCACGCTACTTGATAATTGTCAATAGATAAATCCGCTTCTACAGACATTATCATAAGTGGCACGAAATGCCGTTTTAGTTTAACTTTTTACAGTTTTTTATCCAAGGTACAGGGTTTTTTCTAACCGTTTGGGAAGCTTGAAGAATCATTTGAAAGCTTATTTTAGGGTCTACAAGAAGCCGATTGAAAATGACTTGTGCGTCTTATATTTCAGTAGAAATCGAGACCTGAATATTGGACTGAGCAGTTTTCCATACAAAATTCGGTCAAAACTCGCTTAGATTCAGAAGGCTAAGGTACATGGGTTTTTGAAAGATACAACTGAGGTCAATAGCTCTACTGATTTATGTGACCTTTAGCTTTAAAAAGCCGATTGAAAATGATTTTTTCTCTCAAAAATGAAGCTGCGAGAGCGCTTCAAACGTAAGCTAGTGGAAGCGTTTTCGCCATTTTCTTTGTATTTGAATCTCCCGCTCCTCATTAACTGGGCAATTGTTCAAGTACTTACGGGGACTTAATTATATTCAGAACTGGATATGTCCATTGATTCTGGGCGATGTTGAGAAAACTCATTTCTTTTTAACATTCTTTCCTCAAATGTAACAGAAGAATACCTGTGGCCGTCACTTGTTGGCGCCATTTTCGGACGCGTGCGCGCGCGCGCGCGTCCTCCATATTAGGAAATCGATCTAGGGACCCTGGGAAAGAGCGTTACACACACACACACACACTTAGCGTATTATTATATAAGATATATTATAATATATTACTATTAGTTATTACTGTAAGTATATATATATAATATATTATATTATATAATATATTATAATAATATACTTACAGTAGTAACTAATAGTAATATATTATAATATATAATATAATATAATCTATAGATCCTTTGCATGTGACGTCATCAAAATTCTAAAATCTAAACTCTGAGATATATGAAGCTGTTCTTTTAATATGATTTAGATATCGGTATTATCAGTATTCTTCGAAAAAATTACGTCGATACGGTGATTTGTTTTAGAGTTACAGTACTTTGAATTTTGTGACAGCCCAGGTCAGCGTGTTTCCTAAATGTCAAGGAAATCGATATATTTCGGACAATTTCAAATTTTAGACTTGATAAACCTTTAAAAGTGATATCTAAAGTGTTTTGAAGTGAATGCTAATCATATTGATGGGAAAACAGCTTTAATTGTAGAGTATGTTTTTGGCCGCCATCTTGGTGTACTAAAGCTGTACACCAACATGGCCGCCGCATACTAATTACACTAAATTGTTCGAATATTATTTGGCCGACAGCTCGGTTACGAAGTCTATTGCTCCAACATTTCGGTCATTTCTATATTTTTACCTGCTCTATACACATCATTAAAAATATTTTACTAATATAAGTTTTTTCTTGAGGCAATTTTTTTTGTGACGTCAATGCAAACGATCAATTCTATATCCAAGAGATCCGTGAAATCTCTCCTTCCCCCCATCACATATCATATTCTTTAAAATATTATAATATATTGCTATTAGTTATTACTGTAAGTATAATATATATGATAATTATATTCAGTTTCAATGAAATCTGTGAAATCTATCCTTCCCACTATCAAGCCATTAGATCTTTGCAGGGCTAGTACTTCCAGAATGAATCGATTGCCATCTCAAACTCTCAGGTGATAAGAATGAAAATGATGGATTTAATTGAAACTGAACATAATAATCATGTATAATATACTTACAGTAATGCATAGTGGTAATATATTATAATATTTTAAAGAATATGATATGCGATAGTGGGAAGGAGAGATTTCATGGAATTCTTGGATATAGGAGATATTATATTATATAATATATTACTATTAGTTATTCCTGTAAGTATATTATTTATAATTATATTCAGTTTTCATGAAATCTCGGATATAGGTCAGTTTTTATAAAATATTACTGCTAAGTTGGTACTGTAAATATTTAACATCATTACGATAGCTAGGGCTGTACAAAAGATGCTCGGCAACTTTTGAGCAACTTTTTCAAATTCGAGCAACTTTTTCGATTCTGAGCATCTTTTCAAATCCGGGCAACATTTTTAAAATTTCGAGCAACTTCTTCTGTTTTCGAGCAGCTTTTTCCTTTTTTTAATGAAATAGGCAACGATTCCCGGAAACAAGATCAGTTCAAGGCAATGCAGCGTGTTTTCGATGATCGGTTACCCTGTGGTGCTGTTGAGATGGTCAGCGGCAGTAAGTTTGGTGACTGCTAAATGCTTTGGTTAGTCCGCCATGTTTTTCCGCCTTCTCTAGATTAGAATAACATGCAGTAAGTTTGTTAACATGGAAGAGCAAGAAGAAACCCCAATGGATTTGGCTGTAGCGGCTGGTGCAAAACTATCTGTCCCGGAAAGAGCAACTATATCAAGGGAAAGAAAAGTTTCGATCAAGAGCTCTGTCAGTACGAAGAATGTTCGAGGCAAGGCACTGGCAGACCCTCAAGTCACGGCATGGGAGAGAATAAAGGAGTTCAAAGATGAGTACCTTGCTGTATCCAAAGGAAATTTATGGTGCGAGGCTTGTAAAGAGACTCTTTCTAAAAAGAAAAGCTCAGTTA
This sequence comes from Actinernus sp. WN-2022, assembly GCA_030867875.1. Classification (NCBI taxonomy): domain Eukaryota; kingdom Metazoa; phylum Cnidaria; class Anthozoa; order Actiniaria; family Actinernidae; genus Actinernus; species Actinernus sp. WN-2022. Next base: position 1,066,204 of record JAOWCC010000569.1, on the reverse strand, counting down.
AAAAACATGTTTCCTCGCAGAAGCATTTGACGGCAAAAAGCAATATCAAGAGAAATAAGATGAAGGATCAGAATGTCTTAGACCTCATGACAAAAAGCAAAGCTGCTGCAGCTGCAGGGCCAACTTTGCCTGATGATATGCGACTTTATCGTTATGAGCTTGTAGAGGTTTTACTTAAAGCCGGGATTCCCCTTTCAAAGGTGGATGTTTTAAGGCCATTTTTGGAGAAATATGGCCATCGCTTGACAGCCCGCACTCATTTAGCGACATTCATCCCGATGATCCACGAAAAAGAAAAAGATCTTGTTAAATCAGAAATCGCCGCAAGCGATAATGTCTCAGTTATATTTGATGGAAGCACTAGGCTTGGGGAGGCCTTGGCAATTGTTGTACGCTTTATAGATAAAGAATGGAACATTGAGCAGAGGTTGGTTAAGATTGAAGTCCTTGCCAGAAGCCTGAATAGCGAGCAACTTGCTCAGCGGCTAATTCAATGTCTTGCAGTGGAGAATGCTGTTCAGCCAAATAAACTACTAGCAGCAATGCGAGATGGGGCCTCAGTGAATGAGGCAGGGCTGCGCCAAGTAAGATTTTTCTTCCCAGACATCTTCTCCGTTACCTGTTTCTCTCATACGATCGACAATGTCGGAAAACACTTTGAGTTCAAACTTCTAGACACTTTTTCTAGATATTGGAATACGATGTTTTCGTTGAGTCCTGCAGCTAGGTTGGCATGGAAGACGAGGACGGGGACCGCAATGCGGATGAAGTCAGAGACAAGATGGTGGAGCGGTTGGGAGGTCTTAAATCAAGTTATGCAGTATTTCGGCGATGTGGAGCCATTTCTGAGGGAAAATGTTCACATTTCTCCTATGTGTCGCATGAAGCTTCTGGAACTGTTTGATGATCCCCTCAGTCTGCGAGATCTTACGATGGAACTTGCTGCCGCCATTGATGCTGGCCAGCATTTCGTTACAGCAACCTATTACCTCGAGAGGGATGGCCCGTTAGTGTTTAGCTGCTACGATCGTTTGTCATCACTGGCACACGCCATTGCAGTAGATTCCTACCCAAACACAGAGGCAAAGGCACGACAGTATGCCGCCGGGGATGTTGCTCTATATAACCAGCTAGTGACGCAAGCTAAGGCTTGTATAAGCCCGGGTTTCAGATTTTATCAGCACAAGTTCAGTGTCCAGTTCCATGAAACAGTCCGTGCATTTAAAGCTGCAAGGCTTTGTTGTCCAGTTAAGGTGCTAGACCTTCACCCCACTGCAGCATCAGTTTGTGAATTAAAGCAATTTGGCTTTTTCACCGTTGCTACAATCGCCGAGCTTGCCCAAGAGCTACCCAGCTACCTGGCCATTGCCGATGGCGTTGCTATTGACACAGAGGAAGGGAAAGTGGAATGGTGGGCAAGGAATGAAAATGCACTGCCGAACTGGGCAGCGGCCACAAAGAAGATCCTACTTGTGCAGCCTAGTTCGGCTTCATCGGAGCGCGTTTTTAGCCTCTTGAACAGTGCCTTTAACAGGCAGCAGGATGCAGCCCTCGAGGAGACCGTAGAAACGTCTGTAATGCTGCGGTATAACAGTGCGAAACGTGATAGAAACGCCTGACTTTTTCACTTATCAATGACTTCAAGAAACTTGTATGTAAAGAGCGCGAGGAAAACAAGAAAACTTGTATTCGCATAAGTAACTTGTTAATAAAATACAGAGCAACTTTTGGAATTGTGAGCAACTTTCGAGCAACTTAGTGCTATTTTGAGCAACTTTTGAGCAGCTTTTTGAGATATTCGGAGCAATTTTTTCAAGAATCCGGAGCATCTTTTGTACAGCCCTAACGATAGCCGAATATTGTTTATTTTACATCTGGATGCATTACGCAGATTTGCACTATATCTATCAACTATAAATTTTCAAAGAATATGTTGGTGACATTCTTTCCTGTGTTATAATACAAAGTCCATGAATTTGTATTCATCTGCATAGTTCGATTTCCCTGACAACATCAACAAACTGAAAAAATGGTTATGCAATGGTTTATGCAATGGGTTATGTAATTTCTTTGTTGCATTTACCACTTTGTAATAACAGGTGCAATTAAATGGATAGTTTCGGACCTTTTCTTTGAACTGAAGTTCTAAACTTGGACGCCTTCTGGAAATCTCTGGGGAGAGGCTGAAGTAAATTATAAGAATTGTGGAAAATTGTCCATATACGTCATTTGCCATTGACTCGTTCATCAGATTTATTCATCGTGACTTCATACTTTTTCCACTATATAAGTCGACACAACCGCAAACCCATTCATTCTACGATGCAACGGACCAGGAATCCTTGTAGACAACTGAATAGCGAATCGATCAAAGGAGCAGCTTTGTGCTACCTAACTCCTATTATTGTAGGAAAGTGCAGTATAATCAGTGCAAAATGTGTATGCAACGTAAAGAAGCAAGGCTTTGAGAAAGCGTGGAGAGACGTGTGTCGTTCAAGAGATGCCTGTGACAAGGCTGTATCTGGTAAGACTTGTTCATTAAACGAGCTTCGCTAGCTGGAAGTGTCCTAATGTCATTATAAGACAACATTAATGCTGGAATTTTACTTTCTAGGGATAAAATGCGTGGCGTTCTTTTTTAGCGCTATTACCACTCAAGGCCGAAAGAAGGGCTGCACAAAAAAACAGTGTCACTGGCGAAGACGATGAAAGTGATGAAAGCAGTGATGAAACAGTTACTTCGAGTCAAGTGGCCACTTCAACAAGTAAAACCTGGATTGCTGAACACCAAACAGTAGTGGAGAAGAGGTTATGCCCAGCAGTATCCTACTGGATTGCACTAACTACGCCCGATGGAGCTCCTGCTAATCCTCTGACTGTTCATCGAGCATTGCTTTGGCAAATCAGGTAGATACGTACTTTTGTTCTCAAGAGTGCCCAAAACTTGACAATTATCGCATGCCTGCATGAGTAGATCCGGGTCCTATAGGCGACGATTAACTGACTGGAACACTTTACCAGAGGACGTTAGAAAGTTGCCTTATATATATATTATTTTACACTATAAATATCTTGGATTTTAGTTTTAGTTTAGTTCCAAGTATTTTAAAATTTGTACTTAGCATTGAAAAAGGCCGAAGGCCGAAACGTCTGATTAAATTTATGGACCAGTGAGGAGTTCGTCGAGTCACTTCATTTTACTATTTAATCTACTCTTCAAGTGTACAAGCGTCTTGTATCCAGTTGGATCCTCCTAGCTAGCGACATCATCGTTGGAAAGCCAAGTTTACTTTATTCATTCCTATATATATATATATATATATATATACACTGAAACAAAAAAACTCTGCCAAAGACTTATATATATCATATATATATATCCTTTATATTTCCGTCAAACTTTTTTGACAGTTGTTGCTTTGGTAGACACAAAAAAACATAATAGGCTTTGTTTTTCTTTGTCTTTGACGGTAATGAACTAATATGTTTAACCGTGAAATTCTGGCATTTTGGCCAGCAAGGTTTTGATCACACGTCAGTAGCAAGAGCAATAGCAAATTAAAATACAAAAACCGGTAATTTTGTTGGGTCGATTTACAGCGTCCAGCGACCGGTTTGTATTTTAATTTGCTATTGCTCTTGCTACTGACGTGTGATCAAAACCTTGCTGGCCAAAATGCCAGAATTTCACGGTTAAACATATTAGTTCATTACCGTCAAAGACAAAGAAAAACAAAGCCTATTATGTTTCTTTGTGTCTACCAAAGCAACAACTGTCAAAAACGTTTGACGGAAATATAAAGGATATATATATATGATATATATAAGTCTTTGGCAGAGTTTTTTTGTTTCAGTGTATATATATATATATATATATATATATTTAATACTAGAATATAGGTTAGTTCTTAGATACCGCTTTTTCACTATGTAAATACTTGTTCTTTTTATCCTCACGAATGTACCATTATGAAAAAACTATTCGATTTACGAACTATCAGGGCATAGGCATATTATTAATGGCTATTTTGTCTCTTTATAGGTTCCATTTCAAGAGCGCAAGGAGTCGCTGGCGATGAAGGAGTTGTATAAAACTTTCAAAGATCACAAGAACTCATTTATGCAGGAGCTAGTGAGGGCTTCATATGGAGCAAGTTACAAAGATGAAATGTCGCAGTTCATTGACGAGCTCGAGCTTGATTCCCTTGAGCAGTGTGGCACAGAGAATGTTGTCAGAGTAATCCTGGTCAACCAATATTTTCAGCCTACTCTGTCTAGAGCCATCTCAAAACTTGAAGATGCAAAGCTACACATCGATCTGTTTGGACTAAACGTGACCACTCTGAGCACAGTAGAAATTACCAAATGTAAGCAAGATGAAGTCCAAACAAGAAAAAGCCCAGAGCATTCGAGAACAAGTGGGTCAAGAAGACTGAAGGGGAGTTGCATGATTGCACCAAAACACTCCACTCCACCGCTGATGGTGAACAAACATTGGTACTGAAAAGCTGTGCGACAAACTAAAGAATCACCACTCCAATATAGGTAAACTTAAACTGAAAGAAGCTCTAGAGGAAAGAAGGCACGCTTGCGTTGCATGGGGCCTCCTAGATGAAAAATGTCAGCATTTCGTCAGTTCTGTCTTTGAACCTTTGCCATTATGTGACGACACTGGAAATAGCAGTTCTGATGGCAATGACGTGTCGGAGCTCAAGCAAGAAGATAGTGGTTTTCAAGAGGAGTTTCTCATCCACAGTCGGAAAAGAAAAGCTTCGCAAAGTCCACGCCGCACAAACAAGAACTAATTTAATGGACTACTTTCAAAAGTCAAGTAACTAAACGCTTTGCTCTTTTGTATGGTTTGAGTATTTTGGATTAGTATATACCACACCAGTGAACGGTGCACGCTTTTCGCGCGCTCTGATTTGGTGGTGTGGTATATACTAAAGCTTTGGCGTATCGAGGTATCGGCATTAAGCAACGGCATTTTGTTTTGATGCGTTTCCTGTATAGCCTAACGTCTAGTAAGTCTTGCTTTCTTTAATTCATCAACTAAACATTTTTCGTAGCATATGGCTTGCTGCCACGGTCTTCAGTCCAATTCGGTGGGCAATGGCCTAGTCCTCTTCGAGTTCTCTGTAATGACTCATTGGCCTCCAGTCTAAGGATTTTAATACGCTTAGCTCTTCCTCGGCGATGGCACTTCTGGGGACATTTTGCCAAGTTACGATATTTAAAAACTCGCCATGTTAATCGGGATGATTCTCTTCAATTTTCATTGCTATAGACAGGCACGCGAGAACAAGCCGTCTAAACGTTGCCTTCTCCCTCTTAGCACCCTTGTTAAGTTGACGCCAAAGCAAGTTTTCTGCCAATGTGGCCGTGCTGAACGGAGAGTTGCAGGCGCAGACATTTTTGAAAAACTCTTCGGTCCATTCCATGTCTGCTCTCTTGAGCTCTGGGTGTTTCTCTAGAACGTTGTTCATGGCTGTCTAGCTGGGTGGTCTTCAAGAAAGAGGTCGACCAGTTTGCAGTGATTGCTTTTATAGTTAGAACTGAACGCATTCCCGGCACTCTGTGCGCACTAGCAACCAATCGGGTTGTCAAACACAGAATGATCTATCTACTGGGGAGATTTTGCACCGAATATTAACATATTTGATTGTATTATGGAACAATATAATTATATCAGTGATATAGTAATTAGATTGGCATACCAATACGACTTATACGTGTGTAATGTATCGAGACATAGAATAAACCCAAACAGCAGGAGGTTTGTTTTAGATCTTTGATTTGGATCAGTAGAGAGTTTGCAGTCCTGCCCTTTTGAAATTGGAATTCTGGGACTCTTAGAATGGCCGACCATTGCCCAAACCCATACCGTTTTATGCCCGCTCTCAAAAAACATCTTCTTGGGAGGTGAACAGTAGCATTTTTTTTCTTGTCGCGGTTTCATTCAAGTCGCGCGAGTCTGCAGGTTTCACATGCGGCCTCACATCATGCAATATTTGTCTGCTGCTAATTTCGTTAGCGGATGATTCGCACGTGTCTGGCGAAGACGTCATACTGCCAGAAAGCCTAGCGCGAACGTCCTTGTCTACTTCTAATCCCTTCTCGCCCTGTAATTTTTCGAGACACTCGTGAGCCCTCGTGGCCACCTCGCGAGACCGTTGTTTCTGATAATGAACTCTTGCCACGACAGAGCTGTGCTTTTGGTCTTCTGAGATCGTGCTTTGTTCGCTACTGGTGAGCTGCTTGGAGCTTGCAGTTTCGACAATTTGTCGAAGCGAGTCGGGTGAACGTACTTTCCTGTCGCATCGTAAACCAACTTGCTCATGAGTTCGCGAAGTTTACTGTGTTGACTCCCATTCCTAGTGACTAGCACATAATCGCAAGCCGGTTTCAAAAGAGGCCGAATGTGGGCGATGTAACCGTCTAGTACTTGCATACTGGTATCTGTTAGAAACAGAGAATCAAAGCCATACTTTCCCGCAGTTTTGAACATTTTCTGATCGATGAAGCCACCATTGATCGTAGCCGTTTTAACCATGTCGACAGTCAAGTATTGATAAGTCATTTGATGAACTTTGATGAACAAATACACTGCTAGAAACTAGGTTGCAAACGACAAGTCTAACGGGCTTACCGTACCTGGTTCAGTGTCCTTGCATGCCTTCAACACGCTCTCGTAGCGGGGCAAGTAGCGCGATACGACTTGTAAAAGCTCTTCCAAAGTAGCCCAGTGTCCCTTGGCTTCTAAGGTGTCAATGTCCAGATCGCTGTTCCATTGTAATCTCATCATTTTTTAAACCGTCTTGCGACCCCTTTTCAAATACACGTCGGACGAAGAAAGGCTCCTTAGAACTGCGTCGGATGCCCCATTGACTTTCCTGAAATCGCCTAATTCTGCAATGGCGTCCAAATATCCAAAGCGTCCCGCATGACCAAGCTTCCATTCATCCTGCAATGCATCAACAAATTTGAAAAGAAGACTAGGTAAGCATAAGCTAAAGTCGATGATGTCGTTAGTCAGTTCCTTCTCGTCTTCGCAACAAAATTTGAGGAACTTCAGGCTCTTGCTGACAGTTTGTTGAGCTTGGCGTTCGCGTTCGCTTTTGCACCCTCCACCGCTCCCATGCAGTTAGCCAGTTCGTAAAGTCTTTAGCAATTTTACTCGAACTGTCAAAAGAAGGTAACGCTTTGCTTGTCCTGGGAGTTTTCTCTAATTTCGTTTCACCATTGCTTGTAACTGCTACAGTATTGTGGTTTTCTGGCTTTTCATCAAAGTTATAGAACCAACGGTGCTTGTTCTTTACGTGTTTTCTGCATCCTCGTTGAGTGAAGCATCAGCTAACTTTAACCAGTCGATTTCATGACCTCGCTTACTCATTTGTAGCACACAGCAGGGTCGAGAATGAGCACAAGCTTGTTAGACTTTAGGCTTTTTAAAATACATTTCCATACATCCCCAGAGATCTGAAGTGAGTTTTGGCCAATCTAAAACGCTATTTGGGTCCCCTGACTAATAACTTGTACAAACTTGCCCACAAATCATGTGTTATCTCTTCCACTGCTAACAATGAAAGATCAAACATGCCTGATTAGACCTTTTTCGCCCATACCTGTCTGCTGTTGTTCAGCTATTCCCAAGAGAGTTGATATTAACAGCAGCCAGTAGAGAAAGAGAAACCTCGTTAGCTCGCCCAAGCTTGCATGGACTTGCCCAAGCTTGCATGGACTTGCCCAAGCTTGCATGGACTTGCCCAAGCTTGCATGGTCTTGCCCAAGCTTGCATGGTCTTGCCCAAGCTTGCATGGACTTGTCCTCGACGCTTTGTTTTCGTATTAGATATGCCCTTGCATGCCTCAGTCTGCCCTAAACTGTTTGGACCTGTTTTAAGCTAACTCATGTAAATAATTCCTGTATAGGTCTATGAATTAACTCAGTTCTTGTGCAAAAGTCTTTCTTTGAGTGTTCGAGCACATTAAAATAAAATCTGTTTATTTTCTGAGATATAATTCCATCGGTTCCTAAGTGTGAAATACTAAATGGGAACACCATAGAAAGGAACTGTTTATAGTGCTTAAATGGAAACAATTGTTCCTTTCAACCATACAAAGGAACTGTTTGTAGTGCTAAAATGGGAACATTTGTTCCTGTTCAAGGAAAACGGGAACGATTTGCAGCGCATTAAAGGAACGAAGTGTTCCTAATTTTGTTAAAAGAGAAACACAAATTAGGAACGAAACTGTTCCTTTAAAGCATACTGTTCCTGCTAGACGTAGAGGGGAATGCTGAGTAGCGATCATTAGGAACGAACTGTTCCTTGTTGTATTAAAGAGAAAATTTAACAGGAACAATTGTTCCTATTAAGGTGAGCGAGGAACGCTATGCAGCGTTGAATAGGAACGAACTGTTCCTTGTTGTATTAAAGAGAACATTTAACAGGAACAATTGTTCCTATTAAGGGGAGCGAAGAACGCTATGCAGCGTTGAATTGGAACAAACTGTTCCTTGTTGTGTTAAAGGGGACATTTAATAGGAACTGTTGTTCCTATTAAAGGTTGCGAGGAACGCTATGCAGCATTGAATAGGAACAAACTGTTCCTTGTTGTGCATAATAGGAATTCCAGATAGGAACAGTTGTTCTCTTTGAATAGAAAAGAGAACACACAGCCTACATAGGAACATTGCAGTTAGGACCATTTGTTCCTAAAACACCTACATCGGAACAACTTATTCTCTTAACTATCAGTGATTAGGACCAATTTGTTGTCCGTTTTTACAAAAGGAACCCTTTGTTCCGAATAGACTTCTACTGTTGTTCCGATTTGCACTTTGTCGTTCCTGAATACGCCAAGTCAATCAGTTCCTAAATTGCTAAAGGAACGCATGTAGAAAACTCGCGGAACACTTGAATTTGAATAAAAGTGCTCTGCGACGCGTTAAACTTGTTTTGAGCATCTTTCAATGAAACCACAGTCTTAAGAACTTCGTTACTAACGTGTACACACAATATGAAGCGGTATTATGTTTTTGATGGGAAGTTATGCACTCTCACGACTTTTGGGGAACGTTGATGATTATATCATAAGTTTGTAATTATTGTTTTATTTCTGTTGGTTTATTTCAGTATGACCAGTGAAACAGTCCAGCACCAGCGATGTTGCCAGAGGTCTTGTGAGTTCATAACTGGCATCTGGATTTTTGTTTTTTAAATACCTGTTAAGTTGTATTATGTAAGAAAATGTTGTATTTTACTATATTTATTATGCAATAAATTATCAAATTACAACATAAACTTGGTTGTTTTAAAGCTAAGGGTGCTCGGTTGCCATGGCAACACACTTTTATACTTAAAATGCACCTTGTTCATTCTATCTGGGTTCTTGTAACTGATTTTTGCTCATACAGCTATGAAAGGTTAGCAACAAATCAAATGGTAAGTTAATATTTTTGCCATGGCAACACGTAAATCACATTTCACAAATTTATGACAACTGTGACGTTACGTACGTTGCCATGGCAACTCAAACTTCATTGTTTATTAAAGCTTATGTACCAAGCAATCCGTCCTGAAAATGTGATGATGATCGGTTGAAAAGTTGCAGAGTTATTACAAATTACTTGATATGATTCCCTTGCTGGGTTTTTCTAATGGTGCCATCCAGTTGCACTGTTTGCTATATAAATGGTAATAGACACTAAGCCTATTGTTTAGGTGATATACGTACACATGCTAATTGATACCTACAGTTCACTTCTGTTTTTCACTGCTTAGAGTTAATACGTAAATACAATGTCGTCTTTGTCGCAAGTCGAGCAAGTCGATTGGGAGCTCTTTTCAGAGCTCGTAGAACCCCCAATCGACCCTGGACTTATTCACATGTCCGTTCCTTTGATCGGGAGTTCCAGATCGGGAGTATTTCCTGCAGATCAACGGCGAGCTTGTCTGGAAGTGGTGGTCGTTTGGCGGCGACGCCGCGAAAGTGAGAGACGCCTTGCAAAACAACCTTTCTTCTTTGGGCTACTAGCTACAACCAACCACCCTGGCTCGCATCGGATCTGTTCTGCGTACCCGCATATACCTCCTTTTGCAAAAGTGCCGGAAGTTTTCAAACAGCAAAATTGCACGAAACTTCAGGCAAGGCTACTGGGTCAAGATCACAATCGCACGTGACGAAATTGCCGCAGTTCCGAGCGAGGTATTTGACAAACTGGCCGGGGAAAAAAGTACTGGAAGGTCGGATATTGTGAAGAATGCGCCTCCCTCCCCCCTCAACAATTTCGGACTGCTGTGAAATCTTCAATTTATACACAAAATATGCATTATATTCCAAACTAAGCTTTACGGAAATAATCGGTACTACGCGATATTTTAGGTAAAGTAAATCACTGTTTTGAAACCACTGTTTTACTGAAGTTTAAAGTACCAAATATGAAACTACTTAAGTTGCAGCAGTTAAGTTATTGTCTTTATTATCTTATCGATTAGATTCAGAGAGATATTATTTAGGCATGTATTTGAGCGAAAACAAATTGTTGAGGGGGCCTATTCAAACAGTGCTTTACCTAAAATATCGCGTAGTGATTATTTCTGTGAAGCTTAGTTTGGAATGAAATGCATATTTTGTGTATAAATTGAAGATTTGGTAGATATTGTGAAGAATGCTCCCCCTCAACAATTTGAGAATATCTTTATAAAAGGTATTTACCTTTCATAGAAAGAAAAGCTGAACTCTACAATGCCTTGCAAGAGTACAACGAGGAACGCGATGGCTCCAGAAAACACAAGCCATTCGAGGATGTAGGAAAACGCCAACAACAGCGGCTGAGTAAAGAGCTTAGGTTAGTGACTAATAGCTAGAGTTGCTTTAAGGCACACAAGTACGTAGACGTATTTACACTAAATATAACATCCACTTTCATTTTTTAGGAATAACTGAAAGGCAGGCGTGAAGGTTCCACATCCCTACACATTAACTTCAAAACCAATGGCAAAATACCTAAAATGTTACCGATTTTAGAAAGAGTATTGATGAAATCGTTTTCATTTCGAGTGAAAAAAAATCGACAAACGAACACAATGCACGAAAAACTAACACCACTTCATTTCATTTTCTTTTGCATGTAACTTAGATTCAGAAGCGAACAAAGAAACATGTCAAACTGGCGAAAAGGCCAGTACCTCATCAGATACTCGTAAGTTATATTTGAATGAAATGTAGAGTAATCTATAAAGAAATCCTGCTACAAGAAGTCTTTTTCTTGTAGAAGGATTTACACTCCTGGTTTTCCAATTGTAATTATAAGTTCTTATTCTATCATTCTAACTACGAGTTGCTACGACATACTGGACGAGGAAGAGAAGGATAAAGTCCATTTTGTATAGAATGGACAGGTTCTCAATCTCCTTAGAAGGCTACCATGAGCTGTCACAAGTGCATCCCTATCTTCCCTGAACTCACATAGTTGAAAAGTGCACCAAGGCCATTGACAGCCAATGGGACATCTCAAAAGGGAAATAAGGAACACATGTAAGTGTATCCAAATATTGATACTCTCTTTAAACATAAAATTAATGATGATATATATATTTCAAAATTATGTGTAAATCAGTGCCAGATATGTGAATACGGAGCCTCGTAAAGTTGTACAGATTGATATCAATATCTTATTTTTGATAACAGCTTACATATACACGCTATGCATAATACGCTGTCCGAGTTGGGCTCTGGTGACGAGTTGCATCATGGTTCGCTTGTTATTCTATCGATTCTTTGTTATTTTAGATATTTATACATAAGAACTGAACGAAAAATGCCTCTTCACTACTGTGTGTGCACACTTAAAGGATATCGTTCTATAAGCGGAGAGAAGATTTCATACTTTAATTTCCCTAAATCGAACAACTACGAAAGGAGTGGATCGTGGCAATTCGACGAGATCCAGGAAAGGAATTTGTGTTGACTGAAAAAACTAAAGTCTGCTCTCGCCACTTTAGACGAAACCAATCGACCTGAAGAAATCTCTAAACGATGAAGAACAGTATTCCGAGTAAATTCTCTTGGTCTAGAGAGTCTCCACGGAAAAGAAAGTCGCCAAAAGATCGGCAATCACTAACAACAACGAGTGTGGAAACAAGTCCAGATTGTGTAATGGAAGAGCCGAAGTCAACTGAAGATTTATTAAAAGAAGAACTGGAGGAACTTAAAACAAGGAATCATGGCTTGAATTAGAACTTAACGAAACGAATGTGGAGAATACACGGCTTGATTTACGGTATCGTCAGTTTTCATTGAAAACAAAACACTGAAGCAGGAAAAGATAGACAGAGAGAAATAAATACAACAACTCAAAAGAGGAACTTGAAAGTTTACAGCCACGTATTTTTAATTTGGATCGTTTTAATTCTAACGAAAACATTGCTTTTTATTCTGGATTCCCTTCGAGACATTTATGGCAATATTTGAATTTCTCAACACTGGTGAGAAAGGAGAGAACATTAGATACTGCTCCAATAAACGAGACGTGCCAGCTGAATTTTACCACTGTATTGAAGAAGATAATACACGCTGGGCTGCGCTGTGGCTTTGTTTTCAAGTTCGCACGCCTGCAGTGCTAGTCTAGTCAGCGGTAACGCGCACAAAAACAAGATGGCTACCGCTCCGTTCCCCATCCTGTCGAGTAGATAAAAACAGCTGAAATTATGGCTCAACTGATTGTTAAACTCCAAGAAATTGGTGGAGAATATGTAAATTGTGCCGAGGATCGAAACAGAGCTACCGAAATCGGGGATGAGCTACTCCAGCTATCTAGAGCTGTGATCAAGAAGCACACATTGGCAGCTGATGTTCGATACAAGTACCATCTAGCTCAGCCATCGCGAATGCTCTCCAGAGCAGTAAAGCACTGGCACAAGTGTATCATGCGAAGAATGAAACCAAGACCAAATCTTGCTCGCCCATGGACAGTTTCATTCTCTTGGAACCTGCCACAAGAATTGTTTTCGTGCCTGAAGACATTTATTTTGTCATCCGAAATTGGTGGATTTCTGAAAAAGAAAACAAAGTATGTCGAAGTACTTATCATTTCAGACATAGACCAGCTCCAGTTACTGTTCATCGCTCTTGCAAACAAGTATTCAAGGGAACTAAATATTGAACATATACTGTTTAAAATAGAAAAGGATAATTCATTCAGCAAAATTATTGCTAACCAAAATTTTCAAAGAACGTGGAACTGTTGAGATTTGAAGCTAGATATGGACACTATAACCGCCTTGGGGTGCCACAGTTTTCTCTTTGATATTTCAGAGAATACGCCTGAGTACAAACTCTAGTAGTGGTTATATCCTATCAATTCCAAGCCTGCCCATCCTCCCGGTATTTGTGGGGCATTTTACATTTTTTTAAACATTACATATGCCCCACCGTGGGGTCAGCTCAGCTGTATAATGTGTGAAATAGGCCTTTTTTTATTTCAGTTTCAATAATTGTTTGTCTTCCATTTCAACAAATGCCCCCAGTATTGATAGACTGATAAATGCACCACCCTTGCCCGGAAGGGGATGAAGGGATGAGGGGATGGGGGGATGGGCAGGCTTGGAATTGATAGAGACATGAAATCATGAATGCACTGTTTTGGTATTTGTACTTAGACTCGATGGAATTGCAGATTAACCTTGACAAAATCTTCCAATGATTTTATTATTGAAAAACATGTTGAAAACTGTTGATATGTAAATTTTGCTCATTTAATTTTAATAACAGTAATACAATGCTAATGTTTTCTTTCTTTTTGTTTTGTTTCAGACTTACATAATTCCTTAAAATATTCAAACATACTGCATACATATAATAAAAGCACTTCTGAAGTGCATAAAATTCATACATAAATATAAGTTAATTTTTTTTTAATATCCCTTAAAATATAAATAGTTATAAAACATCCATAATATTTGTAATCCTCTTAAATGTGCTGCACTAATAAAAGCTGCCGCACAATCTGATGAATAGTACATGCTAGTATGAGGAAACACAACTGATTAATTGTATGCACTTTACAAATGTACCATGCTGCAAACAATTTTTGTTAATGTACCTTGCACAGCACCATTGCATAACCTCCTGATAAAATCTAGATGAGCAATACATGCTCAACAATGAACTGTACCTCAAGTGGGGAAACAACTTTGACCAAGAGACCATGGGTAAGAATGAATCTCGGAACAGGGTGTGTGTGATGATAATGTGTAATAAAATCTATTTTTAACCAAACTGGAAGTAAATCATACCAGTGCGGGTGCAGCAATGAAATTAGCAGGACGTGCTTACGCCCAATGTACAAATTACTTCAGGTTTACCGAAATATTTTATTACACATCATCGCACATATGCATGTAAATAATTGTAGATTCCTTCTCTTACTTATGGTCTGTTGCTTTGACTAATTGCATGTACTTTACCATTCTACACTTAGCATGCTGCAAACATGATTTGTTAATGTACCTTGCACAGCACATTGCATAACCTCCTGATACAACCTAGATGAGCAATAAATGCACCGCTGATCATCGAGACCCTTACTAAATCCACAATAACAAACTTCTGGTTTACTAAGATCTGGAGTATACTTTCTCTTTTGACTTGTAACAATGGAAACTCATTGGGTCAGCTTTCCTTAACCAGATGGTGCTCATGAACTCATGGCGCATGACTAGGGGCCACCGCTGTGAACGTGTAGTATGCTTTGCATAAGAGGCTAATCTTACATGCTTTGCCTCTCTACCTTGCATCGTATTGATGCCGAGTCTTATTGATGCCGAAACTTATTGTATAGCAACTTGGTGTGAAAAGGCACCGCATAACCAATGGTCCATGTTGTAGGACTTACTTTTCTTAGGAATGAAGAGCAAGTGTTGAAATAAAGAGAACAGCTCTCTTGCAATTCAGAAATGGCTACTGGATCAATTGTAACTCTGTTAAACCTTCAAATGGCATCTCTGAGTTTCAAAGCAGCAAATGCAATAGATGTAAGCATGAGTTTCTCAGATGGTAGATCACTGTCTCTTTTAAGCGAGTCCACCAGGCACATAAAATCATGGCAAAAAGCCTTGGTCTCTTTGCCTGTAAACCGATACTCAAATTTCTTCTTTCTACCCTCTTTCTACTTTCTTATAAAGCCTTGATGCTTTGCAATTATTCTTCAATGCAAGCATCAATTATTCTTCCTCTAAGAGGCATGAAAACAGCTGCTGACAAGCATTGTTTGCACAGTGCAGTGGTTCTGAAAAGGAAGAATCAACTAATTCATTCATTAATGGCTTAAACTCTTGCCTTGACTTTTGGTCTCTGATGAATTTCAAAACCTTAGATCGTTTGGTTGACTCTGCTAGTGATGTATGAGATAATTCTTGCTTTTTCTCTTGAACTGCAGTTGCAACTGAAATTCTATCAGCATATTGCCATGGTGCAATTATCTTCATAGCCAATGAAGCCATTTACCATATTCATGTTGTCTGAATTAACATTGGCAAATGTGGAGAAATAGTAAGCAGCATTACTGAGCTCACCAGAAAATGTAGCTAACCATTTCATGTCACTTGGGACAAGAACAAACTTAAAGGTAACTGAATATCCCAAAATGGTGTAAGTCTTACTTTCAACTTTCTTAACATCTGCAAAAACTTTTTTTGCATATCTTAACATTGCTTCATGTGATTCTGGACAATTTGCCCCACAAAGGAGAAAGTTTTCATCAGGACTTTCACCTACATTCATAAATGAAACCAGCCACGCAGTGGCCTCATCGTCTTTCCCAAAGGGAGCTCCGTCAGCCCCAATGGTAAGTTTAAAATGGTACTTAGGCTGTCCAAAATCCAACAGAACAACGTTATCTCCTAAACCTATGTACATTTCTGCTAAAAGAGTAATAAACTCCTCTAGATCTCTGTATGCACCATAAATTTGCTTGTCATCATTGAGATCATAACAAAAATCAGTTTTGATGTCTCTAACATTTCCAGTATTGACACTCTTTACGAAAGTTATGAGTTTATCATAACTTATGATTTTAGGGATTTTCCCTGTGTTTGCAATACTTCTTCTTGTTTTTTTTACTTTGTTTGTTACTACTTGACTTCATAGATAATGTTGTACGCATTGACTTATACTTTCCTTACTTATAAGGCCCTTATTGTAAAGTACATTTACACTCCTTTGTACGTTTTCATCACTTTCTTCAAAAGACTTGATGTGTTTATTATTAATGGAGTGGATGACCTTTGTGCCTTTATCTGAATGCATTAAGTACCGCTCTAGTTGATTTACACTGACTGTGTTTATGGAAGAAAACCACATACCATCAAGACATGGCTTAAGGTCACCAGCCTTGTTACTATCGTGTATTAGGGAACACGCTTCTATTGTTTATTTTTTACGATTACAAGCAGAACTCGGCTTTGCCGTAAGCCTCTGGGTGTTCAGTGGATCAATAAATGATGGCGCTTTTTCTCTGAGAGCCCTGTTCCTCTTTTCTTTTGTTTCTGGTAGCAATGTACACTTCAGTGTACTTTGGTAGATGTTTTCATTTTCAAATGCTTGTTGTCTTTCTGTCTTTTCCTTCAGTCTTCTTATCTAAAAATAACACAGTAGAAGCTACAGAATTAGCTACAATCAAAGCATATACATATAGTGCCAACAAAAAAGATATTAAAGAGAATTAATTCAAGGGTAGCTTTTAAGACTTAATTTAATTAAAAACCACTGTAGATAGGAAAAACAAGCACTAACTTTAGCATTTAGTTGAGCGCATCTCTTATGCTCCTCCTTCAGTACTTTTGATTTTGACAGATATTCCTCCTTCAGCTGTGTCCTTCTCCTCTTTAACTCCCCAACAGGAAAATACTGCTTTGCTACTGTGTTTGAATAACGTCTCCTCTGTCTTCCCTTTGCCATGCATCACACACTTTGCTCAGTATGATATTCGGTCAATTCCCTGGAGTACTTGTTTGCAAGAGTGATGAACAGTAACTGGGGCTTGTTAGGTGGTCATACATGTTTCAAGTATCCAATAGCTGAAAGAAGAAGAAAAAAACAGATTCAGCTGTCAGCCACTACTCAGTATGAGCATGCAAAATATTGTTATGCTCTAAAGAAAACAGAATTGAATACGATTTTCAAATTGCAGTCAAACCCGATCAAGTGCCCCAAAATGTATTTTCAGACACCAACAACAACACAACACCATGACAAATCAGGTGTAGTTTACAACTCTAATTATAATTGAAATGTTCTATTGAGAATCACTCGAAATTCAAGGATTCGAGAACGACAAAATTCCCTAAACATTCACAGGGGATACGCAAGAATATGTTGAATTTTGGGAGCAACTGCGGAATCCAACGCCACTCCGGCCCACTTTATTTACATGTACATGTGTTGAAAAATCCTTTATAGAACGAGGCATAAAACAATCGAGCACAACTTTACCGTTTCAAAACCTTAAGAAATTAATTTTAACACTATTATTTTCTCAAATGAGTAGAAGCATGCCTGCCCTATAAGTCCATGCCATAGACTTCGTGCGGGACTCGAAAATACCGTGAAAATATTCGATTTCTAGCGGTAGATCAATGAAAACTTACCTCGGCAACCATCTTGAATCCCTTGAACATGTACCCACCAGACCTATCCTATAATATGTTCTAATTGTCATGGTAGCCCCTTGTCAATCTCAAACAATGCTCTCACGCAATGCAGTCACAACCATAGAAACGGGCGCCATTTTGAAAACAAACCGCTGACATTTGAATTTGCAAATTGCAGCGCGCGCCAGCCCGGCGTGATAGCATCGATGAAGTAGATTCTGGGTCAAAGAAAGGCAGACGACGAAAACTCAAACCAGTTGAGCAGTTATTCATGTTCATGTCTAGACTTAGAAGAGGATTTGCTGAGTACCATCTAGCACATTTATTTGGTATATCTCAGTCTACCGTAAGTCGTGTTTTTATTTCTTGGATAAATTACATGTACTTAAAATTTGGCCAAATCAATATCTGGCCTTCTGAAGATGTAGTGTTGAACACTATGCCCTAAGCATTCAAAGAGAGCTCGGAAATCAGATGTGAGATGCCAAGCAGCTTGCTGGTAAACACAGAACTGTTTAGTGCATATAAGAATCATCAAACATCTAAAGCACTTGTTGGAATTGCTCACAATGGAGCTACAACATTCATAAGTGGACTATATACCGAGAACATATCAGATAGGGAAATTGTCATTAGAAGTGGATTTTTGAAACAAAATTTCGAAGCTGGAGACACAGTCATGGCTGACAAGGAGTTTACCATTGAGGACATTTTGCCTTTGGGAGCGTCTCTTAACATCCCACCATTTCATGGTGCAAATGCACAGATGTCGGCAGAGGATGTGACCAAGACACAGCAAATAGCACGTGTCAGGATCCACATTGAGCGTGCCATCAATAAAATAAAGAACTTCATGATTTGGCAAGGGGATTTTCCACTAAGTTTAATTGGAGTTTCCAACCTTATGTGAAGTGTGTGTGATTGTTTTTTTTGCAATGTACACGACCCTCTCATTTCCGCTTAATTATAAATCTTTAAATATTGACATTAGCTTCATTAATATGAACTACCCTTTTTATCAGTATTTAGCAAATCTTTTATTTCCCAAATTATTGTATAGTGTATATGATGGCTGAATGCCGAGGTTCAAGGTATTTAACAGACTTACTTCATTGTTATTCAATAACCTTTATTTAATTAACATTCCAGTGAATTTCAATATAAAGACCTGATTAGGTATTCAAGAGCCTTTGTATAGCTCATTAGATATCCAAGGTCTTTATATCATATAAAAAGCCTTGAATATCTAATGAGCAATGTATTGAAATTCACTGGGAACTTAGTAACATAACGGTTATCGAATAACAATAGAAAATGTGTAAAAAATGGTTAGATAATATCACTCTGACTAATCATTTAAGCTACAGTAAGATGCTTATTCCTTTCGGCCTCTAGAATATTCAACAGCAGCTGTGTTTAGGAAATGATGTAAACAATAAGACTCCAGCTTGTGTCTGGTTGCATTACAAAAGTGACTGTCATACTTAATTCTTTGAATACTCATTCCAATGGCAGTGTATATAACAAAGTCACACCAGCCAGCCCTGGTAACTCCCATTTGGCCCTGCACCTGAAAGTAATATGGGTGATTTTTCTTGAGTTTGGGTTTCCCTTGTATATCCTCAGACCAAAATGTATTGCCAGAGCAAGCATCGAGTGGAGTTACTCTGAACTTTGTTTCTGGACACTTGATCTCAATTAAAGCAAAAGATTCCTTAAACCCTTTGTCAATGACCTTTCCATCTGGTGAAGCTGTCAAGAATGGAGAGTCCATGCTAACAACAAGACCTGACTTCATTAGTTGAATGGGTGTTCTTGTTGAGAACATATACTTCTCGAATTATTTTGCCATGTAATGTGTATCTCGATGTAAATGTTTAGGGTGGAGTAAGCTATTAACAAAATTGTCATGATTACGTTGACGACAGCAAACAGTTTTGAAATTTGATGAATTAAGCATAAACCTTCTTTCGATCTTCCATTCTGTAGATGTTGACTGTGCGTGTGTTCTTTCCTCAATTCACCCTTCTCACGCGGCGGGCAATAGAATAAAAGCCTTTGTTTTTGCGGGCTAAACTCGTTCTGAATCTGCTCAGTGCGAGGCTAGCCACGCAAAATCTATTGTTTCTATCCAACATGGCTACTGTGTGAGAAGGGTGAGTATCATTGAGTTTCACTGCGTCAACAATAAGGTATTCTAGTAGGGTCTTTTGTTGGGTGTCTAATTGTTCTGGCAACATATACTGTTCTGTAGACAGAAGGGGGAGTTTAGGATATTGCTGTATGTCATTCACTAAATCAGGGGAACCTCTTTCTATGCAATCAATATCACAGTAAACAGTGAAGTTTGATTCAGTGAATGTCAGCTGGTAGCTAGCAAAAGAGCCACTGGGACTTTGTCCAAACTTGATCCCTATGTATTCTGTATTCTGTGTGGGAGCCATAATCTGAGCTAGAGCCATTTTAGGGTAGAGCAGCCTTCAGTTTAATTTCATATTCAATCTGAGTTTGGATATTATTTCTGGCTTCATATATTAAACATTGGAGCCCTTCAATATTAATAGTAGTAGCATGGTCATCCAACTTGGTCTTTTTAACTACCAAGTCCATGATTGGCTCTGGTTGAATCTTGTCATTTCGTCCTACTTTATACCATACCTGTAGAGTCGATGTACAGGCAATCTTTGGCTGCATATCCCCTTCTGTCTCCATATCTTTCGTATCCTTACAATCATATAGGGTAAGCTTACATAGCCGAGGCCCTGTTAGGGTTTTAGGATTATGGATTATTAGGGTTTTTAGAGAAGGGATACGGATTATTGGCAACTAAATAAAAAGATTACGGATTATTGGGTTGGATTTTAGGATTACGGATTATTATCACATCGATGACTTTTACATAAAAGAGTCCTAAAAAGATTGACGCATATTCCTCTCCAGTCGTCAAAATCCCGAGCCCGCGATGTCTTCTGAGTAATATTCAAGATGGCGGGTCGCTCGTGTATTGTCAAACCGAGAAGACCCTAGTAACGAGGTTGTGAACTTGTGTTCAGTCGTGCGTTGTGCATGCGAAGGCCGCTAAAATGGTGACAGAATAATGGAATCTGTGACATAGCTGTTAAACCCTCTCCTACTGGAAGTCACTGGAGCTATCTATGCACTCGAACAAGATCGGCCAATCTCAAGATGGTCTTTTATTATGAAGCACTTTCGAGTGTTCTACAGAATATGCGTAGAAATTACGGCATAGCAGACATGGTCAAGGAGCTTGGAATGCAATATTTCCGAATCAAACTGCAGTACATAAATTTAATTCCTGAGCCAGAGTTCCCTAAAGGTAGAGTATTTGCAGTTGATTCTCAAGATCAGTGGATACTGCCGTTTCATTTGTTGTGTAAGAAGGAAAGTGAACTGATAGGTAAGATTCCTATTTTCCAGTTAAGCTTAACTTGTGTTTTACACTGAAAATTCGTCCGAAGTGTTTTCACGTCCTTCATGAAAGACCATGAAGCTTTTCTCGGTTAAGAGCAATTCTATACGGAAAACTAGAATCTGTGACTGTTGTCACTGTTAATGTCATAATTTGATGTTTGATTTTTCAGTCCCATGCCCATGGTCCGCAATTTGTGTGTATTTTTATTTTTAAGACTTGTTGGCATTAAAGTGCCTATAAACCTTTTTGCAATTTTTATTGCTATGAACCTCCGAAAAGTTTTGAGTACTTCTGTGAAGAAAGTTTTGGTTTACAGAGAATACTCAATTCCATTAAGTTTTATACTGGCTTCCCAACATATCAACACGTAAAACTATTTTATGAATTTGTCAAGCCAACTGCTAAAAGGATGATATATTGCTATGCATCTGGATAAAGAGAGAGCAGACCTGGGGCAAGAAGTATGCAGCTTATTGACGATGTTTATGTTTCTTGTTCGCTTAAAGCTAGGTTTGTTTGAGGAGGATCTTGCTCATCGTTTAAGGCGTTCAAATGTCATCTGTAAGTAGGAAAATTGTGACATGGACAAATTTATTTTATTTTATTTTAGGGAGCCAGGCAATCTGGCCATCTAGAGTGGAAGTTAAAGAGCACATGCCAGAAAGCTTCCGTACACTATATCCAACAACTAGAGTCATACTAGACTGCACAGAAATATTTGTTCAGACTCCAACATCATTGATATTGCAGTCTCAGTTATATTCTTCTTGTAAGAGCAATACAACACTCAAGGGGTTGATAGGCATCACACCACATGGAGCTGTCTCATTTCTTTCATCTTTGTACACAGGCTCAATTTCAGACAAAGAAATTACTAGATGTAGTGGAATTCTGGATTTGTTAGAGTCTGGTGACTCAGTAATGGCTGACAAAGGCTTTGATATTGATAATTTGCTTAACAGCTATGGGGTTGGTCTGAACTCAGAGCCAGGGACAATTTTCCGAATAACAAGTCCATGAAACAAAGACAATAGCCATGTAGAGAGAGCGATCAAGAGGATTAAATAATTTCACTTTTTTGATTCTGATGTACCCCTTTCAACCTTGGGCTCTATCAACAAGCTGTATACTGTAGCTTGTATTCTGACTAACTTTCACGGTCCTTTAATTTTAAGAAACACCGAAACAAATTGATGGGTGCAAAGCCATATATTTGCTCCTTTAATTAGTCTACAAATACATGTACAATAAGTTTATTATATAAATATAAAACCAGCTGGAAGTGTATACTAGTCCTGTGTAGTATTTGTTTTGTGAAAACATACTTAAGTTACATGCATGCACACATGCAGTACAGTCTTACTTGTTGATCGAACTCAACATCATTTCAAGTAATAATTTTTTAAAACATCCACCTTGTCTTTTGCCCGCTGGAAGAAATCACTATCAAAAGGAATCCTGATAACAAACAAATAAATCGTCAGTATTGTAACTAAATCGCACCAGTCTAAACCAGTAAGCCCAAGCTGGCACTGAACTTGATGATAATCTATATTTGTTGTCTTCAGAGATAAATTGATGCTGACTGGATCCTTTGATAAGTACCTGACATTCTGGAAGTCATTCTGCCCTTCTTTCACTACTTTTATTTTCAGCAGTCCAAATGGGTTATGTCCATCATACGCAGCATCAGGGTCATACACCTTGCGATCAGGGCTACAACCAAGCCATGGACATTTTGGATTTATGATCAACCCTGAAGGGAAAAGGTTGCCACGTCCACCTTTGGCTGAGTTGGCATAAATCATGGCTGCCCTTGGCTCAAGCTCAATTCCCCTTCGCATAGGGGCAGTGGTTACATGTCGAATGGGGTTGATCTGCCGAACTAACTTCCCAAAATTACTGACTCCTTCGTGCAACAATTCCAAATTTGCTAGCAGTTATCCTTTTCTTTCTCAGAAGGTGCTCTAGTAAAGAGAATTCGAGATCTGGAGGAAAATAATGAACAGCTGAAGTATCGGGTTATAATGCTTGAGAGCGAGCGCGAGAAAGGTAAGGCAGCTGTGTCTAGTGCTGGAATGCAGGAAAACAATGATTCTGTTATGCATGCCAAGCAACCACCAGTAAATCAGGTTGAACGAATGGTAGATATGGAGAATAGCTCATCGGAATTCAGTCGAGCGGGTTGATAGCCAGGATTCTCAAACGTCACGCCGCAATGACCCTGGTCAGCACGACATTTATGATCATGTAATTCTTTGTGATTCTAACAGGAAGTTTTTGGACTTAAGTAAACTCTGTCCACAAAGTGATGCCAAAATAATTCCCTGTGGTACCACGGATAAAGCTATTGCCATTTTAAATTCTCCAAGGTTTTCGGTGCGTCGAAGCGTAATTATTAACACTGGTGTAAATGGTGTTGAGCATTCTACAGTAGAAGAAATAACCCGACAGCAAGTGCAGATGGTCAATGCAGCAGTGGATACATTTCCGAGCAAGAAAATTATTATTTCTAGTATTACGTCAAGGTGTGATGATTTGGACAGATCGGTTTTTGTGACCAATGCCGCTGTGCATGAACAGATAAAAGGATTTACCGACTGTCACAAATATTGACAACAGCAATCTACGTGATACACAGTTCTTTTTTTATTCTAAGCATTTAAATATACGTACTGGTGTTCCTGCTTTCGCAGGCATCAGGTTGTCTTTTGGTTTGCGGCTGAACATAATAAATCGCTGTTCGCATGAAGCACGTTCGCAAGGTTCCAACGGGGGTTCCAGACACAGCGTGACCCCAATGCGTGATTACCAAGATGATGACCGGGTAGTTCAACGAGTTCCGGATGAGACTGACACGAAGAACGACATCACGGCTATTAACTCTCAGTTAAGAGGATTGCGGAAATTATGAATCACCTTTTACAAGCAAACACTAATAACCAAATGCAACATCAGAGGGTAGTGTTTCCTCCTCCGCTATCGGGGCTAGCTTTTTGTAATCCACAGATTGGTTTTCCACCTATAAATAATCAAGTAAGATCAGCTATTTAGAAGGGTTTCCTTTCAGTGGTTCGCGATCTTATTAGAATTTCTTGCATTTTCTTTATTTTCTCTTTCCTTTTGGTTTAGTTTTTGTTTCGTTTGTCTGTCCTTTTGTTGACTGATATGGGACAGTCTGTAGTTCTGATTGTCTAGTTATGCTAAACAATAAGATATTTTGTTCTTGGAATATTGAGGGCCTCTCGGGGAAGTTAAATGATGACGATTTTCTTTCGGAAATCGAAAACTTTTTTTTTTTAGTTGAAACTTAGTTACCCTATGGTCATCCCGATCTTGGTATTTAAGGTTTCTATTCCTTTTCAAAGCGCAGGAAAGCGCTAAAAAAATCTCGCAGGAATTCTGGTGGAATCACCATTTGGGTTAAATCCTCTATGAGAAAAGGTGTTAAAATTCTTGATAAGGAAAGTAGCGAGGAGTTTGTTTGGTGGAAATTAGAAAAAGGGTTCTTTCACTTGAAACGTGATACCTTTATTTGCACCGTTTATATTCCACCCCAAAATTCCCCTAGGGAGAGGAGACTGGATGATGATCATTTTGAATCTCTTCAGGAAAGTATTTATAACTTTGCAAGGAAGGGCGAGATTATTTTGTGCGGTGATTTCAATGCTGGAATGGGCAGTTTGGATGATACTGTGGAGGATGCTATTGATTGTTTGCTGATTCGTTTGAGCAGCGAAACTCGAGATATTCAGATAAATACTTATGGGAGGTATTTAGCTGAGTTGTGTTATGGTAATGGTTTGATTACTCTAAATGGTAGAACGAAAGGGGATTTCCTCAGTCAGTTTACGTGCCAGACTTACAATGGTGCAAGTGTGGTTGATTATGCTATTGTTTCTAATAATTTATTTCCGTTTATAAGCCATTTTTCTGTGTCTAGTGTAACATAATTTTCGCATCATTGTTTTTATCTTTCGCTATGAAGGCTGAAGTTCCTAGTGTGTTGAAAAATCAAATGGAATTAACGCCGCATCCGATGGCGTTTTTGTGGAGTGATGAATTGAAAAGGTGCGTTTTCCGACAGCATTGATTCTGAAGAGGTTCATAACGAGTTGGGTAGTTTGTTTGACTCTTCAGATGAAGGAAGTTCGGACGTTGAATCTTTAGTTAATACATTCACAAACATTATAGTTTGTGCTTCTACAAAAATGATGTTTATTATAAATAGAAGCGGCTATAAACGGTTAATTATATGATCGAAAAGAAGGTTTCAGAGTGAGATGCTAGACAAAATTCGTGTTTTGGAGGACACTAATCGAAAAGAATTTTGGAAACTAGTAAACCTTATTAAAACGCATAAGTCCGCAGGTGTTTCTAACGACGTATCCCCGGCAGAATGGTATGGCTATTTCAAAGATTTGAACAAAGTCAAAGATTTTCAAATTTGGGCTACTAGCAATAGTGACATTCTTGACGGGCCTATTTCTATTGAAGACGTTTGTAATTTATCCAAAAGGCTTAAAAGTAAAAAGGCGAGTGCGATTGACTCAGTGAATAACGAAATCATCAAAGTATCTATGGATATTATTTTGTCAAACTTTTTAATGTGGTTTTGTCTCGTGGTGTTTTTCCGCGCATTTGGAGGACACTAATCGAAAAGAATTTTGGAAACTAGTAAACCTTATTAAAACGCATAAGTCCGCAGGTGTTATTGTACCTCTCCATAAATCAGGAAGTAGGTTAGATTCTGGTAATTACAGGGGCATTTGCATTAGCAGTTGTCTTGGGAATTTTTTTACGTTAATTTTAAATGCTCGCTTAAATGTCTTTTTAAGAGAAAATAAACTCTTAAATAAGTGCCAAATAGGTTTTAGGCAAGGTTTCAGAACATCTGATTATGTACTGGTTTTGGAAACGTTGATAGACTTCTATAAGGCAAATCATAAACCGTTATTTGCTTGTTTCATTGACTTTAGGAAGGCATACGACAGTGTTTGGAGAGTGGGGTTGTTTTTCAAATTAATTCAGTACGGATCTAGTTTAAAGTTTGTACACATTCTTCTTAGTATATATTCTTCTGTAAAATTGGAGTCACTCCTTTTTTTCAGTCAGATATTGGGGTGAAACAGGGGTGTAATCTTAGCCCTACGTTGTTTAATATGTTTATAAATGACATTCCTGATTTGTTTAGTGCAACATGCGATCCAGTGGTGTTAGGTGATTCGAAGTTGAATTGCTCACTTTATGCTGATGACTTAGTAATTTTATCTGAATCCGAATCTGGGTTGCAATATTGTCTTCGTAGACTTGATTCTTATACTCGTAGGTGGATCAATCAATCTTTATTGCTCTTATCATATGTATACGATAAAAAGAAAATAACTAATATATATATACAATGTGATGGGCAATACAGATTAAGTAATAGTCGAGCCTGGAGGCTAAATAAACTGTGAAGTTCACGAGTTAGCCTCCAGCTTTGTCAATTATAATAGGAGAACGGAAATCGGGAAGGCAATTTAAAAACTAGTTTAGTTTACTGGAAAAACACTGAGAATTAGATTACTAATTAGGAAAATATAAATAACAATTTGAGCAATTATAGATAGTTATTTTGAATATTGGCCTGACAATAAATACTGTTTTATGCTTTTTGAGAAAGAAATCAGGGAGATTTCGCCAAAGGTCAATTGCCATAAATGAAATCATTTGTTTTCCTGTGTTTGTACTTACGCCTAATTTATATAAAAGTAGAAAACCTACCCTAAAAAGATCGAACCCGACAAATCCCCCCTTAATTATTCATAATGTCTGGTTGGGGGCGGGACCGCGGGACAAAAGGGGCGGAGCGTGTGCCCCTGTCCGGCGGGTGGCGAGGCAGGAAGTGCCGGACCTTGCAACCCGGAAGCCAAGGAAGAGAAGGAGCGAGAGCTCCGCTCTGCCCGAGGGCCAGCGTCGACTGAAGGGTAGTGCCCCGAAGCCAGGGTCTTTCAAGGTTTTTTGCCAAGGTGGAAATGTCCGGACCCTTGAAGCGGTTCAACGAAAAAAACACACAGACAGCAGCAGTTGGTAGAACTCCGTACACTTATCCAGGATGCGAGATTACTGCACGATTATCTGGTGCTACGCAATGGGTCTCAGAAGCGCCTCGGTGAAATCGGGCCATGCCACGCTGTACACGCCTACGCATTTCGCATCAGCAAATTGGGGGGTCGCAACAAGACCATCGACGTGAGCTTGACCCCAGACATACCGAGGGGTGCGTGGAAATTGTGTTGGTGCAGGAGGGGCAACAACTCAAGAGCTGAGAGATGGATGCCATTTTGTATTACCACAATGGGATCATAGTGGTGCCGTACAGCGGTGTGATGGAGGAGATTTTGGAGTTGTCCCAGGAGCGAGTACCGGACTGGGATCCTGCTGTTGAGCCACAACAAGAGTCAACCCCACCCCAAGGCACCGGAAGCTTGATCGACTTGTAAAAAAGATGATATTGATAGAATTAAAATGTTGGCAGAAAATGTATATAACGTGACTGCAGTCTGGGAAAAACACACAGTGTCGGGAGCGGGACATTAAAAACAAACAAAAGACATGGGACCCCGCCAGTCCAGCAATTCTTTGGACGGGCGCGGCGACGACGTGTGCGCGCGCCGGCGAGTAGACGCATGAGAGCGGAAGGCCCGGTAGACGCTGCTGGACCGGGTTCCTTTTGCGGTGCCGGCCAAAGCTTTTTGGCTTCGGCCGAAGTCGCTGCTAACACCGTGCGCTCTAGAACAGTGCAGCGCACCATGCAAGGGCGGTGCCTGACGACAGCGTACCGGTTGGGGCACTCTCACATGAATTATTGGATGTACGACTGGGTGTGGGCCCTACGGGAAGATCCGCTACGGGCCGCGTGCACGGTTCGGACGCTGAATTGGCTCGACACGTACGTGATGACGGCGCCACCTCACGTGGACACCGTGGCACGACCCCTCCAACCTAGCCCTGCGGTAGACCCGCAGCATTTTATCGAGGGGTGTTTTCTAGAGGGGTTGGCGGACGTGCTGTTCACGGAATTGCTGGACTTGACCGTGCGCCAGTGCTCGGCGTGCTGGATCGACCGGAGCGCTCACCACACGTGCCGGATCTGGACTGTGAATGGCTTCATACAGCGGGGGTATGCACAGGCTCAACAGAACATACTGCGGCATGGGTTGACGGCGGCGTACCACGTGCTGTATTTACGACGGGCGCATCAATTTTTCACAAGGGAAGGGGACCCCCTACCCCAGTACACCTCGCGGCTGCGGTTATGGTGCACGCGGGCGGGGTTGACCGGGGTTGGATGGAAGCGCATGGCATTGCGTTGCTATCAAGTCCGGACCCGTGTTTGTACCGAGCAGTGGCGCCGGATGACGCGCGTGACCGCAAAGCACTGAAAGAAACAAAAAACTCTATAAAAAAACATGGACGGTGAAAACATTTTTTATTCACAGACATGTCGGCAAGTAAAGAAGGAGAAAGAAAGGCCGCGTGGTGTACAGACCCGACATGTGCTTCCCTCAACTGCCCTTGGCGCCGTTACTACGCCGGGGCGTTTCCTATGGGGTACCTGGACCGGTCCGAGAGCGGTATGTGCGACGCGGTGGGGCAATGTATCCTACAGCAGTACCAGGTGGAATGTGTTCAGGCGCTGATGGGGGCGGTGGTCGATTCGATGCACCGCAAGTGCGAAGGCTGCGAGGTAGACGACCGGTCGCAAGACCATCACACGTGCCTGACGCTGGACGGGCAGGACCACGTGGAGTTGGTGTCGAGCGCCATGCACGAGGAGGTCTCGTGGGCGAGCGTGTTTGCAGCGATGCGCAAGCGCTACCTCAAGGTGATGCCTTGGGTGGAGGAGTCAAAGCTGTGGGCGTGGTGGGAGCACGGGGCACGGCCGTATCTGAACGAACATTGGGTCCGGACGGTTTGGTGGAACCGGCACTGAAGGACGTATGCACCTGGGCTATGAGCGGCCGGAGGTGACGCGGCTCGATATTCTATGCCTGCTGATCGAGAAGGAACCGGACATGTCCGGGTAGGGAGAAGGACCCGGACTAAGCCATTGAGTGAAGGAACCGGGCATGTCCGTATAGGGAGAAGGCCCCAGACAAGCCATTCATGTAAAAAATATAAAGAGAGCGTGTAATAAAAAATTGCCAGCGGTATTCCGAACCCTTCGAAGCGGATTGGCAGTTGATGCAAGCCCACCCCAAGTTTGATTTGATCGGGTGGCGGACACAGCGCTTGAACGACCCATGGTCCGAACCGCACTTGTGGTCCACCTTGAAAGAAGACCAATTAGGGCTCGTGTACGACCCGCTGCAGTATGAGTTTGTGGGACGCGGCCTGTATGGTGTGGATCTCCCTTATGATACACCGGGGGATTATCCTAGGTTGGTGGTGCAGCGCAGGGTCTTTCCCATCCCCAGCAGCAGTCGTTCTATCAGGTGGCCCGCCAATTGGCCACGGGAGACCCGATCCCAGACGACACGATGATTGTGCTGACGTACGACGAGGGTCCGACATTCAAGCTACCCGAAGCGAAACCCGCTTGGTTGCCGAAGCTCCCCACGTTACAACAGCATGAGAAGGCGTATCGGTTGATGATTCATGTTTTTCGCGCGTGGATCGTGGAGATGGTTCACCTGGTTCAAGGGTTGCTGCTCCCCCAATGGATCTGGAGTCAGCTGTCCGTATGCCAGTGGGGTATCGATAGAACGCAACTTCCACCCCCGGTACTACCAGCCTGGTTTGTCACGCTGGTGAGCAACGAAAAGAATCGACCTCTCATGGTTGTCTCCACGAAGAAACGGAAGCACCCTGTTGGCGAGGTAATCGGGGTACAGGCGGGGAGGGACCTGTCCCTGAAAATCACGGTGAGTGTGGTAGACCAGCTCCAGCGGTTAGAAAAATCCAGGTTTAATAGTATTAAAGAATACTGAAAATCCCACGATCCGCGCAAAAGCCGGTGCCGAATTTGTAATCTTCCGCGAAAATGAAACATGAACTATAAGTTGCCGCCAGCCACCCACTGCGTATTATTTCTTACTGACCCACTCCTCCCTTTATTATGACAATATCACGTGATTTCTTGAATTACGTCAATGCAGTTGTCAAAATTTTACTAGCACCACCCGAGAACAATTTCCTTTCCACAAGTCCGCCATCTTTGTCCGCCATCTTGGATTGGGCGCGCAAGGCCTCATGGTAAAGTTGTTCATTGATCTGAACTGCGGCCCAAAAAAAATATTTGCCCGGGCCGGTGAGAGCGGTCCACGTGGTGGGGTGGGTCGTGGTGGGGTGGGTCGTGGTGGCGGCGTTGGCGGTGGTTGCCGGTGGGGAGGACTGCATCCGTTTTCTTAATTTTTGAAATTGCCGCTGTTGACCCAGGTACAGCCGGTGTTTGAGGTCGGCCGGAAGGTGTGGGGTGGTGAGGGTGCCCACCATGTCTTCCTGCAACTTGACCATCTTGCTGAGCTTCCGGTGGGGGCGGTTGTTGGGCTTGAGCTAGTTTTTGGAGCTGCCGATACAGGTGCTCTGGAATCATGGTCAATTTACGGGTGTGCTTCATGGTGCAGCGAGGCTATTTGTCCAGCTTTTGAAGGCCTTTGTTGACGCCGTACCCGACCCCCGACGAAATGGCTCCGACGGCCGCGGCTTTGGCGATGATGGGGGCTGCCGCAATCAACAACGGGATGAGTGGGAAGATGTCCCATTCTGACTGATGAGACGCCGGCGGTGCTTTACCGTGTAGCTCCCGTTACCAAACTGCCGAAATAGGTGGCGTTTTCGTTTGAACTTCTGAAGCACGTCGGTAGGCAGGTCGAGTTTGCGGATCAAGACGTTGAGTGCCAGTTCGCTGACGGTGTCAATCTGGTCGTCGCTCGCGTCTCGGATTAGTCTTTTAAGAGTGCTGCTCAGCTTTTTGCCGGACCCTTGCTGAGCATTTTGGAGTTCCTGGAGCCAGGGGGTGTGGCGGTCGATGCGGGCCATCCCGAGTGCTAGGTCTTCAGCGGGGGTGTAGATTGACCCCAGCTTTGCACGTCAGCAGTCGGAGTCCCACCGTCGGGTAGGTAAATCGAACCTCCTTTTTGAAAGACAACCGTAACCCCGCCGCTTTGATAGCGTTGGAGGGCTTGCAGTAGCGTGTCCTGACGGCCCTGGCGTTGCAGGTCCTCGGGGACGGTGTAGATTGATCCACCGTCTTGAGCCATGCTCGTTTTTTTCCTCTAGTCCCGCCACCCTCGTCTTTTTTTATGCGTACCGTGGGGGACGGCGGTGACGGTGGCGGCGGTGACGGTGGCGGCGGTGACGGTAGCGGCGGTGACGGTAGCGGCGGTGACGGTACCGGCGGTGACGGTAGCGGCGGTGACGGTAGCGGAGGCGACGGCGTGGGACGCGCGCACGACCCCACCACCGCGCCCGAGCTGCTGCCGTAGTGACGGCTCGGGCCGTCATTGTTTCCCCCAAGTACAGTTGGTAAGCTTGCCGTGTCCAATTGCGATATCACTTTTCTTGGGGACACCTTTCCTCAGTTTAGCCATCAAAGTAAAGATAATTTCAAATGTAAAATATGCATCCCCTATCAAAAGTGGGCGAAGGATAAGAAGAGGCCGCATTCGCGAATGAAGTTCAGGAAGCAAGGAAAAATTGATGATGTGTTAGATGGCACAGCCATCCTCAGGTTTTCTGGGTTGGTGCAGACAAGCGAACACGCCTGTTCAGACTATCACAAAGAAGCTGTAGACTTCTTTAAGGCAACGGAAGATAGCACAGCACCATCACGGAAACACCCCAAACCCAATTCTACCAAATTTCATGGCCAGCAGCAAACCAACAAATTCTTCATTCCTTTAAACGGGGAAAGACCTCCAGATCGTTCACCACGGGAAAGAAAGAAACGGTTAAATGCTGTTATCTCTGTGATCTAGAGGTCGTGCCACAATTCTCCCTAGACCGCCAAATAAGGTGTAGCACGGCGAAGACGCTATTCAATCAACAGCTGGCCTCGGGTGAAATTTCCTGTTTCAAAAGACAAGAAGGTCACGAGCTTTGTTGCCAGTACCAATGTTGGAGGAATACGCATCCACTCGACTCGAAGAATCTCTTAGAGAAGGCAAGCAGAACAGCGAAGTCAATGTACGTTCCTATGGTACATAGATAAATGTAAATGGGAGGAAATACAATTAAAAGGAGGGATAAAGAGTTTGAATCCTCCTTGTGAAGAATATGCAAGTTCTCGTGGTGACCATCCTTATACATGTACTAATTGTGCAGTTCAGTATAGGGACCTGAAGGATGTGTTAAGGCACAGGGATAAGGGAAGTTTAAGTGGAATGACTGACAGACTTGGCTTGAAAGGCATAAATAAGCGATACTCAAAGAGGGATGAAGTCGAGGCTGCACTTGAACGGGAGGTCAAGAAGAGAAAGGCAGTTGAAAAGCAGGTAAAAGAACTGGTGAAAGTGAAGCTTTCGGAAAAAGAATGGGAAAATTGTTTGATGGCTGTTGAAAAAGAACAACAATCACTATGTTTATTTGACGAAGGACATCAGCAGTCTCTTAAATAACGAGCTTGGGAGTACCAATTATGCGCGGTTTCCAGACATATTTGGTTTGGCGTGCGAGACAACAGCTGCATTACATGCTAAAGAAACCAGATTAGATGCTGGTCTGAATCTTCAGGTACTGGACAAAGTAGTAAATATTTTAAAGGCCTTCCAGTAAACGAGTCAAGTGATGGGGCAAGAAGCTCAAGATATCTTCAGCCCCGGATAACTAATGAAGGAGAAGTTCTTCTGTTAGGCAAGGCATGGGACCCAGATGTTCAACAATGGTCTGAGGAAAAACTTCCCATTCCACGCAGAAATGTAACCATGGGTGATCTTGATGACTACACTGCACTGAAAAGGATGATCGACGATCTGATTGAAAAAGATATGTTTGCAAAGAATGTGGCAATTCATAACTTCACCGCTCTAGCATCGTTAGAGAGGCCTTCTCTGATCTATTGTATTTGGCCCACAAGAGATCAAGGCTACAGGACTATCCATCTCCTAAAGTACTGGGAGTACCTGAGAAAATTATGCTTCACCAATTAACCTAATGACGTTCTCTACAGATTCTGCGGGATTTTTGCTATCAGCTGCTGTCAAATTAATGACTCCTGTGCAATACGAGGTTACAGATGGAGTTCTCTTTCTTGGTCTTAGTATAGAGGAAGAACGATCTCTTGCTCCATATTACTGGAAACTCCCAGCAACTGCCAGTTTAGATTATGACCACGAGCAAAGTTTGTTTCTGAAGAATCTCAAATATGAAACGAGAGAACTGACCAGCTGGGAGGATGGCGAGGTACGACGTCTAGACTTGCCACCATACAGCATTTGCAGGACCTATTGAACCGCTGTCAAACCATGGGATTGGATTGCGGCTTTAATGCAACATATCTGCTATTGGTGTATTTCTGCGATCAAAACTCAAGATGCATGTGAACAGATTTTCACAGCACGAATTGCCGATCGTTTGGATGAGCATATCCCAGGTTCCCAAGCCACTAGTCTTTACATTAGAGCAGTTTCCTGTCTAATGGAACCTTTCCGTAAGCCAGATTTTGGATGTGCAAGAATCGGTGTCATGTTCGATAACAGTGTTCCGCCTGTGGCAAAGAGTGTTGGAGCTCAAGAAAGTACCTTTGCATTCCAAGCCAGGAGCAAAGACGAATCCTTCAAAACGCGATAAATTCATTACACATGGATGCTACACAACTGCCGAAATCCTTTTCGCCGCCGTTACGCTTTATCAGCTGGCTACGTTTCTTCATTTCAAAACCTTGGGTTAGCTTGGAGCTCACCCTATAACAGTGGCACCAAGTCAACTGAGCGTATAATAAGCGAGATGCAAGGGAAAAGGAATGAACTTCAATCTCTTGATTCGCAACCCACACTTGCCGATATGTTAGTCAAGAGCTCCAAGGTCCAGTTTAATGTTAATGCAAAGAAATGTCTTGCCCAAGTTAGAGTCCAAGTTAAGCAGTCTGCTAAACGGAGACAATGGGCATTTGCTTTCAAAAAGCATGAAGCAAATGTAACAAACGCATACAGTTACCCTTCAAGTTACGACTTCATATATGCCTGCTGAATGTGTTGCACTTTTGAAGAGATCCGGCTATTGGGATAATATACCTTACACCTTCAAGCATCCAAGTGGAATGGTATAGTTACCAGACCGCCTCCCAAAAGTTATAACAGGCTAAATACGTCATATGCTGATTCTAAAGATAGGATAGTAAAAGAAAATGATGTGGATGAGTATGTCTGCCTATTATGTCAGTTTCTGTTTTCACAAGTCGTCCTTCACCTTTATTACATTCCAATTAATTAACTTCTTATCCAGGGTTATGGGGTCTTGGTTAATCCAACACTCGTTCACCTCCGTGTTGCTTTCATTCAATTTGAAATGAATCAGGGCTCCATAAAAATGAAAGTCATTCGATGGGTTCAAAGTTCCTAGCATGGCTCTCACAACGTACTGGAAACTAAAGTTCTCGAGTACATTTTCCTGTCCACAACGTACTTTACCTAAAGTGTTCCCGGGAATCATACTGTATATACTTAATTCATTGAAAGGGCGGGAAAGAAACACCATATAATTAATTCGGAACTTATGCCATTGAACCTCGTATTTCCCTCAACCAAAACCGTTATTCTTCTAGTAAAACATTCCCACACATTATTGTCCCCTTTTTCCCTTTTTTGATAATTTATTCGGTTTCAAATGTCTGTTACGCGGAACCTGAATAACTAATGAGTTTTTGTAACTGCGTCTATAGTAGTAGAGCCAACGCAAATGTAATTTCCTATGGACAGCGAATTATCTGAATAATTGACGTTTTTTGATACGATTGTACAAACATTGACATGGTTCGTGTGAAGTTACGTAAGAGGATTTTTTCCTTTGTTATATCAGTTATATAAGGTAACTGAGTCGGAGTTATTGTATCCACGTATCTTAGAGCAGTACAGACCACGGTTGATCGCGTTAATTGTATCAATATTTCGTTTAACTGTTTTGCTTGTTTCGCCTTTTTATGTAATTAACCCTTTCACTACTGGACATGTTTGGGCTCAATTGGTGAAATCCAGAGTGCTAACTCAACCCTCCCCCTCAGTTCCAGTTTGGCTAGCCCGGGGTAGTTAAATACTCTGACGTTTAAAGCCGAGGACTCAAACTTTCTCCACAATGGCATTCGGGAGAATTCTACGTACTCCTCGACGGAAGGCATTGCAACTTCTGTAGGGTTTCCAATGAAATGTGCTCTAATTTTGGACAACAAAGCCACTGTAAAAGAGTTAGAGGACATCATTAAGTCTGAGGACGGCTGAAAAGTACTTGGTTTGCTCTTAGTAGGCCTTGTGAAGGATTTCACAGGGTTTTTTCCATTGTGTTTCTGTTTTGATACACATGAAAACAATCTTCAATGAAATCCTTGAAATTCTGCAGTTGGTGATCTTTTTCCCCTGCTCAACCTATTAGGATGTGTTTTTGTCACTTTAAAGCAACGGCTTGAGTCCAAATCACCGCTCTTGGTTGTAGGAGTAAAGGACTTCTAAAAAAAGGAGTCCCACAGGGAGGTCCCCTTGTAATTTTTTGTTGATTAGCCAGCATGGAATGGGAGGTGGGAGCAGGAAAACATGGTGGAGAGAAGTGCATGTTTCACAGTCGCTTGGTGTGTTTTGTGCAAACAAACCTGGTGGTTGGAAGGATTAAAGAAGGTACTGTAATGACTGAGTGCTGATTTCAAAGAACGATAGAAGCGTTAAAGAACAGCATCTTGATTTAACGGAATCGACGGAACCGACGGAATCACCTCTAAACTGACTAAAAATACATCTCTGAGTATTAATATAATACATTTGAGTTCCTT
This sequence comes from Actinernus sp. WN-2022, assembly GCA_030867875.1. NCBI lineage: Eukaryota > Metazoa > Cnidaria > Anthozoa > Actiniaria > Actinernidae > Actinernus > Actinernus sp. WN-2022. The sequence goes on along the minus strand of JAOWCC010000569.1, from coordinate 1,030,159 downwards.
CACTGTTTACTGGATCGCACAACACATTCTGTCGTAGTGTGGTATACTCCAATACAGTAGTCTATACAGTCTGCATAGTATTGCAAAATAGTTCATCTGCATCTGTTCATCGCGATTAATTTCCTCCCCATGTCGTGGCATATAAGTACAATTTTCCCCGCTATTCTGGTCTGTGGTATTCTTCTTTTACCGATAACTAAGTTTATCTCATCTTTCGCATCGAAAGATCTACCAAAACACATGAAAAGAGAAAATTCTCCAAACCACAATTTATTGGTCGCCATTTTGAACAGAGGAACCTAACCTGGTTTGAGCCACAGGAAGCCCGTTTGTAACGGGCAAGACATATAAACTATTCCATCCGTGGTCTTTCATTGATCATTCGGTTGTTCCAAGTCTTGATCGGTCAGAGGCGGATCTAGGGCGTGGGTTCACCCCCCTGTCTCGCTCAACCGCCCTTTCACAAAAGCCTGAAAATAAAATTAACAATTAACAATTTTGTTGCGGTTCCAGAGTTTATTTAATTCTTCTAGCAGCTAAAAGCTGAATTAGAGGAGTCCAGCAGCAAATGACGTAGAATAAAGTCCCGTGGAAATTTCAGGCTGCAAGCAAACCACCCATCTAAATGTGTTAAGAGGACCTTAGGGAACATAACAAATTTTGGTGTAACTTCCGAAACTTGCACCGAGCGATTTTTTATGGGGCATTTAAATAATGACGTAAATTCCCAACATGAAAACGAGGCTCTCACACAAAAATGGCCCTAGCTCTGTATCTTTTCAACCAAAATGCACCAAAATTGCAGAGATTACGTATTGCATTGAGTTAAATGAAATTGTACCATATCAGCGACTAAGCATGGTCACGTGACAGGGCTAGCATGGAAACGAGGCTCCCATATTAATATATTTATAGCGAGTCACATGTTCATCGAAAATGCGCCGTAACTTTAACTGAGATTATATGTTCTGGTGAAAATAAAGAGATTTATGGGACGTCGGCTATTCATTATGGTCACGCGAGAAAGTTAGTAATGCAAATTAGGTCTAGCTCTTAATTTAAAATAGGAAACTGTATTCCCTTGCAACGTTTCCATTATATAACGGTTGTAATCAATGTGTTTCACATTCTACCCTTTAAAGAAGTGGATTATTTTAGACAAGGAAACATGCATTTTAGTTTTGAAAGGAACCCTGTGGTTAAAGGAGCGGAGAGAGCCTGTGCACTGTTTTGCAGTACATCGGTCAGCGGTATTTTTCATCAGATTCGTTGTCCGCCATGTTGACTTCCAGACCATTATACATGTAGATCTGCTGTTATAGATGGAAGTCAGCGATTCATCTCTAGATTTTAAGTTGTATTTGGTTTGTCAATCTCAAAAGGAAGAACCAATTTCAGAAAATCCGTTGTCACATGAAGCACTTGTAAAAGCTATAAGCTTGAGAGCTAGCTATGGCGAATCCGAGTACGTTGATATTTGGTCTAACCTAAAGTCGTTTAACCCACGGGAGTTAAAAGAGAAAGGGGGCTCGTGGCACCGGAGATGCTACCAGGAAACTACCCATTCTGGGAATCTAAAGAGGTTGAGGGGAAAATATGAGAGAGAACTGTCTGGTACAGTCGAGAAAAGGCCGAGGAAATTACAAGAAACGTAATTATCATCTCCTCAACTCACTCGCTCACAAGCAGTTCCGTACAACAGGGACGTGTTTTTTTTCTGTGACAAGGCTGCAGGGTATAGAGAAAGCCTGAGTACGGTAAGCACCAAATCAGCCGGTAAGTCACTCCATGATGCCATTGAAATTTCTGGCAACGATAAGCTACGGGTCAAACTTTCTACTGCTGTGGACTTGACAGATGCCCATGCCATTGACATAAGATATCATAAGAAGTGTTGGGGAAATAATGTTTCCACTGTCCTTCGGCAGTCATCGACGGCAGCTACTTCAACGGATTCCTTAGCAGCAGTAATTGCTGCTAAAATATAGTTTCTATCAACGACGGAGGTATCGTTAAGAAATGGCAACGTACTAATAATGGCAGAGCTATTTATAGTATCTTAATGGAGAACGGCGTTGACAATAAGACCTGTAGTCGAAAAGCGCTAAAGCAACTGATTCAAAGCGAGATTGATGACGTTGAGTTTTATAAGCCAAAACGGGTCAATGAGTCGGAAAGAGTGACCATAAAAGCTTCTAGGGATGCAGCTGTCCAATTTGCAGAAGAGCAGGACAGTGACATGAAAGACCACATTGACGACACTGTATAATGCAGCATTGCATTTGAGAAAGGCCATAAATAGGCCAAAACGTGGGTATTTGAAGGATCATTGGAAACTCTTTCCAAAGACAATTTCCCCGAAGAACTATACTGTTTTTTCAGATGGGTTATCAACGGCCCAAATCTCACTCTTTCTACAGAAGAAAAATGCCAAGAAGTTCACAAACGAGCTATGAGCTTAGTACAGAGTACAATCTCCATGTCTCTGACGGAGCGCCAAATTGGCAACAAGAAATCAAACGTGATTAAGTCAAGCCGTGAAATTCCGCAACAGTTGGCAGTTGGCCTCGCAGTCCATCAGTTGGTCCGGAGCAGGGAGTTAGTAAACATGATTCGCGGATTTGGGATGTCTGTTGAATACAACCGACTTTTACGAGTAGAGACGCAAATAGAGGGCAGTGTATTGAAGCGAATGGAGGAAAATAACGGTCTGTATCTACCACCAGATATAGTGCAAGGACGTCACGTTTTCTTTGCGATCGATAACGTAGATTTTGCGGAGGATACCTATGACGGACGCAACACTTTGCATGGAACGGCTATGGCAATTTATCAGAAGTGTCATGTGGATGACGAGAAGCCACAAATAAGGTAAAGATATAACCACAATCATTAAAGATACGCACCTATATACGCTCTTTAGCATTTAGTATGCAATGCCAGCCGAGGGAATAGTTGTTGTGTTATCTTTTTTATCATACATTCGCATAACAAAGGTACACCTTGTTTATTATTGTCTCATTGTTATTAGGAATTGTTTTAGAATATGATTTTACGACCTTTAGATTGGACGCCGATGAAACAGGCGTAATCCGATGTGTTAAAGACCTTCCCGCGTCGATATCTACTTTACTCGAATGCCCCGACCCACCCTCCAAACCGCCTTCTCCAAAGTATCCCGCAGTTGGCCTTTTCACTGAAGAAGAGATACCCATAACGTTGAGCTTGCATGATTATGCTTGGCTACTGGCGCGTACCCTGTCAAGAGATCAGTTCACTGATGATCCCGAGCGCCCGGAAGATGAACCTCTTCAGAGTAAAATACCCATTTCGTCAGCATACAACTCACTTGTTGGGGAGACGATGTCCGTCACTAGGGTTGGCGTACCCCCATTAATCGCAGCTCCAGCTCATGAGTGGAGTACTCTGCTCACGGTGCTCAAGCAAGCTCAAGGGATCAATGTCCAGGTTTTTTTCCTTCTATTTACCAAATTCAGGGTACAATCACAAAGAAGAACGCCAGTGAGATGTTCTTTGCACGATGCGGCAAGGAAACAGGGACTCTGGGGACCCGATTAGCCGGCGTTGTAATCTGTAAACGATACTTAAATTATGATTGAAAAGGAACTTTGAGAAGAAAATAGGGGTTGAGTTAGTGTTTTGTTATACTTCAAATCGATGTGCTGTATCATATATAATATTTACTGGAATGTCGTTGTTATAACAGGTTGTAGGCGAACAGAAGAAGACCGTCATATCACTTGACCTGGGTCTTTACATGCCTGCCAAGAACCTGCAGATGGCGCGTGATGATCTGAAGAACATCATACTTCGTCCTGGGGAACTCCATATTGTGATGGCACAGCTGAAGAGCATTGGAGCATTCATTGAGAATAGCGGCATTGATATGGCATGGATAGAGTCCGACCTGTACAGTCCCTCCACCGTCAAACAGATCTTAGAAGGAAACCACGTTAAACGAGCTGAGACTGCCCATCTCGTTACCTTGCAGTCTCTGTTTATTCTGTACCAGGAAGCTTTTCTGAACGATCACACAGATAATTATATTTTGTGTACAGCCAAACGAAAATGTCCAATGATAAACTTAATAGTGTTAATACCGATGATGGTCAATACAAAGGAAATATTCTATAATACAGTGTGATGTTATGAATATAAAGTTTAATCTTTTGAATATCTTATTCTTTAGGTGAATGCAAAGAGCGTTTGACCGAGTTAGCGAAGGAAATAGCGGATGCGTGCGCGAGCGGAGCGGAAGTGGAGGAGGCACACCAGCGAATGGTGGATACCATCGAGTCCATGGATATCATGAAAAAGATGGTCGAGTTTGATGGCGGTCACGCAAACAATCCCATGTTTAACGTCTTTCAGCAGTACATGTCTATGGTTCTGTAAATGATGATGTTCATCCGCGCTGTTCGCACTGCTGACTGGAAGCTTCACTTGCGAGCCCTTGAGATATTTACGAAATACTTCTTCGCCCACGACCGGCTAAATTACGCCAGGATGATCCCCCTCTATCTTGCAGAAATGAAATATTTGCAACAGAGCGACCCCGACATCTACAGCGAATTCCAGGATGGCAACTGGATAGTCAACAAGAATTCCCGTGTACCCTTCTGTGGTCTCGGAGCCGACAATGCCCTAGAGCACATTAACCGCTCCATGAAAGTAAGCGGAGGTCTTGTTGGAATCACTCTGAATCCCAGTGCTAGAGGAAAGTTTTTCTTGATTTCTCCAGAACTTGCTCGGCTAGCCAAACAGGCCAAGGATATGGCAGGTGTTTCGGTAAAGATACAAGATCGGCACCATAACCTTACCGCGTCTGTGTTATCTCGTGAAGAGAAAAGCGTCTGCAAGCTGTCATCGACCATTTCAAGCTACACCAACCCCTTTACTGAGACAGGCAATGAGCTCTTCAATCTTGTCACTAAAGTTGTGCTCCCAGACGATGTCATGCGCGATCTTTGTGCGCAAAGGACTGAAGGTAGCAAACTTATGAGCACCTTTGTCAAAGAGCGCATCCAAGAAGGCAAAGTCAACCTGTGATCAACCATGAAAAAGCGCAAGCTCTTGACTTGGAAGACAACTGGTAAGAAGGCAAAAGTGACTGTAAATAACAAGATCGTCGAGCTACAAGAAGATCGGAGCTTGTTTGCACGGTTGATGATGGTTTGCCAGACTCGGCCTGAGATAAACCTGAAGGAAGCAATAGGTGTGTACGAGTTCTCAGTGGTTCCAAGGGCACTCTTTGCAGCAGATGGCACGATGTTGCATTGTTCCAACAAGAGTGCGCTAATGGCCTTGCTAGAAAAGGAGAAGCCTGCAATCACGTCGAGTCAGCGGTACAGAACAAGGTAGACATTGTTGATGGTATGGCGGAACTGCAGTCCCTCGACAAACCATCCAATATAACAAGCTGCGCTGATCTTGCCGATCATTTCACAGAAACGCTTCTTCGCAAGCACCAGAACTGGAACGAGTTACACCTGGTATTCGACAGGTACGATATTCCCATGTCATTGACGTTTGCTACACGTGTGAGAAGACAAGGCGACCAAAATCCTGTCTACTACCGTATCACAGACACTACCTACATTGCCAAGGTACCAATGAAGCGTCTTTTGTCTCACACAAAAACCAAGAAGGAGCTGACCGCATACTTAGCATCCAAGGTACTTCAAACGTCAGCAAACGGAGGAAAGAACCTTGTTGTTGCCTGGGCAAGTACCTGTCAAGCGAATCACCGAGATGTTACTCACTTGAAAAGCTGTCAAGAAGAAGCGGACACCAAGATGATCCTTCATGCAGTAGATGCTGCTGCCCACGGAGCAACCGAGATCAACATCTACTCGGCAGACACAGACGTCTTTATCCTTTTATTGAGAAGATACCCGGAACTGTGCCGCGATGTACACTTTGTTACTGGAACTGTACAGCGACACAGGGTCATGAAGTTGCAGCCCATTGTACAGGCCCTCGACAGTGTGAAGATTGCAGCACTACCCGCCCTTCACGCTCTGAGCGGAGCAGATATGACAGGAAGCTTTGCTAACAAGGCAAAGTTGACATGGTGGAAGATCTTTAATGATGCAGATAAAGATGACATCACTGCCCTTTCTAACCTTGGCACGAGTAGCCAGCCAACAAAAGACACCATGACTGCTATCGAGAAGCTTGTTTGTCAGCTTTACGGCCCCGATAAGTCCATTTCTAGTGTTAAGGAGCTGAGGTGGTTGCTTTTCCGTAAAAAAAACAGGCTGAGTCAGAGAGATTACCACCTACACAAGAGGCACTTCGACAGGTCATCTTGAGAGCCAATTACCAGTCAATGGTTTGGAACTTAGACACTGTGCCTGAGCCACAGCTTCCCTCGCCAGGAGAGTGCGGTTGGAAGTTAGAGGGTAACAAATGGCTGCCAGTGATGACAACTCTAGCGCCTGCACCAGAAGCTGTCATCGAGCTGGTCAAGTGTGGATGCGCAAAGAGCCGATGTTCGACAAACAGGTGCAACTGCCGGAAAGCTCAACTTAACTGTACTGGAACTATAGAAGACACGATGACACGGTTTCGCAGGTTTTTGTGCAATTTTAAATTAAGCCCCGTTTCCCCCCATTTCACGCTGTCGCATGACAAGTTTGTAAGGCTAAAACCTCCTCAAATTCACTAGAAAATAGTAAGTTTCGGCACATTTCATTGATCAAATATAACTTACTATAACCATACTAATATGAGAGCCTCGTTTCCATGCTAGCCCTGTCACGTGACCATGCTTAGTCGCTGATATGGTGTAATATCATCTACGTCAATGAAATACATAATCTCTGCAATTTTGGTGCACTTTGTTAAAAAGATACAGAGCTAGGGCCATTTTTGTATCAGAGCCTCGTTTTCATGTTGGGAATTTACGTCATTATTTAAATGCCCATAAAATCGCTCGGTGCAAGTTTCGGAAGTTACAGCAAAATTTTTCATGTTCCCTAAGGTCCCCTTAACACATTTAGATGGGTGGTTTGCTTGCAGCCTGAAATTCCCACGGGATTACACTTGCTGCTGAAAGGGGTGAGAATAGAGGATGGCATAAAAAGACGAAAAAAGAAATTAGTACACACCAAATATTACTTGGCTATCCACTCGAGAGCACATCGGATTGATAGCAGACAAATTTGGTGACCATTCATTATTAACCAAAAACTCAATTTTAATTATTTATAAACCTTTTTTTCCTATTTACTCAAAACAAATCATTTTTTTCTTCTGAAAGCCATGGGAAAAAAACAGAAAAAATTAAATAAACTAACCAAACCTTCAACTGCAAGATGAATGAAGCGAATTTAAAATAACCTACAATCCCAATGAGAAACAGCGTCAAACCTACGCAACGTAGCAAAAAAGCGCATTCGACTGTAAACCCCCTTAATACTATATCGAGGTTTTGGCCCCGTTTTGTTGTGGGAGAAGGGGAGTCGTAAATTATCGGTTCCCTATTGCCAGCCGTGTTTGAGCTGTGACAAAACTAATGAATTGAAAAAATGTTGCTGCAGCTGGTTCGTGCATATATATACGGCCGGGAAGGTCATATCTGTTTCTTTCTAGGCATCTCTGGATGTTTTTATTTTAATCATTACCGATTTTATTAATAATTGAAATTTGTCGCATGTCCTTGACCTGAAGTCAAGTTAACATGATCGACCCGTGTGCCGAGGCCCAGTCCTACTTCGGACAATGACCAGGCTACTCCTCGGCTACTCCACGGCTACTCCACATGGTCTGTCCAGGCAGAAAAATGGCGACTTCAGTTTGTAAACTATAAGTGCCTGATTTTAACATAGATATCGATAATGATTTGTTCTTAAAGGGGAAGTAAACCCTAAAATCAACCCAACGTCTTTACAAAGGTGTATTTGAAAGAAATAAGTTCTGCTATTTTATTGTTCTGTGTTGCGCGTCTATGAGGAGAAAATTAGTCACCAAGTTCGATTTTCCGCTGAAACATCTATATTGTGTGGCGGCTGAATTCAGTGCAAATGTCCCCATAACGTACGTCACACATACCAAGGAAGAATAATCACACCTCCAGCACAAAGAAAACACAATGGTCCGCAATCAGAAGCCGTTGGTCCTGCTATTCAATGTCGGGGACAGCAAGGCAAAACTAATTTATTCCTCGTATACTACGTCACAAATTACAAGACTTGAGCCGTCTGTACATAGCGGAGGCTGTGATGAAGGTTGTAGGATTTTCTCTTCCTAGACGCGCAACGCAGAAAAATAAAATAGCAGAAACTCTTTATTTCGAATATGTGTTTGTATAGACATTGGGTTGATTTTAGGGTTCAGTTCCTCTTTAATAATTCGACAAACTTTGTAGTATTAAATCTTATTATTTTTTACTCAATAGAATCGATCTTCCTGTTGATCTCTATTTAAGGACTGGCAATTTAAAAATTCTACGAAGTCCTGGAGATGGCCATTGTCTCGTTCACTCAATTCATTCAAGTCTGGCAAGTCAGGTTAATATCCATTGTTCTGTAACGAAAATTTTGTTAAAATGCCGACATGAGTTGATCCGAAACTTGAAGTGTTACTCGGCTTTTTATGTTTGGGGAAATCTTATTGGAGAGTTCGATGAACACGCCACTAATAATGCGTACGATCTACAAGTGGTTGACATTATATTGCAAATTTTAGCGAACACGTTTGATGTCACCGTTATAGTGGCCGACATTTGAGGCGACAAGATCGTAGAAACTACATTTCCTCCTCGTTCTACCAGCAGCACTGTCCAAAGAGTAGTTATTGTAAGGAAAGGAGAGCACTTCGATGGTCTGATACATTCCAAAAAAACAGACACTGAAGGCAGATTACAAGGCAGATTACAAGGCGGCTCTGCCATTCAGTAAACCAGTTACTAGTCAGTGACAGCGAAAGTAAGGAAAGCAGCGCTAGCGAGTCTGATAAATGCACCGAGAGTGATGAATGGACCGAGCTCGAGAATGATGAATGGATAGAGAATGATGAATGGGGAAATGGGGTACCTGGGTCAGTCATAATGCAACGGAGAAAATTTCCCCTACATCAATATCAAAGTAAGTGTAGAAAAGTAACCGAATATCATTTGTTTAAATTAATTCAGACAATCTTAAAATCTGTATCCTTATCGCCTTTGCTGAGAAACGTTATTCTCGCAGTGTAATAAACTATATTTGAAATTTGTATTAAGAGGTGATTTTTCGAATTTTTGCGTAATATTTGACAAAAAAGCGCCAAAAACTAGCTCTGCAGTCTAATTAGAATTCCAATTCTTGGATTTAATAACACTCTACATCTAGAAGTATTTTATTAGACACGCTGAAAAATACAACTAACATAAACTATTGATCTGTTTTAGCGTTGCACAAAGTTAGTTTCTTGCTTTTCATTGTAAATTTAGTAAGCCATTGAACCACCGTAAGTTTGATGTTACATATTCAGGTCTAGCCGTTCGCCTATGGTCCGTAGCCTTTTGTATTAAATTTCTGCTTTGGATTCTAAAAAACACTCAAATATAACGTTCACTATTCAAAAAGCAACACAGATATGGTAAAATGGCTGTGCTAAACTCCATTTTATCTCAGCACAAAACTCAGTCTTTGGCCTGTTAGTTTCTGGTGCCCAATACGCGGTTTTGGTATTTAAGAGGGCATCCATGTGAAAACCATGCACCCTGAAAAAATGAGTCTACATGGTACATCTCAGATTTTGTTCATATTTTGCACATATATTACTATTGGCCTGGCATTAGACTTGGTAGAATATTTTGGAAAAAATCCAAAAACTGTAAGAGATATGGGGGTCAGTACGAACTGCCTCGGTTTGAGGGGTATTTCCACTATGTTTTTTTAGTCATGTTTACAGAAATGTTTTGAACAAACTATATAAGCTATATACACAAAACGTTTCTACAGCATAAACACGACCAATTGCAATTTAATTATGATATAAGTGCCAAAAAATATTCAGTATTCAAGGAGTAAGGCTTTCATGTACAAGTGACTTCCAAAATTATTTTTCAAAAAGTCAAATTTTAGGGTAAAATGACATTCGAATACTATTGATGCGGCGAAATTGTAGAAGATGAGAGAGTTATTATTTTGTAGATCAGTCATTTGGAAATACAACTGGGGACTAAAAAGTTTGTAAAGTTTATTAAGCTTAGGAGCAGTGAGGCCAAAGTAACATACTCCCAACGCCCGGGTCCAACGTAAATAAACAATCAACGCCAGAGGTAAGCTGTATCGTGTGCAGAATAACGGGACAAATAACGGACAGAAATGAGAAACATAGCCCTAAAATAACTGGGTGATAAATTATTTGTCACTTATGCCTATGGTTTTGCAATAAACAATCAACTAATTAACAATCAACTTCAAAAATTATAAATGTATTTTTGTTGGGCATTCGTAATTAGCACCTAGTGTTCTTCCCTAAGGACTTGGAGTTGTTATTTAAGATGATATTTGCATATATCTTTCACTTGACGCCAGCCAGTTTACACGGTCGGTTATCCGAGCCAAAATTTTTGAGCCAAATGGGAGAAGCTGTTACTCGGTCCGATTTAGCGGAGTTTCGCACATTTGTTCTAGAACAACTCGCTCTTCATAAATCCACGTTATCGGACCAGTTTCATCAGGCCCAGAATACAGCTACTACCGCCCTTTCAGTCTCCCGACAGGTTAAAGAGGACAGCGAGTTGTCGTTCAACTACCCAGGCAACGCAAAAAACTTCAAGTTCAACCGCCAACTACACGAGAAGTTGTCTCAGACTCAAGACATTTTAAGCCGTGAAGATTCTGAAAGTGAACCGGTGAAGTTACTCGGAGAGGTTCTAAGTTCCATCGAAGAAAGAAATAGAAAAATTCGTATTGCCGATTCGTCAGAGGCAGGTTGGTTAACGGTCAAGCATTACGAATCCAACGCTGTTGCTTTAAACGAAGAAGACGACAAGAAGATACGTAGTGCTGAGAGGGAAGCCTTACGCGAGCAAACTCGCTCAAGGACCAAGCGTAATAATGCTGAAAAAACTAGAGAAAGAAGTCGACAATCTTCTCCATACAGTATCAACAGACCCTGGTCACGTGGCCCACAAGGGCAATGGCAGACCCAGAACCAGCGTTCTTCTAGCCTCACAATGTATCACCCACGAGGCCAGCAGTTCCAGGAATCTAGGGGCTCCTGCAGATATTGTGGTTCCTTTGCACATTGGTGGCGTGATTGCCCAGTCAGGCTTGCTAAAACCTCTCCCATTGGAAGCCAGTACAGCTCCGCTCCCCCATTCCGTCCAAATCGTTTCTAAGGATTCATTTTGGGGGCTACTCAAGGCTGATGCATCTGACGTTCTTGGAGGCCATAGGATGTTTCTCCCCGAAACCTGTAACAGGGATCAGCTTCCAGTTCCAGGACGATCCACCATTGAACATGAATTCAACGAACTCCTAGCGCAAGATAAGTACATTATCGATTCCTCTTTCGAACAGTTCTTGAAATGTAATTTACATGAGTACCAGCATGGGATAGCTCCCCTTATACTTAAATATCGTCTCAAAACTCATATTAAGTTTTGGGTTAATATAGGAACACCTGCCTGGATTTTAGATATCATTTCGAATGGTTATAAGATTCCTTTTATTTCTTTGCCAGGGTAGGCTCTGTTGTTGAAGGTTTTTTCGTCACCTAGGGTGGTTAATCCTCTTTCTGTGCCCACTAATTCTGAGGGCAAACGTAGGCTCATACTTGATCTCAGACACGTTAACCAGCATATTTATAAACTTAAATTTAAGATGCAAGATTCTAAACTGTTTCTTCAGTACCTCCATTTATCAGGATACATGTTTAAGTTTGACATGAAATCAGGCTACCATCACATTGATATTTGTGACGCTAACCAGTGCTACTTGGGTTTTCAGTGGCCGCTATTTAATTTGAACATACCCAGGTCTTTTCAGACATGAGTGCGTATCAGTTTTTTCCCGCAGTGCCTTCAGGAAATTCAATTTTGGATTCATAATTGCGTTAAGCTCAACGGTAGAGCTCTCGTTGAGTACTCGCCTCCGATTGTGTTGGTTTATTCGGATGCTAGTGGTTACGCCCGCGGTGGCTATGCTCTATATCTGGATAGGGATGAGTTTGAGTTATTCTATGAAGCATTTTCTTCTACCCAGATAACTTCTGATAGTAACGCTAGGGAGCTCCTTGCTATCCTTTATAGTTTGAAGTCGTTCAAGATGTCTTTGCGTAATAAGGCAGTTAAGATTTTCACTGACAATATGAACGCAGCGTCTATTTCCGTTAGAGGTAGCAATTCACTCAGACTCCATGCCCTTGAGGTGGATATATACACATTCTGTGTTTTTCACAATATTTCGCTGGAGGTACAATGGATTCCTAGGTCCCTTAATGAATTTGCAGATTATATGAGTCGCGTTGTTGATTACGATGATTGGTCCGTGTCTCTGCAATTTTTTCAGCATATCTGCCATCTTCACGGTTTTTTCAATGTTGGTCGTTTTGCTTCTTCGAGTTCAGCTAAGTGCGTCCGGTTTTTTCTCCAAGTTCTGGAGCCCGGGGTGCGAAGGAGTTGATGCTTTTAGTGCTAATTGGCGAGGTGTTAACAATTGGTTAGTTCCACCTATTTATCTGGTCATCCGCTCCATCTTACACCTTGAGTTTTTTCATGCTTCGGGGACACTGGTGATTCCCAAATGGCAATCGGCTAGTTTTTGGCCTTTTACTTTTCCCTTCTGGTGTGCCTAGGTCTTCAGTTTCACACATTGTTGAGTTTTCTGACCCTCGAGGTATTTTTGATTCGTCGCATCTCAGTTTTTCCTACCATTTTCAGCGCATGCAATTTTCATTCAGCTGTACTAGTTGTCCGTTTAGATGCTTCCTAAAAAATTTTTTTTTTGTTATTGCTCAGTTTACTACCGCTTTATAGCGGTTTTGTCATTAATAGTGCATATAGGAATGCACAACGCTTCATAGCGTAAGAGTGTGACTACGTCGCGATTGTACGGTCACATCGCTTTATAGCGGAATATTGTGGTTATTTGTGCATTTACTGTTCGTATGTACTGCACACCGCTTTATAGCGGAGATGTTCGTTATACATAGGTTGTGAGAGATATTATATAATGCATAGTTTGCTTCATTTAGTAGTGGTCTTTGCCAGATTATGTGGTATTGGACGCTTTCTTAGTTATAATCACGGCCTATGCCTGCTTTTTTTTATGATTTATCTTATAATAGCTATATGCTGCTTTATTGTTATAATGTCTTCGTCGTGATTATGTATCTCACACCAGATTATGTTTTTTCATATTCTTTAGTTTTAATTATTGTTAGAAATTATTCGCAATAATAAAATTGTATTCATGTACTTATGTACTTATATTGTATTTATGTCTTATATACATTTGGAATGTTGTTTTTATTTGGCATAGCAGTGATTCCATTTCCAACCCTTATTCCCTACTATCTCTATTACAAGTTCTAGGTCACAAGGCCTTTTCACACTTCGCCATCCAGCCTTGCAGTTGCTTGCCCGTCAGGTTCCAAGCTTCCTCAGCCAGAGTAGGGCTCCCAACACCATGAAGTCGTACGGTGGTTACTTTAAGAGATGGAAGTCCTGGGCGGAAACTTTCCCTGAAGTCATTTATTTTCCTGCTGAAGACATTCACGTTGCCCTGTATTTAATGTCTTTAGTTCAGTCGGGTCACACATTTTCTACGATTCAGTTGGTATTTTATAGCATTAATTTTTTCCACCATGCCTGTGGTGTAGCTAACCCATGTCAATCATATTTTCTTAAGAATTTTTTAGAGTGTTGTAAAAGGCTTGCCCTTAGACCTGCATCTAAACATAGATTACCTATCTTGCCAGAACATTTAATTAAGCTGGTTAATATGTTCGCGTCCGAGAGCGCGACTTTGTCTGATATTCGCGATGTGTGTTTCTGCCTAGTAGCTTTTGCAGGTTTTTTGCGATTTGATGAATTAAGTAACCTTAAATGGTGCGATATTACTTTTCATGAATTCTACATGTCAATCCACATAGTTAGAAGCAAAACGGATCAGTACCAATTAGGTTGTACTAGGGTTATCACCAAAACAGGGAATCCGACTTGCCCACATAGCATGCTTATCAGGTACGCGTGCATGGCCCGACGTGATCTTAGTTCCAGTGAATTTGTTTTCCAAAAATTAGCTTACAATAAAGCACGCGGTTATTCGCTTCGGTCGGGATCTAGCCTTTCCTACTCTAGGGCCAGAGAGGTAATACTAGCAAAACTGAAGGCCATTGGTGTCGATACTAGCAGTATTGGTTTACATTCCTTTAGGATAGGTGGCGCTTCCGCAGCCTCGAACAATGGTGTTCCTGAGCATATTATTAAAAAACACGGCAGATGGAAGTCCGATAGTGCCAAAGAACTGTATTGCCGTGAAGACCTTAACCAACAGTTGCTCGCGACTGCTAACTTAGGCATTTAATTCTGCACTGACTACAATATTTATATTCCTATTACCATTCCCACCGCGAGCTTTGTAATCTTGACATAACTGGTCGGCATCCTCCTAACACGCCTTGCTTGATGTGTATGTAGAATATACAACATAAATATTTTCTATGCGGCGGAGCGCAGTGACAGAGCATAGAAATGTATTTTTGTTGGGCATTCGTAATTAGCACCTAGTGTTCTTCCCTAAGGACTTGGAGTTGTTATTTAAGATGATATTTGCATATATCTTTCACTTGACGCCAGCCAGTTTACACGGTCGGTTATCCGAGCCAAAATTTATAGACACTATGTAATCCCGGCTTTATACAGCGGTTGTGTATGTAAGTAAGTTTTTTGATGACCCTTAACCTCCAGGGGTCTTGGCGAATTCGCATAGGGTTGGAGTATACGTTTCCAGAATAGTTTTTTCCTCAAAGTGAGGTTTTAACCTGGTTTTTCGTATCCGGCGATTCGTCTTTAGTTTAACATTAATATGTAATGTTTATACGGCAATAAACTTGACATAACTGGTCGGCATCCTCCTAACACGCCTTGCTTGATGTGTATGTAGAATATACAACATAAATATTTTCTATGCGGCGGAGCGCAGTGACAGAGCATAGAAGAGAAATTAGTAATCACGAAGGATGAATCAGCGATAAATGCATACCTGATTCTAGCCTTATTTGTGCTCTCCTCCCCAGCTCTGTCATGGTCTCGAAGCCACAACTTACGATAATTATCTTCTTGTTGATTTTACACCGAAAGAACATTTAGCCATTATATTTATAGTTTATACAGATGGCTTTGTAGCATCCGCCATTTTATTTAGGACTAGAACCCAGTCTGCTGTTGTGCACCACAGGTAGCCCGAACACAGATGTGTACATTCCATGTGGAATATTGGAAGAAAAATTGAATCAGCCTTTCCTTTCTTGTCTAGTTATATATATATATTGCTGATCAAATCCCTACACACTAGGAGATCCGGTGTTTTATCATTTCGTCTGTGGTGCCCAACATATATACCAGTGTGGGTAATTTATATTGAAATATTTATGAATCTCATGAAACAGAACTGAAAATAATCATAATGCACTACTTAACACATCTACATAATTTTGTTTGCAAAACTTTTATTTTTTTCAAGCTGATTATAGGTTAAAATTACCCATGATGCACCTGATATATGTAACTGTTATGGGGTCAAATGTTTGCATACATTCATACACAAGGTCACAACAATGAATTATAAATGATTTCCAACATCCCGTGCATATATCCTGTATATTCACACAACCCACATAAGGCCATCCCAATATAATGTTCCGTTTCCAATCGCCAGAACGACCCAATTTTTGGGAAAAGTTAAAAAAAAAATTGAAGAACATACTTTCAACTACACCTCTTTTCCTAGCTCTCTACGTATTTGCATTTTATTGGGATGGCCTAATCAGCTGTGTCGGTGCCATGCTGGAGCGCAGTGCCATCCCGGAAAGCGAAGTTCAAAAATGTCTGACGTATGTTGCTATTGCTACAAACTATCTTAGAAAAGGGTTCAGAAAACATCTGGATGAACGATGAAACATATTGTGTGGATCGTGACAGACTTTATCCAGACCTGAATTACGCTGGATTTACATATACATGTATGTGCTGTTTATAGGTGCACACGGTAAGCCTACGTTTACAAGCATGAGTAATTATGTTAGTTATCTTCCCATTAATGCGGCTGACCAACAAGCACTGAGGGTGGTCACTGCCAGATATTTGTTTTACGTCCAAAGTGGTTGCTTGGCGTCCTGTGATACACAGCTGCTGATGAATACGAGCGTCGTGAGATGCAATCTCGTTCCCAGAGCCCGCGATCTTTTGACCAGCGCCAAGATACTCGTGTTCCCAGGGGTCTTTACGCGCCTAATCAAAGATGGCGTGGAAAGTACCCCTGGTACAGGCTGGTCATGTGACCCAAAAATATGCCCAATATATGGGCATATTTTGAGGAGCATCCGCCATCTTGGATTCATCATCGCTGAAGAACGGTTAGAGGTTGAAGTGTGATCCCAATGAATTCCAACCGCACATGTACCCAGTTGCAAAGTGAATATTAAAAAAGGCAAAAATTCTAAGTTCTGATGAATTTGTAGTTGTTTTCAACGAATTTTGAACGCGCAATGCGAAAGACGACATCACCAGTTTATTTTTCAATTCAAAAATGCACGCGCTATTCGAAATTCTCCAACCAGCGCGCGCGAAACATCTAGCCAATCAGTGGCCGAATCCCACCAGCCTGTACCAGGGGTACTATCGACACCATCTTTGATTAGGCGCGTAAAGACCCCTGGGAACGAGGTTGGGGACCGCCATTTTAGGTGATCATCCCATCGAGGCACGAGGGATCGAAAAGGCGTAGGCGCAAACACTGCGCTTCTCTGTTTCTCTTAATGTTGCCTGGGTGGCTAATTGAACGAGCAGGAAGCATACAAATCTTTTGCTGCACGGGTGGATAAACGAGGAAACGTTGTTGCAGAAAAAAACTAACGAATGCCACTGTGCCAAATTGTCTTGCCGGTGTTGCTAAGAAACACATATACTGTGTTTCACTGGAGCCTAGTAAACATTGTTTTCCTCCATAGCCAACGTGAAAACATTGTTGCGGAAGCAAATTTTGCCTCATCGAAACCAAAAAAATGTCTGTGAAATGCTTCAGAAAAATGTTTTCCTTCCTGGAAGATTGATTTTTTTTGCGCAAATTTTCCCGCGGACTTCGACTCGTTTTTTACAGACAAATGTATGGAAAACTAAAACCACGATTGCATGCTTCCCAGCACAGCTACATCCCTCAAATTTCGATCAGTTAATCGTTTACTTGGTATCTTAAGTTTGTATCTGAAGAATATTTCAGAAATTCGATTTTACGGATTTTATTTGTCATCGGATTCCCATACAAACACTGTATTTCACGCCATGTTTACACCCCTTTCAAAATGTCGGAATTAACCGCGAACTGGTCTATTACTTTAAAACTGTAAAGAAATACGTTATTCTTTGTGTACCAGCTTTGTAATTTCTCAGTTGTAGGATGGCCGGTGTCCGCGGGGAACAGGATATCAGGACACGTGACTTGTCCCTTCGTGTGTACCGACCTTTACGTCTGCGAGCGGGCGAGGGGCGAGGCGCGCGGCGTGATATTTTTTTCACTTGTGTGGGTTGTTCTTTTATCTTTCGTTTTCCATATTGATTTTCTTTGTTTTTTATGCAACGAGCTCCGCTATAAAGAGATACGAGGACGACAGTAACAAATCGCATACAAGTGTATCACAGGCAGCTTTAAGCAGAGAGTGAGCCATTATGCACTAGTCTAAGTAAACCCCCACCCCCCTCCCCCTCCCACCCTGTCCCGGGTTGGAGGAGGAGGAGGGGGGGGGGGGTTATTTGACTAATGCATTTCCACCCCGCCCTAAAACCAAAAATGAATAAAATACCCTGTCTAGACAGTACAGTTCAGGTGAAAATATTTATAGATTTTATCATAATTTTACCTGACACGCGCCATCAACAACATCCTCGCCAAGTCCCAAGGCATTTCATACAAATCTTAGTATAGCAAAAACAAATTATTGATTTAGAAGAGCGGGAAAAAAGTGAAGAAAGCCTTCAATGCCTTCCATGCCTTCAACGGTAATATAGTTGTTTTTCCCTGGTAACGCCGAGAAGATATGCCACATTCCCTCGTTGAATATACACAAAATGAGCACTTGATCAAGTCCAAATCCATCTCGTGGATAGGGCGGGAAATACACGTGCAGACGTTACACGCAGTTCTTGTCACGCAATTCTTGAGATATCATTATATCACTGCAGGTATTTCATCTATTTCGGTGATACCACATTTGATTTCATGGATTATACACACATTTTGGTATTTCAACGGAACGAACAGAATATTATGCACAAGATTGAAACAAATTGATTCCGTAACAAGGTAGTACGACATCAGAATGGCCTCCCGTTGCTGAATCTAAACGGTTCTAACTTGGACAACTATCCGATGAGCATATAATAAAGGGCTTCCAAGAAAACGAAACAATTAGGTTTTTTTATTATGAAAAGAAAACATCGTTTCTTTACAGAATAAAAACTAAAAACTTGAATAGAGAATCGGCTAAAGAACCTAAATACGACTGTACGTACATTTCTACTTGTCACTCATTCACCCCGCTACAGAGGCTCGCAAAATTCAGAGTGACTCGGATTAGAAGCTGTATTTAAAGCGTAGCGTAGTTTGAAATCCTCTATATATCATATTCAAAGAAAATTCATTGTCTTTGATCCAATCAAACAATTTTAAACGAAGATACTGCCATAAACTATGAGTACCTATTTTTCAGCTTCGACTCCGTCAAACTCGACAATAATTCAGTCACTTTAGACATCTGCATATCGGGTGATGGACTTGGTCACCCTTCAAAACTAAAATAATATTGAAAATGAATGTGCATTCGAATTCTTAAAGCAATTATTGGCAGAAAATCTGTGAAGTTCACCGTGTTTTCGATTTTAATCGAAAAAAAAATCGCCGTGTCACCATATCGTCGTTTGTTTAATAACTGAACATTGCGGATTTTGAGAGTGCGTACTCTCTAACCCAGCATTAACTTTACAGATATTTTTTTTACCAGATGCAAAGATCTATTGTAAGTCAATCTAGAAATATTTCTAAATTCAAAGAAAAGAAGGCCGCAACTCTGCAAACGGCCATTGCCAGACAGCATTTATCGGGTTTTAAAAATACCTATTAAAGTAGCGTTAAATAAAAATTCGACAGAAGCGACAAAATATAAATAAAATTTGTTGATTTTGGTTTTAATATGCTGACGGGACTTAGTCCTAAAGCAAGTAAAAATATTATCTTTCTACTTAAAATCATTTGCGATTGCGACATGTTACAACATAAGGTATATTTTGCTCTGATTTTGAGCATTTCAGGGGGTCAAACAGTTTGATTGTCATATCTCAAAGGCCTTTTACATTTCAGCCAAACTATTTCACATGGGACATTAGCTAGTTAAGATATAAATGTGTGCGAAATTTAAAGGAAATCGGAGAGGTGCACTGTAGACTCGTCTGCATGGTTTTCACATGGATCCTCTCTTAAAACGATATCTCATCTTAAATCATTCAGGATAGAGTAAAAGCGAAGCCTGTCTTGCAACTGAGCCGCAGACATGCTAGATCGAAAAATGGAAAGCCGAAAAGGTTTGCTTTGTGTGTCAAATAATCATGCACCCTATTCTTTTGTTCCAAATACTTTTGAAAGTCGACTGCCTAGACTGTATGGGGTGGGGTAGCGCTAGTGCTGTACCAAACCCTCTAAAAAAACGAAAGAGGGAGATAGGAGAGATCTGGTAAAAAACAGATTATATTCGCTTCGTGATTGGCTAAAGATCTGACTACCATCAAGTTGCGAAATTACAACAATCATTGACTTCTGATACACTGATCTTTTATCTGGTGACCTTTGCAGCTGGTAAACAAGAGACTTTCCTGTGGGCAAGATAACAATACAATCTCGAGAGTTGACTGACTATTTCTCGCATAGCTCTCGCTGTTTCGTTCAGGTGCGAAATTCCGCCGGTTTGCAGCGTAACTTAAGGCCTCTTTAAAGTCCTTATAACTGCATAACATCGTTCTCGAAACCATGATGATTTTTTTTTATGAACCAATTGCGCAAAGAGAAAAGTTATTGGTTTCCCTGTGACATGTGCACTAATGCCAAGTACAGAATACTCGTACCCGACGCAACTGCGCATGCTCTAGAATCGGGTTTTACCAGGTGTGCGGTGCTTACCATTTACACGAAAAAAAAAATTCCGGTTGGAAAATCAAATGGTACGCATCATTTCGTTCAGAAAGTTTTGGGAAACATCGGCTACCCGATTGGACTAATTCACATTTTCCGCTCTTTTTGTTCTTTTTGGTGTTCTCGATGGACGCTTGTACCATGTTTTTATTATTTTGTCACATGTTTTATTTATTTTGAAATTTCCATCTGGATGGTTTTATGTAAATGATAAGCACCCCCGATCTCTCTCCCTCCCTCGTTTTTTAAAGAGAGATCTGGGTACGAGATCCAAGTAAAGATGTATGTAATCAAGTTGATCCTTTCTTCTTAACAGGAAGAAGAGACGGACAACGTGTGATAAGAACCTAAGCGAAGTCATCGAGATAATGTCGTCAGATGAAGACTCAGGTGACCTGGACGTCCAAACTGATAACTATATCCGATTATGTTGTACATGTACAATCTAATAGTGATAATGACGATGACTTACCGGAGGTAAAATGTAACCCAGACCTTTACTATAACGAGCAAGAAACAATGCCAGTTTTCAAGTTTGGCAAATACTCTCCCGTATTTACTGATCTTTTTAGAGACCTGGTCGATAACCCGCCAGAACTAGAGTCAGTATGTACTCAGTTGCCTCCACTGGTTGAAGAGAATGTTTCGTTTATTATATCCGTAAAACCGTCTGACGTGCCAATGTCAGACATCGGTTGTGACGCCCACAGTAGTTGGGTTAATGATGGTGTCAGAACTTTTACTTTTCATAAGAAATCAGGACAGTACAATTTGATTTGTAATAGAAGTTAAAAGACAGGAAAATGAGAAACCATTTTTTTTGTTAACTAGGAAATACTTCCATCATAGTGTATCCAGACTTCAGAAAGGTTATCGCGTTTGTAAAAAATAACAGAGATCAGGTGTGCAACAATTTGGTATTTTTACAGTACCATTTTACTGGAGAAGTGCACAGTATTCAGTCGCAGAGACATGGTAATTCTAAACGTAAAGTACACAGCTACTGTAAAGCCCTCTGTTGTAGGAAAAGGCCGAACACATCTAAATAGCGCGGCTAGAAGTGTAGCGTCAAATATAGAAGACATAGGTGGAGTTGAACATGTCAGCAGTCCTGCCGATATTTTAAGTAGTAAGCAGTTACTTAAACATCGTCTCACGAATAATACTTCATTTTCAAAAGAGGACGAGCTTTCTCAAATTATAGACATGGCCCAAAAAGAGTTCGGTTACATTATCCGAGAGATAAAACAATTTCCAGAACCGTTCGTTGTACTTGCTACGGATAAACAATTGCTAGACTTAGAGCGGATTTGTTGCGAGGATGCTGAACATATGCCTATGTCAATAGATCCAACTTTTAAGCTTGGCAAGTTTAACGTTACACTGATAACGTTTAGATATCTCACCCTCTCCACTCATCCTGAGCATAACAACAGTCCCATTGCGCTCGGACCACTTCTCATACATTTCTCAAAGACCGAAGAAGTGTATACCGCATTTTGTCAAACTCTACTTAAGTTAAGGCCTAATCTTTCATGCTTAAAGTCATACGGTACGGATGGAGAAAAAGCTTTGTGCAATGCACTTGAAAATATTTTTCCACATTTTCCCACATCTAGAAAGTAATATCAAGCTGAAGTTATCAGAACTGCACCTTACGAAACACGGGAAAGCCTTTCTTGACGATATCATATTCGGAGAAAAGCTCTTCTTGACAGTGAAAGCGTTGTTCAGTTTGACAACCTATTCGATAATTTGAGCTCAAGCTGGGCGGTTATGGATGTATCTGGGAAGTTCATAAGATACATTCGGGCACTTATACCAGTGATGTAATCGTCACTGATTTCTTCCGTGGGTACACGTGCTGGGTTAGGTTCGCCACCATTGAAATACTACACCAACGACTCTGAGAGCCATAACGTTCGAATAAAGCATTTGCTTGGGTTCAGGGAGACAACTATGCCTAAATTTGTTGTCGAAATATCGAAGTTTGTAGAAGCTGAGAAAGCCGACAGAAACAAAGCCTATTGTAATATCAAAGGAAAATATTTTGTACGCCATGAGTTTAAGGAGCAACTACAATGCGAGGATTATTTTAGAAAGTCCACAACACAAACACAAACTTTTTTGAAGAAGGTTGAATCAGTTACTTTATCGGAGCTACTTACTTATTCCACCTTGCCAACTACCAGAATAGTTCACCAGCTGATAGTGGTTTGATATCCATAGAATATGACAACGCATGCATCAACATCAGTAAGTACACCTTAAAGAACATCTGGGCGGTTGAACTAATTCAAAACGCCGAGAAAGCAATTCTCCCAGCTCATTGTATGGCGGACGAACTTGTAAAGTACTGTGTATCGAGGTCTATGCATTCCAAGGATGACACACACATAGTCACGTGTCATACGGAATTTGGGAAACTTTTATGTGATTGTAGGCACTACTTTGTTCATTCTATCTGCAGTCATACGGTAGCATGTGCTGAAATAAATGACATGCTGAAATTGTTTTTGAAATGGCATTCTGACAATGGCAAATGTACAAACAAGCACAAGCAGTCAACACAGAATTTGAATCTGAGATGTGTCGATCAAAAAGGCAACCTTCCGCATCGTCGACGCTCTGTGTGCCAGTCCAGCGCCAGTACAGGGCCAGCCGTTTCTAGTGTCATTCCCGAACCATGCGCACAATTGCAAAATCATGGAAGGCAACTCATACTGAAGCATTTACATGGTACACAAGTTAGAAAGTGTTATGGTTACGCACAAAGTATTAGATCACCGCCAGCAGTTCCTCCACCGCCACATTATTTTGTTTTAGCAGCAAAAGTGTTTTACTCTTTTACACATCCTACAACGGGTGTTCTCACAGTAAAGAAAGACTGGAAACACTTCCACTTTAAACGGACATGCGTTAGAGACCATTTGGGCTAAGGGATCCATGTCTGTAACCTGAAAAAGTTAAATCAGGTACATTGTCATCATTTAAGTACTGAATTTGGGATTTAACTATCAAGGAATGAGCACTTAATGTAATAGGAAGACATTTAATCTGTCGACAGGAAATATTAATTTAGTCAGTCAAACAAATGAGTTTTTACTAAAAGTTGATGAACGTTTTAGAACTAAAATATGGTAATAATTTCGTTTATTACTTGTACACTATTTAACAATTATACCTGCAACCGAAAGGCTACGAGTCAATAGCAATAATGAGGACGAGAGGTCTAATCGTTTTAGTATAAACTAACTAGACGGACAGTAGAAAATAGCCAATCAGAATGTAGGATTAGTAATAGTCCACTCAGCAGTTGGTTTATACTAAAAAAAATATACAATTGTTGAAAACAATGAAAAGGGTTCAATAGCGTTGCACAGATTAAATGTCTTCAAAGCATACTGATAGTTATTTTACTGATGCTACATTGATAACTTAATTCATGTTTCTTGTTTTGTTCAGCTCACAGGTTTTGTTCAGCTCACAGGGTATTAGGTGTTGAGATTGATCAATATTTGGCCTGGGACAAACATGTTGGTCAAATTGCTAAAAAAGTGTCCTCAGGAATAGGAGCTCTACGCAGAGTGAGGGACTTTGTAGATAGAGATACCCTTGTAGATATTTACAATGCCCTTATTAACCCCCATTTCAATTACTGTAGTGAGGTATGGGACACCCTAGGTCACGGACACTCCAAACGTTTGCAAATATTACAGAATAGATCTGCTCGGATAATATTGAATTTGAGAAACGATGCTCCCCACCTTGAAGCATTAGATGCTCTAGGGTGGGAAACACTTGAAACTCAAAGGGCTAAAAATAAGGCGAAACAAATGTACAAAGTTATAAATGGTCAAGCCCCAATTTGTCTTATAGATCTGTTTAAACAGAAATCTGAGGTCACGGAATACAATCTTAGGGGCTCCAATTCCTCACTGCAGTTACCTTTACCCAAAACCGAAAGTATGGAAAAGAGTTTCTCGTACAGTGGGGCTAAAATATGGAACTCGCTCCATAATGAAATTAGGGACTCCAACTCATTCCCTTCTTTCAAGACTAAAATTGCCGCTCACAAATACCAGCTATAAAAATTATTTAATCATTATTACGTAATATTCAAACATTTTATTTTTATCTATATTCATAATATATTTTTTATTTTGTAAATTTTATATTTCTGTCACGTCCCTTATGTAAATCAGCTGCTGTTGACAGGGCTAGCGTGCTTAAATAAAGTTATACTACTACTACTACTACTACTACTACTACAATACAGTAAAAACCCGCATAAGAGAAACTGAGGATTAAGAACCCCCAGGCTGAAATGTGACCAATATAGCACCCAATATATAAGAACCACTTCAGCCTGACAAATGAAGCAGGTTCTTTTTCAGTAAATACTAAAGCTCAGAAAACACTGGTGCAGACCAAAGTGTGCTTTAAGGCTGTGAAATTGATTGCTCCTCATCTGACTGAATTGCTCCTCATCTGACTGAATTGCTCCTCATCTGACTATATATATAATCATAGACATAAGACAATTATACAGTTGGGTTATTAATGTTTAGTGTGATTATTTGATCTAAGGGTCAATAGTTCACTTATTACAACGATGTAATTTACCCTATAAGTAAGAACCTGTTTAAGAACCTGTTTAAGAACCTGTTCAGCCTGATTTCTCACTAGACATCCAATATATAAGAACCATTTCAGCCGGCTCAGAAAAATCATGGGTTCTTTTATGCGGGTTTTTAACTGTACTCTGTACAATAAGTACATGTACAACATGAACTTGTCCTATTACAGTTGTAGCTTTTGTGCTAATCGGAAAATAAAGCTTGAAAAACAAACTGACTAAATATTGTTGTAATCAGTGTGTCTGCACACATCACATACAGCGGTATTATTCTTACTAGACTATTCCCGGCTGCCTCTTTCGAAATACTGAACTAGTAATCGAGGTGGTATCAAAAGGATTGGGATGAATTAATTTTGGTGTCTTCAATACGTATGATTTTTATAGATTGTGTCAGTTGAATCCAGTAACAATATTTACAACGAGTATGTGCTCCTCGCATGTTAGGATAGGGAAATCATTTCTCCCAACCCAGAGGCGGATTCAGGCTTTTGTGTTAGGGGGTTGAGCGAGACAGGGAGGTACTCCCTTAAATTTAGTATGGGAGTGTGCCACTGAGTCGATGAGACCGTGACCCTGTTCCAGACAAAAGAAAGATAATTTTGCAACCCTGTTCCAGACTGTTATTGTAGTTATAAATTGCCGATATAACTCTTATTGCAATAAATGGTAATGTATACAATGGATGTGCTTGGTAATCAGAGAAATGCGACACGCAACCACTCACTCTACGACATACGCGTGGTGCTCACACTCGCTTGGCGTTGCGTGACAAACAACGGTTTTTCTAGCGGCAGACTTGTTCCTGAATAATCGAGGATTCTGAGTAAAAATCGACCCTGTTCCAGAGCCAAACTCAAGGTAAAATATACCCATGTCCCAGACAGAAACTGATTTGTGTATCCTGTTCCAGACTCAAAGGGCAAAAACCATACCCTGTTGAGCGGCACATCCCAGTATTAGGCCATATATGGGAGAACCCCCCTTTTTTCCGGGAATGCTTACAACCAGGCTTCCTGTGGTTTGAACCTGGCTAGGCTCCTCTGTTTACTTCAAAATGGCAGCCTGTAAAATGTGGTTCTTTTCAAGTATTTTTATAGCAGATCTTTCGACGGGAAAGATAAGATAAACTTAGTTATCAGTAATAGAAGAATACTGCAGACCAGAATAGCGGGCGAAATTCTACTTACAGGCGACAACATGGGGGGAAATTAATCGCAAATACGATCTTTGAAGTGGCAAACAGATGCAGGTGACTATATATACAGTATAGTCAGTAAGCTTATACCATACTACGAGTACGACAGAATGTGTTATGCGATCCAGCGAAGGAACTCAAAGGTATTATATAAATACTCAGAGATTTATTTTTAGACAGTTTAGGTGATTCCGTGGATTCCTTTGATTCCGGTTAAAGAATGCCAATCGGGATTAATGCTTTGCCAGCTTGAACAATGCACATTCAATGCGTTCAATGCACAGTGCACATTCCGTGATTATAGGGACCACAAGAAGGCCGCTTTTAACGATTCGTTGGAAGTAGCGGACTGGTCGCCGGTATTTAACGCCAATGATGCTGATGCTGCAGTAAATAATCTCCAGGATATCATACACCAACTAATGAATGAAAACTTTGCAGGTTCTGCAAGCAGACAACGAGGAAAGGACGACCGAGCTAATCACAGATGCTATTAGCCGCATTGAAGAGAAAAATAGAAAAATAAGAATTGCGGATTCATCCGAAGGTGGTTGGTTGACTGTAAAATATTACGAATCATCTGCTCTAGCCCTTGATCAAGAAGACGCTAAGAGAATTCGGGCAGCCGAACGTGAAGCTCTTAGAGAAAAGGCGCACTTCAAACCTAAGCGAAATGCTGAACGTACTCAAGGAAGAGGTCGCGACTATTTTCAGTTCTCAGGCGGCTGTAACAGTGGCTACGTGGCGCCTTCAACTCCCCACGTCAGCACTTCACAGAAT
Organism: Actinernus sp. WN-2022; assembly: GCA_030867875.1. NCBI lineage: Eukaryota > Metazoa > Cnidaria > Anthozoa > Actiniaria > Actinernidae > Actinernus > Actinernus sp. WN-2022. Next base: position 1,003,125 of record JAOWCC010000569.1, on the reverse strand, counting down.
TTCAACCCCGCGGGTCTTGCCGTTTCTGCGGGGCTTTCAACCATTGGTTGAGAGAATGCTCTATCCGCATTGCAAGAAACTTCAGTTCCCAGCTCGGTAACTCCGCCAGCGTTGCACCAACATCCACTTCTACCTCCCGTTGAATCTGGCTTCCCAAAAAACCTGTGTTCTGATGTATCTGCATGCCCAAGCGACCGGGACCAGTCTCGTACGATACTTCAACAGCCAGGCCCTACCTGTCTCGTCCAAGAGATGGATACATTATTAGAAGATAAGTTTGACAGTGTTAGTAAAACACGTATTGAATTCTTCAAACAAAACTTATTTGAATATGAACAGGGCACTAATTTACCTATTGTTAAAGGCCGTTTAAAGGCCCACTTACAGTTTTGGAAGGATATTCGTTCGCCTACTTGGATTTTAGATACCATTGGGTTCGGTTATGTTATTCCATTACATATTTTCCATCTAGTGCTCATTTTTCTAATAATAAGTCGGCATTTAATAATGTGCCTTTTGTTTCCAAAGCTATTTCTGATCTTCTCAAATTAGGTTTAGTAATTGAAGTTTCTGTACCGCCAATCATATAGTTAATCCTCTATCGGTTTCAATCAATTCGGAGGGTAAGGCAAGGCTTATACTAGATTTGCGGCATGTTAACAAGTGTATCCCTAAAGCCAAATTCCGTATGGAGGACTGGAAATCTTTTCTTCAGTTCGCCATCTTAAACGGCTATATGAAATCTGGTTACCACCATGTGGACATATGTTTTTCTCACCAGAAGTACTTGGGTTTTCAATGGCGTTTCGACGGTCCTGCGATATATATTTTTGCTTCACTGTCCTTCCGTTTGTACTCTCATCTGCTCCTTATCTTTTTACCAAATTGTTTCGTCCGCTTGTTTCCTTTTGGCGATCACAAGGTTTCCACATTGTTCTTTATCTTGATGACGGTGCAGTTTGCGAGAAAGATTTCGCCACCGCGGAACGAGTTTACAACTCCATTCGTTCAGATTTAATTAAAGCCGGAGTAGTTCCTAATTTTCAGAAATCTACTTGGGTCCCATTTCAAACTATTGAATGGCTTGGTATTTCTTGGGATATGACCAATGGGTCATTGCACATTCCTCCGCTTAGAATCTTGAAGTTATTTGTTGCTCTGCGTAACTTCAAGGCCCAGCTACCGTTCATCTCGCCTCGTTTTCTTGCTTCTGTTGTGGGTAAAATTATTTCTCTTTCGCCTGTTGTCGGTAATGTTACTTTGATTATGTCTAGATTCCTTCAGTCGGTTGTTAATTTAAGAGATGCTTGGGATACCCTCCTTGATCTGAGTAAGTTTCAATTCTATCGGCAATGCCTGGCCGAAATTGATTTTTGGCTTGCTAATTGTGGTAGGCTTAACAATAAATTACTTTTTCATTATTCTAGGCCTGTCGTCATCATTCATTCTGATGCTAGTGATTACGCCTGTGGCGGACATGCTAAGATCGTTGAGAGAGAAGAATTTGACCTCTTTTTCAAGGCTTTTTCCTCCAGTGAATCAGCTTTAGATAGCAACAGCCGAGAGCTGTTGGCCATTTTGTATGCATTGAGGTCTTTCAAGTAACTAATTAGCGGGAAAGTGGTCAAGATTTATACTGACAATCGAAATGCGGCCATTATTTCACGCAAGGGTAGTATGTCTATTCCTTTGCATCAGTTAGGATATTTTCCAGTTTTGTACGGTTCACAACAACATCGTTGAAATTGAATGGATTCCTCGTTTGCCGATTCCCTCAGTCGAGTTATTGACCACGATGACTGGTGTATCTCTATTCCTTTTTTCAACTATATTAATTCTTTATTCGGTCCATTTACGGTTGATAGCTGTGTCGCGGGACGCGAATCGAAGTGTATTAGATTTTACTCTAAGTTTTGGTGCAAAGAGATACGCCACCATGGCTAAGGAAGATATTACTTCTAAAGAGTTAGTGTTTAGATCACTTACAGCACACAAAAACAATACATATATTCTCTCCGCTCAGGTTCCAAGCTTTCTTATTGTAGGGCCAGAGAAGTTTTGCTCCAAAAGTTCAGGATGCTTGGTCTGGATACTTCCCGCCTTGGTCTCCATTCCCTAAGAATTGGTGGGGCAACTGCAGCTGCCAACAATGATTTGCCTGACCGCGTTATCAAAAAGCATGGGCGGCGGAAAACAGAGAGAATCAAAGACATTTATTGCAGAGAAGACATTAAACACCAGTTATTAGTTACACTTAATTTAGACATTTAGCTTAGTTTTTGTTAATTCAATCGAATCTGTTTCCACTCAGTCATTCACGGTTACGGGTTTAGCCACATTTTTAATCTTCTCCCACGCTTTGTATTCTTGATGCGCGCTGGACGGCTACCCTCCACATCATTGTGTTCTCATTGCTTACAAATAGAAATATTTTCTATTCGGCTGAACGAAGTGAAAGAGAATATAAATGTATTTCTTTTAGCTGCTAATGAGGTGCTTTGTACGCCCCGGTCCCTTGGGTTCCATAGAGCATACTTAAATCACTCCTAGATGTTGTTAACGCCACTTGACGCCTTCCAGCTAACCCTCGAGACGTTGTGCTCTCGGGTTCGTTTTCCCGTTGTCATAATACTCATCATTTTTCCAGTTGTCATAATACTCATCAGATTTTTTTGGGGGGGTGGGGGCGTCTAATAGATTTCGTTTCAACTCTTAACCTCCAGGAGTTTTTCCGGGCAGGCATGCACTGGGTTGGAGAACACGTTTCCAGGTTTTTTTCCTGCAGCAAGGCGGGTAAATTTTCCCCCTGGATTTTCGTGTCCGGCAGCCTTCCCACTAAAACAGTACTTTTTTTTATTATACCTTTTACATGATACCTTACAGACCATTCTTTATATTACTGTTGTCACTGATATACGTGTGCGTACACGGTGTTCACCCTAGTAATAGCTTGTAACTAGAACATTCTTACATTAATAAATGCGTGCTAGACGGCTACCCTCCACATCATTGTGTACTTATTGCTTACAAATATAAATATTTTCTATTCGGCTGAACGAAGTTACTACCATTTGCAAGCTACCGTTAAGCGTAAACCTTTTTCCGCGTTCGTTTATGTTTGAAACTAGACGTCTGGCGTCCCAAACCTTTGCAATTCGTCGGCAAACTAATTAGTTTCAACCTTGATGTTGAAAACCTTTGATATGTCTTCTACCGTCGTGCAACTCAGATTATGCCAAGAGACAGTTGTTGTCTTGCATCTCTCATAATTGTGAGCGTCCAAAACTTTAACTTGAACCGACATTTATATGATTTAGCGCGTAGCGCGAAGGAATATCTAGCTGAAAAGTTTCCAAACCTGAATCCTACTCGCTGAAACGTGAAGGCGGGACATGTCAAAGGTTGTCACAAACGCGGTTAAATTGCAAAGGTTTGTGCCGCCAAACGTCTAGGTTTCAAACATAAACGAACGCGGAAAAAGGTTTACGCTTACACTCGTTCTCAATAACACGTGCAGGTTCGAAATTGAATTTCCAACGGAAAACGTCAATTTGGTGGATGTCACTCAACTATATTTATATGGCAACACTGGTCTGCATGCTTCGGTCAGCAATTCTCCGAGATGGACACGAGGACTTTTATAGTCGAAATGTTTGAAAATTAGGTTAGAGAATTTGCTGAACGAGATGAAGCAGAATCTCAATACTACGAAAACGTCGCCATACAACTCCCAGATGTGGAGGAAACGCAAATAATGCAGGAGGACAACGAAATCGTAAGTAATTTGAGGCGACACAGGTACCGAAATGTCAGTCGAGAGTGGAGAGCATTGCCGATAATCCATGTCCTAAAAGTTTCAAAAATATTTGCCCTGTCGAATGCTCTATCCATGCCTATAGCTCGTCGAGGTAGAGCTCGGGGGTATTGCTCGATGAAACCTCTTATAAGAAGCATATCTGCAACTGGATGAATCAAAATAACTATAATTCTTTTTCCAAGCCCTTTGAAAGCTATATAAACAATCAGATTGATTCACGCGTACCTAACCGATGCTTTGACTTTCTCCTCGGAGGATATTCACGTCCAACAACAACGTGTTTTGGATAATCTGTTAATCTTATACACAAACCGCTCGCTCACGCATAAAGTTTATGCGATTTCCCTATTTTGCAAGCCCTTGGCTCTAAGCATGACTACTCTCCATCTAAGCGAGTTTGGGAAAGACTTTGCCATGTTTATAAAATGCTAGTTACCCGAATCGCACACGGCGGTTCACTTCAAACTCCATGGAAACCGTTTGATTGACATCCACCAGAAACGACTTCGAAGTCAGGAGTTTTGTTTCGAACCTGCACGTGTTATTGAGAACGAGTGTAACGGTAGCTTGCAAATGGTAGTAAAGAGAATAGAAAACACGATTACTAATCGTAAACAGACAAGTCGTCCATTACTGGATGAAAACGCTGTCAAAAGCTTGAATGAGTACTTCAGTAACTTGTGTTCCGATAACAACTACACCTGTCCGGAATATCTGCCGATTGATGCGTTTGATCCACCCCAGCTCAGCGAGTTGCAACTTTTGAATTCGCTTTCCAGGACACAAGAAAGCGCAACGGGACCAGACCAAATCCCATACTGGATCTGGAGTGACTTTTCAGATCTGCTAGCCCCGGCTCTTCTTAAATGCTGAAACCTGTCGCTAAGCACACACACCTGGCCAGCACAGTGGAAATTAGCTAACATCAATCCACTGCCCAAGGTAGATACACCACTGGAGGACTCTGATTTCAGGGGAATAAACGTGACACCAATAATAGCAAGGTTGTTTGAGAAAGTTGTGTACAAAGCATTTTGTATTGACACCTTTGAACAACATTTGAACAGTACACAATTTGCCTATCGTACAGGTGGTAGCTGCACAAATGCGCTAATAAAGCTCCAATACAATGTTTTAAAGAGCCTTAGATAACACCAAATGTAGGGCAGTTAGGGTTTTTACTATGGATTTTTCCAAAGCTTTCGATATGGTAAGACACGAAATACTGGCAAGTAAACTAAAACGGTTACCTTTAAATCCTTACCTAATAAATTGGTATTTGAATTTTCTCAAGGGACGTAAACTGCGCGTCATTTCCAATAATATTACCAGTGAATGGATGTCTATTAGTAGAGGCATAGTGCAAGGTAGCGTCAGCGGCCCATATCTTTTTAGGATTTTTTTTGAACGACCTTGTTATAATTGACAGCACGGGCACAAATTCTGTTATAATTAAATACGCGGACGACTCCACAATCACAGCGCCTGTATGGGAGGAAAACAACTCTATTTTAGATTACTCACAGATGTATGTTAATGCTTTCATGGAATGGTCTAGGCTTAATGACATGGCTTGTAATCCGGCAAAATGTAAGGAGATCATATTCAGGAAAGGAGGTGTCAATGATGCGTACAGCGAGATACAGAATATTCCGCAATGCAATCAGTTAAAAATGTTAGGTGTGACATTCCAATCAAACAACCGATTTGACGTTCATGTTAAAGAATTGCTAACTAGTGCCAATAAATGCCTATACGTAATACGTAGCCTCGGAAAAGTGAACTATAGCGCGACAGAAGTTGACTATCTTTTTAGATCAATAGTTATGCCTAAAATATATTACGCTTTATCTGTGTATGGTGCCTCTATACCAGAGCTCACAAGTATTCAGTGCTTTTTGGACCGCTGCCATAAACGGCGCTGTGTGTGATCCTGTTAGTATTTTAGACACAATGCACTATTAAACACCCACTGCAGTCCATTCTACCTAAATACAAATTTTCTAATCATAATCTTAGAAAGCCTAGCTTTTGCACATCAAAAGTAAATACCGAACGTTTTAAGTGTAGTTTCATAAATATACTTATTTTTAATTATTTGTAAATATACTTTATACTAGTATGTAAAATTGATATGTATTTTATCGATTTAATAAAGACATTATTATTATTAACAATAGCAAACCGTTACAATCGTCATTTTCGTACAGTACAGTACGAAAATGGCGATTGTAACGGTTTTCTATTGTTCAAATGTAAACACGGGCTCGCAAAGCATTAATCCTTTAATGTTGAAGGGAGTCTCAGGAGCCATGTAAAATATTGGTCACGGATTCAAGCGCCTCAATTTATTTTAGACGTTTTGAAAGAAGGTTAGAAGCCTCCGTTACTCTATACGCCTCCTAAAGCAAGTCAAAGAAATAATTTATCTGCTCGTAATAATAGGGATTTTGTCACTGAGTCAATTTCAGAATTGTTAGCTACTGTGGGAGAATTATAGAACAGCTAGAAAGCAATATTCAAGTCATTAATCCACTGTCTGTTTCAGTACAGTCATCCGGCAAAAAGAGATAGATATCCGATTTAAGTTTTGTTAATCAATATATTTCCAAAACACACAGTCATATTTAGGTTTTTCATGGACATATCCGGATGGAAGCACCAAGTATTTCACATTCCACGCCGGGCCAGCTGGCTCGCGAAATGTGCACTTTTGAGCCCGTGAATATATTGTGTGTTCTGCGGTTATCAATGTAATACTTGGGTCAATGAAATTCTCAGCCACATTTCACTTGGGGATGTCTTTAATCCTGGCCAGTGTTGTGTATTTTTCTTTATTGTGGTTTCTGAAGCAAAAAGAATCAACTTGAATCCAAAACTATTTGAGATGTGGTTTCTTCTCTCTCAGCTTCAAAGTTTTCTTGGCTTTCTATTTATTTCATTCTCAATCGTCATTGGTCCATGATGATTTTAGTTTGAACTTCATTGTCTTGACCTCAACTGATTGGATAAAATGGATTAGATGACTGTAAATGAGGAATATGAACACGTTTGAGTCAAATGGAACTTTACTCTTCTTGAAGTGCAGCTATACATGTATTAAATAATGCTATGTGCTCAAGAACATGCTCCAACAACTTTTGTACAGAGCTCTATGTAAACTTATGTTACTGTATAATCAACAAACCAAAAGCATCTATACAAGCAGAACAAAGCAGACACTTAAGTCGTTAAAACCTTGTTAGGGACTTGTCATAAATTAGCAAGGGGAGGGGGTGGAGATTTGAAATGGGGCTAAAATATCATGACCTTCCCCCCTGCACAGAATAATAACTCAATTTGTTTTCACACTAGTGTTGACCATACTGTAGGAAAATTGACACAAGCCTGTTCTAGTGATACATTGTATTCTTGATAGACATTTATCATTATTTTCTTATGATTTTACTATTACTATCGTACCATATATTAAAATACAATGCTCTTTATGATCAATTCCTGCACTCTGGTATATCCTGAGAAAGGTATACCGTCACAAGGGTGAGCGTAAATTATTATGACCCTCCCATTTCCATTGTCTATTTTTTTATGACCAAAAAGTTATGACCCCCATTCATTCCACCCCCTCCCCCTGCTAATTTATGACCAGTCCCTTAGTGTTACTATTATGCTCCAATATAGTTGTTCATGTTTCTTTAACAAAGTGCAACAAGGTGGTTGTAAGTAGAAACTAAGTTAGTTCTTTATGATTTTCATTAGCCTGTGTTTCCTAGAAATCACAGTCTTAGCTGTGGATGAACTTTTCCCATTTGAACACTTTGCTCAATAAGGTGTGTTAGCATGTCACCACAAATACAACACTTGTCATCCTGACTTTGGGCCTTCTCCAAGCCACAGTAACAGTAGTTATCATCCCTATGAACCCTTTTGGGGATGTAATTTTTTACTAGCTTTGTACTGGCATGTGTTAACCCCATTTTCTGGCAACCAAATGAGCATTACAAACTCGTGTTGAAAGATATGAAACCACTGCATCTTAAAGGAGCTGTTCTCTGACAGTCTCGTGAGGACAACATGCTTTGCCTCCCTCCCTTCCATTGTCACTGTACCTAGACCCTGGCCATATTTCTTAAATAGCTGTTCTGCATGCTCAGGGACAACATGCCCTAGTGTCCAAACTGTGGGTGTGACCATAGAAGGGAGAAGCAAAGCATTTGCCCTGAAATACTGGTGACATTTTACTCTGAGCTCCAAGAGCTGCTCAGCTCTAATCTCGAACCGACTAAACAGTGAAACACAGTCATGTAGTCTTACTCCAATATATGCACAAGAACTGTCAGCCTTTGCTTTCTAGAGTCACCCTCACTTCTCAGATGTTTGATTAGTGTCATGAAGTTGTTGGCAGAACAATCGAGACTCCTTTGCCTAAATCTATATTGGAGGTAAGTTGTATTTGCTTAGCTTTCAATGCAGTAGATTAGATCATAACAATCATAACATGTGAAATATTCATTGTTCGTAAATTCAGTGCACTCCAAAATACTTTCAATCTTTTCTGTTTCAGATGTTTTGGGGTAATCATTTTTTTATTGATTCGCACATTTCATGTTTAATTGCAGGCCGAAAACCCTATATTAATTTGAAAATTTATATGATATGAGTTAAACTGTAACGCTACAGGTTCATCAATTCCAAACAAAACACAGTTGGAATCGAAGGTTGATCTGCTGCTACTTCAGCACTTAACGATAGCAGAGCAAATGCAGCAACTACGCTCTGAGTTTCAAGGATTCAGTCGATGCAAGAGCTACTTGAAAAATCACTACAAGGTCATTGAGACACTGCATGTGGGAGATGAAAAGCCGACATCCCCATAACCTACCGCCAAACCTCAACCCGCTCTTGTCATGGAGTTAGTTTAGACTGAACCTGCTTCTGACAAACCGCTTCCACCAAACTGCCTCCCACTTCAGCGTTGTGCCCAGTTTCCCGTGCTTCCAAAGAAGACAGAGGAGTCAAATCAACTAAACCGTCTCCCTCCTCATCAGATAAGTCTGCAGACAATGACTTTGTGCTTGTTGGATCCCAAGCCACTGCATATATGTGGATAACACGAAGTACAAACATTTAAATAAGAATTGTCCCAACCTTTTTTCTTTAAGTTTTTAGTAGGCCATGGAGAGGAGCGTCGAAGGTAAGGGTGATAAGCTGTGGTGGCTGTGGTGGCTGGATCCAAACCGGCATTAATGGAATTGGCCGAACAGTGTTTTCCAGTCCTTGATAACTGGCCGTTGATCCAGGCCATTGATGAGAAATGCAGAATGGTCCAAACTAACAGGTGTTTCGTATGGGCGGGAATTAACAACAAGCAGTAATTTTATTCTGGATGAAAGGTTGCGAAATGTTCTGTATATGTTTTTTAAATTTTAGCTGTAAGAAAAACCCTTTAAGCATTAGCCAGAAACATAATTATTGTATGCATGATATCATAAATACACAGATTATAGCATGGTTATTCATACAGTATTATAAGATACTATTATTCATTGTAGACGTTTGCAACACGTATATGAGCAATTTAACGACCTTTAAATAGTTTGTAGTCATTCAGAAGTTCAATAAATACGATTAACCAATCCCGTTATCATAAATAATTGTAAATGTTTAGTATATCGAAATTAATACGATATACATTCTCAAATGTATTGCGTGTCTCGCTAGAGGTATCGTGATCACAGAAGGTTTTCTGTGATCACACACTTTGATAACCTGTAGCTGAACTCTTGGAAATGTATGCAACACATCAATACTCGATAGCCTTTTCGGAAGCTGTCCCCGTTTCACTGTCATTTGTACGTACTCGGCTTTTTCATATATTTATTTTGCGAGGCTTTCTATGTTTTGCATGTCGCCAGAGAATCTGCATATGATCGAGACATTGATAAATTTTCTCTGCCTTTTCTCAGCGGGAATTTTCCTGTTAGGCGTTTCATTCCTACTGGATATACTGATCAACAGAAAAAAGTCTACCAAAATCTGACATCCGGAAATGGGTTAAAACTGAGTCATTTTCAAGATGGCCGCCACCGGGCTTTGAAATAACTAAAACAGCTATAACTTCTTCAATAATTGTTGGTTCTGGTCCATGGTTTTAATGGATCAGCAATCCACTGGTGTCAATCAAATTCAGATCTGGGCCCGGTTCCTGAAAGGACGGATAAGTTATCCTCAGGATAGGACTTATCCTTAGGATAACTTCCCTATCCCAAGGATAGTTATCCCACAGACAAAAATCCGTTCCCGAAAGACGACTTTATCCTCCGGATAACTATCCCAGGGATAAGCTGAGAAAAACCGGTTTGTCGACTTTTTAAAGAATTTCATTGGTTGATATTTCCGCGTTCTATTCCGTTTTACCGGGTTAGCTGTGGACCGCGCGGTAAACTGAATCCTAAAAACAACATGGCGGCCGGGTTTTTCCGCAATCTTTCGATAATCTTTCTCGAAAATTGGCCAATTATCGCAAGGTTTCGAGTGCTACAATTTATCCAATAGTCTAGATATATTGTGTTACTAATATTCCCCAAATTGCTGTAATTTGTTTCCCCAAAACTAAGAAAGCATTCAGAATGTCTGTCTGTCTGTCTCACTATATATCTGTCTCTCTCCATATCGAAAGTAGGGAATTATGGTAACCATGTCTCTCTTGCAAGATATCTCTGTAAACACAAAGAGGTGATATTCCCTTCTCATATTATAGTAACACTCTTATATTAATCTTGATTTGTAAAGAAATTTAACTTCAACGCATTCAAGCTCGAAATCTTATTAAAGAAAGAAGTCAAAAGATGTTACCAAAGTGCCCTATGTCGTGGTAAGGCTAAATTGTACATGGTAAAACTAGACTTCCCCATGGAATGGTGGATATTTTAGTGCGTACTAAAGTGCATACCATTCACTTTCTTACCACGAAACTTTTTCATCTCTAACGGTTTTTAGACAAAGAATATGCTGCTGTAGTACATGTGTTCTATGCAGGGTGCATGTTGACCTGAAATTGAAGGTTTTTATTTTATCTAATTTTAGACAAAGCGTCTGTAAATCTGCTGCAACTATATGTGGTAGATTCAAACGTGGAACACATTTGCACCATAGTGTTGGCTACCATTTGGTAAAATATTCAATGTTTTCCCTATTTTCTCCTCCTCCTAGGATTTTTTTGCATAACTTGGACCTACAGGTTACCAAAGTTCCCCATCTGACAGAAATTTAAGAAAGCTAATTTTCTCTTATTTTGTAGAGGTAATCGAGTGCTTTCTTTATCGTAGAACATGATCTTGGCAGACGTTACCACCAACACCAAAATCTTAACAATTGCACTTATTGTTGCTTAAATATTTGAATTATCTTTGTATCGAAAGAATAGGGCATTTGTGTAACCTATGAGGCACTTTGGTAACGTCATTAGCTAGTGAGTTTTCTTATGGGCAAATTTCACGCATAGAAGTTCTCTACACTTTCTTGCTTATGATGGAAATTGATTAAGGCATATTTCCTTTCTCTACGAATACATTTTAAATGTTTTATTGTATCATGCGCACTAAACTCGCGCCATAAATTAAATATCCATATTTTCTCCGAACATTTAATACTGACTATCGTGTATTTGCGGTAACAAATGTAAGAACCAATCTATAAACCGATATTCAATCATTGCGCAGGCATAATTGTCAATCTTGGAATTAATGTATTCAATGACGTGTTCCTAGGCCCTACCCACCCTTTACAGGCAATAAAAACAATTAACGTAATACTGAAATTTTAATAGCTGTTATGGTAATTTCGCCATGTAAACTCATTTTCTCCGTTTTCCATTCCTGCTAGTATGCGACTCCATTAATTCCCACAATCCCTTCCAGATGTATAGAAAGCTCGAATAAATATTGTAAATGACCTTCAACCACATTAGTTGTATTTGATCACTGGCAATCGTTATTATTGTACGTTGTTATGCAAGGCTTTGTGCTAGTTCGCCATACATACTCCCGAGTTAAGAATTAAGAAAAATCCAGTCTAATATACATTACCCTGAACACTTTTAAAAACACTGACAACGGACTACAAAATCCCATGATCCTTTGAGGCCGTGGAAGCTATGCCACGTTGCTAAGTTGCAGTACAGTGCACGAGTAAGTCAAAAAAACTTTATTACATTCAAATACGAGATCGATCTTTTGGTTAGGGTTCATTCTGAGATGTAGTTGGTCCTGTTGTAACAGCCTTTTATGTCAAGGGAACCTAACATAGGCATTTAAATTGCAAAAAGCTTTGTTAACATTCAATAACTGAAGCATACCAAACATATATAAACACCAAAACGGTCATATAGATAGCTAGATCGACAATCATATCATAAGTTGTTTGTTCCATAGTACCATCGTATTTACTCCAATACTTATTTTGAAACATTTGAGGCCCGTTAATAACATGCAGTTTGTTTTTCCAATCCTTTAAGCTGACTGTTTTAAACGAAGACTAGAATGACTAATAAAGTAGTGTTATTACGGTATTTAAGCATCAGCGTGATTAGGGCGGGCCGCTCTGATTACTACTGACTAGAATTACTCTTTACAGAACGTTACAATAAATCTTTTTTCCCGTTTACTACTAAGTTGTGGAATGAGATTGATATTGAAATTCGTTTGCTTGATGCATTATGTCCCTTTAAGAGAGCGTTAGTTAGTCTATTTAATGTCCCAGATTATTTTAAGCTTTTTGATTACTCACTTGATAGGTATTCTTCTATAATTCATACCAGACTTCGACTACATTTGTAGATGCATGTGCTCTAAATTATTATCTCTTTAAGATTGGGATCAAGATTTCTCCTGCATGTAGCTGTGGTTTTAGTAAGGAAAGTATATCGCAATTTTTTTTACACTGTCCCACCTATACTGCCCTCAGACCAAATTTGCTCTCCGCTGCTGGTCGGATCGTTTCAAACAGATGGTTGAGCTTTTCAGACTCTCAAAAAATCGTTCTTTTTCTATTTGGATCTTCCTTATTAACCAACGATGAAAATGTTGATATTTTTTACCACGTTCAGTATTATATAAGAGAGTCTAATCGTTTTCATACCTAATCACTTTTTTTATTTTTTATTTCTTTATCATATAGTCTGTAGTTTGTAACGTCCGTCTCTTTACTGTATAATACTGTATTGTAAGTGTAACGTGTGAGCCCCCTAGATGAGCTAATAGAGCTCATGGGGTGAACTCGTAATTAAAAAATATGTTTAAATAAAAATTGATTTACTCTTAGATCTCGCTGATGGTTAATTAATATTTACATGATTCCGTCAGCACGTTAGACCACGCAGCCATGTAGAGTCCTGGAAAAATAAAAACTTTCGCAGGGCAAAAAACGTTATTGTTTTTTTCATTTGACTTGTCCAATCAAATTCTAATTGTCTGAATGTGAAATTAACTTGTACGAAAAAGTTTAACCCGCAAGGGAATGTGAAACGCCTCTTTGATTCGTCGACACAACGCCGTTCCTTGCTAGAATCGAACTGACTGTCTCCCCAAGGTGAGACATACCATAAGAGACTGTATGTTGTGATGGACCACCCCTCCCTTACGATAAATAAACCTCACACAATTTCAGACCTGACAAGATTTCCAATTAAAACATATTGTTAATTAAACATTTTAATCTCATAAAAATTGACTTGCAAAGCTCTGAAGAAAATAGACTAATTGTACGTGATAAATTTTACTCGTCCGATCTGATGAGTGCTTTGGTAAATATATTAGCACTACAGCTTACCACTTTATATATTACATTCTTTACACTTACTAGTGCTACGCGGCAAACATGATTCAATATCATAACTACATATACATATATAATCGCCGTGACCCCATATAACGCACCAATACCCACGATTGCTCTCATCTGACTTGATAGCTCAGTTGGTAGAGCGCCAGACATGTAACCTGGAGGTCGTTGGGTTCGAGTCCCACTTGGGTCAGAGATTGTTTCTCTTTCCCTCGTAGGGAGTGCACACTTAGCACTACAGCTTACCACTTTATATATTACATTCTTTACACTTACTAGTGCTATTTTACTGTGCTATTTTACCCTTTCAATAACTAACAAGACAGACACAGTGTGGAGAATATTGCATGTGCCGTGGTAGACCAGCACTGCGAATTATTATTATAAAGAATAATTCTACAATACAATATTGAAATTAATAATTATCAGATTTCTTGACTGACCAATGAGGCACTCCCCGAGGGTTGGATACCCCAGCTCGTGTTACTCCATTTGGTTTGAATAATTATTATGCGTATATGTAACAGAATTGTATCGCACGGAATTGCGACTAAATAAAATGGTGTAGTTGTATTACTAAGGCGAACTGAGCACGTAACCGCCGCAGCAGATACTCGGAGGCCAGAAAAAACCTGCCCTCACTTAACGGATTGTGAGCGCAGGAAATCTGGGTAGGAACCGAGGCTCCAGACGCCAGCCCTTCCTACGGGGGCTCTAATCATCAGCTATTTCTAAGTTATCGCCCTATCACGAATGTCGCTTTCCTTTCAAAGACTCTCGAGCGCGTAGCTGCCACTCAAACGCTGAACTATCTTATCACTAATCGTCTACTAGCCAAGCTACAATCAGGTTACAGATGCTTCTACAGTACTGAGACTGCGCTTTTGCGGGTATTTAATGACATGCTACGTGCAGTTGACAACCATCAGGAAGTAGTACTGGTCCTGTTGGACCTGTCATCTGCATTTGACACTATTGACCATATACTGTTACTGGAAAGACTTCACCATCGGTATGGAATATGTGGCACAGCCCTGAAATGGTTTCACTCCTATCTCCTGAATCGTTCTCACTCAGTCCGAGTTAGGGATGTTGCTTCGTCTGATAGGGAACTACAGTATGGTGTCCCCCAAGGGTCCGTCTTAGGCCCTCTTCTTTTTTCGTTATTCTTTGCTCCTCTGGAAGATGTGATTTTAGCCCATCACCTAGATTGCATGATGTATGCAGACGACACGCAGCTTTACATATCCATCGGTTCCCATCAAGATCGTTCCTCCGTGCTGACGAAGCTAGAGTTGTGTGTCAAGGACATGCTTATTTGGTGTACTACCAACGGACTTTCGTGTAATCCAGACAAGACCGAAGTCATTCATGTTTCATCACGGTTCTCTCATCGTGATCCTATGCCTGGAATCAATGTTGATGGATCAATCATCCTTCCGAAGCCAGTTGCACGCAACCTTGGCGTTGCGGTGGATTGTCATCTACAGATGACGAATCACGTAAATAACATTTGTAAGTCAGCCTTCTTCTCTATTAGGAACATTGGCAGAATACGAAAACATCTCAACCAAGAAAACTGTGAAAGGCTTGTGCACGCATTCATCACATCCAAGCTAGACTCCTGTAATAGCCTTCTCTTTGGACTACCAGACACGCAAATTGACAAGCTTCAACGAGTTCAAAATGCTGCTGCAAGGCTAATCTTGGGTGTAAAGAGGAATGATCACATAACTCCTGTTCTGCAGAGCCTTCATTGGCTACCTGTACGAGCTAGGATTGACTTTAAGACTTTACTACTCACATATAAGGCTCTTCACAATCAAGCTCCTGCATATATATCAGAACTCTTAATCGTATACCAACCTCGACGTTCTCTGAGATCTGCTTCACAAAACCTTCTCACAGTACCAACATCGAACACTAAGTCCTACGGTGATAGATCTTTTTCAGTTGCTGCTTCCAAACTCTGGAACTCCCTGCCATCACACATTAGATGTGCAGATACTCTTAGTTTATTTAAGTCCTCTCTCAAGACACACCTTTTTCGTGAATATTTTCTTACTTTATAATATATTGTATATTGGTTAGCTTTTTAATATATTGTAAAGCATTGAGACTTAGTGTAATGCTCTATATATTATTATTATTATTATTATTATTATTAAGTTACTGTATTCTAAATGTTCATAGCCTTGGTGATCTTTACAAGTTCTTCGGGAATGGTTTCCATGTATCTATATTTGGATTTCGGATTCTTCCATCCTACATGTATGTCGTTAATACTTTCCATCTCTTCCACCCGCTACTGTACTTCTGCGCTGTAGTGGCTGCACTTGACTCCACTAAGATGTCAATCAGTTGCGGAACTATGACTTGCAAAGATGCACCTCAAGGCTCGTGTTAAACTTACCGACCTGCAACAGATCTTGGAGAAAATAACTGGATTAGTAGTGAACTAAAGCTATAAAGTACTTTTATTCGCATATATCTACGCATATTGGCATCTTGCCTTACTTCATTATAGTTTATTTCTCGATGACACAATTTTGCTTACGCTATACTGACATAAGGTATAGCCATTAATACTACCTTAACTTCCCTTATAACAGGTACTTCTTCTCGGGTATATCCCTTAATAGTGGCATATCGCCTTTTTACAGTTATAACTGATTCCATTATAGATCTCATACAGGACACAATTCTCTTTTTGTGTATCTATTGATTCCCGGTACCCAGCCTTGACTTACGATTATAATATGCTCTGACATAAATCTTCTGAGGCAATTCCAGTTATGCTATAGGCATTAAGTCATAAGGTACTTCCTCTCAGGCATATTGCTGTACTTCCATAAAAAAAAGGTTTCATTCTCAGACACAATCGTCTTCTGAGGCAATTCCACTTATGCTATAGACATTAATAGTCATAAGGTCTTCCTCTCAGGCATATTGCTGTACTTCCATAAAAAAAAAGGTTTCGTTCTCAGACACAATCGTCTTCTGAGGCAATTCCACTTATGCTATAGACATTAATAGTCATAAGGTACTTCCTCTCAGGCATATTGCTGTACTTCCGTAAAAAACGGGTTTCATTCTCAGACACAATCGTCTTCTGAGGCAATTCCGCTTACGCTGTTGAATAATAGCTTAAGGTACTTCCTCTCAGGTATATCTCGCTGTATTGTGTACCTCAACTAATATGGTACTTATTCTGTGGCATACCTAGTAATCACTTAATCCCCAAAAAATAAATAAAGTGAGTCATGATCGAGATTGCTAACCTGAAATCTATACGTAACGCCAGCATGTTGAATTTCGCGCAACCGAAGAAAACCGAGGGCTTGCTGTGATAATACACGTTCTGACCTGGACCAGGAATGATTAAGTCAGATCTCTTAGGCAAGCATACAACTTCTTTAATAAATGAAGCAAATTTCGAAGGACTAGGCTTTAATAAAGGCCAGAAGAAAGCCGATGGCCTAGCATCGCGAGGTATCCACTGCGCATCTATTTGCATGTCGTTTTCCAAACATAACCGGAATATATCTGTCGCTGATGATTGGAGCTGCTGCTTAGGACTACCGATCGAAACAATTCTGGATGCGTTTACATTATCAGTAAAACATTTCACTTTCTTGTGTGTGAGTGATGCGATATGAGCCTTAAGGACGTAGTAAATGGCCTTCAGTTCACTGTATGTTGAACTCTGACGGTTCTCGAATTCGTTAAACATACCGGCTGACCGGCTGCTCATATAACTTAACACAGAAACCGCCATAAGCGTAATCACTAGCATCACAATAAATAACAGCACCTGAAGAAAACTTCGGTTCTATACCATAGCCGTTAAAGGCTTCTATGTTGACATACCAGAATCGTAACTCTTCCGTCAAGGGCATAGAAAGAGGAAATGTACAATCCCAATGCGATCTTGATTGAATAGTAAAATGTATTTGCCTCGTAAATAACCTAGAAATCGGACCGACTGCTAAATACAACGAACTGAAACCGGCAACTGCCGCGAGTTCTCTGAAGGTCGTACTGCCCGAAGCTATCATAACATCCAGCCTACTTTGCAGCTTAACAATTTCTTGGTAGGAACACGAAACTTAATTCTCATAGTGTCGATAATAAAACCAAGCCATTCGACTTGCATATAAAAAATATAGGCTCCCAGAACGATTTCTTCGCGTTCATTTTCAATCCACTTAACTTCAAGTCTTTCTAATGTATTAAACTAGCCACACGTGCCGACAATCCGTGTCCGGATGTCCCGAGATTCCGTCGTCTAAATAAACGAAGCAGTTGTGACTCATTAAACGCCAACGCTTTACCAAAGGACGCAATAATTTGGTAAAACAAAAAGAAGCAGTACTCAAACCGAATGGAAGAACCTTAAATGCGAAATAGCGAGTTTTACCGTCGAAAGACCAGGCGAAGCCCGAGTATTGGTGGTGACCGCTATAAATATCTACATTATGGTATCCAGATTCGAGGTCCCACGTGAAGAACCAGTAGTTGAGCTCAAATACCTTAGAAAGGCAGCGTAAATCTTCGTACTTAAACGAATGTTTGTAAAGACAGACTTAGCTTCTTTCCTTCGACAACTGTTAATGGGTTCACGCAATAGGGTGGCTCCAAATGCTCTTGCACACAATCGTTCAATAACAACTTAACAATAGCTTCTTCTACAAACTGGGAATGATCCCTGGAAGAGCGATTGTTCCATAGATAACACCGCCGTGGAAATTCAGTAAAAGGTAACTTATAACCTTCGGATATAATATCTAATACAAACTTGGGGGCATCGATAGCAGATTTCCAATAGTTATAACACTGTTTCAGGCGACCTTTCACGCTGGTAGAACCTTCTACAAACTCAACCCCTTTACTTAGTTGATAATCAACGATTAAAGGATACTCATCGGTATCAACAATGTCTGCATCAACACTGAAAGTATTGCTTTCTGTTAGTTGTCACGCCCGGGCTGGCGGACGGCTAGAGGCGTTGGAAGTTGCGATAACTGACGGACAATTCCTTATCAAATGACCGTAATCCCAGCACTGAAATGAAGAAAAAGAAAAAAATTAATTTAATTAATTAGACTTTAATAAAGTAAACTGTAGAAGTGCTGGACACGCGACCGAGAGAACGAACTAACTCTAATTACCTGCTTATATACTCCTTAAACAAAGCTATTACACAACTAGCTTAACATAACACGCTACAACGAATAACACCAATTGCCATACCAAACAACACGTGTACACTTGGGCGGATTCCAAAACGCACAGAATACAATGATATGCTAAACTTCGTATCGCACATAATTTATTATACATATACATATATAATCGCCGTGACCCCATATAACGCACCAATACCCACGATTGCTCTCATCTGACTTGATAGCTCAGTTGGTAGAGCGCCAGACATGTAACCTGGAGGTCGTTGGGTTCGAGTCCCACTTGGGTCAGAGATTTTTTCTCTTTCCCTCGTAGGGCGTGTACACTTAGCACTACAGCTTACCACTTTATATATTACATTCTTTATACTGAGTAATAGTTTGGTTTCCATGGTTTGTTTGTACTACCTAATACCGCGCTGCCGCACGTTGATATGTTCAGTTTTAGATATTATGTAGTGCATTTAAGCAATAGAAAACACGATGAAGAGAAACTATTGCTAAGGTTTTGCACTCTGATCTCTTGACAAGAAGATGTCACGTTAAGCATATCGCCGGCTTGCATATACTATAGGTATAGAAACATTTTAGTTGTAAAAGGAGTAACTGCTAAATACCCTGACACTTGTTTCATTAATAATGTATTTTCTCAAATTCTCATAAAAACCTTCTAAAAGCCTAACTCTGAAATAAAAAAAAACCTAATTAACCATTTCCAACCCCAAATCATTCATAGAACGAGCTATATATATATGGATAATTTCGCACCGCAGTTTACAAGGAGTTTTCAAGTGATATTTCGAAGTGACAGGGTATTCGGCTCTTAAAGGAGCAATGTCACGATTAGTATTCATGCCCAAAGTTTTGAAAATGTGTCAGGTGGACAAGAAATCAAAAGACGTGACAGAAGTAGAAGTCCGTGAGTAATCCGCTTGCATCGGCGTATTTGCACGATATCTCGAGCCGAAATTGCTTTAAAACTATACTTCAGTATTATATGGTTATGTTTGATGTTACTGATTTTTATAAAGCAGCATTTTATTTATTTCATTCGAAAGGGAAATTTGCAGCGGCGCGTGACATAGCGTGATTTTTCCATTGTCTATAACAACCAATCAGAATCGTGACACTGCTCCTTTAAGTCGTTGTTAAAATCTAATTTACATTGAAAAGTTAGGACTTAGATTGAGAAACGTTACGAATGTTTTATGTCTAGTAAATGTTAATGCATGATAATCTAGATGTAGATGTAGAGTAGTAGTTGTGTTTTGATAGGGGAAGGCATAGCTTTCCTACCTTATTTGTTACAATTTTGGTATATTTAGATTTTTAGCATTAATGCTCCATATGATTTGTTGCTCTTAAAGTCGAGCACGAGATGCCAAATTTAGTGAATAAACTTGTTGTACTACCCGCCTGAGTCTTCTATGGTTACCAAAATGCCCTACTGCATGTCCCACTGAGGTTACCAAAGTGCCCTACCAGGTTACCAAAGTGCCCTATTGGTTACCAAAGTGCCCTGTTGGTTACCAAAGTGCCCTTCCCGGTTACCAAAGTGCCCTTTCCGGTTACGAAAGTGCCCTGCCAGGTTACCAAAGTGCCCTTTCCGGTTACGAAAGTGCCCTGCCAGGTTACCAAAGTGCCCTATTCGTTACCAAAGTGCCCTGTTTTTGGTTACGAAAGTGCCCTTCGATATAGCTCTCTGTCTGTCTGTCTCTGTCTCTCTGTCTCTCTGTCTCTCTGTCTCTCTGTCTCTCTGTCTCTCTGTCTCTCTGTCTCTCTGTCTCTCTCTCCCTCCCTCCGACATGATGTGTTCTTTTTGAATGCTCTTTCCCTGAATGGTTTTTTCTGTCTTTCAGGTTCGAAGAATGAGTGCTCCTGAGATGTCCGAAGATAGCTGTCCAATTTGCAAGGAGAGGCTTGAGGAGGGAAGTGACGTTGTGCAAATTCGTCAGAAGGGCGCTGATGGCATCAATGCAGCCAGTGTTCAGAGAGGTGACGACGTTTATGTGGCGGCTGGATGCAAGGTACACACGGACTGTCGTAAACGGTATATAAATCAACATGACATCCTGAATCAAAAGATGAAACACGGATCATCCAGGAAGCGAAGTTCACGTGTGTTGACCGGGCTTTTCAACAGCAAATCTGACTGCTTGTTCTGTGGGACCACAGTGCACCTTGAAAGTTTTGACTACAGTCATGTGAAGACTGACGACTTTGCCGAAACTATTCGGGAGTGCTGTGTGAGAACTGGTCCGATGATTGGTCATTCACAGTGAAAGGGCGGATTGAGTACTATGGTGGAGATCTTCATGCAGCCCACTGCCTATATCATCATCAGTGCAGTGTCCATTTCCGCACTGGGCGTGATGTACCAATGCACTTCCGGAGTGGACCAGATTCAACAAGTAGGAAATCTGGACGTCCGAGAGATAGTGATCAAGAGCAGGCATTTTCCAGAATGTGTTCATATCTTGAGATGAATGATGAGGAACAGATGACTGCTTTGTACCTTCGTGGCAAAATGGAAGAGTTACTTATGGATAAAAAATCTCTTCCATACACCAACTACTATCTGAAAAAGAAAATGAAGGAAAGATATGAGGACTCCATTTATATTGCTGAAGGAGAGGGTCTAAATGGCATAGTCACATTCAGGGAAAAAACGTCACACATACTCCGGTCATTCTACAAAGAAGCACAGCGAGAAGGAGAGGAAACAAAAGAAGGCCATAATTGAGACGGCAGCTTAAGAGTGATATCAAGACAGGTGTACCATCTGTTACTGATCACTACCCAAAATCAGAAGAACTTGAACTTGACTCTGCACTGGCATTCCTTCCAGATGCACTTCGAAATATGTTGAATTGTCTGTTCATTGGCAAACACACGCAACGTGAAGTGGCTAGTATTGGACAAGCCATTGTACAAGCAGTCAGACCTCAGGCTGTCATTGCACCACTCCAGATTGGTCTCGCTCTGCAGGTCCATCACATATCAAATCATCCCAAATCATCTAAGCACGGAATGACCTGTTTAATTCTCCCCTCGAAGTTGTTCATAATCGATCTAACAGTCTGCATGGATATCTCGCCGAATCCCGGGCCTGGAACATCCTGTATAGGAACTAACAACTTATTCGAAGCTTATGTGTTTTCACGCTCGGCCGCCATTACTAATTATGAACTGCTATCGCTCAAGAAATGTGCCACTGCCAACCTTCCTCCACACCTAATTTGGAACTTAAAAGACCTAGGACTACTTCGTACCTGTGGTACAAGGGCTGGTAAACTCTCAAGTGCTAAGTCAGCGAAACATATTTCTGTAATTAACCGTCCCGACCTTCGCCATCACAACACAAATGCTACTTCATTTGCATATAGTCAGCGCTCTCAGACACTTGTTCCTGTACTTATAACTGGAGGAAAGGATTCAACCCCTCCAAGAATCATACCAAGATGCATGGTTATAAATGCTCGCTCCTTAGTTAAAGCTGATGCTGCTCCTGCTCTCTATGCCGAACTTCATTCTAACAATATTGACATTTGCTTCATATCGGAGACATGGCTTAACAAGAATATACTCACGCACTTAGTCTGCCCTGAAGGATACATACTAATAAGAAAAGATCGCCCTGAGCCGAGACGTCGTGGAGGAATAGCGATCGCTTGCAGGAGTGATTGGCAAATAACTACGTTGTCTCATCTTGCAAATGACTTTGAATGTATGTGGTGTAAAATTATAACTCTGAATTCTCAGTATATTGTTGCTGCAGTTTATCACTCACCGGATCCTGAGTACTGTCCCTCTGAACTGTTGGAACACTTGACTGAAAGTTGTGAGACCATTTTGTCTTCTAACCCTGATGCTAAGATCATAATTGCGGGAGATATTAACCAGTTAGATATAAACGATTTAATCACTCAACAGTCATTGGCACAAATGGTTAAAGCCGCTACACGTAAGCAGCGCACCCTGGATGTGTTTTTGACGAATTCTCCTCATTTATGGAGTGGAATTACTGTACTGGAAAGTCTAGTCAGATCTGACCACCTAGCAGTTCTAGCTTCTCCCCGTGTCGCTGCTAAACCTGCTCGAAAGACTGTCTACTTTAGAGATGTAAGAGACCATCGTAGAATTTTAATGGAAGAGAAATTTAGATCCTGTGACTGGAGTCTCCTTGACAACTGCAACAACCCCTGTGAAAGTGTAAAGTTACTCAATGATACTATCTGGCCCATCTTTGATGAGTGTTTCCCACGCATTAAGGTCAAAGTGTCATCTCGAGACCCGCCCTTCATGTCTCCCCTGGTTAAGCACCTTCTAAAAATCAGAAATAGGAACAATCATAACAACAATAAGTCTACGAATTTACATCTGCAGAAACGTATTAATGAACTCATTCGTATCAGCCAATTAGAAGCTCTTAATAAAGAAAACATAAAACACCGCACTGGAGCTAAAACCTGGTGGGATACTGTAAATAAGATCACCGGTAGGAAAAATTGTAGCGTTCCGGTTGGCTCCATTATTAGCCCTGACACTATTAACACTTATTTTCAAAATATCAACACAGACCCCCAGTACTCCGCTCCTCAGCTCCTACCCATCCCTGATAACACAAGAATTCCTACAGTAGATGAACACACTGTTAGACTACTCCTTGCTCACCAGAAACGCACTGCTCCTGGACCTGATGAATTCCCATACTGGATGTGGAGAGATTATGCCCACCATCTTGCGCCACCTATTACTAAAATATTCAATTGCTCACTTAGGAACCATACAGTACCTTTCCTCTGGAAGCTTGCTAATGTATCGCCTATTCCAAAAGAGTCTCCTCTAATTTCCAGTAATCAACTGAGACCTATTTCTTTGACTAACATCATAATGAGACTTTTCGAAAGAATAGTATACAGAAAATACTTACATGAAACTCTTAAATCGGTAATAGGTTCTGATCAGTTTGCATATAAAGAGGGTCACAATTCCACTATGGCCCTTATTAAGTGCTATCATACATGGCTTAAGCTGCTCGATAATCAGTCTATTGACTTTGTTCGCGTTTTCTCCTTTGATTTTAGTAAGGCCTTCGATTCAGTTACTCATAATATAGTATGTGATAAACTCAAACAGATTGACATTAACCCGTATATTATTAACTGGATAATTAGTTTTCTCAGTGGTAGACAACAAAGAGTCGTAACTGATGGAGTGTCTACTGTCTTTGTAAATATCAATCGAGGAGTCCCACAAGGAACGGTGTTAGGACCAGTGTTATTCTCCCTTATGGTCAATGATATTAGAATTGTTCATCCATCTAGCAATATGCTAATTAAATATGCGGATGACATTACTCTTACGGTACCAGTCAGAAAGAATCACGACTCCTCTGCTGCAGAAGTTAATAACATTGAGAACTGGTCGTCCAATAATCGTATGACTCTTAATCTCTCTAAGACCTGGGAGATGGTCGTACGAGGAAAGTCTCCCCAACTTCTTCCGGCACCCGTAACAGGGATTGAAAGGAAAAGTTGGTTGAAATTACTTGGAGTAACATTTCAAGACAACCCCTGTAACTGGGACCTCCATATAGATAGCCTACTATGTAAAGCTAACAGCCGACTGTACATTCTTAGAGTTTGTAAATATTATGGATACTCTGTGGACCAACTGACCAAACTATTTGACTCTCTTATAATGTCCTTATTTTTATATGGTATTGAAGTATGGGGCTCTGCTTATCAGAGCAAATACCTTGAACGTATTGATAGGTTTTGTAAACGGACGTTTCGGTTTGGATATACTACTAAAAGCATACTTATGTCTGATGTAATTAGAGACAGAGACACTAAGATGTGGAAAAGAATCATTAATGATCCTAATCATGCCCTGTATGAGCTCCTGCCACCTAAGAGAGGGAGAATCCTTCGAGAGCGTGGGCACCAATTTATTCTTCCCAAAGTCAGCACTGAAAGATTTAAAAGATCGTTTTTTAACAGATGTCTTTTTCAATTTATATAACAAAAATAATTAGCAGAATATTTGTGGCAATAATTATTATATTTTACATTACAATACATTTATTCATCGATTTATTATTTACATAGTTCTATTCTACATTATTATATATATATCATTATTACATGTAAACTCACACGTCTGTTGTGTAGTATTAATAAAGACTATTATTATTATTATTATTATATATCGGTCAAAATTCCTTGTGGAAACCCTGTGTAATATGGGGTACGGCTCGTCATATGGTGAAGTACTGCGGTTTGAAAAGAATGCGGCAAGCTGTGTCACATCCGATTTACTAATTGAAGAAACAGGCGTATTTGACCTATCAGTGTTGTTTGCCGGTGACAATGTAGATCACAACATCATCACCCTTGATGGCAAAGGTACTTTTCATGGAATGGGCATGACAGCTGCATTGACTCCTGGTAGAAAATTAAGTCATCTTGTGACAAGGCAGAAGATTTCAGAATTGAACATTGTACAGATGTCCAAAATTGATATCAAAGAATATGGTTTTGCCACCAATGTTCTTCGCAACATCAAGTTCCGAGATCTCCCAGATCTCCGAGTCTGTGACATGAGAGCTGACATCTTCTTGGAGCTATCCTTCC
The DNA here is from genome assembly GCA_030867875.1 of Actinernus sp. WN-2022. Lineage (NCBI taxonomy): Eukaryota > Metazoa > Cnidaria > Anthozoa > Actiniaria > Actinernidae > Actinernus > Actinernus sp. WN-2022. Next base: position 977,644 of record JAOWCC010000569.1, on the reverse strand, counting down.
ATTTCAAGCAGACGGTACCAGGCTGGCAGGGGATGATGCACATCCTTCATCGAGGACAGACACATCCTGGCGCATCCTCCATTCTGTATTTGCCAATGATTGATATGTATCGAGGTGACAAGTCTTGCATTCTGTCCACTTTGGACTTCCTGTCCAACATGGCCATCAGACACCATGTCCCTCCTGTGATCACGTTTGATCAACCGCTGTACTGGAAAGCTGCCGAGATAATTAGTGCTGCACCAGAGAATAGCCTTTTGAAGGGGATCGTGCTTAGGCTGGGTGCATTTCACACGTTCATGTATCTGCTTGGAGCAATAGGCACGTTGATGGCGGGAACAGGACTAAAAAACATCCTGGATCTGGTGTACGGTGAAAATGCTGTAGTTCATATGATGTCCGGAAAAGCTGTTCAGAGGGCATTCCGTGGCCATCTACTGGTGAGCAAGTGTCTACATGGAATTATTGTGGCATCTGTAGTGGATGGAAATCCCGAGTTCATGCTCCAAGTAGAAGAGATTGATAAAATGTATTCGTCCTTGCTAACGGGTGACATCTCTCTTGAAAGTCTTGAAGAATCAGCTGCAATTGTAAAGATCATTGATGAACTTGAAAATAAGAAATCTGAACTTGTTGCACAATCCAAAACGAGTAAGCTGTGGCTGGGCTATCAGAAGATGCTCCATACTGCTCGGGCAATGATCAAGGCAGATCGCACTGGGGCTTGGAAGGATCACTTGCAAGCTGTTGCTGATGCCTTGCCAATATTTGCAGCAGCTGGACACTACAACTACCCGAAGTCCGCTTATCTCTACGTACAAGAAATGAGTGGACTGGAGGAGCCAACACCCAGATGTCTATGAGAAATTTCAAAATGGCTTCCATGTGATCCGGCGAACAAACCAGTTTTGGGCAGGCCTCAGCTGTGATCTAGTCGTTGAACAAACACTCATGAGATCACTAAAAAGCACCGGTGGCTTGACTCATGGCAGTAAGATGACAGAGGAACAGCGAGCATTGTGGACAATGTCAGCCCCCATAACATCTGAGGTCAACGTCGCCATGCAGGACTTCAATGATCTCACATACGCAACAAGCGAACAGCATAAAGAAGCAACTGGTGCCAGAATTGAAAGAGATGCATCCGACCTCTCGAAGATAAGCACAAAGCTGAATGCATTTTCACCTTTCTCCTCTGATCCTACATTAAGAAATATCATAAATGGTATCGTGGTAAACGAAGACATCAACGTGCATGAATATGAAGCTGTTGGGAACAAAACCATCGAGAGAATGATTGGACAACCAGTGTTTTCCTTCTCCATCAAGAGGACAGAGAAAGCAAAGACCCTGGGAAATTATAATGCTCTGCAGGTAGCTCCTCACAGAACCATCGACTCCAGTGTGCTGTTCTAGCGATTCCTGTTGGTTTCCCAGACAGGTGATTTGTCACTTGAGGACGTGATGAGTTTTGAGCTCAGTCCATACCCATCATCCCTCTTTGAGGACAACAAGATCTTGAGGAAGGCCGACAAACCTCAACTCGCTCAAGCCGTCAATGACCACTGTACCAAGGCACTGGCATGTGAAGGAGCACCTGAAACCACACCTTCAGCACACCTTAAGACTGAAAGGTATGTGCTTGATGGTGGATCCTTGCTGCACAAGCTCAAGTGGAAGAAGGGAGATACATATGGCAAAATAGCCAGAGCATATGCACACTTCACAACAAAACACTATGGAACAGCAACTGTTGTCTTTGATGGCTATGGTGCAGGCCCTTCGATAAAGGATAACACTCAGCAGAGACGGGACAAGCCAACAGCTATCCGACTGTGAACTTCACCGGAGAAACTGAATTTGACGGAAAGAGAGATGAATTCCTATCTGTCGGCAGTAACAAGCAACAGCTGATCACCTTAATAGGTGATCAGCTGAAGAAAGTGGGCTGCACAGTTATTCAGGCATTAGGGGACGCTGATGTGGACATTGTCAAAACAGCCGTAGACAGCACAATTCTGTATTCCACCACACTAATCGGAGAGGACACAGATTTGTTGATGCTTTTGCTCCATTACTGTATACCAACCAGTCAAGAAGCAATCTGAAAGTATATGACATCAATCGGATGAAGCATCTTCTTGGGAATAAGTTGTGCACTCAACTATTATTCCTGCACGCCTTCACAGGATGTGATTCAACATCTCGTGTGTATGGCATTGGGAAAAAATCAGTCTTTCAGAAATTCGTGGCAGATGATCAAGTCCTCCAGTTGTGTGCAGATACATTCACTTCGAGAGGCGTGAGCCCCGATGAAATACAGAAACTTGGCAGCCAAGCGATGGTCGTTATATTTGGTGGGGAGAGCACAAGTTCTCTGGCAGCCATGCGTTGCAAGATATTCACACAGAAGGTCGTTGCTGCTAAGTCTTTCGTTACACCTGAACGTCTTCCCCCAACGGAATCTGCCACCAAGTTTCATTGTCTCCGAGTGCACTACCAGGTCATGGTTTGGATGGGGATGGAGGGTGACCTCGATCCACTGGACTGGGGCTGGGGAGTTGAAGACAATCGATTTGTACCTATCATGACTGCCATGAAAGCTGCACCAGACGCTCTTCTGATGATGATACGCTGCAACTGCACCACAGCTTGTGCCACACCCCGTTGCAGCTGCAGAAAGAATGGGCTTCCGTGTACGTCTGCATGTGGATCATGCCAAGTGTCGTTTTGTGACAATCCACTAAATCAAGCCTCTGAGGAACTAGAGGACAGTGATGAGGACTGACATTGTAAGTTAAACTGTCATTATGTAATGTTCACAAATAACTGTTTCGTGGCACCAGGTTTTCAGTCATTTTGGTTCAGATGGAAAATGTATTGATTTTTCGCTCTTGAATTTTTGCCACCATCTTGGCTTTTGTGTTGAATACTGAGCAGATCTGAATTTTATTGACACCAGTGGATTGCTGATCCATTAAAACCATGGACCAGAACCAACAATTATGTTTCTATCACAATTATTGAAGTTATAGCTGTTTTAGTTATTTCAAAGCCCGGTTGCGGCCATCTTGAAAATGACTTTTTTGTGTTGATCAGTATATCCAGTAGGAATGAAAACCACTGAGAAACCTTTTGTTGCAATTTGTTGTGGGTCAGGTGGTATATCGACCTGACTATATAGCATTTTCTCGTTTTAATACGTAAGTTGGGTTGTTCTTAAAGAATCCAAGTCATCCAAAAGGCATTGCGCGCTCACTAGTGCGAATCGCCATTTTGTATGCCAGGATAAATGGCGGACAAGTAGAGAGTTTAGCCTATAAAGAGGAGCATCTGTTTCCATCGCCCTAAGTGTTAACGTTAAAGTCCATTGTATCGTCAAGTTGTTGTTTGGAATTATCAGTCTTCGTGTTTATGTTATTATTTTTAAGTGTGAATCAAGCTGAGCTATCTTTTCAACTATTATAACGACCCAAGTTGCCGTCCCAAGTACGTACGTGGGATGGCGGCTGAGATGCCTATTCGAGGTCGGCCTAAAAAGTGCAAGGAGGCTTCGAAGAGAATCGTTATGAGAAATTCCACATATGTCCTTTGGAACCAGAGGAAGGAAAGTCTTAATATAAAAGGCCTTACAAATAGCGAATTCGCAGAAGTTTTACTTCACCAGAGCATCGCTGAGTTACGCGAAAGATGTGAAAGTTTTCACTTTCAACAAGGAACCGTTGAGCAACAGCCTACATCAAGTAAGTGTTGAATTCCATTGCTAATAGTTGTAGTAACGTTTCTTTTGATTTTATAACACCCCAACTATCGTTATCTTTTTCCAAATTCAAGGAGAGCTTTATGTTACAGAATGTCACAACGAAAGAACGATAGATTTACTGAACTCAACTGAGTCTGAAACACTCTTACGACTTCAATTTCAAATGGTTCCTTCAAATACTGCTCAGCTAAAATTCGCGGTTGAGGTGTGATAAATTGTAGTTACATAGCTTTAATACCTTGGGCTTGGCTTTCTTACTAAACTTTAAATGGTTTCTATTTAGGAAAACGGCAACTCTTTCAGTCCACACCATCGAAGCCGATTGATGCAAGACTGCCAAGTCTAAGAGGTCTCCAACTTGATATTTCTCCAGTGACAGTTTTACATAGGGAGGATTCAGAAGTGATGTTAGTATAGTTTAAATTTTATTATATACTATATTATGCCATCTCTCTTTTTATTCGCATGCATGATGCAATGATCTATGCTAGGGTTATCCTCTGGATTCTATCCTATCTATCTGCTATTAGGATGACCCTTATCAATTTGTGTAAATAATTATATTTTCTTCTACAGCATACCTATCTCATTGTATGTAAACGTCTAGATCAAATCAAATGTTCACTTTTTTCTTTTCTTTCTACTGCTTGTAAAATACTACATGTAATGGAGTAAAAAAATGATTGAAATGATTGATCTATTCTGTTATATTTACTTCATCTTACGTGTATCTCTAACAAGTTTCGTATTATATCTGCTAGAGTGGATGTCACAGGAGAGACCACTATCAAATCACAGCTTGATGTTGGCCTGAAGACCATGATGCAAAGCCTTCAAGATGTCAACCCTGCATTTGCTAGCTTGGTCGGAAACCCTTTTGAAGGGGATCAAAACCAAGAAAAGTAATAATATACAACTGTAGCAATACATGTAAATATTTCAACTACAGTTGAAGTGCTCCATTTTGTCTTGATGGTTTCGTCTCATGCAATTCTATGAAATCTTTTTTTTATTCTGAAGGAATTGTTTATTTTACATTTCTATAATAAAACATAAAATGATCTAAAAGAGAAATTGAAAATGACAGTTCTGTTTCCTGACCATTACAACAATTGAACTTTTATGTGACAGCTTCTAGGAGACAAGCTTGTGATGCAATTGTGATGTAAATACCTTTGCAGTTGCTTTTATTTAGAAAGAATACTGGATTAATATTTATTTGCGGCTTGTACTCTAATTGTCTTTATGGTTGAAAATGTATAGTAGTTTATAGAGGATTTGCACCATCACATGACTGAGGCCATGTTGGATGGCAGAAGCAATAAAACGTGTTGGGAGTACATGTAACTGCATAATATACACCCTGTCACTTCAGGAATGTGTATATTAATAATTCATTTTCCATTGTTTTCATACAAAGGTTAGCCAACCATTTTAACAAACCCTAACCATATGTTCCTGAAGTGGCAGGGTATTCAGCAGTTAAGCCAATTTGTTAAAATGTAAAAGTGAAAACTGAATGGAATGAAATTCTATTGTTCCTACCATCCAATGTGGCTTCTGTCTCTCTGTTGTTTGTTTGCCACAATATATATATATATATATACATAATACTAACATATTGAAATAATTAGATACATTTGAAATCAGTGGCAAGCAAGCCTAAACAAGAAACAATGAAGTTTGTTGATTGAAATTGTAATTTGTACATGTATAGTTCTGATGATGAAGAAAGTGTCCAAGAAGTAGTGTTGATGGACTACATGTCCTCTTACAGTGGAAGTCTATCAGATGGTGATTCCACTGATACTATTGATACAGAAATGAGAAGTGAAGATGAAAATGACCCAGAGATAAGTGATGAACATCCTTTTAGGTAATGATGAAATTCATGCATTTGGTGCCATTTCAGACATTATGTTGTAACCACCTCGTTGTTTACATGTAGCTCAGATGGCAGAGCACGGCCTAGAGTGTGGGAGGTTAGGGGTTCGCATCCCAGCTGCATCCTTGGGCAGGGACATACTTGTATAACCTGGTGGCCTTGTCTCCTTTCTCTTCTAATCTATTCAAGTGGGATGTTATATTTCGAGAAAGAGTAGGGGGTTGTTTCCCAATACAACAGCCTAGTATTTTGCAGATATACTAATAATCACTCATGATTGTAAACTGCATGGCAGCACATTGCAACATGATAGCAGTCTGTATTACAAACATATTACCTTGTGAAGTGCATTTGAACATATTCATATATAATTTGCACTATATACATTGTAAATGAATATAACTTTACCTTTTTTTGCCTTTTATTCATACTGTGTGTACATGTGTGTGCTTTAGGTTACAACCAGGCAAATGATTTAGTATAACGCAATATTGGTAGTGACATGGTAAAGAGCAGTCATAAAAACAAACTGAAAGTAAACTTAGTAAACCATAGTCCTGTATATTGTATGTGTAACCTTTCAGAAGCCATATACCTATAAATTCCAAGCTTCCCCATGTCAGTTAATGTGAAGCATTTGTTTTGAATTTCTCAGTCTCTTTGACAACTTAAGTACCTACTCCCCAGGAACTGACAAATTGTCAAACGCTGTACATATATACATCCACGCATACATAAACTTTATTTAATCTCTAATTTAAGAGTAGCTTTGACAAGCTAATGTCTTCGAGATGTACATACTACATGTATTTCATTAGTGCTTCTTTGTGTGCCCAACTAGTAACTACAGTGTACTTGAGTTAACTTTTGTTATTGTTATACATGTATATATTTTTATTGATATAACTTGTCACATTTTTCAAAGTCCATAATACTACATGTGCAAATGGTCTAACCCCATTCGAATTAGTTTTGATTAAAATCACTTTAAATTCAAGCCAATTAAATAAACATATTCAACATACCGCTAATCAATGTTATTATGGTGTTATAACTTCTTTATTCTGAAAGGTACAGTTATTTTGAGTCGTCGTAGGTACACCCTATCTAATGTTGTGTATGTCACATTGCTAATCTACATGTACAAACATGCCTGATCATACAAAATGTACATTAGCAGATCAACATCAGACAGTGCCACCCTGACAGCCTTGGATCTGGATGAGTATGAAAAAGACGATGATGAAATTGACCTCACCGAAATTGTTGATCAACATGACACAGAAGTCACTATTGGACCAATAACCTTTGAGGAGCACTGCAAAACTTTAAAGTTTAAGTTCCAAAAAGAATTTGAAGAAATCAAGAAATGTAGCTCATCACTGGATAGTTATATGGAGATGTTTGAAGCAGAAAGAGTAGTGGTTGAAGTGGAAAAGGTGGTTAGTTTGATTGAAGGTGTATGCCAACAAGAAGGTTGCACACTGACAAGAAAAGTAATAGACAGAAAGCTGGAAGGTGGTGTGCTATCCATATCATACAGTTGTGAGAATGGCCATTCTGGGGTGTGGCATTCATCGACCATTCTGGCAGAGAAGAGAGGTCAGAATTTATTTGTGTCTTCAACATTGCTTGCTGCAGCTGTGCTGGTGTCTGGAAACAACTTTGAGAAGATTAAGTTGTTTTCAAAATGTATGAACTTGAACTTTGTTTCACAGTCTAGTTTTACTCGAATTCAGACCCTTTATGTGGTTCCAAGTATTAAAGCATTGTGGTGTCAGATGAAGGAGAGAATTTGGAAGATTTTTGAGAAAGAAGTGCTTGTGCTTTGTGGTGATGGCCGTATGGACTCTCCTGGCTTCAGTGCAAAGTACTGCTTGTACACAATGATGGACCATTACCTCAATGTAATAGTTGATCTGGAAGTGATAGACAAACGGGAGGCTGGTGGCACATCCACATTGATGGAAAAAGTGGGATGTAAAAGAATTCTGGAGAGGATTGTTGGAATCCTGAATCTACATGAGCTGGTAACAGATGCCTCCAGGGTCATAATGAAAATGGTTCGGGAATTGAAAGGTAAGTATAGTAAAACTAGGGAATGGTCAAGAAATGTCAGGCTTCTGGCTAGCAATTTTGTTCAATGTATCAAATGACCCACATTTCATTTTGTCAATTTCTAAGCAACTTTTTGTTCGTAAGTGCCTTGATTGTGATAAAAGTGCACCTTAGAGACCAACATTTTGTGATAATGGGTAATTTCTGAAACTGTTGCACCTGCAGCCCTAGCCAGAACTCTTAATATTATGTGGAGGTTAGTGTAGGAGTTTTAATTTTTTTATGTTTATTTCAGGAAAAAAAAATGTAGTCATTCCCCAAGTAGTCTCCTTCATACATGCCTACTGATAGATGCAAATGAAAGCAATATTATAGTTTCATTCTGATCTTCAGCCATCTCATGTGCATTAATGAGATTTAATAGTTAACTGGGAGATTGGCCAGCATATTGTTCTCATAACTGCATGCTTAATGGGGTTGTCTTGTCTGACGAATTTGCTCCCATGGTAAGTTATTTTGGGATTGCTTTGCAAATAGCTATTGGACAATGCTCATTTAACGCATACGCAACAACGTCGTCAAATGTGACGAGTTTGCCCTTGTGCACAGTTCTAGCTTGCTTGCTTCGCATTTGCTTGCCGGATTGCCCCACCCACCTGTCCCTACTATGGCAGGTCTAAGACCTAGGTAAGTACTGTATCTTTTTCCACTGTGAAACCAGTGTGACAGGTGCCGGGGGGTTACCATGGTTCCCTCCTTAGTTGTGCATTGCTTATCTGTTGCTTGTACTTGCATTGCAAAATGGTACCTACATGTACCCTCCATCCTTTCCTGTATTGATAAATTAATTGAAGATTTCAGTTATTGAAACCTTTTCCTGACATTATTACTTCCCGACTTGGTTGTTGAAACATGTGTTTTTCTCTTTCAGAAAAGAATTGTAAAGTTTTGGAGCATTTCTTCCATTCGCTGGACATGTGGCACAAATCCATCAAGCTCACTGCCAAAATGACTGCTGTGAGTATTAGCATAATATTTGTTATCCACTTACTGACAACAACAATGGGGAAAAAAGCATACCATTGTCAAGTCACTCTCCATGGTCCCCCCTCTTGCAAGGAGGGAGGTCTGGGGCAAGCGTTTCTTCTGTAACCATGCTCCATCATACACTTGACTGTGGAATGAGACTAGATTTTATTTTGAAAATTCGAGGGCTTCTAAGGCCAGTTATGGGTTTTTCCAATACTAGGAATCATAAAAGGCCTTAGCAGAGAAGATAACAAGCTAATTGACTGCTAGTTATTATTTGGAAAACAAAGGAGATGAGCTGGAGTAGAACAACTTGCTGACATTTGTGCTCTGTTGATAATGTTGTCATTACTAAATTGTTTATCTGGCTTTGTTTGTAATCATTGCAAAAAAAATTGAATAATTTTGGTACAAGCTGCACTCCAAACTTTGACGCAATTTTTTTTATGAAAACTCAAAAAAGATGCGGCTTATACTCGAGGAAACATGGTATATACATGTGTTCAAATTGTTTGTGCTTTTATCCAGGCAGCAAAGATCAAAGGTTGCGAAGCTCTTTTGGATTGGATCCAGCCGGTGAGGAATCATTTCTGGCACTGTTCCGAAGCCTGTGGTGGTGATGCAGACAAACTCAAGGTATAAAATCTCTGTTACACTAGTTTCCCGTTTTTTGTTTAATGGTGTAAAAAGTTGTGTAAAGATTAGGAACCTCTGCTAACAGGGTAACATATAGTATACATGTACATGTAGTACCGGTACCGGTAATTGTAATATTTTTTTTAAAAACTAGGATATGTGGATTGGAGTCATCCATCATGCCTGTGGCGAACATGAATGGGACGATGGAGAATGCCAACATGGGCCATTGTCACACTTAGACAGTGAAACACAAGTGATGGCTAAGGCCTCAAAACCTGCAAAGGAGTTAAGGAAAATTGTATTTGACCCTCAGTGGCTCAAGAGTCTCAAGTTCTATGTGCTTTTTAGGTTAGATTGGATTGTCGGCAGGGAGGTTAAACACTGGTACAATCCAACTAAAGGTTATTTGGTACATGTATGCTAAGCTCTTTTTGCTCTGACAAAGGGCTAATGCTCAAAACTTCAGATGCTACTGGTTTATCATGGTGGTTAGCACACCTTAATTGACCTTTAGTTGATTATACAGTGTTTTCAGTTTACTGGGTTTACATAAATTTTGTTAAGTCCTGTAAGTCAAACACACTGAAAGTGGCCGGAACCACTCTATTTTGCATCCTGGATTGTCACTGCACTTTACAGTAAATATACCTCGTCTGGTTTCTTTCACAAACAGAACTTTGATGGTCCAGTTCCTGTATTTCCCAATGGTATGTGACTTTTTTGGTATGGAAAAAAAAACTGGCTAAAATCTTAAACTGACATTTGCCACCATGGCACCAACATGGAATGAATAAGAGGTGAACTGGGCCCTAGTCAAATCCCCATCCTCTCCCACGAACATTGAAAGTACAGCAAAAAAAAAGGTTAATTACTATCAATTGCCCCACATATCCCCACCTAGTCCCAGCCTGGGGGTGGGTGGAAGGGGTGTGTGGGAATGTATGCACTTATCAATTTATATAGCAACTGTAAGTACTAACATTTAAAAGCAGAGAAATGAGGGACATAATGTACACTGCACAGCTCTGTGCAGTGTACATGTAGGTTTCATGGGCTCTAACTTCATGTACAAATTTAATTTGTGGGTGACAGAATGATAGTAAAAACAGACTGGTTGGATACTTGACCCACACTCTTCCATTTCATTATTTATTAACTCAGTTTTATGTTGAGAATATCTGAGGAATGATGCTGACCTGTTATAATCACTCGGTGTATAAAAAAAGGAATATCACAAAATAGAAATTCTTCTTTATTTTAGGCACACAAGTAACCTCGAAAACTTCAACTCTATGCTGTTGAAATATGCACCAAAGAGAATTGCATTCTCGTAAGTCGACATTTTGTTCTATATATTGCTATGAAATGGGTCATCAAAAGTACATGTAATATTTATCAAAGTAGGAGCAGGTGGAATTAAGCAACTGTTGACATGAATGGTATACGATATAGGTTGCCATTCACTGCCTCTTGTATTCAAGAGAGTTGATTTAGCTGTAATATAAAGCTGTATAGGTGCCTACCAATGATATTTGGACAACTACATTAATATTTTGTACAATAATTTTTATAAGGAAATTAAACTCCTTTGATAATAGTAAAATTTAGTAGGCTGCAGTTGAATTTTGTAAAAGGTATTTAACTCCAGTAAGATATGTATATATCTTTTTGCAAGATAATTTTACTTTATTCTTGAAAAAAATAGGTATGACGTATTCACAGGAAGGGTCTTGTTAGCAGCTCTGGACCATAACTTCCACCTTTTCCGAAGGGAATTGGAAGGGAAGTACAAGAAGTTGTATTCCAAACGCTCCAAAAATTGGAGGGTAGAAGCAGTCAAAGAAGAGAAGAACTATGGCCACTGGTCAGCATTAGTACCTGACATCCTGTATAGACGTGCCGAAGATAAAGATTACATTGCTAGACACATTGATGTCTCTTCTTCACATCCGAAAAACCTAGCACCAACCATTGCTATGAAGGAATCCCCTGCAACTGAAGAATTGGTGAAAGCCAAACTATCCAGATTCAAAAAGCTGAAATAGTTGTTTCTAGTTCAATGTTGTGAATTTACTTAATCTGTGAAACAAACTCTATTAGACTGTATCAAGTGGACAAAATTTAACAAGAGAATGGAATTGTGGTCTATTAATTTGTAATATTATTGTTCACTGCTCTGACTTTGATTCACAGATTTAAGTAAAATCAGGTACAAATTTGGACAGAAGTTTGTTGACATTGTGTTATCATGACTACCTCCTGATGGAAAAGGTGAATAATATCCTGCAACTTAAACATATAGTGAAAGATGAGCTCAATAGCACAGTCGATTTGAACCAGTGCAAATTGGTAAACACGATAGGTAACTAGTTCCTGAAAAAAAACTAGTGTTGGTCTGCGTCAGTAAGATAAACACTGGTATATAATCAACTAAAGTTGATTGAGGTATACTAACCACCATGGAAAGCGAGTAGCAGCTGATGTTTCGAGCGCTAGCCCTTCATCAAAGCAAAAATTGGCAAACCTTGTTCCCAGGCTGAATTACACTGGCTGTCAGGTGAAAAGTAGCTGCCTGTTTTGCAAAAACAATTCCATCATTTAAGACATTTTAACCTACCCTATCGACCATAATTGAACATACAAGTCTCTGTTTCTCATTAACAGAAAGGAAGAGAACAAGATGGCAGGCAGGATTCAGCCCTGGGTTGGCCTTAATTATGCCACATTTTGGAGACTTGCCATTTACACGAAATATTTGGGGCAAAAGGGTGCCTTCCTCTATAATAAATGTTATTTGACCTGTCAGCAATATTCATATAGCCAGATGACTGAAAATGAAAAATACTTTGTGAATGTATCCTGTATGCAATATAAATACGAATAATGCACTTATCAGCTGCTTCTCCCAGGGGTAGACACTGGGCTGACCAGGGGGGTATGTTTGGGAATATAGGGGGTTTGATTGTAAGTTTTGCTCCTGGGTATAAGGGAAAATGCTTGACTTTGTTTGAAGCTTCAAGATAGGAGAGGGAAAATTCATAAGATTGTAATCTCATGACCAGGATTTTCTTTGATGTGTGATATTCCTCCAACCATGGGGGAAATCATGAGGTTTATTCCATGCTTTTTGCAACCCCCCCCCCCCCCCCCCCCCTGATTGAACTGTGGGTCTACCTTGGAGGAAGCCACTGATAAATGCACCAAGCATCTGGTAGGAAATCGGATTAAACAAAATATTGATGTTCAAGCTTGTCTGTATCCCATGTGCACTCCATTTGGTGCTGGATAGCATTGTATGATCATCAGCACAACACATGATGGAAGTACCCTTCGGTTTTCAATATTTCCAAAGCCAGTACTGTCTGTAGCATGCCTTTCTGAAAGACTTTCTGGAGTTGTCCGGGTCATCTGCTCTGATGTCACACCTAGCTCGTATATATAGCTAATGTAAGGACCTCTTGATCCAGGCAAATGTTGAATAATGTGTATGACGTGACGTATGTTAATTTTTTACAGCAAACATTTTCTATCTCCAGTGGCATGCCTCTACACACACCGCAATGCACCAACCAGGATGTTCTGGACCACTATTGGGCCATTCCATTTGATATGCACACCCCCCACCCCCCTATTGAGCAACTTGGATATCCAGAAGGGGTGAGAGGGTATCCAAGGGGGTAAAAAAGCAATTTCCTCAATAGGGCAAGACATAATGCAAGGGGGAGAAAAATCCTAAAGGGCTGGAAAGGCTATCCAACAGGGTCTGGAGAAACAGCAACCAAAAAAAAAGAATAAAAACATCCAGAGGGGGTATGCCCAAAATTATATCCAAAGGGGTATAGAAGTGACATACTCAATAGGGGGGGGGTGTGCATATAAAATGGCCCATTTGGTTTAAGTTCTGTTTCACCCTCTGCAACCTCGAGCATGTTCTTGGCGAACTCCAGGCTTCCACGACCTTGCCTTAAAAGCTGTAAGGGCAGCCAAACTTTGTCTTCTTCTGACAGTTGTTCAATGGAGACCTGTGTATCAATTTATTTACGTGGTATCAGTGGGCTGAATTAGCTAAATATACCCATATGATTCTCTAATCCACCTTGATATGTCCTGCCATTGTTGAAATATCGAAGAAAAGAATCAGGTAATGGAGCACAGTTGGAAGTTTTAAAAAGCAAACTGAAATATAAAGTAAATTCAAACCCTCACCTTTATTTATCTCAGAATTTTCAACTTCTATTCGATGTCGAGCAGTTACGCACTAGGATTGCGGTTAACAACTTCCACTGTTTCCTTGTTCTTTCAGGCTGCCTTTTTAGTAACGCATTTGCAGTCTTTTTAGCATTTCAGAGACGCATTTTTGCATGGGCATCCTTTCATTCTTGCACCTTTTCTTTCTGCTACAATTGTATTCTTACACGACCAAACCTGAAACAAACACATACACGTTTTCCATGGTTAGTGAAAGGTCGTTAGGATCCTAGACCCTTACTTACTTTAACTTTTGAACTTCTACCATCTACAATGGGATCTAAAAACCACTCCTGAATTGAAAGTTTCGAAATGAATTATGCTTACCACACGGCCAAGAGATTCTTGATGTGCAACTATAAACTGTTGATCGCTCGTCTCACTCAGGCCGGGCAAGAGCGACTGGCGAACTGATATTCGCTGCTGGCCCAGGAGAAACTTCATCCAAACTCTCATTCGCACTTCCCGCCTACTTCCATATAACTGACCTCCATTGTATTTTAAAGAGTTTTTCTTGACCCGTATTCAACGAGCCAGAGGCTCGATCGACTAGAATTGTCACGCTCGGGAAAGAGTTTCCCGTATGTAAACAATAACATGAGCGCGCAATGCCTTTTGGATGACTTGGATTCTTTAACCTTGGACTAAATGTTTTATCCCCCGCACCCACGCACCCACCCACCCCCCATTTTTTTATATTTCCCTACTTTAATTCTCAATAATTTATCAGAAAGTAACAAAATTATAATGTGATTAGTTACTCTTCTGCTCTATTCACATATTAATTTTATCTGCTAATATAAAACAATGCAGAAAACAATGTTTTTAACAAATAAAATGTCAGTCTATGCCATTAACATAAGTTCAAAGCTGTTATGCCAGGAACTCCTAGCAAAATACCTGTAGCTGTTCAGTCACTTCAGCGAATCTAGATGTCTCAAATGTCTAACATGATTAATTTATTCTCCCACTGACTAGTTTGTAATTTGATTCTTCAAAATATATGTTTTTCTTTTTTAAACCTATTATTCCAGAATAATACCCGGTCCTTTTATGTACTTATTATTCCCAAAATTATGTATAGGATAATGGATGAGCTCCGAGGTCTTCTTAGAAATAATGACCGAGCGCAAAGGTCATTATTTCTAAGAAGACTGAGGAGCAAAGTCACTATCCAATTTAATACACAGTTCCATTGTTTTAGAACAAACAAGGTTTGTTAGCTTTGTAATGAGAATATTTTTCCATGCTGATGTTGCATGTATGAGATGTAAACCGTGCATACCAAAAGGAGAGAAAACGCACTAAACTTACTCACTTGTATGCAGACATTTATATTGTAAAGGACTGTCAATAAAAAGAAAAACAGTTATACAGTCAGCGCTCTCCCGTTTGAAAGCAAGATGTATTTGTTAGAAGTAGAAGATTACGGTTGGAAAGAAATGCCTTCTCGAGCTGTGGACAAGTTTGAAGGACGACAAATGACTATTCTGGAAGGTGTCTACATTGAAGACGGATTAGGTGAAATTCTCTCGCAGTCTGTTGACATGTTGGAATATTTTAATAGAAAGGATTTTGAACCTGCGAGCCGTCTTACTAATGAGAGGGGAGAAAGCGTGGTTGAAGTTAAAAAAAAGAAAAAGGTAACTGCTACTTAACATGACTATTTCCTTGTTTAGTTTTGTGTAAGTTCAATAATGTTGGATTAATGTAATTAATGTGCTATTCCTTTTATTTCAGTGACTAGTCAGGAACACCAAATTGAGCGTTTTACCCTTCGTGAAGAAAGGAGTTTAGTGCAGTTGGTTTAAGAGTCTGTACCACGCAATACCAGAGACAAGGCTATGTGGGCATACAGAGTGTACGAGAGATGGGCTGAGTGGCGAAGTAGTACGTACGAGCCAAACAGGACGTGCTCTGCTGGCATATTATTGTTCAAGGACAAATACTGATGTAGACAGTCTAGACAGTGGAAATGCTGTAGGTGTAAAAAGTAAGATCGCAGATAATTCAGGGTCTATTGTTTTAAATATTATTGGTAAAAAATGTCATGTTACTATTAATAAGTAGATTATATTTTCGCTGCAATTGATGAAATATTGCACACATGTTAAATGATTTAACTGCTTGTAGAGTTTAAAAGTTTAAAACTTGTAGGTAATTCTGAAGCAAGAGAGCTTTAAAGTCAGTAATCTAAATCAATTACAGTAATCAATAGTAGTCAGTAATCAAAACCAATTACAGCTAGAACGGACATCTTAATTCGTGCATCATTCTTTCGTGCATAAAGAGGTGAAGAAGCATCATTTCTGTGGCACCTTCCTACAGTTCTTAAGTTATCTTCAAGCTGAAACCCGGTCTCGTCCACAAAGAAGAGCATCCTTGGATTGACAGTCGCTCTTCAGCGATAAAAATGCTGCTCGGCGGGCCATGTTCAATTGGGTTAAACGCTCGGCTGCGACTTTGGTAGCTTTGTGCCTTGCAAGTAAAATTCTTGAAATGTTCTGCAGATCACTGATACTGAAGGAACTTCGTTATTCGGCAAATTCAAGTCCATCTGCATGGTATTTTTCATTTCTTCAAGGTACATGAACGGGTTAACCACAACGACAATTTCCAAGTACGCACGTTTCCACGGGCTCATAATTTTCGGCGGTTTTTCCTGATTGTCTGGCTCGCAACTTCCCGTGGCAACAAACTTATCGGTAATATTTCGCACTGCATTAATTGAGCAAAAGTTATTTTCTTCCGTGACAGTTTTTCTTCCTGTTCTTAGCCACGATAAAAGGATTTGGTGCCACTTTTGAGTGCAAAATGAAGACCCTTTCTCGTAAATACCGTCGTTGTTGTTCAGTCGCCATGCCATGGCTAGAAAAGACGTCAAAACTTGGAAGAGTTATCTCTCTCTGTTTGTCATAGCCCCATATCGACACCACAAAGTCGAATGAAAAAAAAAAGAAAAAAGATGAGCTCCAGCTACAGAAACAAGAAATCATATGTCGAGAAATGCGCTCAATAACATCTATGACGTATACAGAAACCCCTTCACTGTCAGGCACACTTACGGCAAGTGCACCATCAACCAATCAGAGATACAGCACGGCTACAGCACAGCTACGGAAATACTGAAATCTGCTCTAGTTCAGTTTAGATACCAAGACTCTGATACTAAGACAATTAGCTTAATGCGTCATCATGGTTGTGTTGCGGACTGCTGCGCCATTTTTGCAGTTTTCTGCTCCGTGTTGTTACTGAACTGGCAAATTTGCTACAACCAAGAGCTATGCTTTCATAATGCTACTTTTTGTGGAAATCAAGCCAATATAGTTAGGTTTGGGACTGTGAGCAATGTGTTTTACAATGAAGCATGTGTCAGTGGTCACCATCTTGCTCCCCTTGCTGCCTTGTCGCAGAAGGTTCTTCGCCAGTAGGGTTGGCTACTAAACTCAGTCACCCACTTCCAACTTCAGCGACTTGTTTTGAGTTGGGATACTTACTGGTATTCTGTCAAATCCCGGGCCTTCAATCGCTGACAGCAGCTTGGACAATCATTGCAATGCTTTGTCACAACCCACAGACCAGTCATCTTCGTTCATGGCTTGCCAGGACACGATATTACTTGAGTTCCCCAACAAACACCTGAACTTCTGCCATTATAATGTTTGCTCTCTCACCAACAAACCAAACAAACTGGATGAAATCATCCGTTTCCGATCGAAGGAGTGGCAAGCCAAATCTAATGTTTGTAATCTCAGAAACATTCCTCAATGATTCCTGGTCAAATGCTTCCTTGGCCGCAGATAACTACTCCATATTCCGCGCTGATAGAAGAGGGGAAAAGGGTGGAGGAGTGCTTATTGACGTCCCAGCTCATCTACCGGTAAAAAGATGTGATCTCGAAATGAAATGGATTGAATGCATCTGGTTTGAACTAAAATTCCGGTGCTCAAAGCCATGTTTCGTTTCGTTTATTTACCGGCCTCCATCCTCTGATGCTTCGTATCTGGAACTTTTAGATGCTATGCTGAACAAAGCTGATTGCCAGGGTAACCAGACATTAATTTTGACTTACTATCCAGAACACCTGTAACCAATCGTTTCTTGAATTTAATGCAGTTATATAATCTTCAACAGCTTATAACTGTACTTATTAGGCCGATATCTGGATCGCTTTTAGATCACATTTTTGTCTCTCTTAAGGATTATGTTCAGGCACTCTACGATCTCCCTAAGTGATCATCTACCTATACTTACTTCCTGGAAATCCAGGAGCATTAAGTATAGCATTAAGCAGCTGGGCACAAACCTATAGTTTTTCGCTCGCTAAAGAATTTCTCTGTTGATAGTTTTTTAGCCGACTTGGTCTACATTCCATGGAATGCAATGGATATGTTTACAGACCTTAACGATGCCTTTGGGCACTGGTACAGTTTATTTAACAGCGTAACTGACTCGCACGTTCCTTTTAGGAAACAGTTTCAGCCCGAGTGGTTTTCTGCTGAGATAGGTACGGCTATTAATAGGCACAATAATTTACATAAGAAAGCTATTTTGAAAACAATGAATCCTGTTGACACGAGTGCCACGCGGCGCGTAATATAGTAGTGCATCTTATTAGGAACGCAAAGAG
The DNA here is from genome assembly GCA_030867875.1 of Actinernus sp. WN-2022. Taxonomy (NCBI): domain Eukaryota; kingdom Metazoa; phylum Cnidaria; class Anthozoa; order Actiniaria; family Actinernidae; genus Actinernus; species Actinernus sp. WN-2022. The sequence continues at coordinate 959,392 of JAOWCC010000569.1, read as the reverse complement.
CACATTCTATCGTGAATCTATCAACCGCAACGTGTATAATCCAAAAAAAACTATGGCGCATTATTCGTAATCTGGCTCCTTCTAAATGCCCTAATCTGCCTAGCCACCTGATCATTAACAGCAAGAACTATCACAATAATTTTGACATTGCTAACTTACTCAACAAACACTATTACATCTACTGTTATAAACTCAGTAGCCCTCCTGGTAGTTCCAACTAGGACCACCTTAACGAGTTTGTTATCTCCAAGCTTCCATCTGGTGTTTGATTCGATATTTCACCGGTTTCTGCTTTTCCACTGTCAAGGCTGCCGGTTTGGACGGTCTTAACAGCTATTTTTTTAAATTGCCGATTCCTCGATTTTTCCCAGACTTGTGGAAAATTGCCAAAGTCTCGCCAATGTATAAAGACCGCTCGCTCTTTGACCGCTCCAATTTTCATCCAATATCCATCCTCGATGTGGTATCTAAAGTCCTAGAGCGCCACGTACTCACAGTTTGGCTTTAGTAGGTTCCGTTCATGTGAGCTTGCCATCGCTGATCTTTTGGACAAGATACTGAGCAATATGGATAACAAACTTCTATATGGACTTCTCCTAATCAACCTGAAAAAGGCATTTGACCTGGTCGATTACAATACGCTACTCTACAAGCTCCATGTCTATGGCTATTCCCCCTCGACTATCGTGTGGTTCTGCTCCTATTTGTCAGGGCATACCCCTATTCCTGGGCACTATGTCGGACGCACTTCCAGTGTCTGTAAGTGTGCCACAAGGCAGCATCCTCGAGCCGCTTTTCTTTCTTATATTTATTAATGACCTACATTTGCAGCTATACTTTACCACTTACCAGACAATGTTTGCCGACGACACTACTACACTCACCTCTGGCCACTCTTTCGTCATTAAATTAAGTCACCTTAGCTGTGTTTCCATGGACAAGGCAAAACAAAATGGCATCTAAGACCAACACATCTAAGACCAAGTCTTTACTTGTCACCTCCTCTCGGAAATTCCGTACGCTATTACTTACTCTGCATTAAATGTGGTAGTCAACGGTAACAGTATCGAGCAGGTCGACCATGCCAAAATACTAGGCGTCACTTTAGACGGTTACATGTCATGGGAACATCACGTCGACAACATCTGTGCCATCATCAGCAGTAGACTGTCTCTGCCCCTTCAAATCAAGCCCTTCCTCGCCTATGATTGTACATTACGCTTTTATACTTTAACTCACGCATCCATAACCATTTTATCTACTGTTCTGCCGCTTGGAGAAACTGCTCCCACTTCCTCATGCTGCGGCTTCTTCGGCTTCAAAAACGCGCTGCCTGAATACTCTTGGATGCCGACTTTTCTCAGCCCTCTGTTCATCTGGCCTCCCAGCTTCAATGGATTCCGATCACCGACCTGATTAAATGTAGGAACATCTACTTCCCTTTACCATCCTTCTAAATCCTGATGCACCTACATGTTTTAAGAACACGTTTCATTTCCCCTCTACTACTCGTAGAGCTTCTGGCTACTGCACCAGAGCCAGCCAACATAACCGCTGTACCTTACACTCGCAGTATTTCCGGCAAGTCCACTCTGGCTTACAGCACTGCTACATTTTTCAATTCCCTGGATCCTTAGTGCAAGCAGCTTACTACATCTACTACTACGCTCACTTCTGGCTTCTATTACACATAAGCTTCGTAACCTTTTTCTTCCGCACCTCTCCTCAGCTACAACGTTCGCTTCTTGCTTCACTACTGCTGCATTTCTGGCGCTGTGTCCATTGCATAGTCTGCTAGTAAGTTTATCTGTTTTTGAATTTATTTGATATTAATTATCGGTATATTTATTACAATTATTTATTATATCTTGCAATATTGTATCTCGTGTGTACATTTCTCCCATACCTTTTTTCTTTTTTAAAATTTATTTGTAACATAGGTCTGTATGTTAGATAACTATGTAAGGTTAATGTGTCTTCCGTCTTTAAATAAAGAATATTGCATTGCACTGCACTGCACTGCACTACCGGCTAAGACTGCAAGACTGATCATACAGGATTTATTATACCATTATTCCTTCAACTTGCACGGCCACAGCTTATTGACCTCACTGTTCGTTTCTCGTGCGTCGTGTAGCCTTCGCATTCTGCACATCGTTGCTTTTGCCTACATTTCTATGGTACTCTTCCAATTTGCTTTTTACCCATAGCCCTTAATGGGGAGCAGCCAGAGAGTATGAAATTATCGACCGACTCATGGACAACATATCAGCAGACACGTGGCCGCTACTATTGGCCGAAAATTGGCCGCAGGTGGCTAAAGTGGGTATGATCTGCATATGCAAACTGGTGATTCTTGCTGAACAAAAGTATGTTAATATAGACATAATTTGGGTGGCAATATCTTTGTTCCAGTATAACGTATAACCCCCAAACTTGACATTCTTACTAATTTTATTGTGGTCCTTTCACCAGTGCTACTTGTTTTTCTGTCCAAAAACAAAATTAAAAAGTAGGAAAACTTCAATTCGGAAAACTATTGGTCTTGGGAGTGGGGTCTAAATACCGGCCACGAGGCTTTTCATATTAACTGCCTTTTTCCTTCTTTACACAAATTATCGTAGAATTGACTTGAATCAAGAAGTTGCTAATGTCCCGAATATTAATTACAGCAGTTTGTCGGTCCTTTTGAATATTCGTGTTTGAAACTACCCGTTATGCAATGAAACAAACATGTATGATACATCGCTTTGCCACTTTTGGATCAGCACAATGGCTTAGCCATTTACAAGTTAATATTGTTGTGGCGATATCCACCTATAATAACCTATAATATAATAACCTGGTCCTGACTAATCCTCATATCGAACAGAGAAACCACAAAGGATTACACACTCTTCATTGCATCTTTTGTAACTGAAACGGACAACTACGGTAATAACCGTACTTTAGTTGATGTACTAAATCCGCTTAACATACTTCGGTACAGGCCTAATGGACCCTCTGATTTACTACATGAAGATGTTTTATTTTATAACCAAAGGACTAAATACAAAACGAAACTACAGGAACTATACAAATCGGCATGTACTAGCTCCCTCTGATAATACCTGTTCTAATTGCACTAACAATGACAGATGCAGCCGTACTATACCTGTGAGAATATCCAACATTCTACTCCATATCACCACAACACGCTGTTTAATGATATAGACAACAAAGCAAGTAATTGCATTAGCATTCCAACGACTGCACAAGGCTTTAATTCTACAACACCTCCACGCTTTTGTTTGATAAATGCTCGCTCGCTGCTACCAAAGCTAAATGAATTGTCAGCTGATTTAACCTCCAGCTGGATAGATATAGCGGCAATAACTGAATCCTGGCTCCATGATGAGATTGATGATGACTTACTATCTATCAATGATTTTATCGTTCATCGCAGGGACCGATCAAACGGCCATGGTGGAGGAATCTGTGTTTACTTATTCCGCAGTATTTCATGCAAACGTAGAATTAACATAGAGAATCCGAATTTTTAATGTGTGTGGCTCTGGCCCACTTGCCTCCCAAGAACTCTATCTGGAATTGCCATTTGCATTGTGTATAATCCTCCTGATCAGTCTGCCCAAGAGCAGCGTGATCTTCATGAATATTTCGTGAATACTACTGATTTCATCCGTGATAAGTACCCTGACTGTGGCTTATCCATTCTTGGTGACTTTAATAATTTAGATATCTCTAACTTAATTACTAGTCATAGTTTAAAAAATAGTTGTTAAACAACACACTAGGGGTCAGCCATCGTAGATCTCATTACTAATTTGCATAATTTATTCAACAAACCATTTATTCTAGCACTGCTAGGTTCGTCTGACCACAATATTGTGCAATGGTTTTCAATTGCTAAGAATACTAGTCGGAGCAAAAAAAGCTAAGCGTCGCGTGCATTGCTACACTCGGTCTGGGTTCAATACTTTCAGACAGTGGGCTGCACTTCGTGATTGGTTTAGTGGGATTGGATTAAATCCCGTGATAGGTGCTTTAGCTTCGTCATTTACCTCCGCACTTGACCTCTTCTTTCCTACAAAAAGCGTTAGTATTCATCACACCGATAAACCATGGATGACTACACCTATCAAGCAGTTTTATGTATGAGCATCAGAAACCCTTCCATAGTGGAAACCCATATCAGTGGCAACTCTATAGGTATAAAGTTCAAACTGAAATCGCTTAAAGGAAACGGAAATGTAATACTGAAAAAGGCCAACATTTGAGGAACGATGACTGTCCACAATGGTGGAAGATTGTGAACAAAATGTTGGGTAGGTCTGAAAATACTCAGTCATTTTGTTTCAAGCATGGTGACATTTTAACTGACCTGAGCCTATAAATTTAATACACTCTTTGTCTCTGTTAATGTAGACATTCCACTTCTAGATTTAATGAGTCTGCCAGCCTTCATCCCAGCCGCTGACCAAGTTCCCATAATTCAGCCTTATGAAGGCTGTAAAAACTCCTTAGTGGACCTGATAACATACCACCCCATGTCCTTAAATCATTTGCTTAGGAGCTTGCTGAACCTGTAACTAGTATTTCTAATGTTTCTCTATCTTCAGGGACAGTACCTACGGTTTGGAACGACTCCAATACACACCCATTCCACACACAAAACGGGCAAATCGCTTAGTTTATGTCCCAGCCGTCTCAATACCCGAAAAAGGGTTAGAATCATGGGGTAATTATTTTTTATAAGAACAAGAAAACAAACATAACCATCATGGCATCTTTATAATTTGACCTTAAATAGCTCATTTTCACCCATTTGACGATGTCCCCAGCTCAATGTTACTATAAACGAGCTAATTTTAAGAGTTGTTAAATCCGTTAGCTAAAACGTTATTGTGTCTTTTTCTCAGGGGATAAAAGGCTAAACGGCTAGTTGTACTCTTTTGGTCTGGTTATTGAATTTACATTTTTGATAATCAAAAAACAAATTGCCACCCTGGTGCAGAATCACTATCACTGCTTCTTTTTATACTAATCGCTCCTTAATTTTATATAAAACTTATATTCAATTTGGGTTTTGGCCAGACTACGGCAATCACTTGAAGTTGTCCAGCCAGGTGCGTATGATTAAGCGTGTAACCAGCATTATGTTACCAGAATTCCTAGAATACAATTTCAAGTAGAGGCACAATATGTTTTGTAGTAATAGGACTTGGTTTGACATTGTAGCCTGCAGTATATAAACGCTCATGTCTGAATAACAAAGATGTGGCAAAAAACAACAAGTTCTGTAACGTCCATCGCTGTCACATCCATCGCCGCATTTTCCAGACCAGTCTCGATAAACGTTGTACACCGTATTGACCTATTTATGACGTTTTGCCTGACAAAAATAGAACGCTCAGTGTAACGCGAGACACAGAAAGCATGCAATCTCTCTTTCAGTATGTGACGAGACACGTGCTTTACATTACTTAAATTGATCTTATTCCTCTAGGCAACGTCTGTTTTAGTGATAAAGAATCAAAGGTAAGTGATTAATATTTGTTTTCAACTAAGTAGAGTACTTTCAATTCATTTAAAACATAGTTAATAGAGTGGAATGGTTAAGAAACCCGGCAAACTTCAAAAGGGCTAACAAAGGCGCTGTGATTTAGGTTGGAAGGGGTAAGACAAAAGATTGTGCACGATCATAGTTCATTAGCGTTCCCTGAACGACTGAACTCACACGTTTCTATTGGCTGATTGATTAACATGTTGGAATTTCTATTGTGTTTTGTGCACGATGGTGGTTGAAAAAAGCTAACAAAGACCTATAACAAAGAAGGTCCCTGAGTTTCCTAACCATTCCACTCTATTAACTATGTTTAAAACGACCATTAGTTTGTGTATCACGATTCACTGATCATTTTGTTTACTTTTGAGACGCCAATATAACATGGTATTGGCGTCTCAGAATACCAGCCTCTGATTGGCCCTTTCGTGAGCCCTTGTAGTTACATGGGTTCCCGGTCAAGTTCAGAAGTCGTTTTTCAACAGCATGTATTGAGCACGTCGTGGCAAGATTTCTACAATTTCACCTTCAAATCGTTGTAAATTACAAGATAAGAATCTTCAATCCTAAATATAATAGGTTGGCATTGTAGTTTTCGTCAGAAATCTAACACTCGTATCCGCTAAAGTACAAATTTCGCCGTCTCAAAGCAGTAAAATTGCAAAAGTCGTTATTTCAAAGAACAAAAAACTTACTTCTTTTAAAATTAGATAATTCACTTATCATTTTTGAAACTGATGTTTATTTGACAATAATTGATGTAGAACTAGAAGCATTGAAGAGATTTCAAAACACGTCGCGAAAGTTTTCTCCACTCAAGTCTCAAGCCGTGAAACTGTTGCCATGGATATACTAAGCGCCTTTAGATAATTGAAATTACGATCAGCATGAGTTTTTGGTGCTTCATTCTCTTCTTTCTTTTAACAATTCCCGACTTAATTGTTGAATCGTGATACAAAAGTAATTGCGATTTTGAGACGCCGATACCGAATTATATTGCCAGCGTTGGAAGAAAATATATTTTCTCCCAACTGGCCGGCAATATAATTCGGTATCGGCGTCTCAAAATCGCAATTAGTTTATAATATTAACGTAAATGTAACGTTTTTACTCCCCAAAAAGCAATATATATATTGTATTGAAGGTTTAGATAAAAAGAGCTAGTTCTATCCCAAAATAACGAGTGAAAATATGTAAATTAAACAAGTTTGATCAGGACCAATCGAAATTGTGTACATTAGAATATTTTGACAGGATACCACTTGCGTTATCATCTTAAATGAGAAACATTTTGTTACAAATGGCAAAAAACTGTAGCAGAAATACGGCAACGGCAACGGCAAAAGCTGCAGAAAGGCGAAGAAAAGGCGAGCATACGTGCCCACAACATAACTCGACCAGGTGGCTCTTAAAAAAAGAGGCTACAGCAACAACAACGAATTCAGTTGTATCGTGAGAAACAAAAGAAAGTAGTGGCTGTGCAGACCCGAAAAGCACAACAGAACGTACTCGACAGGAATCGTAGAACGAGAGGCCAAAGCAGTCAGTCCTCCTTGCTACTTGTAAAATTCAACTTTGACAGTGCTGCGAAACGAGAAAGTAGCTGAAGGAGAGTAAGCAGGGCTCTATCAAATGTGCACTGTGAAATACAATACCTTAAAACGCAAAAAAGGATGCACAGAAGGAAACCTGGAGGCTCCGAAAAATGGCACAATGTTCTGCTGCAAAATTAAGCTGTACCAGTGACAACAATACGGCAAGAAATACACCGAAAAACAGATCTCGTCGAGAACTTCGGGAGGCAAGCCTCAACCCAAGACGTGTATCACCCAAGATACAGAAGAAACTGGAATTTGCAAATGCCTTAATCCAGGAAGTTAAAGAGAATGTGGTCCACCAGAAAGTAGGCAGCGAAAATTAGGGATAGTGGGAAAATTGTAAGAAAGTATTGCCCGTTGAGTCAGATTAACATGAGAACTGGGATTTCACAACGGTTACTCCAGCGCAAAGCCAAAGTTGGACCTATAGCTAAAAGTGAAGGTAACTGAGTTTTTATGTTACATGATGACAACTCAAGAATGATGCCTGGAAAGACTGACTATAAGAAGCACGAGGAGGAGAAAGACCAAAAGCGATATCTCAATGACTATCTAGGCAATTTGCATCAAAAGTTTAAGGCTGATAATCCAGATGTTAAGATCTCAAGGTCTCTTTTCTGTAAACTTCGTCCTAGCTACATTTTTACCACCTCATTCACGTCCCACACCACACCTGCCTGTGCCAGCGCCATCATAAACCTAGCTCTTAAACTGCTCTGTTTGAGGTCAATGGGGATAGAGGTCAGCAAAAGCCCTGACGTCTTTATCAGCCAGTGCAAAGATGATCAACTTGATGATGTCTTTGAGCAGTGCGACAAGAAAGTAAAGTACAGCCAGTGGAAGTTGAAAACAGGAAGACAATGTCTATCGTCGAAACAGTAGTTGATAAAGGAAAGTTCTCTGTCATTTCTAGAGCTGATGTCAAAGAATTCAGGGCCCATGCAAACAGAGTGACAGTACAGTAGGACCAGTTTAAATCCCTGAAGTCCAATCCCCAGGAAGGCCATATGATCGTCCAAATGGACTTTGCCTAAAATTACACATGCTCGTCTTTGCAAGAGGTCCAGTCTGCCTACTGGAACACAATAATGGTCACTCTGCACCCAGTGGTGGCATATCATGCACCAATGAATGCCGGGGGGGGGGGAGGTGGGACCAGGGATAGGGATTTTATCGTCCATGTTTGTCCATGTCCAGTTGTTCCTCTTAATGATAGATCCTCCACTAGACTTTCTCAAAGTCCCTTAAAACGAGATTTTCATTTCCCACATTCGCTTCTTTAAAACGAGATTTTCACTTCTCTGGTTGATTTTCACTTTTTTCACTTCTCTGGTTTAAGGGACTTTTGCTACCCGTTTCGCGCGCAATTTAACGGTGTATTTTTCCACCGGTGACGTAAACAAAGCTGTCCAATAGAAATAGGGCATTTAGCCATGACGTCATGACCCGCCATCTTGAATCTCTCACATCGTAGAATCAGAATGTCTTTAAACAAGATCGAGGAAGCAATTGCCTTGGGTTTAGAAAAAGTTGGTTATACGACTTTAAGAGAAAGTCAGCGAAAGGTTGTTGAAGCCTTTCTAGATGGGAAAGATGTGTTTATGTGTTCTCCGACGGGATCGGGAAAGAGTCTTTGTTTCGACAGTCTTTGTTTCGACTGTTTGGCCTTCGGTGTCCAGCAAGCTCGAAGTCAGGTCTTGATTAAGTCAGTTTGTATCATTATAGGGCCACTTATTTCACTTATGAAGGATCAAGTTGCCTCGTTGAAGAAACGTGGTATTGCTGCAGCGTGCATCGGCCCGGAAAGTACTGCAACTGAACTCGATGACATCACGAACGGCAAGTATAACCTGGTGTTTGGAAGCCCAGAAGCGCTTTTGAATTATCATAGAACAATCTTTCGAAGCGAGTACCTGAAAGATTTCATCAAAGCTGTATTTGTGGACGAAAGTCACTGCATTGCAAAGTGGTAAGAGTTTATCTTTTTTCTAGTACATGTACATGTAGCTATCCTTCAGACTGCAATTTGCCTTTATAGAATTGGGTAATTGTTGTTTATTGAGGAATGGCAGGACAAAACAAGCTTATTCCTGTTTAGCATGCATCCAAAAAAAAATTATTAATCATATCTAGAAGTGGACATGAGGCATGAGCTTTGCAATTTACAAGTAACCTACATGTGTAGTTTGCAATACCAGGTGCAGCCCAACATCAAACAATATTAATCAAAAACTTATTACAGTGGAACTTTAGATTTATCAAACTCCCAAGAGAAGCAATGTTTTCAAAATAACCAATGTTATTCTGTTAAATTTGGCAGAATGGCACAGCCAAACTAAACAAACTAAGGGGGTGTTTACATGATACTGGAACAAGTTTCATTCCAGATCGACTTTCTTACATGCAAGTCAGTGTAAGGGATGAGAATCAGACTGATGTGGAGCCCTCACTATCAAAAACCAGCATGAATACAAAAAGGGTAAACACGGCTCAGTAGAGTAAAAGTCAAATACGCATGCATTACCCACCCCAGTCTGCTCGGTCACTTGATTTCGTTACGGAATGAAAGTGATACCGCATTTACATGATACCGGTACATATCTCATACTGGAATGAAACTTTCGATACCTAACGATACGAGAACCAGAGTGAATTCATTCCAGGATGACTTCAGTTTTGTTCCAGTATCATGTACATTGTAAACAGAGGAACCAGAGTGAACTCATTCCGGAATGAAACTCGTTCCAGTATCATGTAAACTCCCCCTAAGATGCATCTAACATTTATGAAAGGCACTAGCTAGTTTGTTTATCATTTGTTCTCAACATAACATGACATAACATAAATTACTTTATTTCAGGGGGAAAGACCAAGGAAGTACATAAGCATTCAGGAGTGACTATGGCCGTCTGGGAGAGCTACGTTCCCTGCTGCGGAAGGAAGTGCCATTTGTGTCTTTAACTGCTACTGCAACCAGGCAAACAAAGATGATTATCATAAAGGATTTATGTATGAAGGACTGTGTAGAGGTATTAAGTGACCCAAATAGACCTGACACTCGTTACTCTGTTGTAGAGATTGATGCCACTGACTTACATGGATCATTCAGTTGGTTAATTGAAGAGTTGGAACAAAAGCAGCAGAACACAGCCAAAGTGATTGTATTCTGCAGAAGGAAAGAGCACATGAAAGAACTTTATGAACTTTTTAGCCAATATTTAGGGGGCAAGGCATATTATACACCAACAGGAGAGGAGCCAAAAGATGACAGAAGCCGTCTTTTTGCAATGTACCATAAGAGAACTGACAAACGTGTGAAGGAAACTATTTACTATTTACTTTACTGATGCTAGCACTAACAGCCTGTCAGACAATGATAGTGATATGTCCTTTTCATCTGACAGCACTATTTTTAGAGCTAAAAAAATGCATGGAATTATCAGTTCTGAAGAAGAATCTTCAACAGAGTCCGAATCTTAGATTAAATGAGTCTGAGAATAACATTCCATACTCAATCAAGAAAAGTATTACTTAATCGCCAATATTTTATTATGTTATCATTTGTTTAAGCCTGTTCACACTAGCATTGTAATCGTAAGTAGCATTAAAACCTAGCGTGAATCAAACATTGTAATTGTAAGCAACGTGGTGAGAGCGCCATAATCGTAATCATAAGGATCAGAAGGTTTTCTTTTTGCTTGCGATCTACATGTAGTGTGAACTGGGTAAACATAATTACAAGTGCAATCATAAGAATGGGCCAATCACAAGGCTCATAACCAGGCTTACATATACAGACAGAGCAAACATCATGAAAGCGAGGCTTACATTTTGCTTATGAATTATTTATTCACACTAGATCGTAACTCTCTTACGACTGGGATTACGATTACAACGCTTTCGTCGCTGGTGTGAAGTAGCTTTAGAGATCATTACACTGTCCTTGATGCCATTTGACAAGTTCAAGTTCAAGTTCGTTTTATTTTGCACTATTTTTTTTAAAGATAATTACACAATAAAATAATCGTAGAAAGAAAAAGAGAGATACGGTAATAATAAAATAGTTATGATTTTCAAGAATGTGCATAGAGGTCAAAGGAGCCATAGGCTTTCTAGTTGACCCCTATCACAAGAAAAATAAATGAGGATATTTGGAGCACAGAAAATACATAAATATCTATTGTACAAGTTTGCTTGAGTGGTAAGCGGCTAGAATAAATATTAATAGGAAGAAGAATTTATTTACTTACTTACCTTAAGAGTTTGCTGTTGTCCTTTTGTGTCCCTGGGGTCTAGAAATGGCGTTTATGGGGCATTTCTCTAACTTTGAAATGCCATTTCTAGACTCCAGAGAAACAACAGGACAACAGCAAACCGTCTCTTAAGGTAAGTTTATTTTCTTTATCTGAGAATTAAGTTAAATAATGGATTGACATATATAAAAGTGGTCACACAGCTGTGAGGTTTTCTTGAGAACCCTAGCTATAGTATATGTGAGTAAGATCTTGTCTACTGACCGGTTACGTTTTTTTTATGAATCAGGGTAGGGTTTTAGTTCGTTTAAAATTCCCAGCATAATTTTCCGTGTAATTATGTCTGTGCCACCACGAACTCAACCTCCCCCTACGCCCGGGGGAAATCGTCTCCCCACCCAGGGTAGGCGAAATAGGTGGAATATTGCGCTACTCCAGATTGTAACCTGGTTTTAAGCTTTTCTTTCGCTTGCACTGGAATTTCTGACAACACTAATAAAAGTCATACTGAGCGTGTACTATATTCCATATATTTCCGTTTGTCAACCAGATGAAGCCCATTTCTTCTTTACTGTAAATGGCAGCAAGAGCATATATTTTAGTGAATCACATGAATGATTTTACTGTTGTTTACAATATCAGAAGTAGCTTTTTTAACGATTGTAGAATCCTAAAGGTACTGAAATCGACTTCAGCATAAAACGTAAAGAAAAGACATCGCTTGCCTTACTCTGTCTCCCTCCCTCCTTTCCGAACTTCTGGTGCTAGGTATTTGGCTTTGCAGCAATGCCTTCGATGAATGTTTATCTTGTCTTATTTCTTCAGATATGAGTTCCTTCGATGATCCCTTGGCCCCTCATTTCTCGACTACTGTGTCTATCACTTGGGAAACGGTCTGTTTTTCCTCATCGTGGCATGCACTCAAACAACACTCTGACAATAGTGATGCCAGGTACTCTTTTTGGCTTACACAAAGATCTGAATTTCTAACGAGACCTGAAACAACCATGCGGGCTGATCAAAGCCAGGTCCCGGCTAATCCACAGATCGAATTGGAATTTAGTGTGTTGGTTTTTGCGAAGGCAGGAGAACCCGGAGAACAACCCTCGGAGCAAGGGTGAGATACCAACAAACTCAACTCACATATGGTACCACGTCCGGGAATGGAACCCGGGCCACAGTGGTGAGAGGCGAAGCACTAAACTACTGCACCACCCTGGCACTCTAGATTGTTCAGTTGTCCCATGATTTCAGCTGATTTTTGTTTAATCTTTATTTTTTAAGAGCTGGCATAAAACGTGATTCTTCAATATCGAGGAAAAACTGGTGTGCATAGGAAATAGACCACGATAAATCCGGCGGACTGCTCGAAACAGTAGAAGAACTGGATAACGGGGGACTTGCTGGTGGATTTGCCTGTTGTGGCGGGCTTGGAACTTTCGGTGGGCTTTCTGCTTTCGGTTGGCCTGTTCGCTTGTACAGCTCGATTTTGGCAAAATCTCCCGATTTAGAACTACCAGTTGGCTTTCCATAGGGAACATGGCTGTTTTGAGAGTGCTGGTTGAAATGCCTCAGTTTGCGATGCCTCAGTTTGCGTTGACTGGGTTTTCAATGAAGTAGCAAATGTTGAGGGATGCTGAGAGTCCTCTTGAGAGTCGGGAAAGAGCGAGACACGTCTTTTTACACTGTTTGACTTGTCTCTTGTTTCGTCTTCTTCAGCTTCACTTCTCGACCGCTTGACGACTGTTTCTCCTCTCCGTTTTCTAATTATTTCTCGAGCTGCCTTGAAACTTTCAGTTATTTTATCGACTTTCTTCAATAAGGTCACATTCTTTTCCGAACAAGAACGGCAAATAACGTTCGATAAGTATGAAAACCCAGATCCAGTTGGGCAGAGTTCACAGGAAATTTCAAGAATTCTGTCGAGGTTCTTGCAAACTTGGATCTTTTTAGAGCCGTCAAATAACTTTCTCCTCTTGTCTACATCAGAAATCAGGTAACCACATTACAAACAAATAGATCCCTTTGATTTTGGTGTCAGTGCAACTCTACAAAACGATTTTCAACATATGTCAATCGCGCCAGAATATTTAATTAGATTCAAATCCTCACAAGTGAAACAACAGCGAAATACATATTTCACTGTTTTTCTCTTAAAACAATCTTAGTTAGATATACTGTATAAAATATTTGGATTCAAGTTGATGTACACGTTCGTACAAAACTCCAAATAAAATACTGTCTGTCTGTTGACCCGTAGGTAGGTTATTTAATTTTCCTATTTGTCAAACCGCGAAGAGCCTGGTACCATGGTTTTATCCTGCACTGTGCATGTCACATGACATTCGCTGCTTGGCGTTGTTCTCTCGCTTCTATCTGGGCGAAGATGAGCGCTTCAGTGGCCTAAACATGTTAGTAAATTGACCTTCAAGTCTGCTTTTTTCTTGTACACTGTACATTGGCTATGTTTTTTAAATTCATGTTGATGCTTTTTGGTAATTTAAATGTTTGAATGTAGTCACGTAGTCACTTGTTGGCTTGATTGCTGTCGGGTTTTATAGATGAAAGGCAGTAAAGCTGCAAAGGCGAAATTAGCAAAGGAGTACCCAGTAATGTATGACAAATCCAAGTCAACATTCGATTGGCACTTGAACAAAGAACTGCATTTGTGCTTTGTTGCTACTATCAAGATGGATGTAGCCACCCAGTTGTCAACAAGGTCAAACGAATGAGATAACATGGTATCCGGGAGGTCGATGGAAATTTTTTTGCCGTTACCTCTTCCAGATCCTGGTACAGACTGTAAGAAGTGTACCAATTTAGCGAAGTACTGAAATTCTTCAGTGAGAGAGGACAGTTGCCGAAATTTGCACAGCACTGTGATATCAGACACGGCACATAAATAATAGGTGCTTTTATTCCCACTTTTCGCTTAGTTGAAATTGTGAAGACATATTGGAGCATTCAGCTTGTTTATGTGTTGCTTTGACTTTAATACTCATGTTTTCCCCTCCCACTGCATTTATTGATCAAAGACCTCCAGGGGGGATTTTGAAGTACTTTTGACATGAAATGTATGCCCAAGGGTGGGGAATTTGATGGTGAAAATCATCAAATTGTCTACTCCCTGCCCCATGCCCCATGCCCCTTGCCCCCCCCCCCCCCCCCAGCTTAACATTGATTGGTGCATTACTGTGGTGGATCCGATGATACTAGCCTCGCAAACCAGAGTACCGTGTTTACCTCAGATGAACTAAGCCAAAACGCGAGTACTGTGTACGCTATCATCAGGAAGCTGATACCAGAACTGGAAACAATGCATCCTGATGTGCGCTACCTTCATTACTACACTGACAGCCCCATAGTGAATATAGGAATAAACTATATTTTACATTGTGATGCAGCACGATGAAGAGTTTGGAATGCCAGCATCTTGGCACTATTTTGAGGCTGGCCATGGGAAAGGTCTCTGTGATGGTGTAGGGGGCACCACCAAGAGGCTGGCCAATGAGGCAGTCAGGCAACAGAAAGTGACCATCCAGGGAGCCAAATATTTCTATAGCTGGGCACAGAAAAGGAAGGACAGCTCAATCAAGTACTACTTCGTATCCAATGAAGACTATTCCAAAGCCAAAACAGACATCGAAGGGTTTGGCGATGTACCAGCGGTACAAGGAACGATGAAGATACGTGCTGTTGTTGTTAGCCCCTCAGATTAATCGCTGTAAAAGACACCTAGTGTTTTTGCAGCACCTGCTTTGTTAACGGAAGTTTTGCTGTCGATTCCCCCATGTGGATGGGAAACACCTCAGATCAAGCCTGCCAGCATTGAAGGTAATTAATACATTATTTAAGATGCGAGTTTTTCGTTTCATACACTTGCCAAACGCTTTTACAAAAGTATAAGTTCCTTTTGTTGTGTTCTCTCTTTCCAGATACAAATAATGGCATTGTGGTGGAGAAGGGTGACTGGGTCCCTGCTATCGGTGACAAGGCATGGTACGTTGGACAGGTCCTTGATGTGGATAAGAATGAAAAGGATGCTAAAGTTTCCTTCATGAAAACATCGACAACACTGCTGCTCCGCTTCAAGTGGTCCACCTAACCGGATGTAATATGGGTAGACTTCAGTGATGTGCTATGCGTCATCGAGGAGCCTACTTCTCACGAAAAATCTCGGAGGAATTTAGAGTTTAGCGACAAATCACTTGAAATGTTTGAAGGCTTCCATGATGGCCGGGTTTTGGCCAATAATTAAGGCTGAAAATAGACAGCAAGAAGCTTTACAATTGATAAAGCTTTTTTGTAACATCTGTTACCACATAGAATGAAGTGCAGCGAAAGACGTAACACAATTATACAGTTACAGTTAGTGAAGAAAATTGTTTAAATCCCGGTAAAGTTCAGGATTTACAAATAATCAGTTTTTTTTACAGATAAATTACAGAATATTATTTGGTGTCGACGTAATACTAATTATGAAATAGGATTGAAAGAATGCAACGTTGCACAAAAAGCATGCACATTTTATCAATTATATCAAAATACGAATGTTAGCTTAAGATACCTGATTTTACCTGTATTAGTTGACATTGTGAACAATAGCACTTTTTGTAATAGTTTGTAGCATCCGTTGCCATAAGTAATACGGTTCATTTCCTCTTGGGATACAGAAAAACAAAAATACATCACTCAAGGGAAATGTCAGGTGGCGAGTACCCAGCTTCTGGTGATTTTGCGAGGATTTGAAATCCAGGCAAAACACTTTTTTATCCCCTGGGGCTCGTCATGGATCCCCTCACCATATATAAATATATGTCAAAAATATATCAAACATCATGGGATAATTTTTATTTCCAGAAGGCCTTGATTATAGGCAACTTGAAAAAAAAGAAGCAATGGCATCCATAATGTTAGATGTATGTTTGATATATATTTATATATTTTGCAGTTTACTTTGGTAAACTAAACTGTGCCGACAACGGTGGCAAGAAAGAAAGAAAAGTTCACTTTGAGGCCCTGTTAGAGGGTATTGCTTATCCCTGTAATTTCCAGGATAGTATCAAGGCAATTATGTCTTATTATATTTCCTCGCCACGTACAGTCTTTAACTCTGTTACAAAAATGTAGAAGCTAGGTACATAGCTGAGCTGTTTAATGTTAAGCACACAAAGTACAACCTCAGGGATTGTGGTAGTAAATTTACCCAGTCCACACCTAACACTGAATTTACACATAGATCACTCTCATACATTGCTTGCCACCTCTGGAATAATTTACATGACCATGTCAGGAATTCCAGTAGTATACAGTTTTATTGTAGGACTAAACAAGTTTATATCTTTAATGTCAGAGGCTTCTTGTAATTGTACTATCTGTAAATAAGATTACTTCACTATGTATAATGTAACTAATATTGATATACCCCATTATATATTTTGTCATACAGATTCGGAAACTGCTACAGGAGTACATGTAGCAGGACTTTATATATCCAGTGACCTTCAAGCTATTCATAGAACAGATATAAAATTTTCAATGCCATTAGTTGTATCATGCTGGACTGAAATTGTCTCTGGTAATGGTAAATCCAATACAATTATTGGATGTATATATCTAGGCATTCCACTGCCAACATCGCATAATTTAACATTGCAACTGAAAAATATAATTCAACATCTGAATGACAAGAAATATCAGGTCTACATTATTGGGGGATATTAATATTGACTTCTTAAAATTCAATGAACACCCAAAAACTGATGAATACCTAGATATGCTCTACTCTAACAACTTTCTAAACCTACCAGAATTACTGACCCTCCACCCTAATTGATCATATTTACACTAACATGCCTATACAGAACACCACATCTGGGATTGCCTTGGTTGACGTATCAGATCATTTGCCAGTGTTTTGTCTCTGTAACAATTCAACTCAAAAGAACAGAGAACAAATTTACTTTAGGAATTATTGACATTTTAACAAAGATAAATATCTGTAAGATATTCAATTAATTAACTGGAAAATATTTATAATAACTCCCAAGGTCTCCATGAAACAATCCTTGCTAAGCAAAATGAAGCAACTCACCAAACTGTGGATCTCAAAAGGCCTATTAACGTCCATCAAATCAAAACAAAGAATGTACTGCTCCCAGTTCCAATCAAAGTCAAAAGCTATAAACAATACTCTAATTTACTTAATCAAATAAAAAAAATAAGCTAAAATTGAATACTATAACCGTCATATTCATTGATACAAAGACAGGGCTTATGGAATTATGCGTGGATGCAGACCTGCATAAGTTGGCTTGCTCCGCGTAATCCGTATAATTCGGCAATTCCCGCATAATCCAGCATAATTTGGAGAAATTTGTAGAAAATCATAAAACAGGTATCTATTTTAGCTATTTCTCAAAGATTCTTACCCAATTCGCTCTTATCAGGCGACCGCCATGTTTGTTTGAAAGCGAGGCTAATAACGCATGGAAATCCAATATGGCGGCGGTAATGACTGGCGTGTCTGTAAATGGAGCTCCAAGTAGCTGATCTAGATCGGATATGGCGGCGTATCACTGTTGTGTGCCATTGTGTACCAATGATTCACGTTATAGTAGCGAGATATCTTTCCACAGTTTTCCTAAGGAATCAAAAAGGCGTGCTGAATGGATCATTAAGGTTCGAAGAGATGTTGGCACTGATTTTAAGGTACTAAAATGAGTATTTACTGACTCATTTTCTGGGAAGTGTTGTTTCAGACTTGTCGGTACTGTCTACTGAGTGCTGACCTTGTCATTATCTATTGTGTCTTCATCTTCGTAGCCCATTATGTCTTTGACTACACGTGTGCAGTGACTGTTCAGTCCTTTATTATAGAGCTCAATTTACTCTGTCCGTTGATCATGATAGTTACTATAGTGAACATCTTCATTTGTTTTCACTCAGGTACTGCCACACACAAAGGTATGCTCTGCTCACTTTAAACCCGGGGATTTCAAGAAAACTCTCACCGGGAAACGAGTTCTGCAGTCTTCTGCTATACCTTCTATTTTTTCTTGGACTTCAACAAAGCCAAAGCGACCTCCTCCAAAAAGACGAAAACGTCTTACAGACCAAGAGACTGCTACAGAAAATATCTCCTCACGTTTTTTGTCTGCTTCTGTCCAGGACAGCCCCACGCTGGCCACAAACTCCTTAACAACAGTGTCGGAATCTGGTACTTTTAAAGTAAGGAAGGAGTTAGATGCAGCCAGAGAAGAAATCAATAGACTTAAAATGGAATTAGACAAAGTTACACAAATACATCGTTTTGGTCTGGCAAAATTTATGTATGATGGTAATCAGATTTTTTACTGGATTTCCATCACATACGCTATTAAAGAGCTTTCTTTTGCTAGTTACTCCAAATGCAGATAACATGATATCTTGGGCTCAACTGCAAAGGGGCCGGAATAGTAACCAGAAGAACAATGAATCAAATTTGGAATTAAATATGTCTCCTTTTAGGCATCAAGCACTAGGGCTTGAAGATCAGTTATTTTTGTTCCTTTGTAAAGTAAAGCTAGGTCTATTCGAGCAGGATTTGGCAGTTAGATTTGGGATTTCTTTGACGACAGTAAGCAGATTACTACTCACCTGGACCAATTTCCTGTACTGTGTTTTGGGTACCCTTCCAATTTGGTCAAGCAGGAAGCAGATTGATATGACAATGCCTGGTCAGTTTAAGGAACTGTTTCCTAATTGCAGAGTAATAATCGATTGTACTGAAATCAAGGTGCAAACTCCATCTTCACTAGTACTTCATTGTGAATTTTACTCAAGCTACAAAAGTTCTACAACTCTCAAGAGCTTGGTAGGCATAACACCAGCAGGGGCCATTTCCTTTATTTCTTCACTCTACACTGGTTCAATAAGTGATAAGGAAATAACAAGGAGATGTGGACTTATTGAACTGTTAGAAGCTGGTGATGGGGTAATGGCTGATAAGGGCTTTACTATTGAGGATTTACTGATACCGATCAACTTCCATTTAAATATACCACCATTTCTTAGAGCAAAGGCACAGTTTTCTCCTGAAGATGTGCAGAAAACTCAAAAGATTGCAAAACTGAGGATACACGTAGAACGTGCCATACGTAGAGTGAAAGAATACCACATTTTTGATGCTACTGTACCACTCTCCTTGGCCTCAACTGTTAATCAGCTGTGGACAATTTGCTGCATTCTTACAAACTTTCAAGGCCCCTTGTTTTAACATGATCAATCTTTGAAAAACTGCTTGTTATCTATGGAGCAGGAGCTACGTAACTCCCCAGATAATAGGAATAATGTTAAGCCATCTTGCCATAATAACAGAGCTCTTTTTTTCAAATCCCAGCCCTTCATTTCTCCCCAGGCTTCTCTACTCCATAAATAGATGAGCAGTTCCCAACAGTATCCCTGCAATATCCAGGCCTTTGCCATTAGACCCTATGCAATAATGCTGTTTTTTATTTATTTACACTGGTCAACCATGATCACATGAGAAAACTAACCTTGTCAGATGAAATTGCATGCAAAAATTAAATAAGTAATCTGAAATTGTGTCAGCTTTCATATTGCTATTTGAAATAAGACTGAGAACTTTGTATGAAATCGGACAGCCATGGCCCTAGCTGCCAGCCATGTTTTCCCAAAGTTTTAAATGCTAATCACTTTGGAACGAACTGCCATACAATTATGAAACTGCATACTATAAACAACTTCTTACTGCTCTTTCAGTAGACTGTGTCATGTTTTTGGCGAAGCTTAAATAAATGTTTTAATTCAGAATTTATACTAAGTACTGTAGGCCACACATTTTTGCATAGGTTCTACGATTTTGCATCTAGGGTACTAATGAAGGAAGAAAAGTATTCAAAGTAAAATCTATCTAACTTACAACACATTGAATAAAATAAATCTGTGTCAAAGAACAGCCTTTCAATGTGCCAGTCATCCTTGCACAGCACCATAAGGTCACACCACTGGAGCCCAGTTATACCAAGTTGCCCTTGTATTTGATAATAATACTCATGCGTTTTTCTTAGTTTTGGCTGGTCATTACACATCTTCATACATTTGGCATCTGTTGTGGAGGAGCACTGTAAACATTTAATTTCTAATAATCCAAATGGGTTTTCACTATTGGATGGGTCATAGACAATATAATCAGGGCTTGCACCTAGGTGGGGGCACCCAGGGTTTACAACAAATCCAGTCCTCCTGACATTCACAACTTTTGAATCCGCGTATATCATTGCAGCATCTCCTTCATGAGCTAGACCATATTTCATGGCTTCCGTTTGCTAAACCTTTTTTTCAGCTGCCCTACTAGGCTTTCAGAGTCCTTTTTCCTAGCTGTTACCCTCTTGAATTTTAAAGCGGTCACTCTGTTTTTTCTCACCTAAAGCCAATAAGGATTCTCTGATTGGGCACGTGTTTGCCCCTCAATCGTGTGACACTCTTCTAATGACACTTGCTGCCCTTCAAAGTATGACTCCTCCTTTTTTTCAAGTACTGTAGTGTATGTTTGAGAACATGTACTCGTTGGTAGGTTAGGAAACTCTTTAGCCTGGGGCGTTTTTATAATGTTCGCATAATCTGGTATCACCTTCTGCTGATAGGACAGAACACTACCCTTTGGAGCAGGACCAAACTTACATTCTGTGTCAGTTGTTTCGGAGGGATATTCAAACAGCTTTGCAAATTGAGTGCCAGGAAAATTAGTAACCATTTCTTTCTGGAAATCCTTAATAAACTTATTGGGTGGGAAATGTGTACTTAGGGGGTTGTAGAGGCTGCTTTGAACTCCATCAATGGATCGTTTTCTTCCCTTCTCTGGCTTCAGCTCGGGTTTCTTGATTTTAACATTCTGTAAGCGCTCAGGTGATACTCCAGCTGACCTGGGCTTATGCCATTCTTGAGGCAGAGATGTCTTTGAAGGGATGACGGGAACTGTTTTGATATTTAGCATACTGTAGTGAGCTGCCTGGTACAAAAATGCGCTTTTGTGGTTACAAACTCCTTGCCCAGCCTTACAGCTGCATGAATGCTGAAGTACTTTAAATTAGGAGAAGTGCCAGTTGATGCGGCCAGCAAACACATCTGAGACATACCAAAGTAAAAACAAATATAATATTTGGAGACTAATAACTACTCGTTATTCTGCAATATTGTCCTCATCTTGCAAGGGCATGTATTCCCTCTGTCTTGGTAACTGATGGAAGGCGATGGAGAGACCTCTATCTCCCTCGCCTTCCATTTTACCAAGACAGAGAGAGACCTCTGCTAGCAGGGAAGGGCATGTATAAAAACAAACAAAAATCAGAGGTTCAAATGAGAATATCTGGTATACTCACTTTGTAACTCAGTTACTGACCTTAAGCCGGTGTGGTTCCTCGTTCTTTCTTAACGATTTAAAGCACTTACATCTCAGATATATTTTATCCTTTTCCTCTGCATTATTAGCAACTGAGAAATAAAATATAAGTTCTAGAGAATACCCCAAAAAGAAAAGGAATACGGACATTAAATATCCAAAGTTGTTTTACTCGCTACTGACCTTGAAACTCGTGAACGAATCCTTCACAAAACAAAATGTATCCCTTCGTCAAACCACTTCTTGGAGCCTTTTCGCTGTAAACAAATGATTCGACATCCTTCATATCGATTTTTGGGAGGATTTTTAGCGAGGCTGTCCAGTCCAAACCAGTTTGAACTGCTGTTGGAGCTCCACTTACAGAAACGCCAGTGATTGCCGCCGCCTATTGGATTTCCATGCGTAATTAGCCTCGCTTTCAAACAAACATGGCGGACGCCTGATAAGAGCGAATTTATCCGAAGTTAACAGTATATTTCCTTCCCATATCGTCGAACATTGAGCAATCAAAACGACGATTCACAACGGGAATGACAAGGCGTTCTATGTTGAAAACCGTGGGGGCCTGTTGTCTAAATTTCGATAGAACGTGCCTCATTATTGGTGGAAAATCTAGAGACAAGGTTTCCTAAGTGGCGAATCACAATTTGGAATAGAAAAAAACTCTCTTCCGCGGGAAACGTGAATTCTTTTCAGATCGTGTTCCTCCATAGCGTTTTGCGAGTTCAATTATGTTTTAAAAACATGGATAATTTTGTTAAGATAATCAACAGAGGAAATTAAACGGAAACGTCACGAAGCGATACATGTTTCAGCTCGAGATCGAGTAAATCAATACCCACAAGGTATATTTCATGCTGATAATGGCCTGTTATTTTGTTCCACGTACAATCTTGTAGTCGACCATGTGAGAAAATCTGTTCTTGATAAACACCTCGAGGTGGCGTCGCACAAGAGAAGAGCACAGAAAATCAGACAGTAGCAGACAGCAGACGCTGACACGCCGGGCTGACGGGCTCGGAAGTCCGGCCATTTCAGCTAGGCTGAGCCTGTGCTTCGTAGTCAGCTGTGTGCTCTCAAAATCAAAATGGCGGAGCTCATTGTATTAGTTCATGAAGCTGCGAACAAGTACATGCAACAAATAAATGGCTATCGACAGCAATTGCTAGCGATGTTCTAGAATTAAGTAGAGCAGCTGTGAAGAAGCATACTCTAAGTAATGAGAAGGCGTTCAAGTTTCATTTGACACAACCTGCTCGTATTTTGCCCGAACAATGGTACATTGGAGTCGAGTGCTTACACGAGGAATGAAGCCGAAGACATCCTTAAAGGGGCTGTGTCACGGTAAGACTTTACATTCGTTTTGCCGGGCCGGAAAGAGCTATTTCCACCGATTTTGATATGAACTAACGAACCTCTCGGCCATGTGGGATGCTTTAAATGAGAGCAAATATGCAAAAATGACTAACAGACAGTGTATATAAACAGTCTCCAGGGAAAATATTGAAAATCCTGTTTGTATCCAATTAACAGCCACTAAACGAGCTATTACTCGATACATGCGCAGTACCATGACATAGCCCCTTTAAACGGCCTTGGACAGTACATTTCTCATGGAAAGTTCCTATGGAAGTTTTTGATTGCTTTAAAGCAGTCGTTACCGCTGAACAGAACAGAACGGAGGAGGTCTAGTTAAATCTACGCGCTATGTTTAAGAATTGCACATCCATACAGAGGAAAATATAATGCACCTGTTTAAAAGCTTGATTAATAAGTACAAGAGGGTACTTGACAATGAGAACATTTTAAAGGTGTTACGGCAGGATGGGTGGTACAGCAAGATTGTAGTGAGTGACAGGTTTATTGCCTCTTTTAAATACTCAAAAAATCTGGAAATGTTGAGGTTTAGGGCCAGGTATGGCCATTTTAATCGCCATGGGGAGCCACAAAGTATTCTGGTCTAACAAAGTCACATTGTATAAGGGTTAGAGACTGCTTGTGAGTTCTTTATCGACAAATACAGGCACGCGCTGACTGTACGATGAACGAAAAATAATGAATACTGCATGAGGCCGAAGGCCGAATGCAGTATGAAGAAATTTTGAGTTCATCGTACAGTCAGCAAGTGACTGTATTTTGCCGATAAAGCACAAACATAAAGTCTCTAACCCTTTTAATATTCAAACTGAGTGCACTGTCAGCCGTGAATTTCAATTGAAATCAGTTGTCAATAACAATTTCATAAAGAAGTCAAATATTTCGCCTGAATTAAATCATTTTACGGTAAATATCGCCACAAAGACAGTCATTTCAATAGACAATGAATAAAAACAGAAGTAGATAACTTACTTTGGCGTTCGGTCAGTTTAGTTGACGCCTTGCGAGTACATTTAACTCGAAAACGTTTCTCTTGGAGCCACGTATTAAAATATCGAGTATTTAGCCGGCTTAACTCCTAGATAGTCTACTTTCTTTAATAGTTTCTTTCATTCGAAAATAACTAACCTGCAGATTCCAGTGAATTGAAATCTTGAAATCGGCCTCCATGTGCTCGGCTCTGATGCAAACATTTTCCAAATAAAAATATCCTAGGTTTTCGAACCTTCCACTGAATTCTCGCTTCATTGTCTCCTCTTATTGACAGAGTAAGGTCTCGCCGGAAATAAAATCCATTTCTTAAGTAAGACTACTAGAGTGTTGTAGAAACCTTTGTTCACTCGGACACATGTTGACTTGTAAAGTTGTACTTCCAGTACACAAAAATCAGCCATTTCCAACGAGCGATTATGCAAATGTTCGCCTCAAAATATGTATCTTCTGTCACACTAGCCTGCGTAGCAGACTCTCGGGGATATATGCAGAGTGTAGCCGACCGAGGGCGAAGGCCGAGCGACCGGGCCCGAGCGACCGGAGCCGAGTGCGTTAGCACGAGAGCCTGCAATCGACCGCAGAGCTTTTGTTGATCTCCGTTCGCCAGCGAACGGTGCGACTTATTGGCTGAGCGCTATAATCTGTCAATCAAACTCTCACTTTGCCCGGCAGATATTAAAATGGCGGATGTTTGTGAAGACGTGTTTTCAAAAACCCTCGAAGAATCTTTACATTTTTTGTCCTGTCAAGGGTTTTCACGCTCAAGGAACAGAGGGCTGCAGTTCGTCAGCTTGTAAACCAAGGAGATGTACTGGCCGTACTTCCCACTGGCTTCGGGAAAAGTTTTATTTTCCAACTCTTGGTTAGGGTGAAGGAATTCATTACGAAAGAGCGGGCTTATGTTGTCATCATTTGCCCTTTGAAGAGTATCATTGAAGATCAATTAGAAGAGGCTAGGTCATTGGGACTATCTGCCGGTTCGCTCCAAGATGCAAAGCTCGATGACATCAAGGAAGGGAAGTTCCAGCTCCTCTTTGCTTCTGCCGAAGACGCGCTCGACACAGCTTTCCTCGAGGTGCTGAAAGGAGACAACAGGTTTCATTCAAATTTTGCTGCTCTTGTGGTAGACGAGTCCCATACGGTAGAAACCTGGACTGGAAAGAGGTACAGTTCTTTTCTCTATGGGTTATAAAAGAATGGCATTTTGGAGCATTTTTACATTTTATTTTTACATTTTTGAATCTCGATTTCAAATCTGTACGTTATCGAAAAAGCCTGAATTTTACCAGACTTTATTTTCGCTTGTACATAAACTTCAACGTATAATTCAATTGTTCGTAACCAATTGTTCATACTGGTTATCTTGTATTTTCTATTCGTATGGGATTCTTCAGAGTGAGAATGCATAAAACTCATCGTTTAGTTACATGTATGCACCTATCAATGTTAAGCCCCAGGGGGGGGGGGGGGGGGTGGCTATGCAGGCTACCTCCCTCGGGACAACACATTTGGTCAAATATATCAAATTCTGCCCTATTTTCCCGATGTTTCCTGTAAATAATCCCACCCTGGGGCAGGTAATGCATGTCAAAATCCCCACCCTCGGGATAGCCCTGCCTGTCAAATCCCCACCCCTTGCCCGCCCCCTGGGGCTTAACATTGATAGGTGCATTAGAGGCATGCCAACTTCGGTGTTAAACATCTAACAAACTAAATAGTTGACTAAATTTAGTTGACGTACCTAATTTAAAAAGTCATGTGCTAACCGTTCTCAGATCCGGGGAAGATGTGTCTTAGTCTATGTATTATTTGTATGAGAACAGTTGTATTTTCGAACTGAAAGCTTACATGCGGGCCCCTGGATTTCAAAGTGACCGTTGGAAATTTAGTTACACTAGATTTAGTTGACATCACTTAAATTAGTTAACTAAATAGTTATTTAGTTAGATGTTTAACACCGACATTGGCACACTTCTACCTGGGAACTGTGTTGGAAATGGTTAGGGTAAGTTTATGGTCGGGTTAGCATTCTAATTTTGTCACTATACATTCTCAGAAGAATCCTGTACGAATAGAAAATAACAGTTGGTGTAAAGGGTCCCACACAAAGTATAGCAAACTGAAGTCCATGTATGGCTCCTGTACGAATAGCCACTGCATTTGTAAGTTATCAGTCAAGTCGAACTAAGAATGCTCTCTCCTTATATAGGAACTCTAAAAGAGGTAAAGGAAAAGATCAACGAGCCGAACGGGATGCATTTGGAAAGTTGGCAATGTTACGATCATTTTGCAAAGAAGGTAGGTTGTTTCGTGAAGTTCCAGTGAAATAACTACTGGTATTAAAAGTTAAGGCAGCCGAAATTCTGATTACCTTCCTTTTAGCTATATGTTGTTTTATTCCCTGAAAATGCTGTCCAAATGTACATGTATTTAAAATTGAGGGAGATACATGTATGATGATATGAAATATACGCTTGGAGTTAGTTTTCAATCAATCACTTTTTTCTGTGCTTTTGTTTTTGTCCGGAAGTAAAAAAACAACACCTAATTTACTCTTAAAGTGTCTATGAAACGAAAATTGTTTTCACTTAATTTTATGAAACAAGCTTTAAGTTATCAGCTTCTGTTGTTATAACTGAATATCCTACCCTCC
Source organism: Actinernus sp. WN-2022 (assembly GCA_030867875.1). NCBI lineage: Eukaryota > Metazoa > Cnidaria > Anthozoa > Actiniaria > Actinernidae > Actinernus > Actinernus sp. WN-2022. Next base: position 932,553 of record JAOWCC010000569.1, on the reverse strand, counting down.
AAAACTGCAAAAGCTCAGTCGAACATGGCAAAATTCATGCGACAAATTTTGCTCTGTCAGAAGCATGTAAATTAGGCATGTGTCGTAAATACCTTTGCACGCGCTTTTGTTTTCAAACTCTAAACAAAAGCGTCTGCAAAGGTATTTACGTCACAATTGTGTTCCAGTCCCCTTAGAATCTGTCGCACAAAAGGTGGTTATTTTGGGTCAGGAAAAATAGTCTTTCCATTTCAAAGTTTGTTTTACATCAATTTTTGTGTAAAGTTGTGTAATTTTAAATAAAAAAAATTCATTTCATAGACACTTTAAAAGTATTTGTCTGCAAACCTTTGGTGACCTTAAGCTACGTGTACATGTAGCTAGTTTGCACATGATGTCATGGTGGGCATCTTTGATGACAATAAACAAGAGAATCTTTGTTTTGTGCAAGGCCGCTGCATCTTTGACTTTTGATTGTTGAGGGAATGACTGCAAACCAAGAATACCGTAAAATTCCAAAAATAAGCAAACATATTGTACCATATGCAACAGGCAAGATTTGTATTCTCACAGACGAGCTGGAACAAGCTTGCAATGGAGGCTCATGTGGGGGAATCTTTTCAAATGCTCACAAACTTTTAATGAATTCCCCCACATGAGCCTTTATTGGGGAGCTTGTTTCAGCTCATCTGTGAGAATACAGATCTTGCCTATTTCTCAAAAACTTTCAAACTGTTCTCAGTAAAATATTGATTTCAATTTATTCCAAGGTACTCCAATGGCAGCACTGACTGGAACCGCTGACAAAATAACACAGTCTATAATCAAAAGGGAGCTGTGCCTGAAACCTGATCACCTTTGTCTATATGTAAGTCCCAACAGAGAGAACATACGATTTTCGGTGAAGAAGGTTAAAAAGAATGAGATGGATGAGCAGTTGAGATGGCTAATAGAGTTGCTGAAGAAAGACAAGAACAAGTGTCCAAAGACCATCATATTTTGTAATACCATGAATGAAATAGCCAATGTTGTGAACATTTTGATATACCAGCTAGGTGGAGCTGTATATTACCCCGAGAACTCACGAATACCAGAAAACTATCTTATTGGGATATATCACTCTAATTCTTGGAAAACAACAAAGGAGAGAGTGGTAACATCATTCAAAGGGGATGGAACTGGCAACCACTGCTTTTAGCATGGGGGTGAACTTTCCTGATGTGAGATATATTGTGAACTGGGGCCCAGCAAGGACATTACTGGATCAGCACCAAGAGGCTGGGAGAGCAGGAAGGGATGGCCATCAGTCACATGTCCTCATCTTATATCATGGCCAACAGACAAGTCACTGCGAGGCAGAAATAAAGGACTTTGTGAAAGCTCCTGGCTGTCTTAGGAAAGCTGCATATAAGGCATTGGATCCTGAAGCGAAGGAAGTACAGCCTCTGCACAATTGTTGCTGTTTTTGTGCTAAATTGGGCAAATGTGAAGAAACTGAGTGTGGAACAGAGCTGCCATCATTTGAAATTCAGTCCAGTCTGTCTTGTGATGAGCATGTTAATGACAACAGACGGAATGTTACTAAGGAGGATAAGGAGGACTTGAGGGGAGCATTGCGGGAGGTCTTTGAAGATGTCAAGTCATCACAAGGAGTGTTGCTGGACAAGGTGTCTGCCAGTGGGTTTTCAGTGCAGCTTGTTGATGATATTGTAAATAACTGTGGTTCTATATTTACTATCACTGACATTATTGACAGTTTTCCTGTGTATTCTGTTTACAATGCCTTTAGAATTTTGGAGGTAATCCAGAAAGTTTTTCTTGATATAACAAACATTGATGAGATGACGGCTTTTTTTCAAACAGAACAGTTATATGACACATGAAAATGTTGGGACACTCAATTGTAAAACAGCCGTTAACTGGACATCATTAGCATTAGCATATTGAAATGTTAACCCTCCAAAACTCATCAGACAGTGAGTGCAGTAGTAAGATTAACAAATATTTTTGCCATTCTGTTATTTACCCATCATCCCTTTGGCAATATGGAGTTATCATTAGTTATGTAATATAAGGGTCTCTTATTGTTCATGAATAATTATGGTAACTACATGTAAATCATATTTCCCAAAACAAAGAGTATATATGTCACAAAAATGTCCTGGGACTGGTAGTCCAATGTTTTTATTGACCATCTTCATTGATTGACACCCAGAGCTTGATGTGATGCTTTAACCAGCTGTGGAGATCTCTGTAGTCCAGACCCTCCAGAAGACTCCTCTGAAATCTTGGAAATGAGGGATAGCCTAGCCTTCCCTTCCCATTGTTTTCTGAAACACCTTTTTTGAGAATAGATCACTGACAATCTGCTGGACAGATTCTGCTTCCTTCATTACTGATCTGTGTGCATTTCTATCACAGTAGAAACAGTCCTCATCTACCGATTCATATATGAGTTCAACACAATCCAGTGATTTCGCTGTTCGCTCAGCATTTGCCTCATCCAGATTAGCACCTAATGCACGCCACATGGTTTTCAATACTCTGTTTTGTTGTTCTTTCTTCAAATCTAATGGAATGTTCTTCCCTCTACCAGTTGCCTTGTTGAAGAATCTGTTCCACTTGTAGTCAAGTGCTTCTGATTCAGGGAGAACAGAAATGCACTTAACTAAATATAAAAGGACTACATATGCATACTTATAATGACCATTACTCTTGTAAAGTAGCAAAGCTAACTTGTATAAATCGAATAACCTATCACCGTCACCCTCTTTGATTGTATCATTGAACTCAAAAAGGATTAAGCCAAAACTTAGTTTGACACTATGGTAGTTAAAAATATAATCTTGGTCAGGATCTTGGTGCCAAGTTGAAGCATCTCCTTGCCGAGGCGAGGCATCACTATCATCAACTCCTGTTCCATGCTCTTTCCTCTCATGCCTGCAAATACACAAAGACAGATGAGAGATGGCTTATAACACTGTGCCAAAAGGCGAATATTCAAGAGTATTCAGTAAAAGAATATGGCTTCAGAACTTGGGGTATTCTAGGATATTCGAGACGGATAATATACGTGACGTATGGAAGTAGTATTCAGGTTGAATGCTTACGCATACTATGCGTATTATATATTTCTGGGGTATTCGGACTTGAATATTTGAAGTATTAATATACCGGAGTTTTCGACCAGCATACTTTAGATATCAGGAAAAGAATATCCCTTCGGGACTTGGGATATTATCTTATATTTTAGACGGACCTTATACGCGAAGTATGGTAGGTTGAATACTCACGCATACTCTTCGTACTAGATATAACAGGATATTAGGATTTGCATATTTCAAGTATGAATATACCGGAATTTTCGACTGGTATACTTAAGTTATTCTGATTGAATATTTGTAATACAGCATGCAGTCTCAATCAGTGTTTTAATACAATATTCTTAGGGAGAGAAGTAACATTGATATGGATATCACAAAAAAACAAATTTACTAATTGTTTTGTAATTCTGTCTTTCAAACAATGTTTGATTTACCAATTAAAACTAACAAATAACAGCTGGCAAGTGCCAGAGTACAAGATGGCATGCAATTGAAGAACTGAGCTGTTTGATTGCACATATATCTGCATTTCTAATGTTATCCTCAATCACGTTGATATCAAAGAATTCCAAAGTGCATGTCATGACATTCAATAGCAATTTAATTTATATTTAATTTATATACACTATTAATCACATCCTACACAGCTGAATGTCATTATGCAATACTGTTGATGATAAATTTATCAAAAGAAAACAAATTTCAGGCTCAATATATTTGGTAGTGATTTATGCAATAATACAAACATGTACAAATGACTTTCCACCACTCAACTTTACAGCCCAGCAAGATCACTCACCTAATGTTATCCTCAATCACGTTGATATCAAAGAATTCCAAAGTGCATGTCATGACATTCAATAGCAATTTAATTTATATTTAATTTATATACACTATTAATCACATCCTACACAGCTGAATGTCATTATGCAATACTGTTGATGATAAATTTATCAAAAGAAAACAAATTTCAGGCTCAATATATTTGGTAGTGATTTATGCAATAATACAAACATGTACAAATGACTTTCCACCACTCAACTTTACAGCCCAGCAAGATCTCAATGTTTAAGTGGTTACTCACCTAAAGATCGTGCAAAACATTTATACAGTCAGGCATTATTACATAAAAAAAAATTCACAAAAACTGAAGAATTCCAAAGTGCAAGTCATGACATTGAATTATGACAATTAAACAAACAAAAAAACAAATTTGTTGATGGCCAGATATTCTAATAATTTCAGGCTCAATTAATTTGGCAGTGATTTATGCAATAATACAAACATGTACAAATGACTTGCCACCACTCAACTTTACAGCCCAGCAAGATCTCACTGTTCAAGTGGTCACTCACCTAAAGATCGTGCAAAACATTTATACAGTCAGGCATTATTACATTAAAAAAAATCACAAAAACTGAAGAATTCCAAAGTGCAAGTCATGACATTGAATACATTGTTTAACAAAATAAGATAAATGACAATTTACAGCATGAAGGTTTAACTTCCCAACAAGGGATATTTTTCGAAAAGCATACATCTTTCTTTTAGACGGAAGAATCGATTCATGGAGGTATACAGATAGTCTTGCTCATACTGAAAATGTCTTTCATTTTGTCGCTTTCGTTTTCTTTTTTTGACTTGAGCTTGCGGTTCTTGTGGTTCTTGCTGTTGTTGCACAGGGTCAGAGCAAATTTTATCTTGGTTAGTTGCAGCATCAACCTCTTCTATCCTGCTATTTTCAGCTGAGTGTTCAGAAAAGTTCAAATTTGTATCCTCCTTTGTCATTTGTAACTTCTTTTCCTTTCTTCGCTGCTTGTATTTTCTCCTTGCCTCTTTACAATGCCTTCCCATTCTACATAGTTAAAATTTAGGAAACATTATTCTCTTACCTAGTTTTATTATAGAAGACTGGGACTAACTTAAGAATACCCCAAAAATGATATTCCTGGAGTTGATCTCTTTGAAAACGACGCAAAACACAATAGAAACACAATGGGATGAATATCATGAATATCATTTGTGTGGTAATTTAAAGTTGTACCACGGACACGATCACGGCATGGCACGGTTACGACAAGAATTTCGAATGCTTTTATACATGTCGACAACAAGTTTATAAGATATTTAAGAGAGAAATGAACAGATATCAACAGATAGCTGAGGAATAAAGTTAAATGACAATAATATCACTGGAAAACCTTTCATTTAAAAGTATTACTTTCCTATAGCTCATGCTAGATTTTGGCGCGAAAGTCGTAACCAAACTATACACGTAAATAACACAGAAACAACTAAGAGAAACACATGAAATATGTTAATCAGTACCTTAAGTGAGAGAAGTGATAGTTAACTTTCCAGATCTTTGGCTGAAAAAGCAATAAACACCAGTAAATCCAGCCTCACGAGGTGACAACACTCAGTACGTGGCGACCTTCTGAATGCTCTACCGATTATTTATCCTGGCCAGCGGTTTTACCACAGGAACCCCAAAGGAAGTATCTCACAACTGTTTATCATTCTGATTCTTACTGACAATTTTTTTATTTTGAAAATAAGCAATGTTTCATGATAAAATGTCTGTTTCTTGGTGTTCTTTTCAGTAGGATTACAGTCTCATAATATTTATCTGAGTCATGCGTCTATTATGTGAGCTATTATTACAACCGATGCGCAGTGCTATTCGAATTAAGCCCCCTCCCCCATTATTTAACGAATAATTTGGAATGACTATTTTAGCTCCCCCCAAAAAAAATAGAAAATACTTTTGAATAGTCCTATTCTAGCCTTACGAATGTAGCGTCAAATCATTAGCCCCTTCCCCCCCCCCCCCCCCCCAAAAAAAAAACTACTTTCCAAGGTCCCTGATTTGCACATTGTACACATGTACATTTTGGATTTTTGTGTTAAATATACTGTATCTGACCAGATAAGCCCCCAGACTTCAAGGTCAATTATCATAATATTTGTTTTTAAATAAGGCCCCCCCTCCCCCCAACTCTCCATGTCCACAAAGGGGTAGCATTGGTTTTTATCCTGAGACTCAATATAATAAGCTTATAAAATGATATACAAATGTGGGTATTTAATCTGCCAGTATTTATTTGGTCTATTTGTTGAGAAATCCTCCAATGAACAAAAACTTAGCCACCTTGGGTTAATATCTACAAAACAATTTATTTACAATAATGATTGTACTATTTTACACTATTTACACTGATATCTGTGATGTTGTGTGTCCTCACAACCAAATATGGTGCCTGTCTGGCTTCATGTACCACAACTGGAATGGTGTACTAAACAGAGCGCAGAAACTTGCCAATATCATTGGTGTTTTATAAATTCATTCTAGTACCAATAAAATATTAAGCAACGTTTATGTAGAATGAAATTCTGTAAAGTGGAACCTCTTCTTACAAACACCTCTAATATAAAATAGGTACAGCATATAATTATTTAACTGTGGTTAGAAAACCGACAGACAGATCTTCTACATCCTAAACACTGGCAATGAAACCTTTATATGAGACAACTATGCAGTGAATATAATCCTATTATGTCTAGATATAGGTAGTTCAGCTGTACATTCTGGCATATAATAACTTTAAAAAAATCTTTAAAATTAAATAAATAAATATGATACAATCAATACATGTACATGTATTTGGTTAGCAAAATCTTCCAACCAGAGGAATCACTACTAGGACAGTCTCAATACCATATCCAAATTTAACTTTATCCTTAACACACATAAACTGTCTACAAATACTTGCTACTGGAACAAATTCCCAAGACTCAATATCAGTTCACCAGACTTCCATTGGTGCTGGATACCAATTTCTCTCGGGGTGTGGCTTGAAATATGTAATCTCAGCCATGATGTTTGAGACTTTCTTTTTCTTCCCATCCTTAGATAGAATGGCATCATTTGTCAAAAATCGAATGACTTGAGCTGGTCTCAGTTCATTGTCAGATGAGTTTACAAATACTCCCATTGTCGATGAGCTTTTGATGACTCTGTTATTTAATTGTATTCTTTGGAAAGACTCTGAGATTCTAAAAATGTTATCTATGATTTGATCAGAATACATATTTTGGTAGACTTCAGAGAGACAAGCAACATCATCACTATCAATACTTATTCTCTTGATGGGTGGAAAACGTACAATATCATCTGTAATGGATTTGCATACTTCACCAACAGTGCCAACATCAGATGATGAGAGAAGATCATCAAAACTCTTGAAGTCTTCTGGCCATTCCATTTGTTTTAACTGTAAGTCCTTTTAAAATTTGCGCATTAACTGGATACCTAAAGGATATAATATATTTAGATTTGTAAACATAAATTCGCATGCACCTTTAATAGGCTCAGATATAGCACTAAATGTCTATCATATGTCTTCACCCTGGTTTGCACTTTTTGCCATAAGCACATGCAAGCACTCAAACGAATCTCAGAAAAGCTAAACACACTCACAAGAATTTATGCTTTGTCTTTAACAAACTTGTGTTAAAGTTTTGTTCCTCATCAGAACCAGGCTCAACAAAACACGTCTTAATCACTCTACCACAGAATGCCCTTCACATTACATATGACATTTTTCTTCACAAGTTTTCACATTCACCCACCTATATTTTGGCTGCCTTTAGGATATGACCCTAGTATACCATTGTATCTTTCAAATGAAAAACACCAAAATGAGTACACAGGGCCATAATCCCGGATGCATTCAACCAGGTGACAGCTTAAGTGCATATTAGGAGTGCACTTGTCTTTTCCATAGAGCTTTTCAAATGCCTTGCAAAACTTTAGTATTTCTGCTTCAGCCAGTGTACAGTGTTCTTCTGTGACTTGATAGCAGCATATGAGACGACAAGCATTGACAAAGTGTGTCCAGATGGCATAGTCCTTATTGGGCAAAATTATCTTTAAAGCAAAAAGAGAATAATAGCATACCCAATTCTTCCATTGGTCTGCTGTGAAACCACCAAAACCTGTGGCAATTTTAGATGGTATTCTGCCTATTTCAGAAGGTGGCTCCACAGCATTAACTCGCTTTTGGATAATCTGTAAATCTTTATCACTAAGTGCCCCTCTTTCCTTCCAAACTTTCATGGTGTGCTTTGCAATACCCAGGAAGAGGTTATGCATAGGATCTATTACCACGTAGCGTATGGCATCGTAATAGGGCAATTGCAACAAGGAGGAGTACCTGGTACCTGTATAACTTCCTTTAACTTTGCTGGGCTTTTAGCACTTAGAGTTTGTTCTGCATGTATGCGATGCAAGTCATTGGTTCTTCTTTCCCACTGGTCCACGTTAAAGCCAGAAAAGTCAGGTTTCGATCCAAAACCCTCGCGTGGAAATGTCTTAAAGCATTTATTGCAACCTGAAAAAAGGAATTAAATGAATGAATAAATGAATATACACTTGATTGCAGAAAGGTTGTAGTATAGATTTATCTAAATATCTAATGAGATGCATTTAATTTGTAAATAAGCCCTTACAACACCAGCAATGCACTTTATTGATACCTCTGATGAATTAGAAAAACTAAAATATATTTTGGCAATTATTGCATGCAAGCAACACCCAATTAAAGCAGTTTTGCATCTAATGAGATATTTGTATGAGAGCCAGAGAGTGAGCCCAAGAAAAGTAATCATTGCTTAAAATCCAATTTTTGGTTTCTTGGACGATGAAAGTTGGTAACTACAAATGATATTTCAGCTTTTATTACAAAGTCATAATCATGTGTAAATAAAACTACAAGTTGATCAGTATATGACTTTTGTTGTGGTTTGAAATTATTTTTGGTTTCAAATTTTTCAAACCGGTTTGATTTTTTGCTGCCACTGTGTTATATTCATTATCATAATCTTGAACAATAGAAAATAAAAGACAAACTGGTTTGAAAATTTTCAAACTAAAAAGAATTTCAAACCACAACATCTATACCTAATTGCACAAACATTGACCAAAGTCATCGAACATAGAAGCTGAGACTGAAATGGCTCCTGGGTACACTAGTAATAATTGGATTTTCATTGGTTTTATCTTATGAATACGCTGTACAATCACAACCAAAATATGTCTCAGTCGCTGTTTGAAATGTCCATATGTGCACACGCTTCATCAGATCACACGGCGGGCACGCTAATCAACAGATTTCCCAATGTTCATTTCGGTCTCAGCTTCTATGTTCAATAGTTTTGAAAGGGTCAATGTTTGTGCAATTAGGTATACTAAGTTGGTAATAAAGCCAAAATATTGTTTGTTGTTGCCATCTTTTATCGTTAAAAAAAATTGCAAAAAAAAAAACAGTCTTCTGTCATACATTGTATAAACAGGCTAAAAAATGTCTACAATACTGTAGACACAACAACAACAACAACAACAACAACAACAACAAAATTGCCAGATCAGTCATGTTAACATGAAAGTTTAATTATCAAAGTGTTGATGCTTTCAGTCTCTTAGTGATTGTATTGACCTGAACTGCACTGGCGACATTACACTGTGTATATTGCAATTCTACTTACCCTTTATAGCTGAATGTCCAGCAAATCCTCCACATTTCCTTGCTGCAGGAATATCACAACAAAGGGCCAAGAGAGCAACTCGTATCTTAGAAATTCCAATCTTGTTGTCATCCAAAATCACTCCATCCCATAAATCTATCAATTCATCAACAAAGGGTTGAAGAAAGGAGTTCATATTTCCTTTGGGTTCATTGGGGCCTGGGATAATGCCCACAATTATGACATTTTCAACTTTAAATCGCTCCTCTCGCGGAAGATTCATTAGAACAAGGTACATCACTCCACAGCTATAACTGATGTGTTTGTAGGGCTGAAACCAGTCTACATTTAGCATTACTGCTAAATTACCAACAGAAGAAAAGTACTGTTTACCATCTGTGTCCATGAACTCTCTCCATATTCTTCCCTCATATACGTCCCCCATTTTGCCTTCTTCGAGATTCCTTTTCCTCCAATCCTCACACTTTTCTGCAAAACCAGGTTTTGACAGCAGTGTCGTTAAAGATGAAATCAGTGGTCTAAAACAATATATTCTTTTAGGTTGTAGATGAACAGAACCAGACTTAGTCCGAACTTTTTTCATTAAGAAAGCACCACATTCTGTTCGTCTTCTTCTCTGAGGGTGGTTGGGAAATCTCACATAAGTGCATTTTTTGGAAACCACAATGCCATTACTCTTTGTAGCTGTACATTCATCTAACTTATAGAGAGTCATACATTTTGGGCAAGTAACAAACTTCTGAAAATCATCTTTTTCAAGGCCCAATGTCACTTTTGCCATGTAAAGAGTGCTTGGTAAGCTTTTTGCAAAATTTATCAAGACACCAATTCTAGCAAGGTTACCAATTGTTATTAGAAATTGTTTGAAGAATTTAAGAAGAACTGCAATACCATTATCTGAGACTTTGTATATTGTTTGCCACAATAGCAGAAACATCAGAATAGCTTTAGATTCTGACGAAACACCAGTACTAGAATTAACGTTGGAATTATGTCCATCTACTTCATTATCTTCTTCACTGGACAAGACTTCTTCTTCCTGTATTCCACTTTCAGAGTTGATCTATGTGAAACAAAACAGATTTCCAATTCAGATGAAGTGGTCAAGAATTACTTGAGAAATAAACTGCATGAAGTATAGGGAGGGAGTTATGAAATGTTTGCCTACCATGGAGTAGGGGTTGGGTAATATTTTGAAGAAACTCAATGTTATTACTAGTATTTCTGCAAAAAACATGACGGGATAGCGGGATTGTAAGTTTCCTCAGTCAAACACTCAAGTCTAAACACGGCCTTGTGATCGGAGTTGTATAAGGGACGGACCATTTTTTTTTTTGTGGTCACTGGCAAGATTTTTTTTTACACATGATAATTTTTGCACACCCATCTTCACCTGGGCAGGAATTCTTTTTGTGTGCTGGTGGCAAAGCAGAATTTTTTTTTCTTAATTTTTTTATGGAAATAATTTTGTTTTGGTTTTTAACCCCCCCTCCCCCCCCCCCCCCCCCTGCACTTTTCTAATGGTCCGTCCCTAATTAAAAGTTTCTTATCAAACCTTACTCAGGGCCGTACACAGTATATATGGGGCAGAAGGGGGGGGGGGGGGGGGGGGCAGTTGCCCCCCCTAGCAAAGCGATAGAACAATAAAACAATCGTAAAAAAAAAGGCTGCCGAATATTTTTGACTTGTACTGCCGCCCCTCCAATCCCCCCCCTCCATGGAATTAGGGTTATGTACGGCCCTGTTACTTTATTATACGACTAACTTACCTGGTTTATTTCTGGATCGTTTGAATCAGCTGTGTGGTGGCCATCTGATTCTCTGTCATCTTCGGTAGCTTCTGATTCACTGTAAAATGCTTGATCTTCTTCGTTTTGATGATGGACTTCTCCTTCTGAGTCAATGTCTTCGCTGGAGCTTCTATCGTGTGTTCAAAATCTTCAAAACATGAAACGGGTATTTCATCTTGAATTACAGTTTCACCGCCGTCGACTGAAGTTTGTGACCCAAAAACTTCAGACGAAGTATTGAAGGTCCCAGCGATGTTACGTATACGTTGGTGTTCAGTGTAGGTTTTTCTAGCGACACGCTAGACTCGGTAGACTCGGTAGAAGCTCGTCAGTGCACGATCTGTGAGTCTGCACGTGCATTTGACATTTGATATCTACCGATATCTACCATCTCTGAGGAGTTGTTTGCTTGGTGGACGTGTGTTTTTAGTGCTAGACTATTTTATCGTCTTTTACTGTAATTTACAGTGCAGTCCTAAAGTTTTTAAAAAGAATACGCTATTTGCTATTTTGTATCGACTAGCCATGTCAGGAATACGGCCTGGTTCATTTTTTTCAAGTGGTGGGTCGTCAAGACAAAGTTCAACCCAGAGTTCAAGTAGTAGCCGGTCGAACAGTTCTTCATCGTCTGCGAGGTCGTCTCCTCTTATAAATAGTAGTTCTTCAACGCCGCCCAATCTCAGATTAGGCTCTAGTGGCTCTAGTAGCAGAACTCTTGCCAGTGGACGAACAGTGGATGAAACACCGACTACTTCACGAGTCAGAGAAACGGTCACTGTTTCCTCGTCCGAAACAAACAAGATTTTTGATTGCCTCAATGGCATTTCAAAGCAGTTACGGGACCATACTAAAGTGCTGGAGTCACTGAAAAGCAACCAAGACGAAATTTCCAAAGTTGTCACTGAATTAAGTGATAAAGTTGAAGAGCTTCGTGGTGGCGACTACACGCATGAGTCTTCCGAAGATGACAAGATACGTAATGTTTTTCAATTCTTTTGAATTTAGTTGATTTTTATCGTTTTATTTGAACCAAAGTAATGCTTTGAATTTGTTTTTTATATTTAAATAATAAGGCGAGTTTGTTATAGGAAGTTTGCCGCGCTGAAGCTACAGTTACAACCGTTAATGTAAACTGATCCCTAGCATAAAAGACACAATCAAACAAAGGGCTTTTATATATGTGAGGGCATGACTACATGACTTAGGGGCACCCCGCACATGCAAGCAAGAGTGCATCGATTTTAACTTTGCGTTTCATTTATAGCCTTATTATAAAAGGGCCCTTTTTTTTCTCCAGAGTGATGTCCATCTGCTATATAGTAACATGAAGGATGACGAGCAATATAATCCAGAGGAAAGGTGTGCAATCTATAAACTTGTCCATTAATGATTATAGCTTTAGTAATAGTTTACAATGTTCTTGATTCTAACTTCCAAAGTTCTTTTTTGCTTTGAATCACAGGGAATAAGCTTTGTACCAAAATACCAAGTATGATGTATTTTATTGACCTGCTTGACCTGACTTGCTTGATCTAAAGCTTATTTTCTATACTTTATTACACCGATACTGAAGAACATTGACTTTATTACCTTATTTACTGACAATACTTCATAGCAGCTGATTAACCACTTAAAAACATTGCAAATATTCCCAAAATTACTGACTAGTCCTTTCATGTCTAAAATGGGAGTAATTTGAGAACTTTTGTTCAAAGTGTTAATGTTAAATCTTCAAAAAAAATTATGTCCATTCAGTATATCATCTGACCACAATGCATCAGTGAGGCGAGCCCTAGAAGAGCAACTAACTCGAATGGATAAAGGTTACCCTCCAAGATTGATTATAAGTGAGCAAGTATTTGTTTTTGAATTCAATTGAGATAATAATAGTAATCATTATCGAGGATACAGCATCATCACAGTAAGTGGTTTGCAGAAGGGTCCCATTCTAAAATAGATGGTTATTTAGAAGCTGTGGTGTAAACAAAATATACCAAAACTAAGGAAGTTTGTAAAGATCACACAAACTAAGAATTTGTATGATTACCCACACACCAAATGTACATGTATGCTTGTAGTGTTTCTAATATTTCATATTCTCTATCAATTCAAGGGGCTGTGGCAAGGTATTATGAGACCAAAAGGAAGTTGCATTTGCAGGGTCTCCCTCAGAATAGAGAAAAAGCTGCAAAAGTGTTGCTCGGGAACAAGCTAAGGTCAAGGAGGAAAAGGGTAAGGCAAATAAAACTGTTAAATTGTAACTTTATCCCCTTGGCTTCTTAAATCCATTCCTCTTGTAAATCTATCTGCACCAGCAAATAAAAACTAATACCAACATACTAATTCTAGGGGGTACATCTTTTAAACAAACTTAACTAGGTTTTCTATGGTTGCAATGTTAATGAAGAACAAAAAGTCAACAGACACATTGTAATCTCTCATGTGATGTTTACTTTGTTTAGTGTGATAAGCCTCTTGAGGTATGATTAGCTATTTGAGACTCACCAAAATATATTCAGTAGTCTCATACTTCTAAACCTGTTTAAGGCCTCTAGGTTTGTCATGGTAAATTTGGGTTAATATATTTACCTGTTTCTGAATTATAACGTCATGGCTTGTTTATGAGGGGGACAGAATCATCTAGGACAATAAAGATTTGAACAAAATTTCCTCTGCTAAGAAAGGTTTTATCTCAAATAGTCTTGTTTCCAAACATAAGATATATCAATGTTTAACAAACAATATTTTTGTGTTTGATGGCTGTTAACACTTTTCTTCCTTCTATAGTTTTAGATAAAACGCATTATATGCGCATTCTCTTCACAATTTTCTTTGTGTTGTTGCTGTGTTGTCCCCCTCCCATGATCCTTAACATTTAAACAATGATTGTTTTGATGTGACGTCATAATGAAATAGGGCAATTGATTGAATCTCTTTTTTTATAATATTACAGCTTTTTGGTGCAAGGGTGAAACTGGCTGATGGCAGGGATCTGGAAGCAATAAAACAGTTGACTCATGACTATGTTAGCGATGAAGAAGATGGTGGAAATGATAATGCAAAGAAGTGGGTGGTACGTCCACCAACCTGGAGGTCTGAGGAAGCAGCCAATCTTATGAAGAGACTGCAAAGAAAGGTGGATGCCTCAGCATCGGCTGATAGGCCCAAGTTTGAAAGGATTTGTGGTCCTCCATCTAGTAGGGGGAAACCCAAGAAGTGCCAATCCTGGGCTGTGAAGGACCAAACAAGACCTCCAAGGAGCCCTACTCCACAAACGAGAAGGTAAAAAAGGAAAATAAATAGTGCTCATCAGTAGGCCTTAGAGTGCTGACAGTTTATGTATATATTGTGGTTCAATTTTTCCTTTGGTTCAATTTTTATTTTTCTTTGTTTTATACTCATTATCATACATTACCATACACAAAAACAGAGGAAAATAAAAATTGAATCAAGGATAAAATTGAACCACAACATTATATACATGTATGTATGTTGTGGTTTGAAATTATGTATGGTTTGACACTCTTCAAATTAGCTTTAGTTTTCAGTTTACATTGTCTGATAATAATGATTGCAATAGAGTGGATTAAAAATATATTTTCCAAACACAAATTAATTTTGAACCACAACTTACATTTTGTAAACTTCTTGTATTGCATACAACAACAGTGAATCTTCTGATGCTGATTAATTGTGTTAGAACTTGTTTTGGAATCAGAATTCATTATGGCGACATTGTCACAGCAATTTTAATTTGTTTACATATACTGGATGCTGACCTAATCAGGAGAAAACTCTACTTCCAGAACAAGCTCTAACAGAGAATATTTGCAGGGGTATTTTTCTTGGAGTGAGAAATGAGTGGCAAAATAATACCCCAGGGTACCTGATGATGGAGTAGAAAATGAAACTTTGTTTGAGCATTTATGCTAAAGTTACCACGTTTTAGAAATATGACATTAATACAGTTGTATGTTTATTATTTTATTGGCATGTACAAATAGAAGCCCTTCGCCAGACAGAAACCCTTCACCAGACAGAAACCCTTCGCCAGACAGAAACCCTTCACCAGACAGAAACTCTTCTCCAGACAGAAACTCTTCCCCAGACAGAAACCCTTTGCCAGACAGAAACCCTTCACCAGACAGAAGCACTTCAGCAGACAACAGGGAAAGGTATTTTTTGAAAAAAGAGGTCCAGAGTACTTTAATATTTTTGTACTCAATATTTCTTTATTAGAGTTTTATTAGAGTACATGAGCAAAAAGTGAAACTTTGTCCTATTATTACAATTACCAATTTTTAGAAATATGCCACAATGAATGATATTTTTTAGAAGTTATGTTATGGTGTATATTTTCTCCACCGGTCTAAATTTTAGGGCATGTTTTACTTTCCAAAGCAGCTTTCTTTCAGTTTAATGTTCTTTACAACTAACCCTAATGAATACACAATTTACTCACCCTTAAGGCTCAGCCACACGGTGCAACGTTGCGCGCAACATTGCCTGCAACAGCGTTGCACGGTGTGACATGGGTCTTTGCAACTTTTCTTTCAAATTTGCAAATACTTAACCTAACTGTGGCTATCAAATAAAGAATGCTGTTCAATGTTATGGCCAAAGCTAGAATCGCGTTTTACTGCCTGATATGTTCACGATGCAATTTATTGCACGAAATAATGCAAAGAGAGAATTCCATTCTACTTCTGCAACAGTTGCGCGCAACAGTTGCAAGGCCGGACACACGGTGCAATTCTGCTGTTGCGCGCAACGTTGCAAGAAAAGTTGCATTGTGTGTCTGAGCCTTTAGGAAAATTCAAAGGAGATAATTATGTAGAAGATAAAACCATATCATTTTTGCAATTAATATGTAAATTACTTTTGTAGATCACTATCAAGAAGCCCTTCACCCAATGGAGAAAGGTAAATATAGAAATTCTGCAAAATGTGAATCATAGATACCATGTTTTAAACTTATTCTGTTGTGTGTTTGTTACTTTATAGGGATGTGCAAAGATCATGTAGAAGCCCTTTACCACAGAGAGAAAGGTAAATAATACAACAAATTATTTACATGTATTATCTACGGTATTAAATTGAGAAGGTCTTGGTATGTAGGTATCATTGTAGTTATTTATGAAGATGACTGTTTCAACAACATTTTTTATATTTGACCGAGCTTTCAGAAGACATTGTCCATCATCAGGGCTAAACATCACATGTACAATTATAGTTAGCTCGTGCAGTTTGTTGTAATTCTCAGTCGATATGACAGTGTGCATAGAATGGTAGTATGTGTGTGAGTACAGTATCTCTGAATAGTGCACAACAACCAGAAAACACTGAACACTTGTTATTTTATTTTAGTGTTTTACACTCCTATTTATAGTTCTAGGTATTGCTTGTTTAAATGATAGGCATGTGGAATCACCTGCAAGAAGTCCTTTAAACAGGGAAAGGCAAAAACAAAATTAATTTCTTCAAAGCAGTCATTACAACATTTTTAAATATATTTTTCCTTATACATATTTTTTATTTTATAGCCAAATGATAGAAGGCCTTGAAAGCACCTCTATGCATTCCGAAAATACCAGGGCAAGGTCAAGGTAATAAACTAGAACACACTTCCACTAAATTTACATAATACCATGATCACCTTGGATCCATTGTTTCAAGCAGGATGTTTAAAGGGGCAATGTCAACCAAACTGAACCTCATATTTTCTTTAAAACGAAATTGAAAAAATAACGTTCCGGGATAGAAAACAAATACCTTGTGGAAGTTCAGGTATGGTTTCCAAACCATTTTAGTTGAGGATGGCAAAGATTTAAAATGATTACAAATTTTATTCTGGCAACTTGATTTCGGTCCACGGTGGACCGAAATCAAGTTGCTCTAAATTTCTCTATAATGAAGCATTTTTCATCCACTCGAATCTTTGCAATCCTTGGTCGAAATTGACTCAGATTTTCACAAGTATTCATGGGATACATACTCTACTTGTCTGAGTAGTTATTTTTGTCTTTGGTGACGAAAGCAACATGCCCTTTTTGGTTGACACTGCCCCTTTAACCTCTAAAATGATCCCTCCTCCATGAATAGAATGAGAGAGATTTTCCTCATACAATATTTATGATGTATAAAAGAAAGTTAGTTTTAAATCTCCCTCATTACTATTCATGAGGAACATTCCCTCATATGACAATCATGGGGATTATCGATGCAGGTTTGCATGGTGCATCGAAAATATTTTACTGTCATGGACTGACACCAGACACTGGTCAACACTTTAACACATGTGGGACAGGTTTATTTGTCTTTGTGCATGACCGCAAAACTCCTCGAACAGATATCAATTTGTGCACAAAAATTATAAATGCATGCTTATTATCCATTTTGAAAATTCCCTTGATTAGAGTGCGCTGAATGCTAGTTAAAAGTATTCTGTCATTTATTCAACTTTTGGTTGAGCAAAGGGTTAAACTACATTTTCGTTTATTTCCTCGGTTATCATCACTGGTATTACAAAGTAAAACCATGGCTTCTTTGGGATATTAGTGATTAAATGTCCCTCAGCCTTTGAGGTTTAATATAAATCCTGAGGCTGTACACTAAACTACCCTCGGCTTCGGGGACATTTTTAAAATTACTAATATCCCTTGGCGTCAGTGCCAAGGTATTACTTATAAAAATACCAACAAAGAGAAAGAGGGAGAGTTCATTTTTCTCATTAAGTTCTGTTCTGAGACTGAACATAATTGTATTTGTGTGCTCTCTTAGGAAAAGAACTGAAAGTGCTCCTAAACAAGGTCTGGCAAAGCAAAGGTAAAAATAGTAATCTTGGTTTGGTATTGTTACTAGCAGGCACAATGATGAACGTAAACTCCCATTTTTGTGTCCTTCAGCAGGAAACAAGAAACTAGGATCGCAAGACGGATCACAAGATCTCAGTCGATATCCCCCCAAAAGATAAAACAAAAGAAGAAGCAGCATTGATTTGTACTTTAGAAGCCGTTTGAAAATAATGTTAAAAAGGAGAGTACAAAATCAACATAATTATTATCTTGTTCAAGTTTCAAATATTTTTAATATTTATATATATTATTTCTATCCAATTTTATAAGTATTCACATTGGAAACACGTTTTAATAGTGACTTCACTCAATCAATGAAACGAAGTCAAATAGATACAAAAGAAAACAATGGCCACGGTCAAATCAGAACATTCAACTATATAGTTAACTCATCTTTAACAAAAGATACCATGTTGAGCAACCATATCATTGCATTGTTAAGAGTGAGTAAAATGTTTTGATGTGACCGTGGCCAATGTCTATTAGTCCAATTTCTAGTTCACGTTGTAAGTGGAAAAACTGTTTTTTGCAGTAAAGTTTCAGGCATATTTTTAAGATGATTTCTATATCGTACAATTTGGATTGCAATTCAAATTAGAATTACTTTTTAATAATATTTTTGCAGCAAAACAATGTCAATCAAATTAGAATGGTATTTATATGTCTAAAATAAAAAATTTAATGAACATTACAGTTGAATGTTAAATAAATGTACAATTCAACAACTTGTATTGTCTCCAATGTTATGTTACGAATTATGTCCAGTATTCAAGAATACTCGTTATATACGACTGATATTCGGAGGGTTGTTCGGTAAGAAGATCTTTAGTATGTCCAGTATTCAAGAATATTCGTAGTGTACGACTGATATTCAAAGGGTTGTTCGGTAAGAAGATCTTTAGTATGTCCAGTATTCAAGAATATTCGTAGTGTACGACTGATATTCAAAGGGTTGTTCGGTAAGAAGATCTTTAGTATATCCAGTATTCAAGAATATTCGTAGTGTACGACTGATATTCAAAGGGTTGTTCGGTAAGAAGATCTTTAGTATATCCAGTATTCAAGAGTATTCGTAGTGTACGACTGATATTCAAAGGGTTGTTCGGTAAGAAGATCTTTAGTATATCCAGTATTCAAGAATATTCGTAGTGTATGACTGATATTCAAGAAGGTAAGAAGATCTTTAGTATGTCCAGTATTCAAGAATATTCGAAGCATTTACTATACGAATATCACGAGTTCATATAGTATACAAGAGTATGCGTCTTTTTGTACGTGAGATCATTCAAGAGTATACCAGTCGAAAATGGAAAAACTGGCTGGATTCGTACCGAGCGATTCTAGAATGACGTTACGTCATTCGGACTTGAATACCCATTGAATTTCCCTGAATACTTGAAGTATGCATATCCATATTCAAGCGTATTCTTCTTGAATATTTGGCTTTTTGCACAGTGTAAGAAATTGGAACAACCCTCTGAATATATGAATATGGATTGAATGAACACTCATGTTTAGTTTGGCAAGTATTGCATATTTAAAAAAAAAACACCACCCCTTAGCCCACCCCCTCCACCACCATCACCCCTCAATGACATACATACAGAGGAAAATCTTTGTTAATTCCAAGGGGAGGGGTACTAAACAAAATGGCACCCATGGGTGGGTATTGGGTATTTTCTGGAAATTTAGACCATTCGCATCTACCTGATGTTTAGAAACCAAAATATTTGCAAGAAATGCTAAACATATAACGCTTTTACTTTACACACAAACAATACTCACCGATTTCGTGTTGTCTTTGTCCTGAACACTTGTCCACATCCAATCCTGCAGAAATAGTATCCGAATGGATCCCGTTCATCCTCGTCAATATAAAATGACAACTCATGGGCTGTGACTTCATGCCTGGAAAGTAGTTTAAAAATAATTATCTGCTCATGGCATTTTCTTAATTCCACAGCGGGTGGAAGTTTGGAAGATGGTCCCCCTGTAGGGTCCCCTAACGTGGTTGAGCCTTTTATTTTACCGTGAATCATGATTTTTACTCAATGTTAATGTGAAAGAGTGAGATTTTGAGTGAAAAGTGACACTATTTTTTATTACACATTTGGGGTTGATATCCGCGTGATAAAGCCGTGAATAAAAACCATATTAGTGAAGTAATTCGATGTCACTTCACTGTACTATTGCTTTTAGAAATAAATTTGTTATGCTTAATTTTGTGTTATTGTATTCACTTTAAATGTATAATAAACAAATTATGACATGTTAAGAGCCTGATATCGTTTTTATTCACTTGATTTTTGCAATATGATACGAAAATATGTTGGGATGCAGCATCGAGTTGATATGTCTGCTCAATCAAGCCAGCCAGTTCATCATACATATTTCTGCACATGTTGCTTACATAACTCGAGAAGCCATTTTCCTTTCACTGAGGCTGGTACAGAACTGCCAGGCATGATAACATTTGGAGATGCTGTTGTATAAACAAAAATCAGTCTTATAATGACGCTGCCATATGTTGTCAATTTGTTCATTGCTTTAAACCATAAAGTGTTTATTTATAGAGAATATCCATATATAACATCTCCCTTGGGTGAACATATTTTTTGTCAAAGGGGTGGCACTGAGTGCCGAGCTTGATTCTTTTTCTACTAGCATATTACACATTTTATCACATTACCTTGCATTGTAGTCATCCCAAGCATGTCCATAAATGATGCACAGACATGAGCTTCTACTTCACGAGCATGGAATTCACTGTACTCGTTGTAGTGATTTTCTACACCTTTTCCAGCATTTGTTTTCCCAGTCCTGTTGATGCTTGCTCTAGATGTTCCGATCTCCCCAGCAGACTCATGCTTTACAAATGTCTTGAATTCAGTCTGTTGTATTAACAAAAACATTCAGAAAAATGTGGGGGAAGGGGAGCATGGGGTACCCCCAGAGTTTTGGGTAGGGGTATCAAAACCATGATCCTATTTCAACAAGCCACAGTATAAAAGGGATAGGACCACCCCCATTTCACACCTTTCGAATTTTGAATGTGGTCTCGAGTCATTGATTCACCCAGGAGCTCTTGACAGCTGGTCGGAGGTTGATAGACAACTGAAGGTGAGAAACGCCTGGCGCTGGTCCTTTATACCACGGCCTCGTGTTTAAGTACAAAAATCTGATTAAATCTAATTTTTATTAAGGACGAAGACATGTTGACTGGATGAAACTGGATGACTGGTCTGAAACCAAAATTATAATACTTGGGGACAGAATCGCAAAACATGGATTTGGATGCTCAAAAACCTGACTCTATCAGGCAGCACAATATATAGCAGTACTCCCAGGGCAAGAATCAGTCATTGAGGTTTCTCAGTTTTCTAATCTAAAACTATTTCATCTAATTTTACCTTGTAGAGTGTGTACTTTGCATGCCAATCTGCAAATTCAGTATCTAGGCCATCCAATCGTTCGAACTCATCCTGTCCATCCCTGAATGCCCACTTCACATTTCGTCCCCTCTCTTCAAATAACTGGTCACCATGCATTGGAAATTTTGCTATTACTCTGTTCTTGCCATCCTTCTCAGAACAAGGAGTGTAGCTGTCTTGGTTATGCTTGAGTAGCTGTGCCATATCCCCAGCAACATTAGGGTTTAAGAATTCAATCGGTAAATGGCACTGAAATGGAGGTGTTGATATGTTAAAAGTTAACACAAGGAAATAATATATTTCATCTTTTTAACACAGAGTGCAAGCCATATCCATTCCACATAATGATATGATGCCACAGTTGCCAAAAAATACCTTTGTGGATAACCGCTCAACTAAACTATTGGGCCTGGCTAAAAATAAGCAGTCGATGAAAGCACCTTGAAACAATAGTTTTATTATTGTAGTAATTTATATTTCCATTAAATGTCCATACCCCACCCCATTGGTGGCAAGTTTCATTTTGTACACTCCGATCCGGCTTCAGAATTTCCCATACATTATCTGTATTTTTATGGCCCCTCTTATATAACCCACTTCCTCATGGATATTTTCTGGGAATACACAATACTGTATATTATTACAAGGTGTAAGTAAGTTGTATTACATTATTTGATTCCTTACCAGTTCAGATTTCTTGGACATTTCAGCAGAGTAGATGTGAGGGATGTGTCGCACAACAACTTTTGACAGGTACTGGAATGGCTGTAAATACGTTGTAACGATTCTACTCACCAGAACAGCCCAATTATTGAGTAGTCTTGACTGTACTTCCTTATTAGGCATAAGCTCAATCATCTGTATTTCTGACACAGACTTTTGCTTGAGGTTGCTCTCTAGGGTTGGATCTTGAACCCTTGCCTTAACCGCATACTGGTGAGTCCAGTGAATTGACCTGTTGGTCCGCTCTTTGGTTTGAACCCTAGCGTGGATCTCATGGTCGATGTTATCTCCCACTATTTCTTCACACAACTGCGATTTCTTCACACAACTGCTTGGTGCCCCTATTCTCCTCTATCTCTTTCTTCCATATTTTCACTCTGGCGTTTAAATTTTCCCCCATCTTGAGTTGACTTCGTCGAAAGACAACAGGGGACATGCAGATTCCTAATCGGTTCAGTCGCACCAAGTCCTCGTGTCTTGTCCCACTGTGAAACAGTATCGTGGAGATCCGGTGGTGGTAAGCAGACATCGTACTGTTTCTGTTGCGTGCAACAGCAGCAGAAGCTAGTGCAAATGAATTCAGCTTGTTTCGCGATTTCAGCTTACTGCTTTTCAGATCTGCACCGTATTTAAGTTTAATGTCGCTTGCACCTTCGATGGCAGCACACCACCACGGGCAGAAAACTCGAAGTTCTTTCACGAAAACAGTATTGGAAAAGGCAGCTATTTGATCAGGCTCAGTTCCTTGCAGGATTGATCCTTCTTTGAAATATGACTTGAACTCATTCGACACCTGTCTTTTCAGCGCCGTCTGTAGCTCCGGTATCAAGTCCTCATGCTTAAAAATTACATTTATTATTTTATTTATTTATTTACTTACTTCGGCCATAATAGAAGATACAAAATAGAATAAAGTAAAATATACAACAAACAAAACATAGAGGCCAGGAGAACCAACACAGCGTTAGCCAATTACGTTGGTTTCCTATGAAAAATAAAATTACAATAAATGATCTAATTACAATACCTATTTCAACCTAAAAGCAGCATTTGAGAGGTGCGGTTAACTGTCTTGCCTGGTGACATTTCAGACATACAGACTTCCAAGACCTAGGGTTCTCGATGTCAAATACAGAAGTGATGGCAGACACGTAATATTTAAATAGTAATGATCTAAACTTAGGTAAAGAGATGTCTGATTTACGCAGTTCGTGTGGAAGTGTATTCCAAGTTCGGGAAGCTCTTATAAAATAACTATTTTGGTAACACAGGGTCTTGACATTAGGAATCTGATAAGTAATAAGATTAAGTGAGTTATCCATCGAACGTAGAGAGATGCTTAAATTCACCCTGTTTACAAGCTTTGGCAAAACATCTGGAGCTAAGGTTACTAAACCGTGTTTTGCCTTATACAAGAAGATGAGGTCAAGGTATTCATACCAGTAACATAAAGGTAAAAGCTTTAGAGTTAAGAGTCTAGATTTGTAGGAGATGTCTGTTTGGAAGGGCAATAGGAGAATAAACTTAGTAGCCCTCCTTTGTGTTATTTCTATGTCCTGCATCAGATCGACAGTTTGTGGGCTCCATACTTGTGAGGCATAGGCAAGGTTCGACCTTACCAGGGACAAGTACAGACATCGACGGGCGC
This sequence comes from Actinernus sp. WN-2022, assembly GCA_030867875.1. Classification (NCBI taxonomy): domain Eukaryota; kingdom Metazoa; phylum Cnidaria; class Anthozoa; order Actiniaria; family Actinernidae; genus Actinernus; species Actinernus sp. WN-2022. The sequence goes on along the minus strand of JAOWCC010000569.1, from coordinate 908,478 downwards.
TAGTACTTCGGACTTTGACGGCAGAGCGTCTGAGTAGGCCAAGCAACTGGTTCGCCTTGGTGATCTGTTGACGAATGTGAATGGACCATGTAAGGTCGGTACCAACGGTCACGCCTAGGTCTTTTTCGCTAGGAACGTGGTCCAAAACTTGACCATCAATGGTATAGTTAGCCAATAGGGGACTGCGTTTCCTGGTAATGGTTAAAACTTTACATTTCTTCGCATTGAACTTCAGCCGCCAAGAGCGTGCCCAGGTCGCCAAATTAAATACCTCACCCTGAAGAATGGAGACGTCTGCTGCAGATTCCACTACCGAGAAGCATTTGGTGTCGTCAGCAAACATTGTCACCTCGACGGAGGACGAGATGATCGATAATGGGAGGTCGTTGACATAGATCAAGAACAGAAGGGGTCCCAGAATAGACCCTTGGGGAACACCGGAAGTGACTGGAAGCGTGTTCAACATGGCGCCATGAACTGTTACACGCTGCTGGCGACCAAAGAGGTAGTTCTTGAACCAGTCTAGCACTCCACCCGTGATACCAAATCGGCTAAGTTTGCGCAAGAGTAGTTTGTGGTCAACTGTGTCAAAGGCTTTAGAGATGTCGAAGTAAAGGACGTCGGTTTGTTTGCCCAAGTCCAGGTTTTGACCAATGCGATGGAGGACTGTCAGTAGCTGAGCGGTACAGGATTTGCCTTAAGGAAGCCGTACCGAGCTTCAGAGATCATATTTTGAAGGTGGTCTATCAGACGATTGTAAATACAACGCTCCAGTACTTTAGCGACTATGCACATCAATGAAATGGGTCTGTAGTTTTCTACATAACTCTTATTTCCTTTCTTGTGGAGAGGGGTGATGTTGGCAAGTTTCCATTCAGTAGGGAGAGTTCCAAGCTTGAGTGACTTGTTAAACAGGTGAGTGAGGGAGTATGAAATACTTGACGCGCATTCCTTTAGTAGGCGGGCAGGTATGTTATCAGGTCCCATAGCTTTGTTTGGATTTAAAGACTTTAACACTTTAGATACTTCACTGGGTAGTAAAATTATCTCCGAGACAGTCACATTAGTTATAGGTGAGTCAGGCGTCCATTCGTCATCGGTAGTTTTGGAATACACGGAGTTGAAATAGCGATTGAAAAGACGGGCAACATTTTTTGGAGTACTGGCACCGACACGAGCTGAATCTGCGTTGGTGGAAGCTATCGTGACTTCTTGAGGGACGCTACTAGACTTCGTTGATGTCTTGAAGAACGACCAGAATCGCTTAGGATTAGATTGCAGGGTAGAGCTCAACGAACCAAAAAATTGGTCCCTGCTGGCTTTTATTAGTTTCTTTGCACATGAACGCAGATGTCTGTACTTTTCGCGTAAAGCATCAGAATTGATATCCTGAAGCTTCCGACGCAGGGTTTCTTTCTGCTTAAGTAGATGTAAAATACTGCTATTTAACCAGGGTAAGGTATGACGCCCCTTTATGGTATTGATAGGGATAAAATCATTGGCTGCGGCAAGGAAGCTATCTCTCCATGAATTCCAATCATCGTTGATATCAGATGGAGAATCTGAAATCATCCAGTCAAGATCAAGCGACTCGATAGCACGATTCATTCCCTCAAAGTCTCCTCGCCTATAGTCGAAGACAGTTCTCCTAATTTTATGACTTTCTTTGAGCCGTGTTGTAAAGTCAAACAGAATGCCTCTGTGGTCAGAGAACAAGTTTAGATCTTGAAGGTCGACTACCTCAATATTGTTAACCTGGTCCGGCAGGTTGGTGATGACAAGGTCGAGAATGTTGTTTCCTCTTGTGGGTGAAAAGATAGTCTGATATAGGAAATGGTCACACAAGCTGTTATAGAAGAAACTATCAGAGTCACCCGAAGGGGTTACCGCACTGTCAGACCATGTGATTTTAGGGAAGTTGAAGATGATTTTGTCGTATTGTCTACAGCAGTTATCCAAAAAGCTATTGAATGAAGACAGCCATTCATAAGTGGAATTGGGAGGCCTATAGCAGCTGACGAAGAGGATTTTATAATCTTGACTTGTAGTGCATTCAACGGAAACGATTTCGAGTCCCGATTGAACAATAGGCACTTCTTTAGTACTAATGAATGAAGTATTTTTTGTAGCAATCAAAACCCCGCCGCCGGTTTTAAATGTTCTTTCAGTTCTAAATAAAGTATAGTCTTGTGGGAAAATTTCTTTATCATAGTATTTATCTGATAACCACGTCTCTGTAAGGAGAACTACGTCAAAGGACTCCGTGTATGCAAAGTCTTGAAGACTTAAGAGGTTTGATAACCAGTCTCCTCCAGGTAATTTATGTAAACTGACCAAGCTGCGAGCATTCCAACTCAGACAACGAAGGCAAGATTTAGTTTGCCCAGATACTGCAGCCTTGGGTGAAGTGATGCCGCGATTACTTTGGTTAGTTATGCAGTCGTCTGGTCCAGGATTTAGTTCAATATCCATAAAGATAGATAATGTGAGTGGAGGAGTGATGTCAGGCGGTGAGATGCAAGTGTATCCATGTTTTCCCCACGTAGAAAGCGTCCGACGAATGCGATATTTACCAGCACTTAGAACCCTAACATGGACACTCTTTAGACGCACAGCTCTCATAATTTTGAAAGTAGTAAATTTGCCATTATTCTGGAAGTTAATTAGATCAGAGTTTATGCCGGTTGTATCCACTTTTGGCGACGTAGCGTCGTTGTTACTAAGTGATACGAGGAGACAAAGAAAACCAGCTGAGAAGAGGAAGAGTTGTCCAATCGCCATACTTGGTTCTCTCGAGAGCGCGCACGAACTACCGAGTGCGCGCTTAGGCCGTTGGAGTTGGTTGTTCGTTAAGTGGCGAGTCTTCTCTCTGGCGTGTGCAAATACTGCAACTGTTTCGGTGAGCGCGACTTTTAAAAAATGTTCAGAAACTGACCAGGAGTGATATATAAATACCAAACTGTTAGTACAACCCTAATCCGCGGGTCCAAGATTCCTTCGTAGAAGTGAGCTTTACACAGTTACACCAGCTGTAATCCAGTTTAGATTTACCGAGTGGCTTCGGAATTGGTAGAAAGTAAAGGAGATGCAGGAGCAAGGTTTGGCACAGCTGATCCACTGCCTTCCAGTTTGATGTGGCTACATGTTTAATGAGATTTTTGACTGCAAATCTCGCGGTATTCTAACAGTCACATTGCCAGTTGGGCTAACAATTAACACTTTGATCCCCAATTCATCCTTCTTGAGGTCGTCTATGTTGAGATGATGCAGAGGCTCGTCGGAAGGTTCGATGTTTTCGCTGCTGAAACTCAAGGATTTCCTGGATTGTGGTTTCGCACATGGGGAATTCACCCGACGAAGCTTTGCTCGGTTCAACGCTGGGCTGTCTACATCGGGCGTTCTTGCACTGACGGTTCGCTTGTTTTTCGTGATAGGAGTTGTTTTCTCGGTTTCAGCTCCATTACATACGTAACTGAAGAGTTTGCCTAAGTTCTTAATTTTGCGTCCACACGGATTGCAGACCTGACTCGAAAATGTTGAGTCGTCCTGTTTCAAAACAATGCCAGCTCCCGCACAAACTTCGGCTAAAACAAGCCCTAAAAAATCCTTATTCTTCGACTGCTGAAACAAGTTTATCGACGAGGAATGTCCGCTGTTTTTTTCTGAGAATTTCCCGAACTTTGTTTTGAAAACGACTTTGCAAAATCTGCACACTACGCTAGGATTGTCATCTGACATTCCGTCGCTGTCATGTTGAGAAAAAACGCGGGAAACACACGTTGCTTGTGCTTTTATGGCCGTTTCCGGTTGTACCTGATTGGTTGTTTACTTGACATTTCTTTGACATTGGACACGCGCACGCGACTTATTAATTTGGGGGCGTTTTTGATAAGCTCTGCGATCGATTGCAGGCTCTCGTGCTAACGCACTCGCCTCCGCCTCGCTCGGCCTTCGCCCTCGCTCGGCTCCGGTCGCTCGGGCCCGGTCGCTCGGGCCCGGTCGCTCGGGCCCGGTCGCTCGGCCTTCGGCCTCGGTCGGGGCTACACTCTGAATATATCCCCGAGAGTCTGCTACGCAGGCTACTGTCACACAGGCAACAGAGTTCAATCCTCCCATTACCTTTCTTGTAATTGTCTGCATTTTCACTGTTTAATATGCGATGAGGTTTTCCAAGCCGTCCAAACACGTACATGTAACTAAGCGAAGGACTAGGTCTCCCTTTCCTTAGGTAAGAGAGGATCTGGGTCGAGTGCTGTGGTCACCAATAATGCACGCTCATTAGCCAATCACATGCTTGGATTTTGTACAATGCACGAAACTTGAACATTAAATTGATATATATATATATATATATATATCATGTACGTATGTAAACAGCTGTAGTATTAGAACATTTCAAAACTATAAGCATGTGTTAAATAAGTCTGCAGAGAAATAACTGTTGTTGTAATTGTCTCTTATGTGCTGGCTGGATTAATTATCATTGAGTTTTTACTGTTGTCTGAGTAAATGGCATGTGTCGGTAAATAATAATTTATATACCAGAGTTGTTTATGTAGAGTGATGCTCTAAGCCCATAAAAATACATTGTATAAGTTAACAGCAGGGGAGACATATTGCGAGCAGTTCACTGTTGCGACTTGAGGAAATGTACGAAGATGAATCTCTCATGAAGATCCTGCATGCTCAGCTGATGGTCATCGAAGCCATGAGACCGCGATTAATAGCTCTTCTTGATCATTTCCAACAGAGGATTCCCACGTAACCCAGTCGCGAATTCTTCGTTGAATGAAGACGACGTGGAATTTTGTTTCGTTGGACCCAATTTTTTCAATAGTGAAGAGAAGGAGGAAGTCATTGACACTGTGAGGTCAGCATTTACTGACGCTCATGCGAAGCTGAAGAAGTATGTTGTCGCTGGAGCGCAGCCGAGCAATCAGTTCTTACAAGAAGTCAGAATACTTGATCCGCGAAATCTCGTTAATGTAGATGTGGACTATCAGTCAATAAACTGCATCCCCGGGATGACAGATGTGCCCAAAAGCGAGTGGCACATGTACGTAAGCGCCATGGGCCAAGCGGCGGTCAAGCACAGCAACAGCGGAGAATTGGATCTAGCGCTATTTTGGAAGTCGAATGGTGGAGAGCTCCCAAGCTTGTATAAAATAGCATCATGTTACTGTACATGAACACTTGGCTCGTATGGAGTGGAGCGGTCTTTTTCGGCGTACAATGCAATACTCGATGATAAGAGAAGGTCACTGGCCCTGAAAACTATCAGGGCATTTCATTTCCTCAACTGGAACTTGCGAGCGAAGTCTTCCATTTGGCAGGAGTCAGTCCCCAAAACGTCCGGTCCCACCCCAAAGTCGTCTGGTCCAGTCCCTAAGCCATCTGGTCCAGTCCCCAAGACGTCCGGTCCCACCCCAAAGTCGTCTGGTCCAGTCCCCAAGACGTCCGGTCCTGTCCCCAAGACATCCGGTCCTGTCACCAAGACGTCCGGTCCCACCCCAAAGTCGTCTGGTCCAGTTCCCAAGTCGTCCAATTCCTCGGGAGCCCGTAAGAGGAAAAATAAGCAATACATCAGTTTGTGAAAGCGTTTTCACACCGGCTTTGGAAGTGTCTCGCACTGCATCAAATTGCGCAATCCCCAAAGCAGCTGTAGTTCGTCTCCAGATATCTCACGTGCTCTGAAAACTTCGCCTCAGGTACAGTGGACTTGATGAAGATACGTTGGAGAAAGTAGCTAAAACAAAAGCCCAAGTGTTTCCTGGGCATAAAGACGCCCTAGTAAATTCATAATAATAATATTAATTTTATACTTATATTGCGCAGTTTACATAAAATGATCAATTGTGCATAACATCTAGTAAGAATATAATAAAAATATGTTGTTAACTGAGTATGTTAATATAGTATGGTAGATAGATATGTATATGTAAAAATACATATTTATATATATATAAATTCAATAATTAGATAAATTAATATAACATTTAAGGCTCATATGCTACATTAAAAAAATGGGTCTTGAGATGGCGCTTGAACTTATCTACAGATTTAATCTCACGAAGAGCACTTGGTAGTGAGTTCCACAGCTGAGGTGCAGCAACCATGAATGACCTATCTCCAAGCCTCAACATTGTCCTAACATTCAGTAAACTAAGCACTAAACTAATCGAGCATCTTAAGTTATAATGAGATTCCTTAACATTAATCAGTTCACATAGATATTCTGGTGCTATTCCGTAGATACACTTAAAAGTTAAGAGTAATACTTTCAAATTGATGCACAGTCGAATTGGAAGCCAATGCAGCTCACGGAGGAGAGGAGTAATGTGGCAATACTTAGGCGCATTGTAAACCAATCTAGCAGATATATTCATGACGCACTGGAGCTTATTTAGCTGGCAGTCAGGTAACCCATACAGTAGGTTGTTACAATAGTCAACACGGTTAGTTATAAAAGCGTGAACCAGAGTCTTAGTTGCATCAGGAGACAAGTACTTACGGTAGTGTCTTAAATTGTGCAAATGATAGAATGCTGATCCGCAGACCTTACTTATATGACTAGACATAGTTAAGCTATTGTCAAACCATGCTCCAAGGTTTCTAACTACGGAAGCAGGTACAACTTTCGATGTACCAACTATCATGTGATCAATGTCAACTTTAGCTAGCTGTTGCTTCATGCCAATAATTAAGAATTCAGTTTTTGAGTCATTAAGCATAAGTCTGTCTGTGATCATCCCGCTTCGTATATCTTTGATGCACTGCAACATTAAGCTAACAGCAGTTTCAGCATTGGAGGAAGCACTGGGTCGAAAGGCGAAGTAGAGCTGCATGTCATCCGCGTAGCAATGAACTTGAGGGAGATGCAAGCTTACGATGTCAAATAACTTGCACGTACAAATATTGAATAGGAGGGGACCAAGGCAAGATCTATGGGGAACGCCATGCATAAGATGATACATTAACAAAGACACGTTGTGAACGGCCGGACAGATTAGTCCAGGAGCATGTGTACTCCCGTGGGAAATCGGTGCTTAAAGCAAGCCACTGGTCTAGTTGAGCCAAGAAGCACTCAAATAACAAGATAAACTTTGTTGCCAACTTTGCAACCTGCACCGCGCCATTTTATGGGGTATTTAAAAAAAAATGGCATTTTTGCCCCAGCATGAAAACGAGGCTGGGATTTAAAAACTCGTATAACTTTATCAAATGGTTACGAAATGTCACCAAAATCGCAGGCAATATACAATGCAACGTTCTCAATACCACAAGATGTTGTATAGCAAGTCACGTGACCAAAGTATCATGGAAACGAGGCCGTATTATGAAATTGCCTTTAAATCCTGCTTAATAGTCTGTTAAATAAGGTAATATCTTCTAAAACCCACCACAAATCACGATAAGAACGCATCAGAGATGTTTCTAACTACTTACATGTTAATTCGTTGGCAGTTCTTATGTCGTAAGCTTTTTGAAGGGATTTTTAGTAAACCACAGGTAGCCCGTGGGACCTGTGGGACCTGGGACCTGTTTTCACTAAAATCGTAGGAAATACACAATGCAATTTTCTTAATCTCACAAGATGTTGCTTGGCAGGTGAGGTGACTTAGCGAGCATTAAACGAGGCTGGAATTGAAAACGCCTATAACTTTATCAAATGGGGATGAAATGTCACCAAAATTGCAAGGAATATCAAATGAAATGCTATAAGATGTTGTTTGCCAGGTCACATGACTTTCTAGATACTAACGATAATGATAATAATAATAATAATAAACATGGGCTTTCTGTTGCAAGTATTCTTGGAGGGCTGGGAAGTGGAATGGATGTGAAATTTTACTGGCCGAAGCGTATGAACGAACCATAAAGGGTGACTATAAAGGAAACCAGTGATGCTGCTGTAATATCATCAGAAGAAGCTCATCTCAAAGACTCTAGCTGAACAAATGAAGACTTTGTATGATGCTGCTGTATGTCCTGCTACGATAATGTGTCAACAAATGCAAGAAGTGGGTTTTCACAGGTTCCCTTAGTGACAGCATAACTGATGAGCAATTGCCAAATGAACTTTACTCCTTTTTTAGATGGGTCATTCAAGGTCCCAAAGCGACATTAAATGCAGATGAGAAATCTTCAGAAGTATACAAGCGTGCTATGAGTCTTGCACAGAGTACTATATCCATGACCTTGATAGAACGACAAGTGAAAAATAAGAAGTCAGAAGTACTTAGAGTTACAAGTGAAATGCCACAACAACTTGCCGTTGCTTTAGCCGTTCACCAGGCAATTCGAAGTAAGGAGATTGTCAACATGCTCCATGGTTTTGGTATGGCTGGCTATTGAGTACAACATGCTCCTGAGAGTAGAGGCACAGATAGAGAAGAGCGTCATTCAGCGCATGAAACAGAATGATGGAATCTATCTACCTCCAGATATTGTCTTTGGCAGGCGCGTGTTCTTTGCAGTTGATAATGTAGATTTCGCTGAAGACACACATGATGGACAGTGCACCCTCCACGGAACAGCAATGGCCATCTACCAGAAGATAGTGCAATTATATTTGATTATTAATTAAAACATGAATATTTAGAAAAAGCCAAAAGACAATTAAAAATTAAAAACAATGAGCGCGCGTACTATGACGCCAACCGTTGTCTGGACTCTCATTTACCACAACCAATCGACCAATCAGCGCGCGAGAATTCACACAGTTGTGGTAACATATATATATTTTATCCTGCGCACTGGTGAGCTATACGTGGTCATGGCACAGCTTCGGTGCCTTTATCGAAAACAGTGGACTTGACTTGATTCGAATCGGAGCTTTATGGCCCCACAACAGCCAAACAAATTATTCTACCTTGTGAAAACGGGAGAGGCAGCTCATATGGTCACCTTGCAGGCCTTGTTCATCATGTATCAGAATGCTTTCCTTTCTGAACAAGAGCAACGCATGATTGAGCACCTCGAGAAGGCTGCAAAGAAGCTTGGTGAAGCCTGCACCTAACGAACAAAGGAGGATGTCAACAAAGGCAGACTATTAGAAGAGCAAACTTAATGATAGCAACATGACATCAAAAGAAACGTGGAGAGTTATTAATGAGGTCACTGGACGGAATTCCAAAAAAGGTGAAGGAGTCATGAAAATTGATTTTGATAATAAGGAAATTACAAAACCAGCTGAAATGGCCAATGCGTTCAACAAACACTTTGTAAACATTGGCCCCAGTCTAGCTGAGGTAAATTTCGGCAACAGAGTTTCTGATGATTTTGTTCAATATTTGCCCCAGTGCAAAACCTCATTTTCTCTCCGGCACACAACCAGAAATGTTGTTCTGAAACATTTAAAAAAGCTATCTGCCTCAAAGGCAACCGGACTAGATAATATACCGTGTAAATTTTTGAAAATAGGAGCCGATACTGTTTGCGAGTCACTTACATGGCTGTTCAATGCGTCAATTTCACAGGGGATCTTCCCCTGTGAATGGAAACATGCAAAAGTAAGCCCTGTATATAAAAGTGGGACACGGTCTGATACAAACAATTATCGGCCAATATCCGTAATTTCAGCTATAGCTAAGGTATTTGAGAGGATCATCTATGACCAGCTATATACCTATTTGCAAAATAACGGTCTATTAACTAATTGTCAATCTGGTTTCCGAAAGTTACACTCAACAGTGACCGCTTTGCTCCATGCTACGGACAAATGGTCGTTAAATATTGACAAAGGTCTGATTAATGCAACTGTTTTTGTAGACCTGAAAAAAGCTTTTGACACCGTTGACCACAATGTTTTGCTTCAAAAACTAGAAAGTTACGGCTTGACTTCTCCAAGTATTGCGTGGTTTAGATCGAACGAACGAAAGCAAAGGTGTGTGGTCAACGGTGAAATATCAGACTTTGGGGTACTCTCCTGTGGCGTCCCTCAAGGGAAAATGTTGGGACCCTTGTTGTTCCTAATATATATATAAATGACCTTCCTGATTGCTTAAAATTCTCAAACACTCAAATGTACGCAGATGATACTTGTCTTACAATGGCAGGTTCATCATGTGATGACATTGAATCTAAATTGAATACAGACTTACAACATATTTATGAGTGGCTGAAAGCAAACAAGTTGAATCTGAATGCTACAAAAACAGAGTTTTTATTAGTAGGCTCTCGCCAGAGATTCTCTCATGTGGCATGTCCAAACCTTGTAATTGGAGGCGAAAGCATCCTTAAAATAGCGTTCGTTAAGTACTTAGGGGTGCACATAGATGAAACATTGACATGGTCAAAACACATTGAGAAGATCTCTAAGCAATTATCATCTTCTATTGGAGCTCTCAAGCGCGTACGGCTCTACGTGCCCATGTCCTCCCTCAAGACTATGTACCACTCATTTATTCAACCTAAATTTGATTATTGCAGCATAGTTTGGGAGAGCCTGGGCACTGAACTCGCAAATAAACTTCAAAAACTCCAAAAGAGGGCTGCTAGAATAATAACAGAGTCTAGTTTCGATTCTAGCTCTGGCCCAATACTTCACGAACTGGGTTGGGACAGATTAATAATACGCAGGCGCAAACTTTTAGCAATAGAAATGTTTAAGATCTATAATAACCAAGCGCCTGGGTATTTAATACACAAATTTAATAGGGTTCATACACCATATAACACAAGAGGGTCATCATCAAAATTCCAACTGTCCCTCCCCAAAACGAATTATGGTAAAAAGCGATTCGGCTACAGAGGAGCACATATTTGGAATAATTTAACAGAAGACCTGAGGACTAGCAAATCGTTAAATACATTTAAAACTAAGCTAAATGGTCTACCTTCCTGCTTCTTTGATGCCTTATAATTTACTCTCTTACAATTACAATTACTATAGTATAATATATCGTACACGAACGCTAAAAGAACTGACTCTGGCTTTTTTTAGCAGATTTTAATGGCATGTAATAATATCATTTAATGTTGATGTATAGATTTTTACACACAGCTTTTATGTAAACCAGTCTTAGTTACTGTTAAAACTACCGTGTCTAAATAAAGTTTCTATCTATCTATCTATCTAAGAAAGCTCACACCAGAATGAAAAAAGCCATGAAGTCTATGGATATCATCGGCAAAATGAAGGCTTTTGATGCTGCGCACAACCGGTGGAGTTGCGAGAAGACCGAAACCTATTTTCCCGAATGCTTGTTGTATGCAAGAGCCGACCGGAAATAGATGTCAAAGAAGCTGTTGGAACATGTAAATGTACTGTCGTACCAAGGTTGATGTTTGCTGCAGACGGAACGATGTTACACTGCACATCGAAGAGCATGTTGATGAAGATCCTAGAGAAGCTCCCAGTGAATAACGAGAACAGCAATGTGGAGAGTGGAGGAACACGCATGAAAGTATTTGTCATCGATGGAATGGCCGAGGTCCAATCCCTGGACAAGCCCTGAATGGATCGGGAACTGTACAGTTAGCAGATTACTTTACATGGCGTATCTTTACAAAGTATGGTACCAGTGACGAAATCCGCCTAATTTTTGATCGGTATGACCTCCCAACATGTGAGTGAGTGTGAGTGCAAAGGAACCGCCAATGATATGTCATACCTTAGAAGCAACCAAGAGGAGGCAGATACAAAGATAATTTTGCATGCTCTTGATGCTACAGCCAACGGTGCTACGGAGCTGAGGATACACTCACCAGACACAAATGTCTTTATCCTGTCCCTCAGACGATATCCAGAGCTCTGTAAGGATACGTCATTTGTTACAGGCACAGGGCAAAACCATCGAGAAATCAATCTACAGCCGATTGTTCGTGTTCTTGGCCCGGCAAAAGCAGCAGCACTTCCTGCGCTTCACGTTCTGAGTAGGTCGGATAACACAGGGTCCTTTTCAGGCAAAGGCAAGGCTTCATGCTGCAATGCATTCAAGGAAGCTGATGTTGAAGTTGTCCGAGGGTTAGCAAGTCTGGGAGCAAGTGAGAGTCCTGGCCTCGAAACGGTGGATGCAGTAGAGAAGTTCGTATGCGAGCTGTTTCTTTCCAAGACTGACATCTCCAAAGTGAAACCGATGTCAATGTAGAAAGGCAGGGCCCGGTTGTTCGAAGCAAGGTTTAGCGCTAACCCAGGGTTAAATCGCTAACCCAGGGTTAAACTGTACAGATTACAATTACAGATTTAGCGTTAACCTAGGGTTAAAGTTAACCTTACTTCGAACAACCCGGCCCAGGTCTCCATTGCACATATATTTGTAGCTGTTCCGACAGTAGCGAGCCCTATGAGAATGCACAAAATGATGAGTATGATGATGATAGCGAAGATGATGATTCTGATGATTCCACGAATGAATAGAACTGCAAAGGAGACTTAAGCTTGTTTAGCCTAGGCCGAATTTAATCTGATGTTGTTCCTCTTTATTGTTCAGTGACTTCTTTTTGCAGAAGATTTTAGTATGGTACATTTAGGGCAAGGATATGTCAATTGGAACACTAACATCCTTAGGAGGTCCTAGCTTAGAAAAAAATGTAACATGTAGTATACCGTGTCAGAGGTCTGAAGTACAGCTTTTATATTATGAAAATGCCATTTGTAATGGTAAACACTAGGCAATAGACACATACATGTCTGGTGTTACACGCTCGATTTTAATATCAGTGACGGATAAAAGGGTTTAAAATTCATATTGTTTATCGTGTTAATGTCTTCTCAAGGGTTGGAAAACAGGTCCCACCAGCTACTGTGGTTTACTAAAAATCCTTTCAAAAAGCTTACGACATAAGAAATGCCAACGAATTAACATGTAAGTGGTTAGAAACATCTCTGATGCGTTCTTATCGTGATTTGTGGTGGGTTTTAGAGGATATTACCTTATTTAACAGACTATTAAGCAGGATTTACAGGCAATTTCATAATACGGCCTCGTTTCCATGATAATTTGGTCACGTGACTTGCTATACAACATCTTGTGGTATTGAGAACGTTGCATTGTATATTGCCTGCGATTTTGGTGACATTTCGTAACCATTTGATAAAGTTATAGGCGTTTTTAAATCCCAGCCTCGTTTTCATGCTGGGTGAAAAATGCCATTTAAAAAAATACCCCATAAAATGGCGCGGTGCAGGTTGCAAAGTTGGCAACACAGTTTTTCTTGTTATTTGAGTGCTTCTTGGCTCAACTAGACCAGTGGCTTGCTTTAAGCACCGATTTCCCACTGGACCTAATTTTACTACATATGCTCCTGGACTAGATAGGATTTAAACCAATCCAGAGCGTGTGATTCCCAGGTCAGATGTTAGACGATCAATCAGAACGCTGTGATGAATTGTGTCGAAAGCAGCACTCAGATCTAGAAGAACAAGCAATGTAACTTGTCGATCGTCCATGTTCAAAAGTATATCATTCTTCACTTTCAGTAGGGATGTTTCGGTACTATGATGTTTTTTGTATGCAGACTGTAGAGTACAATGAAGCCCATTGACTTCCAAGTGCGCAATGAGTTGGTCAGCAGCAGCTCTCTCTGACAGCTCGGACACGAAAGGCAGGTTGCTAATTGGACGGAAGTTCTTGAATGCATTGTCAAGGCCTGCCTTTTTCAGAGATGGCAGCATGCGCGCCTCCTTCCAAGAATCGGCAAACTTGCCAGATTCAAGTGACATGTTGATCATGTTAGAGTTGCAGCACAATAAAGGTAGGCATTGGATCAAGAGCGCACGATTTGCCAGCTGCTCTGCCAATCAAGCTTCGTACCTCCTCCTGAGACAAAGTCTTAAATTCAGTGAAGGAGACATGCTTACGGGTAGTGTCCACAACAGGGGGCGATTGGGTGGGAAGATTATCAAACGATTCGTTGATTGTTACAATCTTCTGAATGAAAAAATTCCCTAGGTGTAGAACTCCTTTCGCGCTAGGTTCATTAGATGAGTAGCATGATTCTTCACCGCTTTGAAGTTATTCAAATCTTGCTTCAATTTGGAAGACTGCCATCTCCTTTCAGCCTTCCGCCTAGCTCTTATAGCCACTTTGATCTCTTGGGAAAACCATGGAACCTGCTTCCTATTAACAATACCCTTGACCTGCTGATTACGCGGGAGTATGACTGTACCATTGATGAGACCCCCACCACTGGCCGCTACCTGTCTGACCATGCTGCGGTATTCTGTCAGCTGAAGACTATGAAACCTCGTGTTGATATCAAGGAAATAACTTACAGGAAACTGAAATCTATTGACATTGATGCTCTCGCGGGATCTCCTGGATTCTGATCTCCTGGATTCTGATCTCTGCAACAATCAATTCTATGATCTCAATGATCTGACGTCTTGCTACAATTCACTCTGTCGTCTTTACTCGACAAACACGCACCTTTGAAGTCTAAGGTTATGACCACCCTCATGAGTTGGCAGGGTCACATGCTGCCTGAGCCCCAGGGATGCAAGTAAATCAAGAAACTTAGAGGAATCTGGATCATCCGGCATGTCGACATAAATATTAAAGTCCCCTGTTATTATCAGCGGCTCTGATGATAGTATGACTGACTTAAGGTAGAAACCAAATTCTTGACAAAATGTGTTGACAGTGACTGGATGCATGGTGGAGTATTCAGGGCGGTACACAATGACCAGTCTCACTCTAAATGAATCACAGCATATATGCCATTCCGAAAACTCAAACGCATTGTTATCACCAGCATAAATCTTCTTAACTTCAATGCTCTTCTTAAATAATAACCCAGTCCCACCACCTCTGCGACCAGAGCGATGATGATGTAGAAATTTGTGGGTTTCCTGAGGAGCAAACTCGAGCTTTGCAGCAGTATCATTTCCACACAGCCAGGTCTCCGTAAAAGCGAACAGGTCAGCATTTGACGAATAGATAAAGTCCAGTAGTTCGGCAGACTTGGATTTTGCAGAGCGAAGGTAAGCAGAACAGAGTAACATTTGCTGTTGTTTAACAGCCACTAACAATGGAAAACGCTTGATTTCCATAGGTTTGTTTGTTTTGCCACTGCCAGTGGCGTCAAATTGAATATTTAATTTCCCAAAATGCAAATGGCTTCTTTCCAAAAGGTTTGTAGTTGTATTATCAAGAGAACTACCGTCCCACTGGTTTAAAGATATTGAATTCCCTCTCAGCCCCAAGCATGTAGATATCGGCCTCTGCTTCCTGCAGCCAGCGCAGTAGCCGCGACGAGTAGCCCTTTGTCGAGATAAGCCAAGTTCAGTTAACGTCTTCCATAGTGATGCGTGGAGTGGTTTTGGAGAAAAAGTAGATAAAATAGAGTCCAAAATTGGTTTTGAGTAGCTCAAAGCCATTAGTAAGCCTTTAGAATCGAATTTTGGCTAATAAAAAAGGTTGAAATGCAATATTTAAAATATAATTTAAGAAAACGTTGAGCCGATAAAATTATGTGTGCTGCCTGTGAGGCGCTCAACAATAACTGTCCATCGTTCCATCGTTGATGGGTCAGTTCAGTTTAAAGGAAGTCCCTTAATAACCCTTCAGGATTTGCAAGGTCTCAAAGCCGGACAGGGTAAGGATGAGGACAATTACTTGAGTAATTTTGTCATCGATTCGTATCTGAAAGTGCTCGCCGAAACAGCTGTAGGATATCTGAAAGTAGAGACTTTAGAATGGGAAACATTTGAGAAAGGAGTTGATAATCGACAAGTAACAGATCTTCTCACAGGTAAATCAGAACTACTGCATCAGGACACTATCTTTTTTCCGTGTAACCCTGACTAGAGCAAGCACTGGTTTCTCCTCGTTGTTATGCCCAAGGAAAAGCGAATAATGGCACTGGACAGCTTGCAAGGGTCATCTGTAAAGCCATCCCATGAAAGGGCAATTAGGAAAATGTGGGGCCTCCTGAAACAACTAGACTCCAGCCTCGATGATGGTCAGTGGAGCTTCCTCAGTAACCTGTCCCAAGAACTCCCACAGCAACAGAATGGATTCGACTGTGGCATGTACACGTGTATGTACGCCAGATGTCTCCTGGGCCAGGCTACTGCAGTTGCTACCAGCGACACCATTTCCATCTTTAGGAGACAGATGGTAATGGAACTGCACGACCAGAAGCTTCAAGACGCCTCCAGCTTACAGATACAACAAGGGCAGCACTATGCAGTGGAGTACCATAAGTCGTACTACATTGGCCGTGTCTTGAAATGTAATGATGGTGCTCCTGTCATCAAGTTCCTGTATTCAGTAGGGGCCAATGTATGCGACTGGCCCAAACGAAACGACATTGACGATTGCTGCCCCGCTTGGCTATTCTATGGCCCACTGGTAATTCTGGATTCCGGTCCTTTTACATTCCCACAGTTGGATGGAGTAGACGAAGTATATCAGTGCCTGAAGCAAAGCAGGAAACGGAACTAGTGAGTTTTCACTATGCGACCTGTACTCACAGAACATGAAAAAAGATGGACAGTGCAGGCACGAACTCTTAAAAAAACGCTACTTCAGAGTAGGTTTTACGTTTATTTATTGAAGCAATGTATGGGTCGAGAATGTAATATCTTGTGACACACATGTTTAAGTTGGTTAAAGAGAGGACTAGCTAAAAGCGCTGTAGCGCAGTACTTTATCACATAATAAATTTTCGTTTGTTTTCGGCTTTTGCCCAAGAACTCATGATAACGGAGCTTTATCACGATCGCCTCGTCAGCTTGAAATGTAAGAGGTGAAATCATTTGAAAACTGTTAGCGCAGACAGCAGTCTATGTGGACATGATCGTCGAAGACTAGCTAGGTCTAGACAGAATAAATGTAAAGGAAATATCAACTTGCGTTTATTAGTCTATGCTCATACGGTACATCGAACGCCGGTACGTCGAACGCCGTTTTCGCGTATGGTGCGTAAGCTCTAATAACGACCGCTACTATACATGCATCAGGAGTTCCGGACTTCTGGTTGGATCACACTGCATTCTGGGTAGGTGGGCTCAGAAAAGTGGGCACAACTTCCAGAGCGGCCATATTGGATTTGAGCGCAGTCAACCTGGAAACTTTATTAATCCCGTTCTAAAGCTTAAACATCGACTTAGAACTCCCCAACTGAAGAATCTGTAAAGGTAAGATATTCCGTGTATTAGGTAGTAAGTTTTGAACTTGCAAAGGAGCAAAAATTGACTGCACTCAAATCCAATATGGCCGATCTAGAAGTTGATGCCCACTTTTCTGAGCCCACCTACCCAGAATGCAGTGTGAACCAACCGGAAGTCCGGAACTCCTGATGCATATATTAATTCTCGTTTTGGGTCAATTAAATTCTGTACAGTATTTAAAAATTGATTCAAAAAGCGACGGCACCAACTGTTAAACCTTATTTCCCTTAGTCCCTTACCGCTAAATCGGTTAGCGGTCTGTCAAAGTAACGTGCCGATTTCTGCATCTGCAATAAGGCGACAACAACAACGGCATTTAAAAAACCCGCTTGGTTTTTGCATCGGGCAGAATGACGCGACACATCCGGGACTTATCATATCCGTAATTAAGCTGCCAGCGGCAAATTCGAAAGCGAGTTAGTCAATCGTAACAAAGACAACGGCCCCAAAAGCTGAAATAGTGTCACTGAATCCTCAAATTTCGTCAAATTCACTGGTTTTATACGTATGCTACACACCGCATTTTGAAGACGACATTATAATAAACAATTTGCACGCAATAATTGAACTTTGCGGGAAAAGCAAATCATATCGATTCGACAACAAAAGTCCGTGTTTTCAAGATTTATTTGTATGAGAAAAAGCTATTCCTGTGACTTCAGCTTGATTTTCTCGTCGAAATCTGACTCGATTTTGATGCTACAAACGGAAAAAAAAATGTTTAATGTATCAGTAAACCATGTCTATATTTTGGCAGAGTTCTGTTGATAATGTTTCATATCACAGTGAACTTTTCTAGAAGCCATGTTATTGACTGAACTGTGCTCGCCATATTTGGGTTCCAAGCGATTCGTGGACGCTCGTTTGAACTGCTGTTACTCCGCCTCCTCTCTACTGAGCACAATGCCGCTAATTACCTATTGAATTTTCCATGTGGCGCGGGTGAATTTTCCATGTGGCGCGGGCACTGTTAGCAAAATTTAAATGCAACTGAAAGGTGTCTAAAAATAAATCCACTTTCGTTGCTGGGTAACGGCGTACTAACATATATTTAAAACGGACCGTGCGCAAAACGTTCTCACATGCTTATCAGTGAATCCTTATCAGTACTTCCAAATGTCATCTGTTTACGAAATCCCTGAAATACAGTGCGTTGATCGGGAGCTCTCTTCAGAACTCGTAGAACCCCCGATCACGCCTGCATTTCTTCACATAGCTGTCCCTATATGTGGTGTTGAATCGGTGTCGTATCAGCTACAACTCAATGGAGAAGCGCTCTGGCGCTGGCATGGATCCTGAGCGCATTTTTGATGTTGTGCAAGCTAACGTAAAATGCCTGGGTTATCGCTTTGCTTCTACTGCTCGTTACCGCATCGAAACGCCGTTGGAAGGAAGGTTATCTACCTAGAGAAGAAAGAGCGATGCGCAACAAAGAACGAACGTCGGCAAAAAATCCGCAGATATTTGTGGTCTTCCTGGCGATTTCCAGAGACGAGATCCAGTCCTTCCCAGTTGACGTAATCCGTCGGTGCGAGACAGAGTGCACGTTTGAAAGCAGAGATCGAAGGTAAGTGAACTTAAATAAGAAGTGTGAACTCGGAAGTAAGTTATAAGTTGTCAATAAGTAAGAAGTAAGTCCCGTTGTAAGTTGTTATTGGTGAACTTGTCCTACAAAAGCTTTTTCCCGAAACTATAGAGAAATCGGCAGAGCTTTACGGATCCATACTGCTGAAGGTCAGCGAAGGAATATAAAGTTTTTGGGATGTAGGAACGAGACAAAAGCAGCGTCGTCTTAAGGACATACGGTTAGTTTGAGCGATTAAAATTCCGAACACAAGAACTCGGGTTTGATTCTGTCAAAGCTTCCTGTCGAAACTAAAGTCGACTTCAAAAGGAAAAGATAGCATATTAATAAACGAATGCGCTTTGATTCACAGAGAAATTACTGAATCTGGGCTTTGGATCGCTAAGATATATGAACTTCTCCCAAAAACCCTTGATCTCGAGGGCGATACTGGTAAAACTATACGCGTTGAACTGCACCATGGGAATGGGAAAACCAAAGGTGAGAACCGAATACAAACTACAGTATTTCAAGGCATTTCAGTATGTAAGGCTTTAAGGATATTGAGGGAATAGCAGCAGAAGAATTTCCAGGTGATTTGAAATTATAACAAGTATTTTGAATAAAAAACAACTTAGCTCCCATAAAAAAAAAATCTTTTCTTTTTCTGATTCTATGTCTAAAATATGATCTTACATAATACTAGCTAAATTATACAATCTACAATTCTTTTTGTGTTGCTAGGCTTTTGTACTGATACTGTTTTTCCTTAGGATGGAAATACAAATCTTATATATGCAATACACAGCAATAAGTTAACAAAATGTTTTTTTAGAAAGTGTTGATACCAGTCCCACTAGAGATCAAACAGCAGAGACAAATGAGAGTACTAGTAAGAACTAAGAATAGCAGAAGTTACAACTAAACATAAAGGTCCCCACACACCAGGTGACCTGGACAGGCCACAGTGAAAATTCCCCCCCTGCGACATGCCTAATGATTCATTAAAAAATATTGTCGCACGGTTTGAATTTGTGCACCAGTGCACACGAGGTGGCTTTTCGCCATGACCTGCTGCCTCGTGTGTGGGAACCTTAATAAAATCATGCAACTGGAATGCCAAAACAAAACCTATTGCCCCAAAACATATATGTCAAGATATTACATCCAGTGATTGGAATTAATTTCAACTGGTGCACAACAACTATTTTAAAGTATCTATTAGCTATTAAAACTACGCAGGCTTAGCCTCATTCTGAAGTTAAATATTCTTAAATACCAGCGAGAAGGTGCAAAACGCGTATTGTTATAGTTTCGCGTATTGTTATAGTTTCGCGTTTTGCACCTTCTCGCTGGTATTTAAGAATGTTTAACTTCAGAATGAGGCTCACCCTGCGTACATGTGTTTGTATTCATTGCATTCAGCGGTAATTTTGGAATACGAAACTGGACTAACAAGTATTTTTTTCTCAAAACATAAATATTTCTTGTAGGGAACCATGCTGTTGCCATCATCAAGACAAGTGAGGAATACTCTGCATTGAAATAATCTCTGGCAAATGTCACACATGCAGTAAACAGCAAAGTTGCACAGGAAGGATTGATGGTGGATGGAGTAATGGTGGATAGAGTAATGGTAGAGATTGAATGCTACCTTGGAGATGACTACAAGGTAACATGTCATTTCTCACTTTTTACTTTTAATACCAAACTTAAACAAAATCATGAATAATAATAATATATCTTTGATATCCAAGGTAATTTACTTATATAATCCTGGTTAAAAGCCCTGGGCTTATAGAAGTTTGCAAGTGCTTTTGGTTTGGGTGGAGGTTTATAACTGGGAGAAAAAACATGTTACAGAACACATTGACAAAGTATGAGAAACTCCAGGTGATCTACAACTAAGGAGGGGGTTTATAACCAGGAGGATATTTCCATTATCAAAGTGGGATAGGAGATAGCAACTGGGATTTTACAGTGATATAATACTGATTTTAAATTTTCAGTTTCTGCTGCTCGCCAATGGGATGAAAGGAGCCACCTCCAATAACAGCTGTATCTGGTGTACCATTGCCAAGAATGACAGAAAAATACAGGAAAATTCAGTCGTCAGAGCTAGAAATTTGAATATTGGATTGGATTGTTTGTTCAAAAAATAGAAAGGACTGGGTGGGTATGACAGTGTGACTGGGTTTGAAAGGGTGAAAAGTAAAAAAACTCACATCACTGATTTAACTAAAGTTGATTCATGTAATACATTTTAGGTGTAACATGTCATACTCAAGCACCTACTATGCCAGCCCACCCCTAGTGCGAAAGAGATGCCAGGACTGGCACAAGCAGCCAGGTTGCCACAGTCAACCACCATTTGACATTCCTCTAGAGAACGCATCAGTAAAAAAAACATGATTCGTCATTTTGTCAAGACTTTATTAAACATGGCATTCCTTCTGATTCTAGTTATTCAGGGGCTCAGCATGACTCGCGTTATCAATACTTTATTGCACATGACATTTCTTCCGATTATAGTTATTCAGGGGCGCAGAACGACTCGTGTTAACAATACTTTATTGCACATGATATTCCTTCAGATCATAGTTATTCAGGGGCGCAGAATGACTCTCTTTATCAAGATGATACTCGTTTTTCAAATTCTTCTAGCGTTTTGTTACATGATCACATTACCTCGTCGGCTTCTTATAATTTTCTTGGCTGTTGTATTCCAGTCCCATCTCGACTTACTATACCCACATGGCGCGACTAGTTACGTTGATTATGAAGTTTGTGATTTTCTGGAATTCGGTTGGCCAATTGGCTATAATCACGAACGTTTGCCGGTCTGAGTCCCGCACTCACATAGGCACCTTGTGGTATACGGATGTGGTTGACCAATATCTCAAGAAAGAACTTTTGTACGGAGCCGTCATTGGCCCATTCGAACATAATGCCTTTAACTGTGATATGGTTAATTCCCCGTTGAACTCTGTTCCCAATGAATGAATGACTCAATGAATGACACCTTATTCTCGATTTAAGCTGGCTTTGGGCTCATCAGTAAATGACAGCATTCCCTTGCAATCATTCTTAGGACAATTATTTCATCTGGTTTACCCCGACTGTAGATTATATTGCTAATATGATCCTTGTCAAAGGTTCTGGGTGTTTATTGTTCAAACGTGACTTACGGCGAGCTTACAGCCTGTGTTGTAACGTCAAGTTTAGTGTTGCTCCTCGCAGCAAAAAGTTCAAGGAAAAAGCCCGTAAAATATCAATATCGGAGCTGATTTGAAAGGTTTTTTTATTGTGCTAGTTTCGTGGGCATTTGTTACGGCTGAGTAGTTCTACACTTCGCATGACACTCTGCCAACCAAAGCTTTCAAATTTACTTCAGGCAAAATAAGAAATCGTTTTTTGTATATGGAAGATTATATCAAAAATTTAATGCTACATTACAAGCAGAAAAAAGTTTTTACAAACCTCTGCTTCTGAAGGTCTACAGTAACCTTAATCAGAATGCATTTGTAAAAGGTCGGACCATTTTCGACACGACAAGAACAATTTACATGTTTTCTTTGGTAAACATGAGTTTACAAAGAGCGGGAAGCTTACTGAATAACCACAGGCATTTGCTCGCAGATCACCCGACCTTTGCCCACACCTTGACCACGTGCAAACAACCAATCACATTGTCGGACTAGTCTTGCACGTGGGCATGTGACGTAATCACTGTGTCTCGTGCATAATCAAAACCGGTCAAACAAGTCTTGTGCACACCAGTTCGCCCAACTCTTGCCTGAGTGAGCTTCCCGCCCTTCCCACCCTCTAAATCCTACAATAGTTTATAAGTATTTGCCACTTGTGTACCGAATCCTCTGTTCTCAACAAACGGTGAGGGAAATAATTGTGCTCCGGAGTCACACATGCACCCCCCAGTAAAGGTGTGCAAACCTGAGTACAGTTATGGACCTCTACCAAGTTGGCCCAACCTGTGTGTATGTCATCTCTAAATATTATCGTAGCAGAGCGGTTTGTAAAATCTGATTAGCTATCCTTTACAAAAACAAATCACATCGACTCACTTTTGACGACGATCGATTTCGAAAAAGCTTTTGACTCAGTTAATCAACTTTTTCTAAGAAAGGCTCTGCAAACTTTCAACTTCAGACCGTCTCTTATTGCTTGGATTGATACATTTTACAAGAACATTACAAGTACTGTTTGTGAATATGGTTTTGCCACTCCTTTTTTCGATGACACAAAAGGAGTTCGCCAGGGTGATCCTCTATCCCCGTACCTTTTTATACTTGTCTTAGAGACTTTAACAATCTGCATTTGAAATGAAAGAAGTATTAGATGAATAACAGTGGGTGGCCATGAAATAAAGATTGTTATATTCACTGACGATGTGACAGCATTTCTTAGTGATAAGGAATATTCGAGAATTCTGCCTGTATTCTGTATGTTTGAAATTAAATGAAGATAAAACAGAGATTTCTTTCATTTTACTTATGATCAAGCTCTCTAAAAAAATATATTCTATAATTAATTAGCTAAAAAGCACTTCAAGAGGATGGGAATGGAGGTCTTAGTCTAATAGGGAAAATACAAAGAATCAAAACATTTGCCATTCCGTAAATATTGTATCCTTTAGCTCATATTTCAACTGATAAAAGCTTTTTAAAGAAAATAAATCAAATTTAGTTTATTTGGAAAGGTAAAGATAAGGTAGAGACTTTGCACTAGTAAATACCATGGTAGTTTAGTGATGCCTGACATTGAAACGTTTATAGAAACTGAAATAATTATATACGTAACTTTTACACACGTTATTACACACCGGGTATGCAAACTTGTGGCCCTTGCAGTACAAACTTTTGTAAAATGATTTATAATCAATCACGCACTTTGAATGGCAATATCTTCGAATTCTCTCCTATACAAAGTAGAAAGTTAGCATTCTTACTAACTTCAATGTGCTCTTTACACTAGTACTATTTAATGTTTACATGTATGAACACATTCCCTTCCCATTTAACTAAGAGATTAGAGGATGCCGATTGTCGGAAGGACAATTTAATACAACAACTGGTATGGACTCTTTTGTTTACATCTGTCAGGAGCCCATTACCAGGAGCGTCCATATTTTCTATACCCGTGAGTCAACTTATGACCGGTTTGAGCTATTTTTAGAACATGTTTCCCGGGTAACTGCCTTCTGACATAGCGCGGAGGGAAACAAAAATACAATTCCTCTCTTAATTTCTGTTGTTGTATACTTTTTCTTCATATCACTTACACACAAATTTTATGCTGATCCTCTTTATAAACGTTCAGAAGACATTATACAATCTAGAATACAATTTTACTTATGATAAAGAGAGATTCTTTCAAATATAATATTATTAATGATTTCATATATAGGACAAACCAGACAAGATCATATTGCAGAAAACAAAGTAAAGAAAATCCAGGTAAACAGACTAGAGCCATTTTTCGAACTTCGTTTGTTAAGCTTTTTTCCTTTGGTATTTAGGGCAAGTTAAAAAAGAACATGTTTACCGTCCGGATATCCAAAAAAACGGAGCGTGCGGCCCGTTTTATTTGTTATTTCGTCGAGTTTGTAATGTCAATTTCATTATAATTTAATAAAAAAATTAACTCCATCACAAGAAAGAGCACACCGAAATTAGTAAGTTTGATGAATTTGGTGACGTTTCGTTCGATATATACCCTGTGGTGAACTTTCAAAAATCGCAAAAATAAGAGACGTTTGTATGGATTGGAGGGACAAGCGTTTCTATTCTGAGAGGACCCGATATAATAAAAAAAAAAAAGGAGGCGGCCTCAAAAACGGAAGCGCACCGCGACGATAAACATGTTTATTTTTTTACTTGGCCTTAAAGCTCCCAAAGGATTTATATTCCTGGTACTATTGTACAATTCCTCAACACAAGATCGGTAAATGATCATTCATTATAAATATATCGTATTCGTCAGCTTATTGTTGTATTTGTATCCAGCTCGAGTTTGTAAATCCGATAAAGCACGGCAACTCATTCTGTATCTATTACATATTCGTCAGCTTATATTGTTGTATATTTATAATTTGCAGAGTTTGGACAGACAGATTTTCGTGTGTCTCGACTCCCTTCACCAATAACGTAAATTAAAGGCCTGGAAACCTGAATCACCTCGAGGTTTTTCTATTTTATTATTATTATGCTTTGGTTTGAAAAACAAATAGGACTAGCAGAACGAGCACATTGAAGTTAGTAACCTGAATGCCAATTTTATGGGTTGCACATTAACCTTAAACATTTCACTACCTAACCGGCCAAAACCGACTAATATGAAGCATGTAACTGGAAAACATTATTGCATCAATTGTAATCTATACATACTGGAAATACTTAACGATGTTGCGATATTAATTCAAAGGATGAATGACTTAAAAGCCAGAGCTATAACAGCGATCGGTTGACTCCCCACTTTGGAGAAAAACTCATTTGTTTTGGAGATCATTTTTCGTTTCTTTCATTTTTACCAATTTCGATGCTCTGAAAATCGACTCAGAAACCCCTTCCCGTTAGCACTTGAAAGCAAACAAACTCAGCGCTCAGTTAACGTTGTTACAGTACCTTCTTTAGTCTCTCCAATCACTAGTCTTTTGTTTGCACAAAACACATCAAGCGAGTATGTGTCATATGCCATGCCACCATCTCCAATTGCATACTGGTAATATACAATACTCTGGGACCCTAGTAGAGACAGTTTTTTTAGAAGTCGTTTTGCCGCTACAACAAAGAGCGGTGATTTTGACACTAGCCGAGGCCTTAAAGCGACAATGACGCATCCTAGTAGGTTTAGCAGGGTAAAAAGATGATATAATATCAGTCATACAAAATTATAGCAGATTTCATTCAGAATCCTAAAGGAGAATCGATACCTAACGTAAACACGCACGCAGAATTCTCCCGAATGGCAATGCAAGGAAAGCGGAAAGCTTGAGCCCTTAGCCTAAAAAGTCCGTAGTATTTAACTACCCCGAGCTAGCCAAACTTGAACTGAGGGGAGAGGGTCGAGTTAGCACTGACTCAGGATTTCACCAATTGAGCTCGAACCTGTTCAGTTGTGAAAGGAACTAAAATATTACCATGCAAAGTGCGTAACTTTTACACACGTTTATACATACTTGTAGCCCTTGCCATACAAACATTTGTAAAATTATTTATAATCAATTACGCACTTTGAATGGCAATATCTTCGAATTATCTCCTATACAATATACAAAGTTAGCATTCTTACTAACTTCAATGTGCTCTTTCCACTAGACCTATTTATTTTGTACATGTATGAACACATTCCCTTCCCATTTCACTAACAGATTAGAGGATGCCGATTGTCGAAAGGACAAGTTAATACAACAACTGGTATGGACTCTCTTGTTTACATCTGTCGACTGTGTTTAATAATGAATGAATGAATCTTTATTTCATAAACACGGGAGCTCTTCAAGTTATACTTGGTTTCCAGGAATAAACCTAAAAGAAACTCAAATCATAGCAATCCTAAAGTGGTTGGTAAGTGGTTGGTAGGCGGTCGTTGTGGTCAGCCGACCACTTTTTTTTTGTTACGGTTCAGCCAGTTGTTCACTTTAGCCATTATCAATGTACTGTTCATAAAGTAATAACTATTGCACATCTCGATCGACCTAGTCATCGCAATGCACAACACTAGCTATAGTTCGCCTGCATACACCTTAGAGCTTTAGTAAGAAGTTATGTAAACTGATAAGATATGTATAAGGTTAAAAGTGCCTAGCAACTATTATTTCTGCCGAATTTCATCTTTGTTCCATTGTTAAAGTTGTGCTTCAATCTTGTTTTCCGCCCACCAGTTGCTGATTTCAAACTGGTCGATCCATTTTAAGTAAGTTTACATGTACACAGAAAACAAATTTGCATGCAAACGTATGAGGGTTTGCGACTGCTACAGTGTACATCCTTTTTAATTTGCTTACGATCATTGTGAACGGGGAAGAAGCAAGATACAGGATAGCTAACTGAACTCCGGTGGCTGAAGCCTGCAGCCCTGTTACCCTCTTAATCCTCTTATAAACGTTAACTCAGTACAGTACAGTAGAACCTCTTTATGAGTGACCACCTTCCTTTAGCGACAACTCAATAAAACATTATTTCATAAGAGGCCACCCTCTCGTAATCAACCACTGTTTCATGCATCAAGGGTTGTCACTTACAAGAGCTTCGACTGTATTAACATTTTCATATATTTTTTCTCTGACCATACATGCCAGCTTGCATTGGTAGTCCTGATGCAAATTATACTATTTATATTTTGGCTGTTTTCAGAAACATAAGCATAAGTCTGCAACTGGCCAGAAAAATGAAGGGCTGGACAATAGCGGACAACCACAAGCCAGTAGATGTATTTGCAACAACGTGTTTGCCAGAGGGCTCCAAGAGGAAAAGGAAGGCTGCGGCACCAGCTGTCAATGTCTGATGATCAAATGCGCTATGCAAATGAAGCCGGCCAGTTCAGTGCAATTTGCTTATAAAATGATGCATGTATAGGCAGATCAATTTTAGTAACGTTTATAACTTGCAATTACAAATGTGGCTACACGAAGCTTGATTGCAGTTTCAGAACACAGCAGGGACAAATATGTTTTTGCTGTGCATTATATATGCTGCACCTGATGCATGTAACTAAACCGAAAAAGCCAAAAACGTGAAGAAAAAGATATGTATGGCCATTTGTATATAACTATATACACAGTTTATATTAATAATTGAATAGAGTTGTTTCAAAATGAAAGGAAATGTAAATTTATGATTTAATATAATATATACAGGCCCGGAAATAATTGTTCTTACTTGGGTAGACATGTTTCCTTCCAAACAATACTTTTGATCGGACATATATATATCAAAATTTGTGGGACACATCAAAATTGATCTTACACTTGACATATTTGGTCGGACATATCTCTGATGTCCGTCTGGCAAAGGATTTTGCAGCATTACCATATACATGTCAATATACATTGTTTTATATCCACTAGAAATTACAGTTTTTTCAATTTTAAAAGGTATAGTAGAAAGATTCATTTTAAGAACATTTATTACAATATTTAAAGTGCCTATGAACCTTATTTGTTTGTTTTAGATATCAATTCTACATCAAGTGAATATATCTTGCTTTGAATGCTGTGCCGCTGATGTTAAGTTTTAATATCCAAAATGCTAATTACATGTCGTCAGCGGAGGCATCAATTATTATACAAATTATTTTGTTACAATTAAACAATTTTTCCAAATTATCAGTGTTATACCCATGGTTGAAATAAAATGTACTACTGTACTGTTTGTTTGCTTCATCAAAACAGTCTTAAAGAGGTGGCCGACAGCTCGGTCAAAGAAGCTCAGGTAAGTTACGCTATGTTGTATTAGAAAGTGAAAAACACATATAATACATACACTTCAACTTTATTGTTAATTGGGTTACATCTATACTTTAAAGATTCAGATATTATCTATTTATCCATTCTAGCAAATGAAACACGAAGAGCTGCTCACTGCCACAAACAGCTGTAAGGTACACTACAGACATATCAAGAACATCAACGAAACATATTTTAGTTGCTAACTAGAAATCCGCCTGTTAATTAGCCAATCGAATTGGAGTTCAAGGGAAGTTTCCTCACGCAATATTAGCTGTTGTCTATTTATACCGTTGTGTTAAGATTAAGATAATTTTTAGATGACTTCTCTTTTGTAATATACTTGTTTACCAGTATATATACAACCGTGAGGAGGCCGACAAGTCAGTGAATAAGGCTCAGGTAAGTTACACTGTGATTGTTTTAGAAAGTGAAAAATACACAATACATACACTTCAACTTTATTTTTAATGAAAATTGGGTTGCATCTATGCTTTCAAGATTGAAACATTATATTTATTTATCCATTTTAGCAGATGAAGCATGAGCAAGACTCTCGAAAACAGTATCTGGCCAAATAGAGTATAATGTAAACAATCATAACTCCGTCCATTTTCATCCAATTTCAAAACTGATTGCACCAGCGTATTCAGGAGTAATGTATCTCTTCAGAACAGGTGAACAAAACGAGAAATTTTGACTGCTTCTATGTGTAAAAGTTAGTCAAAGTTGAGTCACTGTTGCTAGGCAACGGTTTGTTGTGATCACGTGAGACTACCAAATTCGTACTGTTTGATCTTCCCTCTATCGAACCTTCATATTTAAAAAATATATTCGTGCTTCCTGCCGTTTGTTATAAATTAACGAAACACCAACTTCTGGACCTCTTGTCTCTACTCTTCAGACAGGTAAGTCACGTGTTTCTTACGTCCGATATCTTTCGCTTTTTTTCGCTTAAAAAATTAATGGAGACCCGTATAAGCTTGTAGGGAACAAACTGGTGGCGAAAAAAAAAGTTTTAAGCTTCGGCTGGTGATTTATTAGCGTTTTTCCTCGATTGCGAAATCAAAATGGCGACTGTCTGGTTTTTGCCAAAACACTAAAAATGATGTTAAAAAATCAGTATTAGTTGGATTTTCCTGCGGATTGTCTGTACTTGATTGCCTTACCGATAGTTAAGCGTGGAATGCTGCGCAAATTTTTTATAACAAAAATTAACATAGTTTTTTTACGATAATGCGATTTTCGCCAACCACCATTTTCGTCCATGTCTAGGTACTGTCTACATACATTTCAATTACCGCTACGGAAAATCTTTTTACATAGATTTAAGAATATGCAATCCGTTTTTGCATCTCATGCATATTTAATGAGATATAATTTTTGAAAATCGAGAAATGGAATTTTTCACTGAGTTTAAGCATCAATAACTCTGGCAATACTCAACCGATTTTCAATTCGTGTTGTACACCCGAGGGAGTCGGCATCATCACTGCAAGAAACTTATTTGCATCTCATGAATAGTTAATGAGTTACGAATATTTGAAAGTCGAAAAATGGAATTTCCCACTCATCAATAACTCTGGCAATACTCAACCGATTTTCAATTGGTCGACTGTTTAGTAAACAGAACGGAGTGGGCTTCACGTCTTCTAATAGTTTAATTCATAAGTATGCATATTGAATGAGAGATCAATTAATGAAAATCGTGTTTTGGTCATACGGGGAACCCCTGCGCAAATTGTTTTTGGAACGTAAAGAGATAGTCTGTCTGGCTACTGTAGACATGTTCTCGTACAACCAATAGATACTGGGGAAGCCCTGCTCAATTTTGTTACGAACATACTGTTATTTCACCAATGTTCGTATTTCGTTTTAGCTTTTGTATGTTTACAGTGTTCGCAACTTGGTTTTTACAGTGCTATTATTTGGAATAATTACAAGGTGAGACATGGTCCATAATGTCTGTAAAATTTACATCATTTCTCATTTTAACCATGCTCTTTTTTCTTGTAGGGTGAACGAGAGATTTTGGAGGAGCGACTTGTTGTTTTTCTTCTGGAATAATTACAAGGTAAGGCACTTAGAGTTTTTCGTCGGACGTGGTAAATAATGTCTGTTAAATTAACATCATTTCACATTTTAACCATACCTTTTTTCTGTAGGGAGAACGAGATTTTGATTCATCGGCGTGCTCTTCTTGGCGTTAGACTTTACGATACCTCAAAGGTAAGCCACTTACGATTTTGCGTCAAACGTGGTGCATAATGTATGTAAAATTGTTATGTATGTAAACTTCTGTTCTGGTTTCATTTTGTAGTTATCCATCATGACTACGTACACTTTCCCTACAACGGGAAAATTAGATGTCCGAGATTTGTATTCGTGGGTTTGCGCCGAGAAGGAAGTGGCTTTGGATTGGGGGTTAACGTCCCACGCCAAAATGATGAAAAAGTTTAATATGCTCATCGAAGATTAAGTAGATATTTTTAAATAAGAGATGTAGTCCGTATATAGTTTCATTAAGCCTTATTATTTGTTGTAGCAATCATGCATATCATCACCCCGACGAGGAACCCTTGTCCCCTCAACGGAGCATGGTATCGTACATGGCCACTGTCAGGACCAGGCTCCGCTTACATGCTGGCTACATTATGAGAAATTTCCCGGCCAGCGAACCTTCCGGTTCTATCGCGGTGGAACATGGAGACGTCGTGGTGGATGTCCCTCCACAGCAAACGAACGAGCAGACCATGGCTAAAGATCACCAGGGTGCTAACAAAAACTGTGGAAACAACAGTGGAAACAACAGTGGAAACAACAGTGGAAAAACAAGCTGAAAAAGTAGCGGAAAGGACGAAATCCAAGCCATCGCATAAAGGGACGTGCCCGATCTGCAAAGATGGGAAAGCCCATTCCCATCTAAACCAGCACCTCACTGGAAAGAGGCACGGGTGGACTAAAGTGAGGTATACCACCTGGTTGTTAAAAATGACAGGTGAGACTCATCAAGCGTCGCATAATGGGTTGCCCAAAGTGCGACTGGCAACGGCTAGACACGCACCTAAAACGGAAGCACCCCACCGATAAAGAGGGTAAGGGCAAAGTGGTGTCTAAGGCGCGCGGCAAAAAACAAGAAGGGCAGCCTCCAGGGAAGCCGTTAGATAAGGCAGCAAGCAAGCCTCTAACTGACATAAACCCAAGCAAGGCACCACCTCTCCACAAGTACAGTGCCGAAATTCCAAACCCAAAGCCTGCCACTTCGAAGGGCACAACTTCACCCTCGCCGCCGCCACCAATCCCTAAGGCAGGCACTTCTAACGACACAACGTCACAATCGCCTCCGCCATCATCGGAAATGGACTTTGACCAGTTCGACGACCCCGACTACTGTCAAAGCAAAGACGAAGACTCATCATCGGAGGACGGGGAGTCAGATCTGCCTAAAAATGCCATTGAGTATCTGATATGGGCATGGAAGGAACACCTCGATACTCCACATGGTGGTTCGAAA
This sequence comes from Actinernus sp. WN-2022, assembly GCA_030867875.1. Lineage (NCBI taxonomy): Eukaryota > Metazoa > Cnidaria > Anthozoa > Actiniaria > Actinernidae > Actinernus > Actinernus sp. WN-2022. The sequence continues at coordinate 876,818 of JAOWCC010000569.1, read as the reverse complement.
GACGGTAAACGAATATCACAGATGGCCCAACAAGTAATGACCATTATCAAGAGTATCAACAAGCGCGCAACCGATTTGGATGTTTTCACGGACGTGTCCACGGTCTATAATTCGTTCTTTAGGCGTAACATCAACCTATATGAAAATAATGACAACGAAGGGCTAACGATCGCCACGTTGCATGTGTACTCCCGTTCCTTGGAAGATTTTCTGTGTACTCCCGTTCCTTGGAAGATTTTCTAAGGTATGTGCTTTTACCAGAGGCGAAACGGAACGACCTCTCTAGAGAAATGAGAAATGCCCTTAAGACCCTGAAGGAAACCCAGGAAGTGTGGCGGGGTTCGTGGAAAAAGAAAAAGGCCGAACAGAAAGGCGAGCGCGAGTACGCCACCTGGGAGCGCCAGGCGACTGTAGGGGAACTAAAGTCTGCCCTGGATTGCGAGCATTCCGAGAAGTGCAAGGGCATCCTTGAAGGTACTACCAGTGCCGACATCTCTATGGACAAGGCCATACAGATACTGAATTGGGTGATGTTCCTCCTAAATATGGCCAATGCCAATAGGGCTGGTATAATTTCCGCGATGACACGTAAGGCGTTGGTAGCCCTAAAGAAGGATAAGGAGGGTAGCTATACCATGCAGATCAGCCATCACAAGACCGTGACCACTCACGGGGGGTATATGCTGCACATCCCTGCAAATATATATGACCTTCTTCGCCTCTTCGTCGCCAAGGTGCGCCCGTTGTTCGTGGTGGACGAAGTAGATAATTCCGACAGGGTTTTCCTAACGACATCTGGTCACGACGCAAAGAACAACGAAATACACTTAATGCTTAAGTCCTTTGCAAAAGCGAGTAAATCGTTCAAGGATGAGAGCCTCACGTCATTCTCTTCAACCACCATTAGGCAGGTAGTCGTGTCCAACACGAGACAACAGGACTCGCCTACGAAGAACAGGCTGGCTGTAGCAATGGGGCACAGAAGGACAATCGCAGATGCCTCCTACAATCTGCAAAACAAGGTAATCGAAGCTAAGAGGGGGCATGATGCTATCGTAGCGTTGTTCGATGGATGAGGACACCTTTAAGAAACGTCTCAGAAGCTCTCCATCGGCATCTCCATCCAAAGGATCTGCAGTATCGGCATCCAACGCTAGCAGCACTGATGTGATTCCCCCTTCCTCGGTGGACGAGTACGAATTCGAATCCATTGCTAAACCGAAATCCCATGTTGCTAGAAAGGTATGGAGTGAGAAAGGTATGGAGTGAGAAGGACGTGGATGAGCTCAAACGGGTAGCTTCCACTTTTATTGATGGAAACAGAATTTTCAATAAGAAAAGCTTGATTTGTACCCTGTGGAAGGATCCAAAGACCCGTGTGATCATGGAATCTGAAGGCGAAGAGCGCACGTACGAGAAGGTCAAGGCATTGAAGAAGGTCGCTGATAAGAGGTAATAATGGAATTACTTCTCCCTTCATCGACAGTTGAGGTAAACGAGTTTTATTTCTATGAAATTAACCTAATTACGGGGTTATGAGTTGCTTCATCTGTGTCGACCAGGATCATAGTTTTACCAGAGTCACAATCACTGTGACCAACGTTACTGACTTAGTCTCTGGTGCGGCATTGGGGCATTCATTAGGTTTCTGGTTTTCATTCCTTTTTCGCCAATTTTCTTGTAAATTTCTTGTAAATTTCTTAATGTACAACAGTACATAAAATCAATCATCATTTTCTCGTGGACTAAGGGGGGCTACCCTCCGTGTGTTGTGGGCCACAGTTTCCTTTTTGGAATCTGTGGCAGGTGTTAAGACATCCGTCTTAACAGCAAACACGCGGTGTTGGGGGCCCCCAATGGTCAAATGCTTGATTGATAGCTGGCAACTTTAAGGGGATGGCGGTGCGTTGGTGTTCCCTTCGGTTCCAGGGTGGGATTGGGTTTCAAGGGGATCTTGCACCTACTAGAGGTAGACACAGGGGCTACAATTCACACATCCTATTAAATGCTTGACAAAAATATGCCTTTCTAATGCAAGCACCAACATTGAAAACCTTCGAGGGCACTGCCATGAGCTTCTTCGATCTCTGCGCTACAGGGCAAGGTTCTTTACTTTCCCAGTGCCTAAACCACCTTGGTTAAGAGCCTGGTCAACTTACGTTTTCAGCCAGAGTGAAACTGGCATCCTTTGGTAACTCTTCCCAGAGCCAGACCCTATGGTGGTCGGGCCTGGCCTATATTTGAATTTCCAGTTGCCACACTCCAATGGGAGCAGAGCCAAAGGAAATTACATCGTACCCAGTGGCAGACTCTGTTAGGGGGCAGAGGCTGCGGTACTGATGTCCTTGCCAGCGCTACAACCTCAATGTGGCGATTGCCTGAATTCATAAACCTAATTATTATACAATTCTTAAAATATAAATAGCTTAGTATATATGTAGATTAAATATGTCAAAAGAAACATATTACTACATATATAGTACTTATGTATCAAAAAAGAAATACACAAATATAACTAACTTAGTATATAAACCACATATGAATTACATGTAGGACATACTGTCCCACAATACAATCACTATTATTACGCCCCACATGCATACATGCGAACCTTTTTCAATCCCCTGTGGTTCGCATTTAGGACAAGTACTTTGGACACCACGTAGTGGTGTGCTAGTACGAAACACATGCATTACATGGTGCACAAAAAAGTCCTTTGGAAGGCTCAAGCAATTGGGTCGTCAGGTTCGATTCCTGTCGGATTTCGTGCTGCCTACCACACATATACTTACGAAAAATTATATAGGCTCAGAGTGGTTAAAATGCACTTTAGTTAGGTCTTCTGACTTTAGAGCAAAGGGTACACCCCTTTGATATTTTTGGTGATTTGTACCATTTCCTTCGTGATTTGTACCACAATTTCCAACGTGAGTTTGCAGAGGTTAGTCGATCTATTTCTGAGTCAAGGTAGCCTGGCTATCCAGGTTGACGATGGTACCACCATAATGGGATATACGCATAAATTAAGGGAGTTGTGACAGTTATCCTAAACCCCACTCGCTTCTAAAATATTTTGAAAAATCACCCTAACGCCGTCAATGTCTGACCGATTTCGATTGTGATTAGCTCATCGTGCTCGTATCATTCAGGGCTTTCATTTCATATCATTCCTATAGACATAGCTCTTAAATTGAGTTGGAGTTCGTACCATTTTTCTTAAAAGTCGAATAACTCCGTTAATTTGCAACTGATTTCAGATTTTATTAGCTCAGCGTGCTTATCTCGTTCATAGCTTTCATACAGTACCATTGGCATCTCTATACGGTTTCGAGTTAGAAAGTTAATTAACTACTATTTTTGCATGTCTTTAAAATGACACACTTTTTTTAAGGTAATATATCTCCGTCAATATTTATAAGTTAGTAGATCGGTTTATGAGTTGAGGTAGCTTGTCTATCCAGCTTTAATTTATCATCAAGTTAACATCATTTGGTTCGATATTCAAGGTGTAAGAGCAGTTGCACTGAACCCTATTTTACCCCAAAAAGTGCCAAAATGATAATTTTTCTGCTATTTTCAGCACGTTTTGTTGTGCATCTCGGAAACTTGCCAAGGAACTTCCTAATATGTTTAGCTCAGCATGCTCACCTAACTTACCGCTTTCATATGATACCATTCTCATTTCAATGCAACTTGGGATTATGTATTTATTCTGTTACCGTTCGTACCACTTTTGAGAAATTCGTATCTCCATCAGGTTCCATAGGTTCATCAATCTATTTATGAGTTACGGTAGCCCAGCTATCCAGCTTTAACATGATACCAACCGTATGTACTTTGGTTCAATATTGAATGAGCTAGAGTAGTTTTCCTGGACACCATATTTGCCATATCACTTCCGGTTTGAGTCCAAAACCGGAAGTCCTAACAAAAGTGAAATTTTTGTTTGGCATTTCTTGGCATATCGGCCCATTTAAAGGGATACCCGAGTGAAAAACACATTGGGGCTAAAAAGAATCTTCAACATGTTCTTTGTTCAGAAAATGTATTAAAATTTGATCAAACGTTTTTTGTATTAAGAACGAGCACCTCAAAGTTGGCCCCGCGAAGACATGGGCGCCGCCATCTTTGTTTGCATTTACGGAAGTGACGTCACTTCGTCCCACCAGCGTATCGCGGCTACTTGTCTTTGTATGATTTTCACACGCTCGGAATTAAAGTGGATATATTTTCATCGAGATTGCAGAGGAATTCTTACAGAAACCGGAATTATGATGAAGACGACAGTATGAGAAAAGTTCAGAAGACTGGGAGGAGGAAGAAAAGCATTGGGAAGGCGAGAAATTATCAGACGAACAACAAGGTCTCGTAACTGCCATTTAATAACAGCAAAACAACATGGCTTCAAAGACTCGAGTGACTTCTGAATAAGTATAAGAACTACAATGTATGTGAGGTACAGTTAAGGCGTTTATCATCCTAAAAACACCTAATAAGTGAGAGAGTGAGAACGCTGGTGGGACGAAGTGACGTCACTTCCGTAAATGCAAACAAAGATGGCGGCGCCCATGTCTTCGTGGGGCCAACTTTGAGGTGCTCGTTCTTAATACTAAAAAGCTTTGATCAAATTTTAATACATTTTCTGAACAAAGAACATGTTGAAGATTCTTTTGAGCCCCAATGTGTTTTTCACTCGGGTATCCCTTTAAGTAATTTGAAGTCTATGAATTTATTATTTTCCTAACTAAATTCGAAAAAAATTTTTTGCATTTCTTCGCATTTCAAGCCATTACGAGTCATTTCAGACTAAATATTTTTGCCAAATTTCGCGATTTTCAAATTGAGTTTCCATAGCAACCAAAGGTCCAATCTCACATCTGGCTCGTTCATCGTGATCAGCTGGACGACACCTTTCATATGATACCACTCCCACTTCAACACGACTTTACCTAAGCCATACACAAATGTCGACCAGCCGCGAAAACAAATATTTCATCTGAAAGGTGACACCAAAGTCGTGTCCTATGGGGGAGTTTGTACCAAAATTTATGGAGTTTGTACCACATTTTTGGAGTTTGTACCACATTTTTGGAGTTTGTACCACTTTTTTGGAGTTTGTACCACATTTTTTGGAGTTTGTACCACGATAACTCTAGCCATGCAAGACAGCTTGCATTGATAGTCTTGATGCAAATTATATTATTTATGTTTAGGCTGTTTTCAGAAACATAAGCATAAGTCTGCAGATAAAGCTGATACAGCTGTACCAAAGAAACTGGCCAGAAAAATGAAGGGTTGGACAATAGTGGACAAACACAAGCCAGTAGATGTATTTGCAACAACTTGTTTGCCAGAGGGCTCCAAGAGGAAAAGGAAGGCTGCGGCACCAGCTGTCAATGTCTGATGCGCTACGCAAATGAAGCCGGCCAGTTCAGTGCAATTTGCAATCTCTCTGATGTCCGGCAGTTATTTATAGTCATATATCTATATATATATATAAGTGACAATACAAAATATAGATGCGATATTGAACATTGTTTCGCAGTCCAGAACAATAATTCTGGCAAAGGAATTTGCAGCATTACCATATACATGTCAATATATATTGTTTTTTATCCACTAGAAACTACAGTTTGTTTCAATTTTTAAATGTATAGTAAAGAGATTCATTTAAAGTACTGTTTAAAACACAAACAGCAGTGTTTTATCAAGTTTAAAAATTGGTGGGCGAAGCCCGAGAATTTTTAGACTTGATAAAACACGTGCTGTGAGTGTGTTAAACGGCTTCAAAAACGCTTTAAGAATGCAATGAAAGAAAGACGCACATCTCAAGGGAATGGTTACTTAATGAACCATTGAACCTTTGTATTCACAGCGCCATGCAAAATATTCGAGTAATCACCGCCTGCAATTACGAACATCTCAAGGGAATGACATGAAAAAATTACCATACTATGTTGTTTGAAGCGGCGTTTCGCATTGAAGGATTTGGTGTCATGGTTTACCTCGATAAAGACGTGGAAAGCGATGTGACTGACATGACGGCAGACTCTACATTTTTGACTCCGGCACAAAATATGTAAGTTTGATGCACGTTTTTATTATTTTACGGCTTTGAGTTTGGTTTAATAATTGGAACTAAACAGTGGCTCGGTAAACAAGTAATGGTAGTTGGATAACTTCATTTTAAAAATATTATCTGTGTATCTTCTCGGTAGTCTGCTGATATTAGTAAATGTAGTGTAAAATTTATTATCTAGGTACTAGGTACCTTATGTTCCGTGTACTTTTTGTTATCTTTGGGTCTTTATCAGTGAATTCTTAATTAGGATGAAACTTTATATAAAATTTCATGTTCATTAGTATTCTTTATATAAAACGTTCATCCTAATTAGCAATTCAATGAAAGCTGAAACATCAATAGAAATTCCATTGTCTCAATCATTAACCCCGTTTCCCCCTGGGACAGAATTCAAATCGCTCCGCGGGCCTTTTAGAATGATGAGATTTTATCAGGTATAAAGGAGCATGCACGTGACTGATTTGCTTCTTCTGATTGGACAAAATGCTCATTAATTATTCATGAGTTTTTGAAGAACATTTATTACAATATTTAACCCAAAAAAACTTGATGTTTTTAATGCCTGATCTAGCATGTTTGCTGTGATCATGAAATGCCTTTTATATATAGCTTAAATAACAGGTAATTGTTTTTAAATATAAATTGAAAGAGAAATTAAGAACTCTTTCATTATACATTTGAGTTTATTCATATTGGTAAATGTTTTTTCATGGTGTCATTTTCTAATAAGAATGCAACCTTTGAATTTGACCATTAAATAAGTACTGTATCATAAAAAATAATTGTATTATTACAAAAAGGTAATTTTACATGTAACATTTCTGGCATTTAATCTCTAATTTTGATTACTTTTCATGGATCCTGCGACGGCATAAGATGAATCAACTCCCTCCCAAGAGAAAACTACTACAATAAAATCCCGTAGGTTTCCATTGTGACATCACAAGATGAAACAATTCCGCAATTCGGCGGTAGCGTTTGTTCTAGTTTAATTGCTGCTCCTGCCTCTCCAAGAAAACTAAATTAGACAACTGAAGTATATCATCAATAGAAATTTGGACAAAAAGAGTTCATGTTGTTTTATGGCGCTACTTGCATTTAAACTACCTTTAATTTAGTTTTTTTTTCATGTCATTGGCCCGTGCCAGAGGTCGAGGCCATTACAATGCCATGAAACCACACAGGCCCATTCATGGGCAGGATCCGAAATTAACGGTAGTCCGGTCGTCAGAGACGACCAACATCTGGCACTGACGACCAGATTGCTGGAAATGGTTGTCCATTGGACTACCGGATTTTTTTGGCTTTGCTACCAACCTCTTGTGAAATGAACAACTGTTGAAGAAATAAATTATATTCTACGACTTAAAGATTTCTCCGTGTGAGCTAGCCTGTTTTTCCTCGCTCACTCATCGTATTCAATCCATTTGTTCGTGTTACGTTCGTAATGCACCTATCAATGTTTAGACGGAGAGGGGGGTACGGGCAAAGGTGCGGCATTTGAACACTTCTGCTGTCCCCTCTCTGGGGAATTTGACCACAAGTTTTGCCCCATGCTGCGGACATTTGAATTTGACCGTGCAGAGTACTGGGTCCTAAACTCGTGTTCCAGGAGACGCCATCTTGGAAAGTATCGGTAAGTGTCAAGTTGGCATGTATTAATTATTCTATTTTTTATAATGCAATACCGCTACAGCGTTCCATCTCGTATTCAGTATAATGTAAAGGTTGTTTGAAGAATATTGTAATTCGATTTTGGTGCAACCAAAGCTGGATTTTTAGCCTTTTTCAATCGTTGAAGTGACTGGTTTCAGATATTATTTAGAAGGAGCGGTGTCACGATAATTTAGCTTTATACTTTGGTGACCTTTATATAAAACCAGTTTTATTCACAAGGAGTTAACCAAAATATAAATCGCCTAGGTTTTGGGATATTTTCATATGTTATGGGGCGGAAGAAATTGGATTTGGATTTGACCTTTTTGAAATCTTGTTGCTGTTGGGCCCTTGAAACTCCTCAGAGAAAGCTACGAGATCTCGCGTAAAAAATTCTATATCATGAAAAAAAATTCCTTTTTCGTAATTAGACTATTAACGTTCGAATAATTATAAAGGATTTTTGGTTGTTTGAGAAGACGACTGGTCTTTAAAATGTTATAACATTTTCTTTACACAACCGTATTAACAGAGCAGTTTCACTGCAAAAAATGTGACTTTAGAGGTGTACTAACTTTGATAAGATAATTTTAGTGATGCTTTCGATAGTTTTGTAATATTAATGTATGAAATCAATTTAACTTCAGTTCTCAAAAAAGCTTCAAAAATTGCTTGTAACTATTGCTTGCTACTCTCCTGTTGCAGGCATGCCGTTGTTCAAGATTACAAATTGTTGAAGGGAGAGACGGTTCTGTGTTGTTGCCGAAACGGTTGGGAAGCTGTTGGGAAAAGGTGAAAATATCAAATTCTATTCAAAAGTTTTATTGAATTAAAGGGCAAAATAAAGTGAAATAACATTTTAATTGAAAGGGGAAAATATAAAAAGATTGAATAAAAATAGCATGCTTTAATATATTTTGAAATTATTAATTAAATTTGAATTGTCAAGTCTGAGCTCTAATATGCCTTTCTGTCAAGCATGAATATCAAAAGATCTACTCGTTGTGTCTTATCATCATGAAGCATCTTTATTAACTAGAAATCTTTAACACCTTTCCATATAGCTGTAAGCAAACATTCACTTGAAAGTGTGCTATTTTTAGTCATCTAGGGCCAATGTGTTTTTTTGTTTTCTATTTTAATGTCGCCTTTTTCTTTTTTGATAGCCAAACAGAAATTTGCAGCAGATGACTTATCTTCTATTGTCATGGATGATGATGGAACCATCGTAGATGATGACGTACTGTCAGCTCTCAAGCAGAACACACTTTTGATGGCCTTGGGAGACAATGACAGATGGATACCAGTCAATACCAGCAGTACTAGTGAAGTGGAAGAAAGTAAGGAAAAAAACACACTGAAAAGAAAGGCAGAAACTACTACAGATGGTTGCATACGACTACGTGTGCAGGGAGGACAGCTGAAACTAGGAAAACCATCACAAGAGGTAGATTTGTATTCGTAAACAGATTTAAACTATGCTCACACTAGCACTAAAAATTATCAAGTCTATACCTGTTTCAATACATAGTTTCCAACACAGAGAGTGTTGGGGCACAATCATATTTACCCTCCATCATCTGTCAACCAAAGCTTTGCCAGGGACATATGTGCATGCCAACTGCTACAGGGGAGACGCATGGTTCCATCTTGTATTTTGGTTACTTGGTGCTAACTGTATATTTTATTCTTTCTTTTACAAACAGGAATTGATACAATCTGCTGCAACTAAGGCTAACTCCAGTGCCTCCGGGTTGGAAGCAATGGCAAAGATCTACGGGAAAACTGGAAACAAACTCACCTTATATCAGAAATCTATAAATGATGCTGCTGTTGAAATTGCTAAAGATCAGCCTGAGCTTGTTTTGGACAAGGGTATGTACAGTTACTGTATACTTAGCTGTAGAACTACAGTAAACACCCACATTCAAGAACCTACCTTTTTCAGCCTGAATAAGTCTTCATATATTTATTGTAAGGTTCTTATATAACGGGTGTCTAAAATGACGAATTTCAGCCTGTAGGTTGTTAATCCACTTGTTCTTTTATGCGAGTGTTTACTGTATCTTGGGTATATTTGAAGGTATTACCACATCAACCCATATTCTTACTGGTTTGTGATAGTAGATCAACCCTCGTTGTATCCTTATCATCAACACTTTGCTGTAGTGGTCAATATTATGGGTTGTCCATGTGCCTTTCCTGAGCCAGTCCATAAAATAATGTTGTTGTTTGTTGGTGAATAATATGAAAGTCCTTCCTTGTCTCCCCCTCGAGTCATAAGGACCCCACTAGCATATAAATTGTTTGGTTATAGACAGTTTCTTTGTTTTGTTTTAGTTCTTGTTAGGAAAACTGATAGAATTGGCTAAGGACAAAGTGGAAACTGAAGGGTTTAAATATTCCAAAGGATACTCCAGAAGAAAAAGCTATGATTCAAGCAAGTTAGAACCAGAAAGAAAAAAGCGGAAAATTGATGCTGAAGAAAGAGCCCGAGAAATGAAGTTACTCCAAGAGAACCTGGAAACCTTAACAAATCGCCTTCGCTTCAAGCAACAGGTGCTCGAGAAAGCGAAATCTCTCAAAAAAAATAAGCAGTGTGATGACATAAGTGGCGAGATTGTTGAAGTAAGAAGAGAACGGGCCACCACTGAAAGTCAGCTGGCAGCACTTCAAAAGCGAAAGGCAAAGTCTGCATGGTACCACAAAGGAAAGAATACTAAGAAAAAGGAGTCACCTAGAGTTAAGAAGGAGCACACAGCAACACTGAAGAGGTACAGCAGCACTGCAAGTACATCAAGCACAGCCAGCACGGTTATTCTTAGTGGGGAGGAAGACAACTCAGTGGAAGGGGGGATACCTACTTTAACAACTCTGAAGAAGTGGAGTAGCACTACAAGCGCAACTGGCACAGTTATCCTTAGTGGGAAGAAAGAAGACAACTCCGTGGACCATGACAAAACTGGAAATGATGATGCAGGAGAGGATTTCATCCGCCGGTTTGGGAGGGACAACTGAGGAACATTTAGCTGTGTATGTTCGAGAGCAGAAAAAGGCGCTTTCCTTGTTTAAAACTGAAGGAGATGTTAGTGTTTCTGTGTTTGTAGGACTCTCCTTGAAGGAGTATATTGAAGCCCGTTCCTTTGTTTGCAAAACGCATCACAAACAACCCTGTGGTAAATGTTGTGGCTTACTTGAGGTTGCCAGAACAGTCTTGGAGAAAGGTTTCTTGACATTTAAGTCAGCCTATGAAATTGGACATCCAGCAGCCACCTATAAATCCACACTGGCTAAAAGGTACTTATTGCAAATGCCTCTAGCAAGTATCGGGGCTGGTAGCCCCAGACAAGGGAATTACTGTATTTTCATTGTAGAAAAGCAGGATGATGTGAAGTACAAAGTTCTACAATCACTCTTGAGTAATTGGTTGGAAAGCCAAGTTGCTAAACCACCATTGCCTTCGAAGGAAAAAGTAAACAATCTGCTAGAACATGCAGATTCAGAAGCGGAAAGAAAACGTCTACAATACGCCATTGTCAGTGCCGCTGGACTATCCAACAAGAAAGCAAACGTGAACTGACAGCCACACGGGAATCTATTGAAGAGATTGCTCACATCAAAGAAACTGCTTTACTCAGGTCTTTGAACGTCACTGATTATTCAGATAAGTGACAGTAGTGTTGACAATAGCGATAGTGTGACTGATAGCGGATCTGAGGACGAAAGTGCTGGAGAAAGTAGTGATGACAGTACTGGGTGTAACAGTGGTTCAAGTGAGGATGCTGTTAATAGTAGTGGGGCTGCTGGCGAGGTTGGTAATGGTAGTGGGAGTGCTGGTGAGGTTGATAATGGTAGAGGGGGTGCTGGTTCAAGTGAGGATGCTGGTAATGGTAGTGGGAGTGCTGGTGAGGTTGGTGGTACTGAAGTCAGTGAGCACACAGGACAAGACGGAAGACGCGAGTTCCAGTTAAGGGATGATCAGTATAAGCACATGGGTGAAACAGGAGTGTTACATGAACACACACCAGCTTCTCGATATCCTCTATGATTGTAATTTAAACTGGCTTAAGTTTGTCTATGAATTGGAGCAAGCATTTCCAAATGTTGGAGAACATGCTTTGGAACAACTCCTGTTAGATTTTGCAGGACAGCTTCCATTTCTTAACCCGAGTCTAAATGATGAACGTATCATAGAACAGTCAAGACAAGTATATCTCCTTCAACGTCGACTTCAAGAAATAGAGCGTGATATAGACAACGGAATAATAGTATCAGAGTATGATGCCGATTCACCCGAAGAATTGATTAAGGTGCGAAATCCACTGGATGAAGCTGGAAAGCAGATTATCAGGAAGAAAAGAGCTGCTATTCGCAGAAAAGCAAAGAGGGAGTTCAGGAAACGCATAGCCGAGAGTCGTTACTTGAAGAGAAGGAAGAGCAAAAGGATCGGAAAAATTCAAAGAGATTGCCCCGACATCGGCAAAACGATTGAAGAGTATGTTAAGAAGTGTGGCGTGGGTGCCGATGGATGGAGAAGGACCGGCGTATTGACACTTGATGGAAACACACATCTAGGAAAAAGTCACATTCAAAAGGATACAGAAACACCTTCAAGCGAAGTATAACCGCACATTTGGTTATGGGACAGTGGTAGAATTGTGTGTGGCTCGAAACAAACGCTGGAAGTCTGCTGCACGATATAAAGGACTGGCACAAGTTACAAATAGGCGCTAGGAAGGGTTTTACCGCGAAGTACAACCCGGATGATCATTGGAGCTCTGCACTTTATGCAGGGTTAGACAAGCTCCAGTATACGGATGGTAGTAATATCATGAACCTAGGTCGCGACGACCAAGCTGGATTCCGCCTTGACACCATGTCCACCCATAAGCAGCATGCTTCATTGTGCTTAAAGAATGACCTTCCCCTGACAACAAGAACAGACTACGTTAATCGGTATCCATCTGTCCTCCAAACTACGTCATACAATTTCCTAGCAACCGAAACAACTGGTCAGATTTGCGCTGGTGTAGTTAAAGCACAGAAGCTCTACAATAAGAATCCCGCGCAGCACTTTGCAGATCTTAAGATGCTCGAAGACAAGCAATAAATTAAACCTGCATTCCTGAATCTCCTTACAGGAGAGGATAAGGAAATTGAATGTGTGAGGGTTGATGGCAGATGATGACTCCTCCATGAAGAGGTTCAGTACTGGTGGACAAAACGGCATCTCGAAAAAGGAAGTAGGGCAACACTTGTAACGACTAGGAGCAGTGGGTCAAGCTATAGAAATCGAGTAGAGCTCCAGAACGGTTGCTTGGCTTTGGGCCATGCAAACCTGTCCATTCCTTCCACATTAAACGGTTCATGTATAGTAAATGGAGTTGTTAATGACGAGATGCTGTGCAAGAACCTCGAAACAGCAATAGACGTTTATATCAGTCGAGTTGATTTGTCCCCTTGTGCTGGCACACCTATACACTTATGGAAAGGTGCCAAAAATGTCAAGTATCGAGAAGAACGGACAGTGGTAAATACATTCTAAAAGGGTACAAAGAAGGAAAAAGCGGAGCTTAAGAATGAGAACACTGACCTCTTTTGCCAAATACAGAAGGTGTGGGATCTGAGAAGAAGGCATATGGTACCTGGTCTACCAAAAAACTATGCTTTTTTCTTAGTATGTTGCTATGAACATGACTGTGTCCATCCGGTCTGCCAAACCGGCAACCGCAAGGAGGTGTACTGGTTCCCAAGTGGCCCGAGTCTGTCGCTTCTACCAATACCAACCCCAGATCCAGCAAGACCATATGGCAATAACGGTCGTCTTGATTGCAAGGGTCCTTGTTCTGGCCACTATCTAAAGCCAGAACACCTTCTTCATTACGTTAAGGAAGGAGGTCAGTTAGCGAATGCCAAGCCACCGTCAGAAGTTTTATGCGAAACGTTTCAGTCCTGGGGTAAAATCCCGCCAGACCATGTTATCCAGGATGTAGCGAAGAAGGTCCTTCTGGCTCCAACGGAAGTATTAATGTGGATGAAGCACCTCCAAGAAAGTAAAGAAAACCGGAAAAAGGGAGCGAAGGCAGCTGCTAAAAGAAAGAAAAGGAGGCAAGAAGAAGAGGAAGAAATATGCTTGAAGTGCAAGTCCGATGAGCCGCCAGGAGAAGCAGCCAACATCGAATGGATTGCCTGTGATTGATGTGCTGGGTGGTATCATACAGTATGCGTAAATCTCCAAGCAGTCCATACCAAGACTTGGCACTGCCCCTCTTGCATCAAATAAGAGTCGGGAAAGAGAATAACATTGCTAGTTGTAGCAATTTTATTCGACTAGAAAGCATTGTGTAGTAGCTGGTAGTTTCAGAAAATAAGCTCGCGCACGTAGCTAAACCAAACGTAGTATTTTCCATGCGCGCCGTTTCGAAGACGTTATCAACTTCTACTTGTGGAGTACCAAGATTTTCTGACGTCATTTTCTGGAACTACACATTGTTGTTGTTGTTATTGCCCTGTTAAGTACGCATTGAGAAGGACTGTATTCAAGTTTCAGTTATGGTATGAGGTGATGTTTATCAGAGTCCGTTCATCAGGGTCCGTGTAACCTTTGCTCATTCAACTACACGTGACGATTTCGTAGTATTTCACTTTGTTGGGTAAACGGTGAAGAAAAAGCAATGTAATCTTTCTGGAAAGGTACATTAAAAACGTTCCTGTTTAATTAATTCGGTTTGGTTCCAATATTTAATACAGCTCAGATCACTTTATAGTACCAGCACAGATAATTGAAGCTCAATTAATAACGAACGCAATATCCTCTCAACACCTTTTCTGCTACTGGGAAACAATCTACAACTCTCGGGGATTGTTTTTTCTTTTCTTGACTTTATTCAACTTCAATCTTCTTTAATCTACCTTCGATAACAGGAGTTAAAAACGTACATTTCAAATTACTTCATGACTTTTAATACAAGTCTTTACACGGTTTTGTTATCCCCAGGTGTGGATATTTAATCAAATTTGAACTATTTTTCAGTCCCAAGGGTCGGGAATTTGACCACAAAATGGCAAAAAAAAATCAAATGCAGCACCTTTGCCCGTACCCCCCCCCCCCCCCCCCCCTCTCCGTCTAAACATTGATAGGTGCATAACCTCCGTGGAACTTCCGCCATCTTGTTTTGTTGTTGTTGTATTACTGGCAGTAACAGTAACTGATAACGCAACGTTGACCGATAACGCAACGTTGACCAATAACACTGGTGTCGTATGCTGTGTGCTTTTTTCAAAATGGCGGATTCATCGAAGCGAAACGAGAATAATAACAGTTTGCTACGCTACTTTAGCAACAAGAAAAAACAAAAGGAAACCAAACTCATATTCATAGATCGAGATCGCGAGTGGAGCTTGGACTTCTGAAGTTTCACAAAAGAAAACTCGTACAGATTCGGAAGATACCTCAGTCCCATCAGAACCAAATCCATGGCCAAAGCCACGGCAACGTAAATTCAAGCAACAATGGAAAACAGGCCGACCATGACTAGATTATTCAGAAGAAACATAATGTGTACTGTACACATACCATTGTAATATGTATATTATTATAACATTAATGGATGATATTTTTACATGAAAATAAACATTTTCCCTATACTTTCCATATTTATCTAGTAAGTTAGATAACTTCAACTTTATTGTTAATGGAAATTGGGTTGCATCTATACTTTAAAGATTCAAATATTATTTATTTATCGATTTTAGCAAATGAAACATGAACAAGAGCTGCTCACTGCCACAAACTAGCAGTAAGTTACACTACAGACATATCTAGAACATCAACTAAACATATTTTAGTTGCTAACTAGAAATACGCCTGTTAATTAGCCATTCCAATTGGATTTCAAGGGAAGTTTCCTCACGTAATATTGGCATAGTTGTCTATTCATACGTTGTGTTAACATTATGAAAATGGTTAGATGACTTCTCTTTTGTAATACTCTTGTTTACCACTGTATTGTTTGTTTGCTTCATGAAAACAGTCTAAAAGAGGTGGCCGACAAGTCAGTCAAAGAGGCTCAGGTAAGTTACGATGTGATTGTATTAGAAAGTGAAAAAACATACAATACATACACTTCAATTTTATTGTTAATGCAAATTGGGTTGCATCTATACGTTAAAGATTCAAATATTATTTATTTATCCATTCTAGCAAATGAAACATGAACAAGATCTTCTCACCGCCATAAACCAGACGTAAGTTACACTACATACATATCTAGAACATCAACTAAACATATTTTAGTTGCTAACTAGAAATACGCCTGTTAATTAGCCAATCCAATTGGAGTTCAAGGGAAGTTTCCTCACGTAATATTGGCATAGTTGTCTATTCATACGTTGTGTTAACATTACGAAAATGTTTAGATGACTTCTCTTTTGTAATACTCTTGTTTACCACTGTATTGTTTGTTTGCTTCATGAAAATAGTCTAAAAGAGGTGGCCGACAAGTCAGTCAAAGAAGCTCAGGTAAGTTACGATGTGATTGTATTAGAAAGTGAAAAAACATACAATACATACACTTCAATTTTATTGTTAATGCAAATTGGGTTGCATCTGTACTTTAAAGATTAAAATATTATCTATTTATCCATTCTAGCAAATGAAACATGAACAAGATCAACTCACCGCCATAAACCAGATGTAAGTTACACTACAGACATATCAAGAACATCAACTAAACATATTTTAGTTGCTAACTAGAAATACGCTTGTTAATTGCCGTATACCATTATGACGTCAAATCAAAACAATCAATTGTTTAAACGCTAAGGATCACGGTCGTGGGAGGGGGACAAAACAGCAACAACACAAAGGAAATCGCTATCAAATGCATTTTGTAGAACGTAGAATAGCGGTAACAGCCACGAAATACGGTAAATATTGTGGGATAAACATTGATACAGCTGATATCTGGAAACCAGACAATTCGAAGTTAAATTTTCCTCAGCAGAGCAGATTTAGTTCAAAATTATATTGTTCATGTCGATTCTGTCACCCTCATAGACAAGCCGTGACGTCATAATGATATAGGGCAATTAGCCAATCCAATTGGAGTTCAAAGGAAGTTCCTCACGTAATATTAGCATAGTTGTATGTTTCCTGGCTGCTTGGGTAAACTTATTGAGAAGGACCTCTGGTACCCAGGATAACTTCAAGAGCGCAAGCTAGTCATGTCAGATGCCAACGCAAATTACACGGTTCAGTGCACGCTCTAGAAAAATATATTGACAGGTTTTCTCACTCGAAAATATCAACACGTTTTTTTCACGCTGCCGAATTAATGCTGTCACGCTTTTCTGGGAAACGTTTTGTGAATTTTGGTCGTACGAAAGCAACGATCGTACAATATTCAGAAAGTCACAGGCGATCACTAAACAATTGATGGAAATTATCTCCAAAGTACATAAATCTGATACTAAACGTCGAACATCTTTATTTCGATTTCAGGGTATGTTCGCTCACTGTCCTGAACAGTTTTTCGTTTAAATGTATATTATTAACATATGTGTAGTAAATATCTTAGTAAATAATTTTCTTGGGTCGAATAAGTTTGTTGTTGTTGTAAATAATCAATACCCCAAAGACTTGAAATGGGAAAGCATTGCATCATAGCTAAAGCAGCATATTATCCATATTTGTTGACGTTTCAGGGCCGGTGTCTATTTCATTATTTTCTATGTAAACATTCTGAAACTTTGTCTTCCACACATTGATGTACAGATGAATTTAAATTAAGATTGTCGTTATTATTCTATGATTGTAATTGTTTTCTTCCTAAAAACACATCGATCGATCGCATTTACACCAGTACACAGCGTTTTACTACATTGCCGGGATCCTTTGTAACAAACGACGATCCACCCATCAACCTGAAAGGTCATATTCGTGATAACACAATGTTACGACCATAAAAATTCGAACTGTACACAAACACGATTTTGTAAAAGTAGAGAGTATCAGCAGAGGTTAACAGAGTCTGTCCTATTTCCAAAGGGGGTGTTTTGACTATCTACCCCCTATAAAAGTCCTGCATGACACCACAGTTTCTCCTTTGTTTTACAAGGCTTTCATTATCCTTAATCCTGGAATGAGATTAATGAGCTATTTAAAAGGAAAGCTAGATCTTACCTAGTCTAAACTAATAATATTGTTATGATCCCACTACCAAGAAGAGGCAGCAACAGAACTGTATCATCAGCTTACTTCAGCTGTTTAATTCTTTCAGACCGACCCCTGTAAATATAGGGCTTCCCATACCTGGAAAACATTATTGCATCCAAGCTAGACATGCTGGTAATACGATGTTGCGATATTATTTCAAGGGATGAATGGCTTAAAAGCCAGAGCTATAACAGGGATCGCTTGACTCTTCCACCTTGGAGAAAAACTAATTTGTTTCTTCGATTTTCGAGCTGTAAATCGGCTGAAAAAACTCCTTCCCATTCGCTCTTCAAATCAAAAGCAAACATAAAATCAGCACTCACGTCTTCATAGTACCTTATTTAATCTTTCCAACCACCTGGTTTGTTTGCAGAAAACACACCAAGTGACTGTGAACCACGCCATGTATACACTCCATTTCACTCTTACCGCATTTTCCTGCTCCCAACTCCAATTGCCTGCTGGATAATCAACAAAATAACGGCAAAGGTCCCCCTTGAAGACGAATAGAGGAACCTGCGCAAGAAGGCGCAGAAATTCGTCTTGGACAATGGTGCATTGTTTTCCATTGCCAGGAGCATAATAGTCAGGCAATGAGATGGAGCCGAACACCAACGAACAGAGAAAATTCTTAACTGCTTGTCACTTGGACAAACTTGCAAGACATTTTGCCCGCAACAAAAAATAGAACTGTTTTGTGAAAATGTTGTGTATGTGTATATCTTTCAGGTTACCTCTTGGTACTATTGGACTACAGCTGGTGAGGACTGCGACGAAACAGTCAAGCAATGTAATGATTGCCACCGCAGCCTGAAGAAGTTTAGCAAGCCTTCATCTTAATTCCATCCGATTGCGGTGCAGATACTGTGGTATAGGATTGGAATGGATCTTTTTGGTCCCCTGCTTGAGACGTCCCGTGGAAACAAATACCTAATAACGTGCACTGAGTATTTAATCAAGTGACCAGAGGCAGCACCCCAGCAAAATAAAACTGCAAAAAGGACAGATCTATGTTGCTCCAATAGTTTTGCACGTACCTGCGAATATCATCCTTTGAGTTATAAGTTAATTGAGTAAGAGGAAACTATCTACTTACGCACTTGATCTATATTACCTATCTACTATTGGTTAGAAATTCAGTCCCATGCCATAAGGATCCTCCTAAATTGTCTACTGACTATTCGATCAAAAAAGCTATGCTTAGTTATATAGTCACAATCTGACATCAATTTCTTATTGGTTCAAGGTATAGCAGAATTTCTTTATGACCTGATCACGAGATATGGAGGTGCGGAGATTGTTATGTCTGACCAGGGCCGGGAATTCGTCAACAAATTTAACCAGTAGCTGGTTGTGTGGCACAGACCATAGGATCTCGTCCCCTTACCACCCGCAGACCAATAGCCTCGACAAAAGAATGAATCAGACACTTAAGGGAGCCCTAGTGAAATTCATGAATGACAACCAAGACGACTGGGACGTGCACATCAAGTCCGTTTTATTTGCCTATTGAACGAGCAAGAACGACTCTACAAAATTCACACCTAGCTTACCTTACCTGCATCTAGCTTACCCACCGAGATAGAGATCAAGTCAAAGCCCAAAACAGCATTCAGCACCTCACTTTGAGGAGAAAGTATGGGTTAAGATAGCCATCCGCGACCAGGTGAAAGCCCAGGCAAGCAGAATATTGGCAAAGCACAAGGGCATCAAAGGAGGGCTTATGATGCAAAGCACTACGTTATGAAGAGGGTGATGCCGTGCTGCTAAGAAACATGAGGAATGAAACGAGAAAAAGAGGCAAACTGGAGCAGGGGTGGCAAGGTCCGTAAACAGCAGAGTGCTTTCAAAGGGAATGTACAAGCTGCGAAACAACGACGGTTCTGAAGTCAAGACATCGTTTAACAGTACAAGACTCAATATATATTATCATCCTGTTGAATCCTCGGCAGAGATTCCCGTCAAGTACAGGATAGTGGTGTTATTTTGAACCATCGCCTCAATGACACCATCATCCACAGATAACAGGAGGTCCTAAGCAAACAGTTTCAGAACGTTGCTGGCTGGCAAGATCAATATTTAGGCCAAACATCCTTTGTTGTTTTGTGAATGAATCGATTCAAATTCACTTCACTGGTCAAAACAACTGGGTGTACTCCACATCGATCGATGGACACGTGCGGGTGTACGGCCAGCAAGAAGCTGATGCCGTCCATGGAAATTCAGTTGCAGAGTGCTACCAGTCTTTGATCAAGGATAACGAACTCGAAGTTGAACTGTCTCCTACGCAGATCCAATGTGGCGGAATGGACTGTGGGCTCTTAGTGATAGCTTTCGCCTACGAACTCGCAGCTGGAAATGGAGACCCGTCGCAAGTTTGTTACGACCAGTGCAGAATGCGGGAACATTTGGTCAGATGTCTAGAGAACAGACACTTTGGACGATTTCCTCGACGATCCAAAACTACTCGAGTCAACAAAGGGAGTTTGTGACATTGACATGTATTGTTATTGTTATTGTTCTATGCCTGAGAGCTTAGACGACATGTGTACAGTGCAAAGAATAGTTTTACATGAAGTGAATCCAGAAGGCAAGTGGCTCTGCAGAGTGTCAACCACCTGACTTCAAGCGCTGTAGAAAGCATTAGACAATTGCAAGGCCAGCGACTGGACTTTCTTTTCTGAGTTAGTTCTGAGGCTGTAACATAATAATACAATACTAATTGTAAATTTCGATCGAATGCCTTATATTAATAAAGGTTGTTAGCAGAGAGAAAGTTGCATAAGTATTATGTAAGGGTTAGAGACTGCTTGTGAGTTCTTTATCGACAAATACAGGCACGCGCTCACTGTACGATGAACGAAAAATAATGAATACTGCATGAGGCCGAAGGCCGAATGCAGTATGAAGAAATTTTGAGTTCATCGTATAGTCAGCAAGGGACTGTATTTTGCCGATAAAGCACAAACATAAAGTCTCTAACCCTTTTAATATTCAAACTGAGTGCACTGTCAGCCGTGAATTTCAATTGAAATCAGTTGTCAATAACAATTTCATAAAGAAGTCAAATATTTCGCATGAATTAAATCATTTTACGGTAAATATCTCCACAAAGAAAAGTCATTTCAAATAGACAATGAATAAAAACAGAAGTAGATAACTTTGCAAAGAATAATTTACTTTGGCATTCGGTCAGTTTAGTTGATGCCTTGCGAGTACATGTTTGTACATTTAACTCGAAAACGTTTCTCTTGGAGCCATGTATTAAAATATCGAGTATTTAGCCGGCTTAACTCCTAGATAGTCTACTTTCTTTAATAGTTTCTTTCATTCAAAATTAACTAACCTGCAGATTCCAGTGAATTGAAATCTTGAAACCGGCCTCCATGTGCTCGGCTCTGATGCAAACATTTTCCAAATAAAAATATCCTAGGTTTTCGAACCTTCCACTGAATTGTCGCTTCATTGTCTCCTCTTATTGATAGAGTAAGGTCTCGCCGGAAATAAAATCCATTTCTTCAGTTTGGACTGCTAGAGTGTTGTAGAAACTTTTGTTTACTCAGACACATGTTGACTTGTTAGTTGTTGTACTTCCAGCGCTTACATATCAGCCATTTCTAACGAACGATTATGCAAATGTTTGCCTGAAAACATAATGTGAGGCGAATAGTATGATTGTACATTTAACTCGAAAACGTTTCTCTTGGAGCCATGTATTCAAATATCAATTATTCAGCCGGCTTAACTCCTAGATAGTCTGCTATCTTTAATAGTTTCTTTCATTCGAAAATAACTAACCTGCAGATTCCAGTGGGGCAGTGAATTGAAATCTTGACTCGAAACCGGCCTCCGGCCATGTGCTCGGCTCCGATGCAAACATTTTCCAAATCAAATATCCTGGGTTTTCGATCCATCCACTTAATTCTCGCTTAATTTTCTCCTCTTATTGACAGAGTAAGGTCTCGGAAATACAATCCATTTCTTAAGTAAGACTACTAGAGTGTTGTAGAAACCTTTGTTCACTCGGACACATGTTGACTTGTAAAGTTGTACTTCCAGCACTCGCAAATCAGCCATTTCCAACGAGCGATTATGCAAATGTTCGCCTCAAAATATATATCTTCTGTGACACAGGCAACAGAGTTCAATCCTGCCGTTACCTTTCTAGTAATTGTCTTCATTTTCACTGTTTAATATGCGATGTGGTTTTCCAAGCCGTCCAAATACGTAACTAAACGAAGGACTAGACCCTCTCTTACCTAGAGAAAGGGAGACCTGGGTCGAGTGCTGTGGTCACCAATAATGCACGCTCATTAGCCAATCACATGCTTGGATTTTGTACAATGCACGAAATTTGAACATTAAACTTTATTAAAGTGCCGCTCAAAAGTAAGTGTGCAGACATCTGCGGGCAATCCGTGGGCAGCATGTGGACATTTAATGGGCAGCCTGCGGGCAATCCGCGGACAGTCCCCGCGTATACGGCAGGCATTCCACGGTCAGTCTTCAGCCAGATATACAGTACGCTGTTTCAGCACAAACAAAGTTCGAATACAAACTAGACGAGCGCATATACACTGTATGCATGTAAAATTGGTATCTGCATATCACGGTTTGTTGAAAAGTTTAATCAATCCGTGTAGTGCGAAGAAGTAACAAAACAAGAAAAAAACAATTCACAAATTCTGAGGTTACATAAGTTGCCAACAACCATGCTAACGAGTTCGAGTTCAAGTTATATTGAATAGGATTAATGATAGAACGCCTGAATATATAAATAGCCTCCTAACTAGAAACCCTGAAAGACACCAAAGGAACACAAGTATGGTGGCCGAGAGCTGCCATTCAAATTTTTCAATTTTTTTATTATTTATTTTTGTAGATTTTTTTTAATTTTTTTTATTTAACAAATAAAAATAATTAAAAAAATATTAATAATAATAAAGAAAAAGAAAAAGAAAAGAAAAAATATTCAACATTAAATAAAAATAAATTCATTTTGAAATAAATTCAAAATTCCTCATGGCCTAGAGCTGCCACAGTATACCGGCATGCATTACGGGTTACCGAGCGCAGGCTCAGTTAACACGGCAGCGGCGTCCAAAATGGCTGATAAAGCGTGGCACACTTTTAAGGATCAAATGAAGAAAAAGAGAGCTAAAAGAGGAAAAGGAAAGGAGGAGGAAGTAAAAAGGACCAGCGAATTAGTTGTTCAAAGGCTAAGTGCTTCTGTTTCAGGCAAAGCACAGAAATACTCGAGGGTTGGACCAAGAGAATTCGTGCCATTGACTCGGGAGAAGAAGTCACGCTGAAAGGAATTAAACTTGCATGTGATAAATATTTCAGTCCTACTTTGCCTGCAGGTTTGAGTTGTGATGTACTGGCGGGAGAGCAAGGACCTTCGTGTAAAACAGTACAGCAAATCCCTGATATGAAATTAGTTCATATTCGTTTCGTAAAGGATACTGAAAATGAGTACCGAGACATAGGCAGCAGTTCAGACGAAGACGAACCGTCAATAAAGAAGGCAAAAAGAGTAATTAGTGAAGGTGCCTCAGTACTCAATAAAATGCGTGAAAATCTGGCAGGTAAAAGTGACTGATTGCTATCCTAAAAGTTTGTCTGTTCTTGAGATGATAAAACTGGGAAAGCTTGTCAACAAACATAGTACAACGGCGATCACACTTCACTCCTTCAATCTTGACGTGGTGGCTTGGTCTAAAGTGCCTATCACTGTTGAATTTGTACTATCCCAGAAACCGTTAGGAGTCGGTGGATTTCGCCAAGCATTCAAGGCCACAACCAAAAATACTGCATTTTCCAATACCACATGGGTAGTAAAGAAATACCTTCCAGCAACAGTTAAAACTATAGAAGAAACACATCAGACAGTTGAGGCCCATACTAGAAAGGTAGTACAGATGCATATCTTGGCACGAAATTTGGCTTTGCAACTGGAAAAGAAAGTAAAAGATTCAGCATTGTTTGGTGAACCATTGAGGTACAATAACATATTTTTTGGAATAACAGATGACAAAGAAATTGTCACAGTTGAAGAATTTGTGGGTGGAAATTTTATTAAGTATATTAGCAACAATGGTTTGTTAACTGTTCCTATGGCTAATGAAGTGGGACAGAAAGCGCAATGCCTTGCCCATTTCTCTTATGAGAGGTCAGACAGAAAGAGTATGGTCGTTGACATACAAGGAAGTGGACATACACTATACGACCCTGAAATTGCATTATCTGACTTGTTTGATGAAGAGAATGAAATGCTGTTTTGCACAGGGAACTTATCATCTCTTGCAATTACCAATTTCATTGATGAGCATAAGTGTAACCATTACTGCGAATGTGCTGGCCTTGCTGAACTTTAAAGTCAAAACTTATTTTCAGATCAGTTTCTTATCCAGATAGAAACAAACAAAAAACAATGAAGTTTAGAACTCACAAGTGGCTCTTGTTCATCTGTCTTGTTCATGTTCTTGTTCTATCCAGTTACAAATTGACATACTGTTTTTAGGATAGCTGGTTTTAATCGATTGGCCAGAAGTGTTAAAATCATCTTATTAACCCTTGGGGTCCCACAGGTTCAGTTCTTGTACCATTGTTGTTTCTATTATATATTAATGAATTTAATCAGTCCTAAACTTTTTGACATTCACCTATTTGATGACTGTAACCTATTTTATGCTAATAGGAGTTTAATCAATTGGTGGATTTTGTCCTGATAGACTTTTTAAATATTGGAAAATCAAGTTTTGTGATGTTCCATCCCACCCAAAAAAAGATAACATTTTCCCAAAAACTTACTATAATTATTAAACATCTTAAAGAGGAAATGTCTATCCAATATCTAGGTATAATGCTAGATAGCAATCTTAAATGGAAAGCCCATGTTAACATACTATTTAATGAAAACAATTAACAGGAATGTTGGTTTTATATCTAAACTAATATATTTTGTTGATTTCGACACTCTTATCAGCCTATACTATGCCCTTTAATATGCTTTTCTGACATATTCTCTGATTGAGCAATCAAAGAATTTCAGGAAAGGATAGATAAGAGCATAATATAGGCTGATAAGAGTGTCTAAATCAACAAAATATATTAGTTAACATGGGCTTTCCATTTAACATTGCTATCTAGCATTATACCTAGATATTGGATTGACCTTTCCTCTTTAATATGTTTAATAGTTATAGTAAGTTTTTTGGTAAGTTTTTTGAATATATGTAAACAAAGATTCACATATCTTTGTAAATAAGTTGTTGTTGTTGTTGTTAAAGTTTGTCAGCTGAATCAACCAGTCACTCCAATGTTGAACTTTATTTTAATGGTATTAAATTTGGTGCATGAAAAGTTTGCCATCTGAAACAGGCATTACAGAAGCATGTCAATAAGGAACAAGTTAGACATGATTTATACATGTAATATATTAAATTTTGCCTGGAAAGTGAATCTTTTGCCTTATATAAATATATGCATAAATAAAGAATGAATAACAATTAAGGAGTTAGAGTAATCTGGCATTTTTCCTTAAGGTATAGGAATGCATCTCGACAGTCACGAGGGTCAACTTTGGCTGGGAATGGGATCACACTTTGTCCTGAACTCTGGTTCAAGGAAATCCTCTCCAACTTCCAAGACACCTGAATGACTAGCCGCCTCTTCTAAGTCCTCTTCACTGACAGGCCACCCTATAAGAAATATGACAACAAATTCCAAGTTTCACTGACAGTACTGATTTACAATGATGTATATTATACACCGACACAGCCTATATGGTACTAGCTTATACAGACAGACAGACAGACAGACAGATAGATAGATACTGTACTCCACCAGAGGAGGGTACTTAAGATCATTTATCATAGCAATAAACAACCAAGGTCCTAACTTGAGTAATTATTATAAATAATTCAATTATTAGGAATAATAGGTACCACATTCTTCCAGATTGTATTCTTTGGGAAAGTTGATAGATGTGATCGGGTATCCCAGATGGTAGATTTGAGTCTTTCTGTGCTCGAATGCGGTGGGTGTTCCAGACTACCTCCCGAAATACTCCCGTTGAATAAGAGGAACTAGCAGAAATGCCAGCAGCATTCTAAAATTAAAGTAGGTTAAAATAAACATTACCATCTACAATTAGCCTTATTACCATGATAAAGTTAGATGCAAAATAATTTACAAACATAAAAAAGGTATTTAGTTACTCAGAATAACAAAATGCACTTTTGTCAATTTTATGATAGGGAAGAATTCAACAATCATTATTTATTTTTTTGCCAATGTATTTAGCATTGGTTACTAACCTTTCTGTTCTATTATGTGGATTGTATTCACCATGATCCTTTAGCCAGTGTAAGTGGTTCTTGAAGTACTTTTCAAGGCGCTCATGTAGCTCTCTCCACCATCGCTCAATCTATAATATTGTTTCAAATACATGGGGTGAGGAAAAGGCCCTGTTTAAGACAAAAAAACTCAAATTTCCATACTCTGTTCAAGACAAAGTGTTAAAATTTTATATCCCTCTATAAGAAAAATTATATATACTCAGTGTTTGCTGTGATCTTGTATGAGTGTCATAACTAAATAAGTCTTCATCAAGCACTAGACTAAATAAAGCAATAGATAAATACCATACCCTGTTCAAGATCTGTCAATGTGAAAATGGATACCCTGTCAAGACCACAAACTCAAAAAACCATACCCTGTCCAGCGGATCATCCCCATATATGCCATATACATGTATATATCCCCCCTCCCACAAATGTATTGTTAGTCACCCAACAGATTTTTGCCAAATATATGTATTGCTGGGAGCATCCTGATACTTGGGCTGATTTTCAGATGCTTCATTCATTCAGGGACTGTATAACAGTGCTCAACAAAGTATCTTGAAATCAATCCTGTCGCTTGAGGAAGGGAGGGAGGCTCAGACCAGGCAACAGTGGCCCAAGTGAATGCCGATATGGGATATAGTTAAATACAAAGGCTATAGACTTACAGTATGTAGTGTAGACTAGAGTGCAGATAAAATTAAGACAACACTTCAAAAAGGTAAACATTCTCACATAACAGTATTAAACACTCACTTGATTGGAAGTTGATGGACCAAAGATGACAGTTTCAGCTGGTTTAATATCATTGTGATTTCTACGTAGAAACGCATGCATCGTTGCCATCACGCCAGTCTCTGTCTCCATTACCCTTGTTTCATATAAATATTCTAAGTACCAGAGGCCAATCAGCTTGGGATCGCCGTTGCTCACCCATATGCGCAGCCAAAGCAGTCTTCTACTAGCCGTGTCAATGCACCCATACACTGCCAGAGGGAAGGTAGAGTTTTGGTAGCCCATAAGCTTGTCATGGCCGTCTAGCGAATGTACCCAGTTTGGACCTTTTGTGGTGAAACTACCCCTTTTTCGATGCTTCTTTCTCGTGCCCACTCCACCACGTCCGTCCAGGCCTTCAGGATCTAGCTCGTACATAACTGCATGCACAAGATCTCTGGGGACATTGAGAGCATGCTCCTGCCTTATCTTCTTTTGCATGGCTCTATATCCTAAAAGCTGACCAGGCCCTTTAAGTTCTTCCTTTACAGCTTCTCTCACTTCATCTACTGTTACGTCCCTGTCTATACGATGGATATCAAAGAATTTCATCCGTCTATCGAGCGTACGCAAACTCCAGGCATACTGTGAGAAGTCCCGCTTCACAAAATCTAATATTTCTTCACGTTTAAGTCCCTGACATACATATTTAATCAATTCATATTTTAGAACTGCATCACCAATCCAGGTGTTGTTTCGAAAATACGCCATCTTCCATCAGTATTTACACACCATCCGCTGCCGTGTTAATTGAGCCTACGTTCGGTAACCCGTAACGCATGCCGGTATACTGTGGCAGCTCTAGGCCATGAGGAATTTTGAATTTATTTCAAAATGAATTTATTTTTATTTAATGTTGAATATTTTTTCTTTTTTTTCTCTTTTTATTTATTATTAATTTTTTTTAAATATTATTTTTATTTGTATTTTTTTTTATTAAATAATAAAAAAAACATTTTCTACAAAAATAAATAATAAAAAAATAAAAAAATTTGAATGGCAGCTCTCGGCCACCATACACAAGATATGCTCAGCTAAACCTTTGTTGCCCGTTATATAAAAACAATACCGAAGGAGGCCGAACCTTCACTGTACGTTCCATTCGCGACTGGAACCAATTATCTACTACTCTTAAAACTAGCATATCAATCAAATGTCTTAAAAAGAATCTCTTTAAAGCACTTATTTTAAAACAGAAAGAACAACTTCGATTTGCAGATCCATAGCTATCACCCTTTGTGCAAATACTTTTAGTGATTTTATGAATTTGGGTATTTTTAATTATTCTCTCTTATTGTATTAAATAGTTTTTACAATCTTTTTATAGTCTGATAAGAATTTTAGCATTTTAATGGTAGAATCGTAGACATTTTGTAGATAGAGGGCCACGGAGTCATCAGTACCTTTGGTGTTACCCACCAGTAACCCAGCCCACAATAAAAATCCGATCACACCCATCCCCAGTTACACCCTTGGATTAAGATAATAAGATAGTAAATCAAAGATAATAATAAAGCATAAGAAGGATCTAGCAAGAACAAATAATAAAAGCATTGGCATGGCGACACTTAGGACATATAAGCTTGTACCTGCGAATGTCGTCTTGGTTGAATACATGTTTAAGCCTATGAAAAAAGAAGTGTCTGAGTTTTCTCTTATAGGTCGCTAGAGTTGGGGATGATTTGATTTCATCCGGGATGACATTCCATAAGTTAACAATGCGCAAAAAAACCTAAAGTCCTAAGTCCCTAAAGCTGGACGTCCTGGGAATGACAGATTGCCTAAAGTAGAAACCAGAGGAAGCACGGCGGGAGCGACCGGAACACGAGCTCACGTATTGCAGGGTCATGTCACGTATTGCAGAGTTTCGTACGTTTGTTCTGGAACAATTTACTCTTCACAAGTCCACGTTACCAGACCAGTTTAATCAAGCCCAGAAAACAGCTACTACCGCCCTTTCTGTTTCCCGATAGGTTAAAGAGGACATTGAGTTGTCGTTCAACTACCCAGCCAACGCCAAAAACTTCCAAGTTCAACCGCCAATTACAAGAGAAGTTGTCTAAGGCTCGATACCTTTTAACTCGTGAAGATTCTGAAAGTGAACCGGTGAAATTACTCGGAGGTTCCATCGAAAAAAGAAACAGAAAAACTTGTATCGTCGACTCGTCAGATGCAGGCTGGTCAACCGGCCAACATTACGACTGAGATAACGGCTGTTGCTTTAAACGGAGAAAGATGACAAGAAGTTTCGTAGTGCTGAAAAGGAAGCGTAATTGGGGAAAGTCACTCAAGGATGAAGTGGAATGCTGAAAAAGCTGGAGAACGAAGCCGGATTTACTCTTAAGTATGAGCTCTGTCGTTAAGTTTTTTATTCACCGACAGCAGCCAAACGTAAGCTCATACTTGATGTTAGACTTCAAAAACTCATGAATAATTAATGAACATTTTGTCCAATCAGATGAATCAAATCAGTCACGTGCATGCTCCTATATACCTGATAAAATCTCATCATTCTAAAAGGCCCGCGGAGGGATTTGAATTCTGTCCAGGGGGAAACGAGGTTAATGATTGAGACAATGGAATTTCTATTGATGTTTCAGCTTTCTCATTGAATTGCTAATTAGGATGAACGTTTTATATAAAGAATACTAATGAACATAACATTTTATATAAAGTTTCATCCTAATTAAGAATTCACTGACAAAGACCCAAAGATAGCAAAAAGTACACGGAACATACGGTACCTAGAAAACTAAATTTACTAATATCAGCAGACTACCGAGATACACAGATAATATTTTTTTAATGAAGTTATCCAACTACCATTTCTTGTTTACCGAGCCACTGTTTAGTTCCAATTAATAAACCAATTTCAAAGCCGTAAAATAATAAAAACGTGCATTAAACTTACATATTTTGTGCCGGAGTCAAAAAACTTTATCGAGGTAAACCACGACACCAAATCCTTCAAGTGCAGGTTCTTCTTGCATTGCGAAACGCCGCTTCAAACAACATACTATGGTAATTTCTTCATGTCATTCCCTTGAGATGTTCGTAATTGCAGGCGGTGATTACTCGAATATTTTGCATGGCGTTGTGAATACAAAGGTTAAATGGTTCATTAAGTAACCATTCCCGTGAGATGTGCGTCTTTCTTTCGTTGCATTATTAAAGCGTTTTTGAAGCCGTTTAAAACACTGCTGTTCGTGTTTTAAACAGTACATGTTCATCAGTATATTTATTAACTTAAATTTAAGACTGAAGACTCCAACTTTTTCTTCAGTACCTCCGTCTATCAGCATATACATGTTTAAGTTAATATGAAATCAGGCCATCTTCACATTGATATGTGTGACGTTCACCAGTGCTTCTTGGATTAGCATTTTCATTTTACTGTTCTAACCATTCGGCCTGTCCTCGGCATATCTTTACGAAAGTTTTCTGTCCTCTAGTTTGACATTGGCGAGCACAAGGTATTGATTAGTATGGATTCTCATAATGCCGGAGTTGTAGTCAACGAAGAATAATCTTATCTGGTGTCCTATACATTTACATAACGGTTTTGTTTCTTTTCCTGAACGGAAATTTAGTAAGCTAGTTTGTTCTCGTAGAGTTATGCAAAAGAGTCCTATAGTCTCTCCTCGGTTCGTTGCATCAGTCGTGGGTAAAATCATCTCCCTTTCATTCGGAGTTGGCAATGTCACCCTTTTGATACCAAAATTCTTAGTCTTTCGTTCAGTTTCATCAATTAAGATACTCCACTTGACATGAGTGAGTTTCAGTTTCTGCAGTACCTTCAATAAATACAATTTTAGATTCATAACTGCATTTATATGTAGCTCAATGGTAGAGCTCTCGTCGAGTACTCACCTCCGGTTGCGTTGGTTTATTCTGATGCTAGTGGTTATGCCTGTGGTGGCTATACTCTATATCTTGATAGGGATGAATTCGAATTATTCTATCAAGCAAGCTCTGATCTTCTACCTAAACTCCACTCTTGATAGTAACGCTAGGGAGCTCCTTGTTGTCCTGTATAGTCTGAAGTCGTTCAAGACATCTGTGCGGAATAAGGCAGGTAAGAATTTCACTGACTAGTAACGCAGCATCTGTTTATGCTAGAGGTAACAATTCTCTCCAACTCCATGACCTTGCGGTTGATATATATAGAAGTTTTGTTTTTCATTATATTTCGCTTGAGGTACAGTCAATGGATTCCTAGGTCTCTCAATGAGTTGCCGATTCTATGACTGAGTCGGGTTGTTGATTACGATGATTGGTGATTTCAATTTTTTAGTCGGGAGCAATTTAATGTGTCATTGGCTATCGTGCATTACTCGGAATCTTCATTTAGCGACAATATCCAATCACAAAATGGCAATGAAGATGACGACTATATGCCGATCGTGACATATGTTCACGAAGTCGCAAGTTGGTCTTTTCAATTCCATCACAACGATTTGGAATTTGAGGGAACTAGAGTTAGAGCGGTGAGTAATATTGT
The DNA here is from genome assembly GCA_030867875.1 of Actinernus sp. WN-2022. Classification (NCBI taxonomy): domain Eukaryota; kingdom Metazoa; phylum Cnidaria; class Anthozoa; order Actiniaria; family Actinernidae; genus Actinernus; species Actinernus sp. WN-2022. Next base: position 845,241 of record JAOWCC010000569.1, on the reverse strand, counting down.
TATTTTACCATGAATTTCCTAAGCTTTACATACTTGTTTAGGGCAAATGAAAGGTTTCCAAAGGTACTTTCAAGGTCTAGGTCGATGTACTTCCCACCAATTGAATACCAAAGTGTTAATTTTCCTGCTCTAAAGCTAAATCTCTAAATTAGGCTGGAACAGAAATATTAAAGGTTTGCAACAACTTGTCTTTAGGTTGGAAGAATGGCGAGTAAGTCTCAGCACCCGGGGTTTGGGAAAAAAGTTTGATTTTCCTTGTTCGTATGTAATGTAGCTCTCCAGAACAGGTGAACAAAAACGAGAAATTTTGACTGCTTCTATGTGTAAAAGTTAGTCAAAGTTGAGCCACTGTTGCTAGGCAACGCTTTGTTATGATCACGTGCGACTACCAAATTCAGTCTTTCATCTTCTCTCTATCCAACCATTATATTAGATCTTTAATGCATATCTTAGAACATACCTAAATATTTTTTTGGAAATGATCGACTCTCGAGAACAGTATCTGGCCCAAAAATATTCTCAATAGAGTATATTTTAAAAATCATAACTCCGTCAATTTTCATCGAATTTCAAGACGAATTGCACCAGCGTATTCAGCAGTAATGTAGCTCTTCAGAACAGGTTCCACAATTCTGAACTTTTGATTGCTTCTATGCGACAAAGTTGTTCAAAGTTCAGCCACTGTTGCCTTGTTCTTGTCACGTGGGACATCGTTATAAAAGTTGGTGATATGATCGGAGTTGAGATTGATGAACAAGACATACCAGTGAGCCATCGTCTCCCTTCTAATAAATCTTATAAAGGGAAGAAGTCAGAGCCGACGCCTATCATCGTCAAATTCGTGAGACGGGATGTGAAAGACCACTTCTACCGCGCAAGAAAAGAACTCAAAGATAAAACAACTCAAGATTTGGGTTATTCTGTGGCGAATAATATGTATCTTGCTGAAAGTCTAACAGATAGGAATAAAGAGGTGTTCAAACTATGTCTCAAGGCGAAAAAAGAAAACGACTACAAGTTTATTTGGACCTCTAATGGGAAGATCCTTATGAGGAAAGATAAGAACAAAGATGATCTTGTGAAAATCCATCCTTGATAAGTATATGTTTGCAATGGATTTATAATGATTTATAATGCAGTGTTTAAAATGCTCTAATGGTACTGTCTCAGATATTAATGACAAGGTCATTGATCTTTCTAACTCACTCCCATGTTTAAGCATTACCTCCTCGATCAGTGATATTCCCCATCTAACCAACCTAGACATTGACTTAAATATGCCCTCTGACAATAATTTTGGTTACTATAGTACACATGATTTTCATGATAACTATGATATAAATGAGTGCTTTACGAATGTTCAATCTTTCTCTACAATAAATTGTAATATTAGGAGTTTACCCGCTAATTATGATAACTTGGTAAACATGCTATCAGAATTATATTTCCCATTTTCATTAATTGGTCTTTCTGAAACCAAGCTCAAGTCTGATCAGCCTCCAATAACAAATCTTGATTTACCTGGATATCAATTTGTTTCACAGCCTAGCCTCTCTAATGCTGGAGGTGTTGCTTTTTTATATCAACAATAATTTGAATTTTACTGTACGATCTGAACTTACAACTACTAAAGATGAATTTGAAGCTATTTGGATTGAAATACATAATGACTGCCATCCTAATTTGCTATGTGGAGTTCTTTATAGACATCCAAGTGGAAATTTGGATACATTTATTGAATACTTGAACTCTATAATGGAGAGAATTAATCAAGAAAATAGGTTTTGTGTAATAATGGGTGATTTTAATGTAGATCTTTTAAAAATTGAATCTCATTCAGGCTCTGATAATTTTCTTAATACCTAAGGTTCATTTTTTTTCCAACCCCATATATTGCAACCAACCAGAATCACAGATCATTCAGCAACATTAATTGACAATATTTTCTTTAATTCACTTGAACATTTTGTGTATGATCTCACTGATCACCTGCCTAATTTTCTAATTTTTAATTAATTTGCCTCTCTTCCACCTAGCATTATATTATATAGAAGAGATTATTCTAAACTCAATCAGTTAGCCTTGATCAATGAAATACAATCTATTAATTGGGAAGCTGTATTTACAACTGATCTTAATCCTTCTACTATGTTTAATTCTTTTTACACAAAAATATCTGATATAATAGATAAACATATACCTATAAAACATATAACTAGAAGAGAATTAAAACTAAAATCTAAACCATGGATTACTCCTGCATTAAGAGCATCCATTCAGATTAAAAATAAACTATATAGAAAATTTATTAAGACAAAATCTACTTACTATCATACAAAGCTTAAATTTTATAGAAATAAATTAAATCATCTCTTAAAGGCAAGTAAAAGATAATATTACAATCAATATTTCTTTGATAACATTAATGATAGTAAACGAATATGGAAAGGAATTAAACAAATTATTCATTTCAAGCCCCAGGCTAGCCAGATATCTATAAAGATTGTAGATAATAATTGTGAAATAACTGACCCTAAGCTCGTTGCAAATGCTTTTAATAAATATTTTGCTAATGTAGGTAAAGAATTAGCAAGTACAATACCTAATGTACACAAAACACCACTAGAGTATCTAACTACACCAACATGTAACAGCTTTTTTGTCTTTCCTACCACTAGTAATGAAATTGAAAATGAAATTGCTAGTTTAAAATCTGGTAAAGCCACAGGCCTCTTTAGTATACCAATATCCATACTTAAAATTATAAAAACTGTTATATCAAAGCCACTGGAATATCTCTTGAATGCTTCTTTTATGGCTGTTATTGTCCCTTAAAAAGGAACCTAATTTTGCTAAATTTAAGAAACAACTAAAGTTAGCGCTTTTACAGTAGTGCTATGTACCATATTACTTAATGCACTTCTACTTCAATAGTTTTAACTCACCTGATTATAGTTAGTACTTGTGTTTTACTATTTCATTATTTTGTTACTGTTAACGTTGTTACATTGTAAATAGTTGTTGAAAAGCCCCTATGGGAACTTCTATTAAAGATATGTATGTATGTAAGCTAGCAAACATAATTCCTGTTTATAAAAAAGGATCTCAAACTTGCTTGTGCAACTACCGCCCAATTTCCCTTCTTTCAGTCTTTAATAAGCTTTTAGAAAAAAATATGTATAATAGATTACTTAAATTTCTTGAAAAAAATTGATAAGCAATTTGGATTTCGTGCAAAACATTCTACAGATCATGCAGTTCTTTGTATAATTGATATAATTCAAAAAGCAACTATTCCTGTGGAATATTCTTAGATTTCAGTAAAGCCTTCGACACGGTTAATCATAAAATCTTGATTAAGAATCCGAGGTATAACCAAAGATTGGTTTGTTTCATATCTTAGTAATCGACAACAAGTTGTTACTGTAAATAATGCAACATCAGATCAGAGTACTGTATCTTGTGGAATTCCACAGTGATCTGTTCTTGGTCCATTACTTTTTTTATTATATATAAATGACTTTCATCGTTCTTCAGATCTATTTGATTTTCATCTATTTGCAGATGATGCAAATCTTTTCAGTGAACACAAGAATCTCTCAATACTTGAAACAAGCATAAATGCTGAACTAAACAATGTTCATATCTGGCTATGTGCAAACAAGCTCTCACTTAACATAGAAAAATCCAATTTTGTTATCTTTCATCCCCCACAAAAAAAATAAGGTCTCAAATTTTAAGTTAACTATAAGTGATAAGCATCTAAAGCAAGACTTGTGTATTCGAATCTTAGTTGGAAAAAACAAGTAGAATGCATTGCTAAAAAGATCAAAATAAGTGTGGAATTTTTTTCCAAACTTCGCTATTATATTAGTATAGATATTCTTCTAAATCTTTATTATGCTTTGATATATCCACTTTTGATCTATGGGATAATTACTTGGGGGAATATATATGAAACTACCCTTCAACCGCTCTTTATTTTACAAAAAAAGGCAATGCGTATCATTACTTTTTCTAGATTTGATGAGCATTCAAGCTCATTGTTTAAGTCTCTAAAAATTATAAAAACAATTGATCTTGTCACCCTCCACATTTCAATATTTATGTACAAATTTCACAATCATCTCTTACCTTCTGTTTTTCATTCTTTCTTTATTAAGGTTAATACAATTCATAACTACAATACAAAGCTTGCCGCAAAACAGTCTTATTATCTTCCAAAAGCAAGAACAAACTATGGAATTTTTAATATCAGATTTCAAGGTCCTACAGTATGGAATTGCATTGATGAAAATATAAAACATTCCTCAATTTCATCATTTAAAGATAAAATGAAACATAATTTTATTGAAGGTTACTAGCCCTAAATGTTTGACTCATTGCTTCTAAGATGACATATCTGTTTTGCAACATCTTCCTTATTATTTTATTTATAATATATTTATATTATCCTCTATATTTAATTTAGATGCATGGGAAATGGGGAATAAATCCATGGATGACACTGTAAATATTCTGTTGAACATGAGGCCCTCTAAGTTATCTGATGTGCAACAGTTGCAAGAAGAATATGCATCTTGTCTCACCCATGGTTCTGAACCATACGACATGATTCTGATGAGTTTCTCAAGCCTACATACTTCATTTACGATACTCAAGACCATACCTCTCCTGCAGAAGAAGGATTGTTAAAAGAGATAAATACTCTGTAAATATGGTTAAAACACTGGGATTGTTTACATTGTACTTGCAGCACACAAGTATCTGTATTTTTATTTCAATGTTTTATATTTAACATCAATCCAATTTAACTACATGCTTTAATTATGTTGTTTGAACCCTATGCAGGCTCTACAGAAGGTTGCAAATGGACTTAATGATGACGATCACTTAAGAGTTAAAGTGAGAAGAAAACAAGCATGGAGAGACTTTAAGTTAAAGCTAGGAAGATTTACAGATGATGATTTAAAGTGCAAACTTAAAGTACAGTTTGTTGGTGAGCCAGCGGTTGATGAGGGGGGGCCCAGACGAGAACTGTTCTGCCTAATTGACCACATGGTCTCCCAACAACTAATGATTGGCGAAGAAGGGATGAAAAGTTTTTCTCACAATATGATTTCTTTACAAAATAATGAATATTTCTTATATGGCCAGTGCGTAGCAATGTTCTCCTGGACCAAAGTGTTTTTCCCCAAGTGTTACCAGTTATATTTTGGGTAGAGATATCTTCAAGATTAATGCATCTGCAGAGGTGCCAGATTATGAAGTACGGCAGAAATTAATGAAAGTCAAGGCAATCACTGACTCAAAAGAGTTTGAAGATGCAGCCTCATATGATTTCAACGAAAGATAGTTGACAAGGATGAATTTGAGAGATGTATTGCACTTAATTATACAGTTTCCTTATGTCAGGCAGAGCTAAACCAATTTATGAAGGGTTTGGAACTGCACAATGTCCTCAGTGTTCTAAGGTCACATCCAAACCAGTGCAGAATGCTGTTTCAAGGCAACACTGAACCTCGCACAGCAGAGATCTTGGATAGCATATTTGAGCCAGAACTTTCCCCAGTGGGAAATATAAAACGGGATAAAGAAGATGAGATTCTGTTTAATCTTAACCACTTCTTGGAAGAAATAGAGAAAGGAAATGTTGAGTACATTGGTGACGAACATTGGAGGCTACTAATATTCCTGCTGTTGGATTTGGTACTGCTCCTGTGATCAAATTTTATCATGATGCACCAGTGGGGTGGAAGCCCACTGCCAACACTTGTGCTAATGAGCTTACTTTGCCTGTTAATAGTGCTCTCCAAGTTTATGACTCTTTCAGGACTGAAAAGGTCACATGTCTCCAGAGTGCCCAGGGATTTGGATTGTTATAATGCTCCATTAAATACCTAGACAATATTGTTCTGTTATAGCTCTATTTTCACTATTGTCCTCAATTGTTTGTTTTCATTATAGGTATAAACAGCTATTCAATATATACCTCCAAGCTGAAATTCCAAGGGTATATTTTCATTGCTTTTTATCGACTGCTTGTATAAACGAAATTACAAGCAAAGCAGACTGGGGAAAAAACATTGTTTAGAAAAGTCAAATTACTTCATGTAGGGACGGTAGGTCACATGACATAAGTATTTAGTTCTTATTAACCGAGCTTGGTCAGTCTGTACTGGAAAATCTTGACCGAGCTCATGAAAGTACAGACCGAGCACAGACCACAACCTTGGTCAAGAATTTCCCATACAGACCGACCAAGCTTGTTTAATAAGATATTTATTATATGGCCATTTCAACAACAACATAAATTTTGATATATTTTTTTCCCTCAACTTTTTATTGTCACTGAAGCATGTTGATTCCAAACTTGAATGAAGTAAAGAGTGTTTTTTTATAGTGATTTCAAGTCAGATGTCGGCATAAACACAGAAAATATTGATAATCTATTTTTAAGTCGTTTGAGGAAAAGAAAAGACCATAACAAACACACTTACCTTCACCAATCTTGTTTGATTCACTCTTGTTGCTCGTGTAAGAAACTCGGCCACATAATAAAATAATATACATTTACCAAAGTTTTAATATACACGTAGAGTATGAGCAATTTACTTGGCAGACCAGCCCCTGTTGCTGTTATTGTTGTTTTTGGATTATATAAAGTTGTTTATGATTTTTAAGTGTTTGGGGCTAAATGTACATGTACAATAATAATTAACTGTTCTGAAATGACATTGTTCTACAGGGCCGGGTTGTTCGAAGCAAGGTTAACTTTAACCCTAGGTTAGTGCTAACTCTGTAATTGCAATCTGTACAGTTTAACCCAGGGTTAGCGCTTAACCTTGCTTCGAACAACCGGGCCCTGATGTCCAATTTTAAATATTTTAGGTAAGTCAAATGTATAGACTTTACCTATGGAGGCTTGTTTTAATGATTAATAGTTCACAGACAACCTTCCATATATTCTAGTACACAAAATCTTGTTACAGTTCAAATGATGATTCAAGTTATGGTTCATTTAAGTTGAATTAAAAAAAAAATCTTACAATGTATCTAAATATCAAACAATAATAATTATTGTGTTACTGTCAATAATACTTTACTTCAGTGTGGAGGGAGTTTTACCTATCATTGCCCTAACCATATATTGCATCATTGCAGTTCATTGTATTTATGCATCAAGCTGTATTTGTTTGAATCTTTGGAAGAGATTAAATGCATCTCTCTCATTGACTGGATATTCCCATCCATTAGAGTCACTTATATACTCAAAATATTCATGGTATGTGTCCTCCTCAATATCCATCTCACAGTGCTGTTCCATTTCACTTATTTTATCTTGAGATACTGGCACTATGCAGTCCACAGAACCTGAATTTTCTGGTAGGTAATACAAAACATCTGGGACACCTGCTACTGTATCATGTCTTGAGCGCCTTATATAGTGGCTATTCCAATGGTCTCTGACTTTATCAAGTTCATCTTGAAGAAGCTTCGAAAAACGAAACCACAAACATCTCATGTGAAAGATGTTCCCAAGTTCAAGCACTCCTGATTGTTGCATATCCTTAAAGAAGTCTATCCACCAGTTAGATCGACTTCTTCTAAAAGACGATCACCACCCCTCTATCCTCTGGTTAGAAGGCGAAGACCCATATCGATGAGCCTTGGCTCCTGAAAAATCATCATTACCATGTGCTCTGAAGAAACACTGCATCCCCGTATAATACAATTGTATGGCCCACAATCGGATCTTACCACTCTTGGGCAACCTCTCAAATTCTGAACAGAATCTAAATACAATCTTGCTGTAATCTTGGGATCATTATTAGATCTTACAAGTCCCAACCATAGTATTCTCCGACTGTATCCGCAAATGCACCCATGAATGGGGAAGCCATAATAAGCCTTGAGCTTGTCGTAACCTTAAGATATAAGGAAAAATAATGTGAACTAGGTATATGGCTGATGCCTAAAAGGGGGAGGGATCAAATTACCAATCAAGTATTGCTTGTTATTAATATGGGGTGTCATGTACATATGTGATGCATATCACTATCCGCAGTACAAATGTTTTTTTTAAATGGTTTGCTGGGGAGGAGGTAATCTAAAATTGCTCAAGTGAAAAAACTAACCGGTAATAAACTAACAATAACTTAATAAACCTCACCATCAATGTGCCAACAAAAGCTTGGTCCACTCGACACATAATTCCTTCTAGTAAGCCGTCTTGCTACTCTCTCTTGTACTCCCTTTGGTTCAATTTCTTTCATGATTTTACGAACCAAACTGCGTGGAACGTGCATGTGGTGTCTCAATCTAAGAGCATGCCAAATGTACCTATAGCCTGCTAATTCACCTGCTCCTTGCATTTCCCGTCTGATAAATTATGTAATGATATCTTCGTCCAAGGGATTACCCTTCCTTTTTAGGCCCATTTCCTGTAACTTCCTTTTCAGAGTCCTCACGTGCATCGATATTCCATGTTTGTGCAGCAAACCAACAATGTCGTCGTAGCGATATCCACGATGAAAGTACAATTTTATCAGGGAGTCAGTGGAGTCGGTACTGTTTTCCAAATTTGCACCACAACTGTAGCAGAAGTGTGCATGACAATTGCTGTCAACGCCACACACAATGCACATCATTATCAGTGATTTTCTTAGCGAATAACATAGTCTACTTTACTTACAATAATCAAGATGGCCGTTTGCCAGGTAACTAAGCTCTTCTAGAACCCAGTCCCAATCGGCTAACTGCGCGCGCAGTGCTTATCGTCTAACATGCAGCAACTCGTTTCTAACATGCAGCAACTCGTTTCTAGCATGCAGCAACTCGTTTCTAGCATGCAGCAACTCGTTTCTAGCATGCAGCAACTCGTTTATAACATGCAGCAACTCGTTTATAACATGCAGCAACTCGTTTCTAACATGCAGCAACTCGTTTATAACATGCAGCAACTCGTCTAACATGCAGCAACTTGTTTCTTACTTGCAGCAACTCGTCTAACATGCAGCATGTCCCCTATGGGCCACCGTAAAAACGAGCCAGGTCGCCATCTCCATCGCCCTCTGCAGGACTACAAACTGCACCGATAACCCCACCACCAGCTAAACTTACACCAACGCGGTCGTCTCCAAGAATGAAGCGGGATTCACCGCCACGTTCACAGACGACAACGACATCTCTTGCGTCGACCAATGTGCTACTTCCATCTGGTAGTGAGAACTCAACCGCCGCTCCCTACTTCCGCTGTGCTAAGACAGAAAGGAAGGCCTGGGACGCCGCCGACGAAGCCCTGATCTCGAGGGTCGCGGGGCCTTTCATAGAAGGCCTAGCAGCAAATCAGCTGTCGTGATCCACCACGCTCTTAATCCGGAGACGGACACCCTCGTGACCAGGGAGGGGGTGGACCCCGTCTACGAGAAGGTTAAGTCTCTAAAGAAGGCGGCTGAGGCTAAGAACTATTGATCACGTTGGTACGTCACAGTTGGAGTTGGTGAGTAAGAGGTCAAGTGCTCTCACGCACCTTAAAGTTGCCAGCAAAAAGGGTTTTTATTTTACACGAGTTTTTTTCTATTAACTTAACCTAATTATATATTAGCGTGGGTTTATGAGTTGCTTCATCTGTGTCGACCAGGATCATAGTTTTACCAGAGTCACAATCACTGTGACCAACGTTACCGACTTTGTCTCTGGTGCGGCATTGCGGCACTCATTAGATTTCTGGTTTTCATTCCTTTTTCGCAACTTTTCTTGTAATTTTTTTCTTTTTTTTCTTACAATTTCTTTATGTACAATAGTACATAAAATCAATCAGCATTTTCTCGTGGACTAAGAGGGGCTCCCCTCCGTGTGTTGTGGGCCACAGTTTCCTTTTTGGAATCTGTGTGCAGGTGTTAAGACGTCCGTCTTAACAGCAAACGCGCGGTGTTGGGGCCCCTCCAATGGTCAAATGCTTGATTGATTGCTGGCAACTTAAAGGGGGTGGCGTTGCGTCGGTGTTCCCTTCGGTTCCAGGGTGGGATTGGGTTTCAAGGGGATCTTGTTCCTACTAGAGGTAGACTCAGGGGCTACAATTCACATATCCTAGTAAATGCTTGACAAAAATAAACCTTTCCAATGCAAGCACCTAACTTGAAAAACTTCGAGGGCAAGTGCCATGATCTACTTCAATCTCTGCGCTACAGGGCAAGGTTCTTTACTTTCCCAGTGCCTAAACCAACTTGGTTAAGGGCCTGGTAAACTTACTTTTTCAGCCAGGGTGACACTGGCAGCCTTTGGTAACTATTCCCAGTGCCAGCCCTTATACGGGTACGGGCCTGGCCTTTCATTCAATTCCCAGTGCCAAAACCAACTTGGTTAAGAGCCTGGTCAACTTACTTTTTCAGCCAGGGTGACACTGGCATCCTTTGGTAACTCTTCCCAGAGCCAGACCCTATGGTGGTCGGGCCTGGCCTATATTTGAATTTCCAGTTGCCACACTCCAATGGGAGCAGAGCCAAAGGAAATTACATCGTACCCAGTGGCAGACTCTGTTAGGGGGCAGAGGCTGCGGTACTGATGTCCTTGCCAGCGCTACAACCTCAATGTGGCGATTGCCTGAATTCATAAACCTAATTATTATACATATAAATTCTTAAAAGTATAAATAGCTTAGTATATATGTAGATTAAATATGTCAAAAGAAACATATTACTACATATATAGTACTTATGTATCAAAAAAGAAATACATTGGTACACAAATATAACATACTGTCCCACAATACATGCACTATTATTACGCCCCACATGCATACACGCGAACCTTTTTCAAGCCCCTATGGTTCGCATTTAGGACAAGGACTTTGGACACCACGTAGTTGGTGTGCTTGTACGAAACACATTCATTACATGGTGCACATACAAAGTCCTTTGGAAGACTCAAGCAATTGGGTCGTCAGGTTCGAATCCTGGCAGATTTCGTGCTGCATACCACACATACTCACAGATACATGAATTTTTGCAAATAAATTAACCATCTAAATTAGCAACAAAACAGTTGTTAGGGTTGTTTCCGAGATAGCGGGAAAATGGTCAGTTTGGCACTTTTTGGGGTAAAATGGGGTCCACGCCAATTTTTTTAACTCCCTTAATAATTAACCAAAATCAAGAAACCTGGCATCATATGAAAGCTGGATAGACAGGCTACCTTCACTAAGAAACAGATTTACTAACCTATTCAAAGTCATGGCGATATTGGCTTTTGCAAAAGTGGGCAACGACCATAAAAAAGGTAAAAATGGGTCCAGAGTAACTGTCACAGCTCCCTTAATTTATGCGTAAATCTCATCAAAGTGGTACAATCTTAAAGTTAGATAGCCAGGCTACTTTGACTCACAAACAGATCGACTAACCTATGGAAACTCACGGACATTCGGCTTCTTCAAAAAGTGGTACAAAGTGGTACAAGTGCCAAAATGGTCCAATTTTGTTTTTTTAAATCCCTAAATTTCTTGGCAGGAAACGTCCAACGTCGTTCCCAGGGTCTTCTCGGTCAGATCCAAGATGGCGGCTACTCAGAGAGAAGACCCTGGTAAAGGCTGAACTGTATATAGTTTAGATTGCTCACATTTTATCAATAAAACGATTTTAAATAACCTTAAAACACGTTGTGTAGATAGAGCAATAGATGAAGTGCATTACTGGGTAATTTTCTGGTAAGGTTCATCAGTGGGAAAGCCAGGAGAAGCCGTTAAACCTGAACATGTGCGATCGATCGCTTCGCTTCAACGCTAACGGAAAATGAACGGCTTTTTAGGATTCTCTTCTAGCTTAGATACATCCTAGTAGCTTTGTGATACCTTTCCACTGGTTCTTTATCCAAGTATACTCCATTTCGAGCCATTTAGTAGACCTGTTTTCACTGCATCGTTCGCCGCGTAGAAATACCGTTAATCGCTTCTCGCTCACTCCGGATTGGTATACCTATGGTTTGTACACGTCATGAACTATTCCCATATTTAGCTTGGCCGCCATCTTAGATTGCCAAATCACGACAAAATACTCCCAAAATCTGGGAGTATTTGATCACGTGATCCCGCCTTTACCAGGGTCTTCTCTCTGAGTAGCCGCCATCTTGGATCTGACCGAGAAGACCCTGGGAACGAGGTTGTGTAAACTCCACATTTTATGTTCAAGGTCACGTGTTCGCCTTACTGCCAATGGATTAAAGCGTGAACCTTTTTCCGCGTTCGTTTATGTTTGAAACTAGACGTCTGGCGTCCCAAACCTTTGCAATTCATCGGCAAACTAATTAGTTTCAACCTTGATGTTGAAAACCTTTGATATGTCTTCTACCGTCGTGCAACTCAGATTATGCCAAGAGACAGTTGTTGTCTTGCATCTCTCATAATTCTGAGCGTCCAAAACTTTAACTTGAACCGACATTTATATGATTTAGCGCGTAGCGCGAAGGAATATCTAGCTGAAAAGTTTCCAAACCTGAATCCCACTCGCTGAAACGTGAAGGTGGGACATGTCAAAGGTTGTCACAAACGCGGTTAAATTGCAAAGGTTTGTGCCGCCAAACGTCTAGGTTTCAAACATAAACGAACGCGGAAAAAGGTTCACGCTTAAAGGGGCTGGGTCAGCGCTCATTCGTTACCAGTCTATCGCACGGCCAAAGGCAAAATTTGATTTCCGACTCCGGGAGTACGAAATCAAACCTCCCTCCGAAGGACCTTTCAGGAATCCATTTCCATCGCTCTTATTTCAAACCTCTAAAACATTTTTTTTGGCAGGAACGTTTTGTTTAGCATTCATTCTAAATGTAGAGTATTTCATTTTTACATTTTTTGTTTGAAATTCTGATGAATGAAGGCTCTGGAGGAAGGGGAGGTAAACGAGTCGGGGCAGGAAGAAAGAAAACGCCTGCCTTGAGGCAATTGACGAAAAAAATAAATGACCGACACTGGAAAAGCCAACATGCTGCTATATACTTAAGCAAACAAATATTCAAAACCTGGCGGGAGCTAGCTAAAGGCCAAGGAACTTTTGGTAGTGACTCGGCCCTCGCGGCCGAGTCACTTCAAGAGTAGTTGATTGAGATTGTTGCCACACGAAACGTTTAGTGTTTGACTCAAGGTATAACAAAAAGTAACGCCAGAAGATAAATAACATTGCCAAAAACCTTTTGCTAAAAAGCAATGTTTTATAAAACGGACAAAATGAAAGAAAAGAAAGAGTTTATTTTGCGACTTTTCTGAGCACAAGCCAAAACACACCAAAGCCAAGACAAACTCACCAGCCAAAACACACCAAAGCCAAGACAAAGGACAACCCGAACTCACCTGAAAACGTTTTCCAGAATCAAAACAAGGTAATAAAACATACCTGAAATTTAGCTGAACCTGCTACTTTGTCGGCTCTTCAAAAATAATTATTTAGGAAACGGCGAAGTTCGAGCCAAGCTATCTCACTGACCTTATTCCAGCGAAGCATTTATAAACACTTCACGAACGAACCAAGGCTTCACAACAATTATCATGAAAGGAGGCGAATTCCAACTCTCTTTACAAGTCTTTAGAACTCCAAACGATGGGAGTTTTCCGTTCAGCAAGGCAAGGAACGACGACTAAATTTGAAAACCGTCCGTTCAGCGTTCAAGTCAACACGGGACCAAAACCATGTTTCGCAAAATGTTGACGATTTTCACAAGAAATGGCGCCAGATTGTCCTAAGCGATGACAAGTAAACAATCCCTAGTATTACATTTGACGAGGTGAAGAGTTTTTGTACACATTTAGTCGGACGTTCATTGCTGTATTTTCGGATAAATCGAGGTGAACTTCCGCAACTGAATTTTACTTTCTTACACAAAATCTACCCGCTAACATTGAAAGGGTTTCAATCTTACCCTCAACCAATCAGAAATGAGCTCTCATTGAACTGACCAATCATATACAATGCTACTGTTGCTTGCGAAAGAAACCATTGCGATCGCAGAAGAATTTTGAATATTTATGATATGCTAATTACGTCAAGAGCATACTTACTGCGCACGGGCACCAGGTGACCTTTAACGGTAGCTTGCAAATGGTAGTAAGTATTCAACCTCGTTCCCAGGGTCTTCTCGGTCAGATCCAAGATGGCGGCCACTCAGAGAGAAGACCCTGGTAAAGGCTGAACTGTCACGTATTCTGATTCGCTCTTCGATTATGACGCAAGGGTTGTACTAACAATGCTTTTTATTGGCCAAACGGACTGAGGCCAGAGAGATGAACTTGTATATAGTTTAGATTGCTCAAAATTTATCAATAAAACGATTTTAAATAACCTTAAAACACGTTGTGTAGCTAGAGCAATAGATGAAGTGCATTACTGGGTAGTTTTCTGGTAAGGTTCATCAGTGAGAAAGCCAGGAGAAGCCGTTAAACCTGAACATGCGCTATCGATCGCTTCGCTTCAACGCCAACGGAAAATGAACGGCTTTTTAAGATTCTCTTCTAGCTTAGATACATCCTGGTAGCTTTGTGATACCTTTCCACTGGTTCTTTATCCAAGTATACTCCATTTCGAGTCATTTAGTAGACCTGTTTTCACTGCATCGTTCGCCGCGTGGAAATACCGTTAATCGCTTCTCGCTCACTCTGGATTGGGATACCTATGGTTTGTACACGTCATGAACTATTCCCATATTTAGCTTGGCCGCCATCTTAGATCGCTAAATCACGTGACAAAATACTCCCAAAATCTGGAAGTATTTGATCACGTGATCCAGCCTTTACCAGGGTCATCTCTCTGAGTGGCCGCCATCTTGGATCTGACCGAGAAGACGCTGGGGACGAGGTTGGGAACGTCATTTAAAGCCATTTCAAACCACTTTTTTTGCGTTTTTTCCAAGTTCGAGATCCGTTTCCATGGCAACCAAAGGTCAGAGGTCAAACCCGACCAGTTCACTGAGGTCGGGTGAGTGAGGGCTTTCATATGGTACCACTCCTACCTCCACACGCCTTTTCATAAGCCCTGTGGAAAATGTCGCAGTATCGTAAAAAAAAAATCATTGAAAAGAGGAGCCAAGAAAGCTGTCCTATAAAAAAAAGTGTCACTTGATTTTGGCAGCTGTACCACTATGTACCACATTGTACCACTTTGTACCGGTGTCTGTACCGTTTTGTACCGGTCTGTACCGATTTGTACAACTTTGTACCGATTTGTACCACGTTGTACCGATTTGTACCACTTTGTACCGGTCGAACTCTGGCCCGGAATGAAATTCTCAGAGCGATTTTTAAATCGACTTTCATCAGCGCTCTTTTTTAACTCATCCTTTCCTCCTTTCGTCATTTATGGAAATGTAAGATGTGCTTAAATAAGTTTATTCAAAATTAGCCGTTGCAGACTGCAACACAACTAAAACAAAAAAGCAAAGCGATTCTTACCGGCGGGGAAGACCGCCACTGAGTACTCTGAATGCAGCGGAAAAACGCCAGAAAATGGAAGCTTTTTGGCATTCCAACCAGAAGCGAAGAGGGTTTGGATGTCCAGTAGCGTTCACGAAACACATGGAAACTTTTCAAGTCATATTATAAATGATATGGCAGTTTTCAACAGCAACACGAAGAAATATATATCTACGGCTTGACCGGAGTGCAAAGACTGTACGAAAAGTTAGATAAAACCTTTCTTTGCTGGCAAAACCACCTCATGAACTCAAATACGATAGCCTTGTGAGCAATCGACGTACATATGAAGCTATAGAAGTTTATATTATCGACTACGTGAGAGTCTCCAAACATCGAACTGCTATGATAACCGCTTGTCAGTACATTCGCACTTTCGTGACAAGCGAACTTTTCTACACGGTCGCTAAACTGTACGAAATCTCCAAGAATAAATCGAGACTGGGTTCGAGAGGCATGGCGTACGGACGCGTGCTATAAACGCTCTCGATATTTTTTTTCCACGAGAAGAAATTTATAGAGTTATACGAAACCTATCCTTGTGTGAAATATGTCTGTAAATATATCAGCTAAGTCGACTATTTCTCCGAAAGAAAAGTCGTCTTTTAGTCGAAGAAAAAGGGACGAACTTAGCAGCAGCGACTCAGCGAGCTCGCCTATATTGTCAAGAGATGTGAAATTTCAAAGAATAGAGTCTAATGGCGGAGCTACAGAAGAAGTGTTCGAGGTGGTCAAGGGTTCAGCAGAGGGAAACTTTGAGTATATATGGAGTGTCTTAAAGGATATTAAAAGTAATACCGACCGGTTGTTGGAGGATAACAAGGTGATGAAAACGGAATTGAAGACGATGAAAACGGAGTTTCAAGACTTAAAGAATTCTTTAGAGTTTTATATTGCTGAAGTGGATTCACTCAAGAACGATAATTCCACGCTGAAGCAGACGGTCAAGGCGTTGGAAAATGAAGCGAGAGAGTTTAAGCAAGATTTGAAGGAAGTTACTGACGACCTCGACGATACCGCCGATAAACTGGAAAATTTAGAGCAATATACAAGGAAATTTAATCTCGAATTTCATGGTATCCCTGAGGGCCGCGAATCAACCGAACGCCTTATTTTAAAGATTGCTGAAGCAGTGGAAGTGGACCTCACGGAAGACGATATTGACATTTCTCATCGAATGTCCGTTAGGATAAAGGCAAAGAAGCGTCCTGGATACGTAGGAGTAGAGGAGCAACCAAGACCAATTATTGCTAGGTTCAGTAATTACAAGGCTAAGCAGAAAATGTATCGAGCAAGACGCGAATTAAGGAAGTTTGGCCACGGTGAAATCTTTCCAGATGCTGGTCCTTTATTCATTAATGAAAACCTAACAGCAGTTAAAAGGAAGCTCTTCAAAGATGCAAGAAAATTTAAGTCAGATAATAAACTCCAGGGGTGTTGGACCATCGATGGAAACGTTTTCATGCGGAAAACCGAGGAGTCGCGCCCTATCAAGATCAAGGATATTGAAGATTTAGATAAGTTACTGTAACTTATTTAATAGTAATACCAATAAGTTTAAATGTTTATTTACTCTATTAGCTATTTACGGAAGTTTAATTTTAAATTTGCAGTAAGATTCAGAATTAACTCTCGCTGTGAGATAATTGTCCATCTATTTCACCAGTCAGGTTCAATTTACATGATTTTAGATAATTGCATAAATGTGCATGTTGGTATGTGTTTATTTAGTTTTTTTATTTTCTTTCTGTTTGTTTACTCAAGCCAAATTTACCATCTTTATATTTTGATCTTTAGGTTTTCCTGTATAAATGGATGAATTTGATTTTTCTTTACTATCTTTAAATGTTCGGGGTTTGAGAGAATATACAAAGTGTAGAATTTTTTTAAATTGGATTACGAAACACAAGGGTGAGAAAGGAATCACGTTTTTACAAGAAACACATAGTACTAACGATGTTTCAGTTGAATGGTCCCATAGAACAAGAGCAAAGTTAGTGATGGCCCACGGGACTTCGAAAAGTAGGGGCACTGCGATTGTTTTTGGAGCAAAATTGGATTATAAAATATCCCAAGAAATATTAGATGCAGGAGGGAGATATGTGATAGTATTGTGTGAAATTCAAGGTTCTAATTTTTTATTAGTTAACTCGTATGCTCCCAATGTGGAAAAAAATCAAGTTGATTTTTTTAACGAGATCTTGATTAGAATTAACGAAATTGAGTACCCAGTTGAAACTAATATTATCTGGGGAGGTGATTTCAACTTCTGTTTTGATTTAGACCTTGAATCATCCGGCGGTAATCCAATTCCTAAGGTAAAGTCCATCGAGACAATGGAAACAATCATGCTTGAACTAGATTTATGTGACATATGGAGAATTCGGAATCCCGCTTTGAAAAGGTTCACATGGAGGGGTAAAGGACAAGGTACACGTAGTAGCAGCCAACGTATACATCGTAGATTAGATTATTTTCTAGTTTCAAATGAATTGCAACCTTCTATTGATAACTGTGATGTAATTCCAGCCCCTAATACAGATCATTCGGCCATTACTTTAAAATTATTAAAAGTTAAAGAGGGTAAAAGGGGTCCCTCGTTTTGGAAATTTAATAATTCATTGATAGAAAACAAAGAATATATAAAAGAATTGAAATTGGTAATAAATGATTTGAAGAAGGCTTTGAATGAAGAGGGCATCTTTGATCCACAGTTACGGTGGGAACTGATTAAATATGAGGTACGTAAATTTACAATTAAGTTTTCTAAACATCTGGCTAAACAAAAACGGAGCGTATACAGTAATATTGAGAACAAAATCACTCAGATTGAGAATACGGAAGGTTGGGAAAATGATGAAAGGAAATTAACGGAACATGATAAGCTAACAAAGGAGTTAGAAGAGTTAAGTAACTATGTAATCGACGGTGTTATAGTACGATCCAAGGCAACCTGGCATGAATTAGGAGAAACAAATACTAGATATTTCTTGACACTAGAAAAAAGAAATAAATCTAAAACACATGTTAGGAAACTCGTTGACGCTGATAACAATGAAATTGTACAGCCACGTGAAGTACTTAAAGAAATCAGGAAGCACTTTAGTCAACAGTTTAAATTGAAATCAGGGAAGACAGAGTCTGAGTGTCTAGAATTTCTTAGTAAAATTAATATTCCCAAATTGTCAGAGGAAGAAAGAATGGCATGTGAAGGGAGGATGACTGTTAATGAATGTTTTAATAGTCTTAAGGCAATGGGGTCCTCCAAAACACCAGGAAACGATGGTTTAACAAAATAATTTTATTTAAGTATATGGCATGATATCAAGGAAGATTTGGTCAACTGCTTAAATGATAGTTCAAAAAAAGGTTCATTAACAACTTCACAGAAACAAATAATAATTACATTATTGGAAAAGCCAGGTAAAGATAATAGATTCATAGATTCATGGCGTCCAATTAGTTTAATAAATGTGGATGTTAAAATATGTAGTAAGGTTCTTAGTAAGAGGTTATCTCATATCCTTCCTGGTATAATTCATCATGACCAGACAGCTTTTGTTAAAGGGCGAGTAATAGATGAACCAATTAGAATAATCGAGGATATAATGTTTTACGCAAAGAAAAATTGTCTCCCCTTGATCATGTTTGCAGCAGATTTTGAAAAAGCCTTTGATTCGATAGAGCATCCTTTTATATTTGCAGTTTTGAAAAGTTATGGTTTTGGTGAGGGATTTATAAAATGGATACAAGTTCTTTTAGAGGATAATCAAGCGTGTGTTTCAAATAATGGTACAGCTACTGACTTGTTCGCAATTGAAAGAGGTACAAAACAGGGAGATCCTATCTCTCCATATATCTTTATTTTAGTTTTAGAAATAATGGCTTTGATGATAAGAAATTGTCAAGAAATACAGGGAGTGGAATTAGAAGGTAATGTTCGGAAGTTTGTAATATTTGCCGATGATACAACTTTCTTTTTAAGAAATACTACCTCGCTAGAGAAAACGTTAGAAATGTTAGATATATTTAGAGTGTTTTCATCTTTAAAGATAAATGTAAAAAAAATCGGAAATAGGATGGATAGGGAAAGAAATTGTGGAAGAGGGAAAGTTTAAGGATTTTAAATGGGTAGATTTTGAGAAACAAGGAGTTAAAATATTAGGTATTTATTTTACTTACAACAAGGTATTACATTATAACAATAATTTCCAGCGTATATTAACTAACTTAAGAACAATTTTATCTATGTGGCGGAGTAGACCCTTAACATTATATGGTAGAATTCAGGTAGTTCGTTCATTAGCAATATCCAAGTTATTATACATATGTTCGAAAATAGATGTGAAAGATGAGTTTATCAAATTAGTTGATTGTGAATTGAAAACATTTATATGGAATGGTAAAAAACCTAAAATAAAGCATCAAACGTTGATAGGCGACTATGAATTAGGGGGTTTAAAAGCACCTGATTTTGAATCAATTGTTAAAGCGAATCGTCTAAAATTGGCTACAGCGCTGTTAAGTATAAAACAAGAGGCATGGAAATTCTTGCCCTTAATGTTTTTAAATCAAATTGGGGGTATATTAGCAATAGATCAAAATTTTGAAAAAGAACGAATTCCAAAGTATCTCCCTGATTTTTACAAAAGTGTATTAAGATGTTGGGCGGAGTTTGCTAGGGTAGAAGTAATAGATATTTCTGATATTTTGCAACAATCTTTATGGAATAATAGATATATTAAAATTGATAATAAATCAGTCTTTTTTAAGACTTTTTCGCAACTCAATATTAATAGAATAGTAGACATATTGAATGAATCTGGTGAATTTAAATGGGAAATGGTAGAGAGGAAAGGCCTCCAAGCTAAGGATTTCTTTCATTGGGCAGGTTTAGTACACTCCATACCAAGAAAATGGAAAGAAGTAGTCAAAAATATAGGTATAATAGAGGGTACTATAGATATAGGAAAAAAATACTTAAAACTTGGGCAAAAGTCGTTTGATATAGAAAATGTTGAGAACTCAAAAGAAATTTACAAATGTTTAATTGGTGCGAAGTTTAAGTCACCTACCTCCCAAATAAATATTATAAATCGATTAAAGCCTGAGAGCCCATTAAATTGGGAAGAGATTTATAGGCGTATATATTCAACAACGATTGATTCTTATTCACGATATTTTCAATATAGAATTTTGAACAACTGCCTTTATCTTAATTTCGATTTATTTCGTTTTAAATTAATTGAGTGTTCACGTTGCTCTTTTTGTTTAATTAACCGAGAAACAATAGATCATTTATTTGTAGAATGTATAGAGGCCAAAAATTTATATTTTGAATTACGAACTTGGTTAGGAAAGCACGATATAAATCTACCACCATCGAATCTTGTAAATATCATATTAGGGGTAAACGAACAGCCACAAAACTTTATTATCTTAATGTATAAATTAGCTTTATATAAAGCAAGAGAGAAAAGAAAAATCCCTACATTAGCTCTATTTATAAACTCTTTAGTGTATTTTGAGAGAATTGAATCCAACGTAGCAAAATCAAGGAACAAAACTCTGGAACACCTTAAGAAATGGGAAAAACTGTTAATTGCAATTAGACATTTTTCTGAATAGGAATAGCTGGCTTAGAGTATTTTCTTTTCTCTTTTTTTGTTTTCTTTTCCTTTGTCTCTTTGTCGTATAAATTTTGTGTAATGTAATTTAGTAATTAGAAATGTTTACAATAAAAAATAATAAAAAAAATAATAAAAAAATAAAAAAAAACTGATGTCCAAACTAACGGGGAAAACTGAAAGAGGAAATCCTTGTGAGCAATCGACATACATATGAAGCTCTATGAGTTATCATCGACTACATGAGAGTCAAACATCGAACTAAAAGGCCATTACAGTAATCGATACGGCTTGTGACAAAGGCATGTACTAAAAGCTTAGTAGATTCAGTGGACAAATACTTCCTTATGCGTCTAATGTTGTGTAAATGGAAAAATGAAGAATTGCATATCTTATTAATATTCGTGTTCATGGACAACTTAGAGTCGAACCAAGAACCTAAATTTCTGGCAACTGGAACGGGTGCAATATTACAATTTCCGACAGTTATATGTTCAATGTTTACTTTAGCTAATTGTTGCCTAGTGCCTATAATCAGAAATTCAGTCTTGTCATCGTTCAGCATTAGCCGGTCGGCAAGCATCCATTGGCGAATGTCCTTTATGCAGTTTTCTATGACAGAAATAGCGTTCTCCTGATTAGCAGCTGAGTCCGGCTTGAAAGAAAAGTAGATCTCCGAATCATCGACGTAGCAGTGGACATTAGGGAGATGCGCATTCATAATATCAAATAGTTTCGATGCATAAAAAACAAAGAGAAGAGGTCCAAGGCAAGAACTGTGAGGAACACCCCACTTCAGTTCAAAACTATCTGAGGGGGTACCATTAATTGAAACACGCTGCGTTCTGTTCATCAAATATGACGAAAACCAGTCGAGTACTTTAGCAGATACACCAACCTTAGATTTGAGAGTGTCAAGCAGGATACTATGATCAACGGTGTCGAAGGCTGCACTTAAATCCAGAAGCACAAGGAGGGTTACTTGCTGCCGGTTCATATTCATCAATATATCATTCTTAACCTTTAGTAGCGCTGGCTCTGTACTGTGATGTTTCCTGTAAGAAGATTGTAATGCAGGGTACAGGCCATTTACAGTCATGTGGCAGTGTAGTTGCTCACAAACGGTTATTTCCGTTAATTTAGAAACATAAGGGAGATTGCTAACAGGACGGTAGTTCTTAAACACAAGGTCAAGTCCATATTTCTTAAGCAAGGGCATGATGAGAGCCTCTTTCCAATCATCAGGAAATAATGTGGTATCCAGAGAGAGATTAATAATTTTAGTCAAGACGGGCAACAGTACGTCAATGCAGTCAATGATTAGAGGAGTTCGCATTGGATCCAGCGCACACGACTTTTTGGTCGACTTCATGATAAGTTTTCTCGTGTCCTCTTCCGTCAGTGGTTTAAACTCATCAAATGACGTGATAGCATTAAGGGTGGGATCACAGTTTTCGGGTTTCCTCACAGGTTCTGTATTAACTAGATCAGCACAGTCAAGTTTGTTCTGTATATCAACGATTTTTTGAACGAAAAAATGTCCCATGTCGTTAGCGAGCACATAATCATCATCAAGAGGAGGGTAGAGTACATCAGTGTTCTGCTTTAACAAGTGTTTTGTAGCTTTGAACAATTTGCCTTGATCACAGCTATTTTCAGCTGCTACTGGACTACTACTGGAAACTGGTGACAGGGGGTGTGATCAAGGCAGACACCGGGCCGACAGCTATCCATACAAAACTGGGCTGGGTTCTTTCAGGTACTGTCAGTGATGTACCAATTTCTTCCAATGAGGGAGGTTCTGTCAACCTCACTAGTACACATGTACTCAAGTGTGAGGTCAGTAACAGGCCAACTTATGAAACATTGGACAATGACTTGGATAAGTTCTGAAAGCTTGAATCACTTGGGATACTCCCAAATGAAGCTTCAGTTTATGATGAATTTGAGCAGCGGATTACCTATGATGGAAGTAAATACATGGTAAGCCTCCCCTGGAAGGAGCCACACCCATTATTGCATGACAATTATCAATGCTGCAGGTCTCGGTTGATGTCATTGCTGTCCCGACTAAAGAGAGATCCTGAAGTGTTGAAAGAGTATGACTCAGTGATCAAGGAGCAGCTGAAGAAGGGCATTGTACAAGAAGTTTGTGATGATGAAATAGAGGAGATAGGAGAGGTCCACTACCTCCCACACCACCCAGTGATACGAAGAGATAAACAGACAACGAAGGTTAGAGTTGTCTATGATGCCTCTGCTAAGGCATCAGGAGGCCCATCCTTGAATGACTGCCTCTATGCTGGTCCGTCATTGATAGAGAACATAGCAGACATACTTATGAGATTTAGGAGCCACAAGGTCACGATGATCGGGGACATTGAGAAAGCCTTCTTGATGGTTTCTGTTGTGGAAGATGATCGTGATGTATTACGCTTCCTTTGGGTAGATGACCCTGAAAGAGAGGACCCTGCAGTTAAGGTACTGAGGTTCATACG
This sequence comes from Actinernus sp. WN-2022, assembly GCA_030867875.1. NCBI lineage: Eukaryota > Metazoa > Cnidaria > Anthozoa > Actiniaria > Actinernidae > Actinernus > Actinernus sp. WN-2022. The sequence continues at coordinate 821,668 of JAOWCC010000569.1, read as the reverse complement.
TGTCATGTTTGGAGTGTCCTCCAGTCCATTCCTCTTGAATGCTACAGTAAAGCATCATGTATCGAAGTATGAACAAGAAGATCCAGAATTTGTAGCAAAGTTCTTGAAATCTGTATATGTGGATGACATCATTCCAGGAGGTAGTGATGAAGTTGAAGCCTACGAGTTGTATGTAAAGACAAAGGTTAGACTCGCTGAGGGTGGGTTCAATGTCAGGAAATTCGCCTCAAATTCAGCACCACCGATGCACATGATTCAAGAGAATGAGAAACTGTTAGAAAGGGACATAACAGAGAAAGGATCTCGTCCGCCAGAGGGGAATTCAGAGAGGGTATGCGTTACCGAGGAAGATGAGTCATTTGCAAAATGCACTCTTGGCTCAGCCAGCGAAACAGTGACAACAGAGAAAATCCTAGGGATTCAGTGGAATCAGGAGGATCAACTAGTGTTTGACTTAAGGAGTATTTTGAAAACCTCTGCTGCTGAAGAAACCACAAAACGTGAGGTGATACGAACAGCATCGCAGGTGTATGGGCCCAGTGGGGTTCATAACTCCAGTGACCGTCAGATTGAAGATGTTCTTCCAGAAGTTGTGTATGAAGAAACTTACCTGGGATGAGGTACTGGATGAGCAGTCAAGTGCAACTTGGGCCAAGTTGTTAAAGGGGTTCAGAGAAGCAGAACCATTGAAGATACCAAGGTGCTACTTTGATGGAGTGACAGGAAGTGTGATAAGCGCCAGCCTTCATGGTTTCTGTGATGCATCAGTTGATGCTTATGCTGCAGTGGTGTATCTTAGGATTAAGACAAGTGATGGAGTACATGTAAGGTTTGTCACATCCAAAACAAGAGTAACTCCACTTGAGAGACAAACCATCCCACGACTGGAACTACTCTCAGCCTTGATATTAGCATGGCTCATTAGTCGTGTTAAGGACACTTTAGAGGGATTCATTGATATATCTTTAGTGAAGCGCTGGACCGATTCAACTGTGGCCCTGTATTGGATTCAAGGGGAGACTCGAGAGTGGAAGCAGTTTGTTCAGAATAGGGTGGTGGAAATACGACGTCTAGTACCACCAGTGGCTTGGGGTCATTGTCCTGGCGTAAAGAATCCTGCAGATATTCCATCAAGAGGAGTACCCGCTAGAGAGCTGCATTCAAGCATATGGTTCACTGGTCCAGACTGGTTGGAGACATATGATGACATACAGGGAATCGTTGCCACGGGGGAGATCCCCCACCTGAGACTATGGAAGAAATGAAGGTTAAAGACCGAAGCATCTGTCTGAGCAACTCGTCACTGCTCATGACAACCTGTAGTCAAGTTGGTATCAGTGCTATGATGAACTGCAAGAGGTATAGTAGCCTACAGAAATTGTTGAGTGTCACTGCCCTAGTGCTCAAGTTCATAGAACTATTAAAGGCCAAGAGAAAGAATGTCAAGGTGGATCCTCAGATTTCGGCAGAGAACATTACAGAAGCCGAAGCACTCTGGGTAAAGGACATTCAAGGTAACATTGTCACAAGTTCAAAGTTTGAGAGCTTGCAAAGGGAGTTTGGACTGTTTCAAGATGAGAAGAAGTTGTACCGATGTGGAGGAAGACTGCAGTATGCAGATCTAACAGAGAGTCAGAAACATCCACTCCTCTTGATAGTGAGACACTGCCATGAGAGGGTCAGTCATAATGGAGTTAAGGAGACACTGACGCAGCTTCGATCAAGGTTTTGGATTGTTGAAGGTCGTCAGTTCATTCGAAAGGTACTACATGGTTGTTACATCTGTCGGCGACACGAGGGTAAGCCATACAGGGCACCAGATCCACCGCCTCTACCGCGGTTCAGGCTGACCGTAAACCATCCATTTACATACACAGGTGTGGACTTTGCAGGTCCGTTATTTGTGAAGCAGGCGGACAAAATGTTAAGGTTTACATTGTACTCTACACATGTGGAGTTTCACGAGCTGTGCACTTAGATTTAGTGCCAGACCTGACAGCTGAATACTTTCTGCGAAGCTTTAAAAGATTTACAGCACGTCGAGGAACACCTAGTGAGATGAAGTCAGACAATGGAAGGACTTTTAAGGCGGCATCCAAGACGTTGTCAAGATTATTTGACCTCCCAGAAGTGAGAAAGCTTCTCCTGGATAGAAGAGTAAAGTGGTCATTTAACTTGGAGAAGGCCCCGTGGTGGGGTGGATTTTTTGGAAGGCTAATCAAAAGTGTAAAGAGGTGCTTGAAAAAGATCCTGGGTAATGCCAAGCTGAAGTATGAAGAGCTGTTGACAGTTGTAATTGAGATTGAGGCAACGCTAAATTCAAGACCTCTCACCTACACATCTGCCAATGATGCTGAAGAGGCCTTGACACCTGCCCACTTGATGATGGGAAGAAGACTGCTGAGGCTACCAGATAGCAGTGATGATGATGTTGCTGAGGGAATCATTGAAGTGGAGAGCAAAAGGGTAGCTTACTTGAAGACACTTCTACTCCATTTCTGGTCACGGTGGGGAAGTGAATACCTCCTGGATCTGCGCGACATGCACCGTCTCAAGACTAGGACTCCGGTTAAGGATTTAATTCAAGTTGGGGATGCTGTAATAATACAAGAGGATGGTGTCCAAAGAGGATTATGGAGATGCGGTAGCGTACAGGGGCTCGTCACAGGAAAGGATGGAGCTATAAGAGGTGCTGTGGTGAAAACTATGACAGCCAAGGGCAAGGTGTCAATTCTGCGGCGTCCCTTACAAAGGCTGTATCCTCTGGAAGGAAGCAAGGACAATCATGATTGCTCAGAGGTCATCAGTGGTAACAGTGAAGGAGCTACAAGGCCAAGGAGAAAGGCTGCTGAAAAGGCAGACCTCCAGAGAAGGCAGTTACTACAGAATCTGTAGAGTTTTGGGAACTGTTAGTTTCAGTCATTAGAACTGAACGATGAACTTTGAGACGTTTATTGAGATCTATGTAATTGTTATAGTTAGTCGGCCTCCATAGTAGTGTCTCTTGATATATTGGAGGACCGACTGGAGGGAGTGTTAAATATTTTTGTGTTAGTACTTCCGGTATTAGTTATTTCCGTTAGCGTGCTATGCATTATGGGACCCTTTTTGGCCATGTACTTAGTCTTCGTGTAGAGAACCGCCATTTTTGTTGTGATTGATATATTCGGGTGATTTTTGCATCAAACCGTTAGAATCCGACAGGTACGGAGTACATCCTGTTTGGAAAATATTACAGTCAGCAAAGAAAGGGAAGACTTCAAAATCTCCGAGATGATTAAAAGGGATTTTGAAGGGTATTTGAAATCTGATATCTTCAATGAAACTATTAACAACTCTGCGAGAAGCGCGTTACAAAACATGATCGAGGCTATAGTTGGAAGTAACTATATAAAGTTAAATCAATAGTCGAGGCGGCAGTGAAACCGTTGTACGAGAATATATCGGCAATCAAAGAGGTAGTTAAACCATTGCATGATAAGTTATTTGTATTCTAACAGAATTTAGCCAAGGTGCAGGAGAAGAGCAATGATTAACGAACAATATTCATGGAGGCAAAACATTCGAATATTTGGTATTGATGAACAAGAGGAGGAGAACTGCGAAGAGGTGGTTGTGAAATTCTGTGATAAAGAGCTGTCCGTTAAGCTCAACAAAGGCAACCATTATGAAATGTAAGTCAAGATTAAGGGTAAGCAGTTCTTCGTAAATGAAGACCTAACAGCTTATAATATGCAGATATTCCATCAAGCCAGAAGAAATTATGGCGACCGTTTGTGTATTTGGTCTACAGACGACAATATTTTTGTCCATCCGAATGAAGGTGGTCAGGTGAGCCAAATCAAAAGCTGCCAAGATCGAGACCATTTCGCAGATCGAGATGTCCTCAAATAATTTGACTTAAAATATATCTGTATATGACCTTGGAATTCCTATTTGGAATTCCTATTTGGAATTCGATCTTTGAAGTTTGTCCGTTTGTTAATATCTCACTTAATCTTTCTACATAGGTTCTTAATAACTTATCGTCCTTATGTTTACATTCGGGTTTGCTTTGCTACTATATATAATTATTGAGGTACAGGTGCAATATGAGCTATGTTTCTAGTCCTTATTTTATTTTAAATGGGAATTTGTTTAGCTTTATATTGGGCAGCTTTTGGGTTATTTAACTGCTACAGAATTTCAATTCATCATTTTATCATTAGCGTTTTTGGCCATATATCTTTTTGCCTGGTTTGTTTGTGTTTTCTAATTTTTCTGTTGTTGCTTATAATTTCTGGAAATATTTAATTTAAATTATAATTATGAATATGTTTTATTTAAATTATAATTTCTGGAAGCAAATTTGACGACATTTCTTCTCTAGTATGTGTAAACAAATTCGATTTATTTCCAATTACTGAAACATGGCTTGATGGTAGTGTTACTAATAATTCAATTATTATACCGGGATTCAGTTTACCTTTCCGCCTGTATAGAAACAGACACAGGGAGGCGTCGCTTTATATTTATCAGAATCTTTAAGTGCTAAACGCAGACATGACCTGGACAGAGTTGGTGTGGAACCTTTATGGGTGGAGGTGAACCTAGTTACATGTAATCTATCATGTAGTGTTTGCTATAGACCTCCTAAGAACGATAGTCAGTCTATATAATTTTTCTTTGAAAATTTACAAAATATTTTTGACCAACTGTGTGGTACAAATAAACACGAAGTAATTGTTCCATTTGGTGATTTCAATGCAAATTACAATCCTATAAATCCGTTGGACAGTTGTGACTTTGGTGTTCGACTTTATATTAATGATAATATCGTCTTTGTAATATATTCATACCCATGATGCTTTGCAATAAAGCGTTGTTGAGTGTTCAATCAAATGGTGCTTGTGTTTATCTTTTACGGAGGCCGTTCTGCCCAATATACTACATTTTGGCGACGAGGATTGACTTCTTTCTACGTGCACAAAGACGCACGAGAAACCCAAGCTATTGTTGGAGATTTTTTTGGTGGAAAAATTGAAATATTTCTACCATAATTTCGCGTGTGATATCCGACACGTGCTTTCAACCAAAAATCCAAGATGGCGGCTGGCGCGTTGTTTGGTCGCGTGGGGGAGTTTAGAGAATGGAGATGTTCTTTACGGCAAATGGTATCGTAGAACTTCCAGGGGAGGACAACGAAGCTGCTAACCTTGTTGTTAGGGATAGAAAACGAGCCATTCTGCTAACCGAAATTGGTCCTGAGGTATACTCCACGCTGAGCAATTTATTGGCACCGGCAAAGCCAAGGGACACCTCATTGGCAGCCATTGTTGTAGCACTAGAGAAACACTATAACCCAGCTCCATTGGAGATCGCGGAAAGTTTCCATTTCGGAACTCGCCACCAGAAGCAAGGTGAATCAATAAGTGATTTCATTGTGGCATTAAATAAATTGTCCATCCATTGCAATTACGGAGAATTCCTCAATCGTGCATTGCGAGACTGTTTTGTTTGTGGACTTAATAACACGAAGATTCAGAATAAGCTGTTAAACACGGAGGACCTTACATTTGACAAGGCCAGCAGGATAGCAAAGTCAATGGAAATGGCAGAGAAAAACACTCAAGAATTCAGGCCCAATACTGGAGCTTAAAGGGATAGTAGCCAAGGAACTGTAAATAAACTAGGAACTGTTAAAGGAAACACTGATGAACTATCTTGTTACAGATGTGGGGGGAAAGCATGCTGCACCTAGTTGTAGGTTTAAATCAGCTAAATGTTATAAGTGTTCTAAAATTGGTCATATCGCATCAGTTTGTCGAAGTAAGACAGCTGAATCAGATGTAAAATCTAAACCAGCTCAAGCACCCAGGGGTAATCTGCATAATATAACAAGTGATGAGAATAGTGAGTTATATAATGAGAGGAGTGAGTTTGATGAGTTGGGTATTTACTCCATCGCTACAGACAGACCCAGACGCAAGCGGTATACAGTAGAGCTGTCAATTGAAGGGTCTATGTGTGCAATGGAAATGGATACTGCAGCTGATTATTCAATTATGAGTAAGAGCACATATATGCAGAAATTTAGTCATATTCCACTTTCTCCATCTGAGGTTAAATTGAAAACCTACACTGGGGAAACACTTGAGGTGTGTGGTAAAATGCAGTGCAGAGTGGTATACAAGGGCAATCAGTATCAATTGGCAATACTCGTAGCCAATTATGAGGGTAAGCCTACTCTACTGGGCAAAGATTGGCTATCACACATAAAGCTTGAGTGGGGTGAGATTTTCAGCATCAATAGCCTAAAGTCAAATCATGAGAGGTGTCAACTTGATGATTTACTTTCTAAACACAGTAAACTGTTTGAGGAAGGTTATGAGGGCATGACCGGATTTGAAGCCCACATCACCATGAAAGAAGGGGCAAAGCCAGTATTTGTTAAGCCAAGGAAAGTTCCTTGTGCACTGAAGGAAGCAGTTGAGAAGGAATTAGATAAGCTTGAGAAGCACGGGGTTATAAAGAAAACTGAGAGATCAGACTGGGCAAGCCCAATTGTGGTTGTGCCAAAAGCAGAAAAGTCAGTTAGAATATGTGGGGACTATAAGGTAACTATTAACCAGAGTGTAGAGGATGAACAGTATCCATTCCCCACTACACAAGATCTATATACAGCACTTACTGGCTCCAAAGTGTAAGCTGGATTTGTCACATGCATATGCACAGTTAAGTGTTGATAAAGAGAATCAGGAATATCCGACTATAAACACAATTAGGGGGCTCTACTCCTATACTAAGTTGCCATATGGAGTCAAGTCTTCGCCTAAGATTTTTCAGGCCAAAATGGACCAGATCTTGCAAGGGGTAGATAAATGTGTGTGTAAACAGGACGATATTCTGATTGGTGGTGATGACTGGAAAGAGAATCTCAAAATTCTTTCAGAGGTACTGGACAGACTGGCTAAACATAATGTACACTTGAAGCTGGCCAAATGTGAGTTTCTGAAACCTGAGATGGTATACTTAGGGTTGAAAATAAGTGCTGAAGGCTTGCATCCAGTAAGGGAGAGAGTTGATGCTGTAAGACAGGCGCCAGTACCGTCTAATGTGAGTGAACTGAGATCCTTATTGGGAATGGTTCAATACTATCACTCATTTCTGCCAGGTCTAGCCACTACACTGGCACCATTGCATGATCTTCTAAAGAAGGGCACCCCATGGAAGTGGACAAGTGAGTGCCAACAAGCCTATGAAGCTTGTAAGCTAGGTCTCACCAGTGAGACATTATTGGTGCATTATGATGTGAATCGCAGCTTAAAGCTAGATTGTGATGCTTCTAGTTATGGACTTGGGGCAGTGATAAGTCACGTGATGGATGATGGACAGGAAAGACCTATAGCCTATGCATCACGAACTCTCAGTTCAAGTGAAAAGAACTATGCACAAATAGAGAGGGAAGCTTTGTCAATTATATTTGGAGTAAAAAAATTCCACCAGTACTTGTATGGGCGAAATTTCACCTTAGTTACCGACCACAAGCCATTATTATCTATCTTGGGCCCAAAGTCTGCCATACCTACACTCCCAGCAAGCCGAATGCAAAGGTGGGCTATAGTGCTTTCTGCCTATGACTATGACATAGAATACAGACGCTCTGAGGATCATTCCAATTGTGATGCACTGTCCAGGTTACCACATGAGGAGTCGACAGTAGGTAGTGAGGGAGCAATATATCATGTCAGTGTTTTTGATGATGATTTTTCCCTTACAGCTAAAACAATTGCACAGTAAACTCAATTGGATCCAGTGTTGAGTAGAGTACTCCACTGTGTTATGGCAGGATGGCCAGAGGAATGTGAGGATGAAAACCTTAGGCCATATTATAACAGAAGACTCGAGTTGTCATGTGAGCAGAATTGTGTTCTGTGGGGTTCTAGAGTAATTATTCCTCTGACTTCCAGGAGAAAAATGTTGGAGGAATTACATTGGGAACATCCAGGTATGTGTGGAATGAAAGCCATTGCTCGCACATGTGTGTGGTGGCCAAAAATGGATGAAGAAATCGAGGAAGCCTGTCGCGTTTGTTCAGTATGCCAAAGTGTTAGAAGTTCCCCTCCCAGTGCACCTCTGATTCCATGGAAATGGCCAACCAGACCATACCAGCGCATTCATGTTGATTTTTACCAAGATGGCAATGACTATTTTCTCGAAGTGGATTGATGTGCAACACATGACTTCCACCACTGCAGAGCGCACCATTGATGAGTTGAGGTTGATTTTTGCTAATCATGGTCTGCCCGAAGAATTGGTCTCTGATAACGGGCCTCAGTTTGTGTCCTTTGAGTTTGCAGAATTTATGCGTAAAAACGGCATAAAGCATACACTAGTTCCACCCTACCACCCTAGTAGTTAGGGGGGTCACTATGGCACAATCCCTGCCTCCTGATTGGTCGAGAAAAGGGGCGGAGCGATGACGTCACAGAAATGGAGGACGTCACAAGGGGGCCGCCGCCGTTATAGAACAAACCCAGGCTCCTGATTGGCCCCCGCCATTATAGAACAAATACAGGCTCGGGATTGGCCCCCTCCGTTAGAGAACAAATCCAGGCTCCGGAGTGGCTGGAATTTTATAGAACCAATACAGGCCCCGGAGGGGCCGCCATTATAGAACAAATCCAGGTCCCGGAGTGGTGGCCCGGGGAACTCCCAGGGAGTATAAGAAAGTGAACCTTTGGGGAGAAGGCATTCATGTTGTTTTGGTTCTTTGCCGTTGTGTCTATGCTCCATCGTGAGTACCGAAAAGTGTGGACTCTTTGGGAAGATGATCAACACCGTGAAATTCTCAGAGGCAGACGAGGTGGAGAAAATGAGTCGCCTCCAATTTAAAACATTGACCCAACATTTGTACGTGGCTTTGGTGTCCGCAAACATCTCCCAATGGAAACGAATTCGGCCGAAAGGGTGGTTCACCGAGGCTTGGGAGATCGCTCACAAAGGCTTCGAGGCGGAGAACCTGTTCGAATTCCTGCCTTTTTTGGGTCAGATGTGTACGGTAGCCGTGCCGCCAGAGATGAGACGAGACGTTGGCCAGCTTAAAACAACTCTCTGCCGACCAAGTGTACGGTGTTATGCAAACGTGGCAAGGCAAATTGTGGGAAAAGGAGACGAACGACATGGCCAAATTGTTTGGGGGCTACTTGCAGAGGGTGATACTAATGAACACTGCGACGAGGAATACCGACCGACCTCCTATGAGCCCGATGCATACCACTTTGGCCGCCCTGTACATGGCAGTCGTGTCCTATGCGAACGGGGATTGTTTCCAGAGGGTGCAGCTATCGGCTCCACGGGCGGGCAAACGCAAAGCCTTGATCTTGAAGACTTCCGGCTATAACGAGGAGGACGCGTGGGTGCTTAAACATGACAACAACAACAAGATCATTTTCAAGTACAAGGAGGATATGAGGTGTGTGTGTGTGTACCTTTTGGGATGCCTCTACCGAGACCTGTTGGCCGAACGGGAGACCTGGAACCGGTTGAAACTAGCCCAGGTAGTGGAGATGGAGTTCCCTGTCTTGAAGAGCTCGTTAGAGGAGAGGTATTTGACGGAACTGCAGGCCATGATGATGGGGTGTTTGTCGTATTGGCTCTCCATAGATGTACTCCCTAAAGAGCGGCTCGAAGTGGAAGCGATGATGCTTGAAATTGTCGATGAGGAATTCGCGAAAATGGATGCGATGGCCCTGGAACATCAGTTGAGCGAGGAAACCGATTGGCCCCACAAGTCCTTGCGCCACAATTTCCTGAGGGAGATGGCGAGGTTCTTGTTCCGGTGGCTTCCCCTGAAGCAGGGTCTGGGACTGATGTGGTACGAGGTATGCGAGACGCGGCTGCGTGAGGACCTGGTCTGGGGAACGCAGGGCTAATTGCACCGTTGCCGTACCCAACGTATCCTTCCCCGTGAGTTTTGGTACCACGCCGAAACCTCGAATGCGGAGGGGAAGTTAGAAGGGAACATTATCTGTTCCCACTACATGGACACAGATTCGGCGGCCCGTGCCCATTTTGACAAAGACCACCTACCCCCGGACCCCCACTTCTCAGCAGTGCAAGACCCCCGGTACGAGAGAGAGCGAGCCATCATAACAGAGTACGATCACTTCCTAAATTATCTGTACTTCCATTTGTGTATGCGGTAGTCCCAGACCACCATGAGGTGGGACGATTATTTCGATACCGGTCATAGCTTTAACGAAAGCAAGTTTCTCCCCTTAACTTCTAGTTTTTTTGTAAAAAACAACCAATAAAAATTTCAAGGGGAACAACGCTGGGTGTCTGTCGTCTCTTTTTCTAGGGAGCAAGGGGAGGTGAAAAAAGAATAAGGGGGTTCCGCGCGCTAGACTCGGGGAGAGTACAGAATGCCCTGCGGCGGAGGAGGAGGTCCGTCCTTCAAGTGCCACGGCATTTTGAAACGTGTCCGTTGTCTCTTGGCGTGTTGCGGGGGAAAAGTGATTATTCAGGGATCCATTTTGAGAAGAAAAAGAATCCTACAGCGTTGCTCGAGGCGTTGTATTACGACCCCGCCAGCCCTGCTGCCTTTGGGGGTGCTGCCCGCCTGGTGAAAGCTGCTAAAGAAGTAGGGGTGACACGCACCACCAGTTTAGCGTGGCTGAAAAAGCAATTGACATTTACGTTGCATAGACCTTTTCGAAAAAAAATTCTGCGAGGGCGCGTGCGCGTGCTCACCCTCGACAAGCAATGGCTGACGGACCTGGTGGACATGCAAGCCACGAGCCCCTTCAACAAGGGCTACAAACACATTTTGACCATCATCGATGTGTTGTCCAAGTACGCCTGGGCGGTCCCTCTTAAGAACAAGACCGGGGAGGAATTGGTGCGTGCCTTTACCCAAGTGTTCCGCGAACGAAAACCGTTACGGTTGCAGACCGATGCCGGGACAGAATTTACCAACCGTAAGTTCCAGGCATTTTAAAAAAAGAATGACGTAGACTTTTTCGTCACGTACAACGAAACCAAAGCCCAGATTGCCGAGCGGTTCAACCGGGCCCTCAAGGGGCGTATGTACAAATATTTCACAGCCACCGGGAAGAAAGAGTATTTGAAAGTCCTCCCGCAATTGGTGCTCGGGTACAACAGGACCGTCCACAGCAGCATTCGACGCGCCCCCATCACTGTCACGCCCTTCAACGACCACGAGGTGAGGGCCGTCTTGTACCGGGAAAAGCAGATGACCCCAAAGGTGAAGCCAAAGAAACCGTTGTTCCGTCCCGGCGATACGGTACGGATTAGCAAAACCAAAGGCCATTTTGAAAAAAGCTATCTGGCCAACTGGTCGGAGGAAGTGTTTACGGTGCGGCAACGGCTGGACTTCCGCACGCCCCCGTCTACCGGTTGGAGGACCTGAGCGGGGAAAGGTTGCAGGGGACCTTTTACGAAAGCGAGATGACCCCTGTGGCCGTGGAAAAAGAAAGTCTCTTTATCATCGAAAAGGTGTTGCAACGCCGCGGCAAGAAGAACCAGGAAGAGGTCTTGGTGAAATGGGAAGGGTACCCCACCAAATTTAACAGCTGGGTCCCGGTCGCCCAGCTCCAGACCCAAACGTATGGTAGAAAAAAGAAATAAAAGAGTTTGTTTTCCCACGGGACGGATTCATTCGTGTTTGAGTGGAGAGTAAGAGAGAGGATGGAAGAGGTAGAGGAATTTTACATTACCTTAACCAATGCTCCGTCACGGTTCCGTATCTACCTCCCGCAAATGTATGAGTTGTCTCCGAACTGGAAAATGGCTGTCACGACTCTGGTCTTCCCCTGCCCCCCGAAGAAGAAGACATTTTACATGTACTGTGATTTGGTGGAACCCAGTTTTGTGGGGGATACGAAAGCCGCCTTGTTGAGAGTGCTTTTTTCAGGGACCTGCGACAACGCAGTGGTCCAAGAACGCAACTTTAACACCCTGTACTACAGACGGTTGGCCAAGACGGTGTTTGAGGAGTTCGAAGTCCTTATAACCGACGAGCACGGGAAACTTGTTTCATTTCCACAAACCTCTAAGGTGGAAGTGACCCTCCATTTCCGGAAAGCATGGACCGCGACCGCATCTGGATGACGTTGCCTAGCGTGGCCAGTAGGGATACCTTTCCCAACAACACAGGCGCCCATTTTCGTATCCATTTGCCGGAGATGTTGGTCTTGGACCGGCGGTGGGAGATGGCCCTCTGCCACCTGCAATTTCCACGCGCCTGGGATGAATTGTTCCCCAAAGAGCTAGACCGCCAATTTACGATGACACACGAAAAACTTCGCCAAGAAGAAGAAACCTCAACCACCCTCACCTTTGCTTCCCAGTCTTTCGAAACGGTCACAGAACTGGTCCAAGCCATGCGCCAAGCTTTGTTGCAAGGGGGATACCGAGCGGTCCTCAAAACATTTACCGTCCGGGTGAAATCTTCCGATAAAACAAATGCCAAGACCGTCCTGGAATCGAATCAAACCGCGACGGGCGGCTACATTTTAGCCCTCCCTCCTAAACTGGCCTACATGATCGGCTTGGAGGACGATCCCAAAAAGTCCACCGCGCATCCTGCTGGCATGCTGAAAAAAGCGGGGGCCCACACGACATTGATGTCCAGTTTCGTTAGGATCCGCACGGGTGCTGTGATCCCGGACAAAGCTATCATGATCCCCACGTCGGTTTCTGAGAAAGACCGGACCGTGTACTACCTGAGTAGAGCGTCAACGGGTTCCGGTTCTACCGTGTTTCCCAATCATCACAAGATCAAAACAACGCGAACGCGAAAGCTAGCGAAGAGACCATTCCGAGCAACTCCCCTCATGTGGTATGGTTTTGGAACCCGACCCCGGCTAAAGGGACCTTAATGCTGACCCTTCAAATCATCAATGAGGGGACCCATGTTGTCATGAGCCCTTGGTTGGCCAAGCTGTTCGGGTTTGGCGACGGGCACACGCCCCAAATCTTTTCGGAGAATGAGAACGAATTGAAGAGTCCCCGCACCCTGATGGGGTACAGGGTTCAGGGTTCAGGGTTCAGGGTTGTACACTTATTTTATGTGCATGAAAGGGCATAAGGGAAAATGGGCCTCCTCCAGGAATACTGTGGTGTTTTCACCAACAACATGCAGGTTGCAGCAGCTACTCTCCTAAGTGGTAACAACTTCAGTAAGCTGGAACATTTCTCAAAATGTCTTGCACTGAACTTCATCTCGGAATCAACCTACTACAGGATTCAAAGGCTATAGAGCGTCCCCAGCGTGGAGGAGTGGTGGAGCTGGATGAGCAATCACGTGTTGACTGAGCTGGACGGTGGTGGTGTTGTGCTTTGTGGGGATGGCCAATGTGACTCTCCAGGTCATTGTGCCAAATATACCTGTTATTACCTCATGGACAGTATTAACAACTATATTGTACATGTTGAGGTAATTGACAAGAGAGAGACGGGAGGGAAGTCATCCTTGATGGAACAAGCTGCCCTGAAGAAAGCTATGCAGCATTTGCAGAATATCCTAAACATTCTAGAGATTATAACAGATGCTTCATCCACTATCAAGAAAATGATAGGTACAGTACCTTGCAAGTTTGCTTTTGATATGAAATGAAGACCTTGGAGGAAGAATGACCTAAGTACATGTACTGTATTTCCTCGATAGTTATGAAGCAGCCACATTCTATATACAATGTATCATCGACCCTAGTGCCCTCCCCAAAAATACAATACAGCAAGAGATTAACAGAATTAACAGCATTAATGAGGATGGTGATTAATGGACACCAACATTTATATTTTGATGTAGAAGGACTGAACTACATGTACATGTATGGAAATTACTAATTTTGCAGCCTGCCACATAGCCATGGTACCTGTTGTAATAATATCAACTACGAAATGGGACATTCAATTTGATTGGATCAATTTCATTACATGTAGTTTACATTTCACTAATGCCAGCTTTATACATTGTAAATATTAAATTAGGGGCAGTAGGCAATATACCTAATTCGCTCCCCCAAACCCTCAAGAAATGTTTTTTTGTTAGCCCACAGAAAAATGCATACATTACTCGAACTCCAACACAAAGCCCTAAATCCCCCAGAGGCATCACGTGATCTGTATTGGGGCAACAACAAATTAGGTCTATTGCAGGCTCTCCTTTCCTCTTCCCAGTCACTTTCCCTTGCCCATCATCTGATGCTGCTATCCAGGCTATTTTGTGCATACATGGGCCTTGGGGTTCCTATGTTGGAACACCAAAATAATGCAATCATTTTAATGTATAATTTTTTTCAGCTGATGAATTCAAGGAAGGTTTTCATTCCCTTGATATTTGGCACAAGACCAAAAGTATCAGGAAAAGCATTTCCAAGATACAAGTACATGTGTATTTTCACATAAAATGGTTTATTAATTACAAGCCTCGGAGCTCTGGTGGTTGCTCTGAGGTACATCAGTGGTTATTATCTCATTTTTTTTGGTTATTTCTCTTTTTCTTTGGCCCCAAGTTTTGTCACAGATGCCTACTTTTCTACGTATATGTATGTCGACCTCCCATTCAAAAACATTTTGAAACATCTGAATAATCAATAATGAAAACATATTAATAATGAAAACATATATTATTATTATAGAACACAGTCAACTTGTATTAAACAGCCTCTACTGTTGTACTGCTTTTGTGTATTTGCAGTGGTTGATATACAATTGTACATGTAGGGGCAGGAATATGGACGCCTTCCGCATTTTCAAATATTTTTTATAATCCCATACAGTAATAGGTCACATAATATAATTGCTGCGAGCCCTTAAGCGAGCAGCGACACTAATTTCGATGGATTACCTGTGTGTCATGTGACCGAGTACATAGCGGTACATAGCGGTACAATGGAGACTAGACACGCTTTTCTGGTCTCAGTGATTTTGTTTAATTTCTTACTCTTTAATAAGTGTTCAACGCCAAACCTTACACAGGATCTGTCCCAGAGTCTTCATGGAGCATGTCTGACAAATGTATCTTCGAAACTGCAAAGTATTCGTGGCCCTAGTTCGTTAAATGTACCTCGCCGTTGGTTCTTCCAGTTGGGTGAAACGCTTCAGTCGGCGTATACAATGGATTTCATCAACAACACAATGGGTCTTTTCAATTGTATAACAACAGAACTTGGAAGCATAAAGTATGGTAAATTCAAGAAACTTAAACTTTCCAAAAGCCGTGCTGTTTATTACTCGAACACAACTGCTACTAAGAGACTTCTACTCCTATCTGGTGACATCGAAATTAATCCCGGTTGGGAAGTGCACCTAAGTGCAGACAAGCAACCGGTTGTTACTGAAAATGTTATTTCAAACATTCCTGCCTGCATTCCAGTCCACACTACCAATAGAGTAGGTGTCTTTAACAATCCTTTCTTCAATGTACAACGCCACTCGTCAGTCAATTTTAGCAATCTCGTCACGGTGCCTCGTACTCCCTTGGTTTCGACCAGTAAGCCATGTATCAAGTTTGGTATATGGAATGCACACTCGGTAAACAAGAAGTCTGCCTCGATCTGTGACTTGGTCATATCGGAGCGTTTGGATATCCTGGCTATTACTGAGACATGGCTCAACGGCGACTATCATGATAATAACACGATTGCTGAAGTTCTGAACACTTTAAAGGACTTTAATTTCCATCACGTCCCTAGAGTGAACAGAACTGGAGGTGGAGTTGGAATACTGCTCCGCAAAGGTTTTAAAGTGACTGAAAATGAGCGTTTGTCGTTCTCATCGATGGAGTACATGGATCTGGTTATCAGTCAAAGCTCTTCTTCGGTCAGACTTTTCATTATTTATAGACCGCCACTATCAAAAAAGAATCGAGCGACGCCAGCTGTGTTTTTCAAAGAATTTTCGTCACTTCTAGAGACGGCAATGTTATCATCTAGTTATCTCATGTTCGTGGGGGATTTTAACTTCCATATGGAATCTCCATCGGATCCCTTGGCCGCTAATTTCAGGGACATGCTTGAGTCTTCTGGTTTAAGACAGCATGTGGTGGGATCTACCCATCGCAGTGGCCATACATTAGATCTCATTATTGACCGTCATGACGATAACATGCTCTCTGGTTTCTCGACTTTATCTGACCTACCATCTGATCACAGTGCTGTTATTTGCTCTATTGCCCTTGCTAGGCCGCGATCGACAAAGGCCCGTTACAACCAACGGCGACTGCGGGACATGGACACTGAGGCCTTTACGTCTGACCTTGCGAACTCGGCTCTGATGTCACGTGATCGGTTGGACTGCGCTGATCCAGACGGGTTGGTTCGTCTCTATAATTCTGTTCTGCAGGATGCGCTAGACAAGCATGCGCCAGTTATATCACGCGCCATCACGCTTCGCCCGCATGCGCCATGGTACACTGATGAGCTGCGTGCGGCCAAGCGTGAAAAGCGTCGATGCGAACGAGCGTACCTTGCCTCCCAACTAACAGTACACAAAGAGATCTATCGTGATCAGTGTCGTAGCTACAATGCATTGCTGGAACAAAGCAAGAGTGAATATTACACGGCGAAAATAGAAAACACTGATCAAAAGAGACTGTTCCGGTTGTTTGACGGGATCTTCCACGTAAAGCCTGTGTCTCCACTCCCTTCTCACGACTCGCTTGAACAACTTACGGAGCATTTCAGTAGCTATTTCACAGAAAAAATACAAACTCTGCGTCATGGTCTGTCCCTTGTACAAGTGCCTGAAATGTCTGTCAATGTCAGTGCTGTGTGCTCTAGTTCCCTCTCAGAATTCAATGTTGTATCCATGGAAACCGTACGTGAATTTATCCAGGATGCGCCTTCTAAGTCTTGTGCCCTTGACCCCGTACCGACTCGTACTCTGAAGGATTGTCTTGATGTTGTGCTTCCTGCCATCACTGCTATTGTAAACTCGTCCCTACAGACTGGAGTGTTCCCTACGGCACTCAAAAGGTCGTGTTCTTCCCTTGATTAAGAAGTTGACCTTAGATCCTGATGAATTTGGTAATTTCAGACCGATTACGAACCTGGCATTTTTATCAAAAGTGCTTGAGAGAATTGCTGCTGGTCAATCTCGTAATTATTTAGTGATGAACCACCTTTATCCTAGTCTGCAAGCGGCGTATCAGCAAAACCACAGCACTGAGACTGCGCTAATACGGGTTCAAGACGATATCCTCCGTGCTTTGGACCAAAAGAAAGAAGTTGTCCTGGTGCTATTGGATCTTTCTTCTGCGTTCGATACTATTGATCATAATATTCTCATAAATAGACTAAAATCTCAGTTTGGATTTACTGGAACAGTCCTAAGTTGGTTCATGTCCTACCTCTGCAGTCGCTCTCAGAAGGTTGTGATAAATGGTACAGAGTCTAAGAGCCAACCCATTACTTCTGGTGTTCCACAGGCTCGGTGTTGGGACCTTTGTTGTTTATATTGTACTTTGCCCCTCTACAAGACATAATCAAGTTACATGGTCTGGACTGTATGCTCTATGCTGATGACTCACAACTGTATATCACGATGAATCCTGTGTCTCGGCAGTCGGCCTTAGTTGATTTAGATCGAAATTCGATGGCTTGATTGATTCCGTCAACGCACTTAAAGCCGAGAATGGCGAACTTCAATTGCAGAATTCCAAGTTGAGGGTCAGAGTTGACAAGCTAGAAGGAAAAGCCGCTATAGCAGAGAATGACCTAGAGAATTTAAAGCAGTATCTGCGCCGAGATCTATTGGAAATTCATGGTGTTCCACTCACTCGGGATGAGAATACTAACGATATTGTGAAGAAGGTTACCCAGTTAATTGACCCTGAAATGGAACTGACGAATCAGACATCTCAATTAGCCACCGTCTACCTTCCGCCGAGGGTTATATTCCACCAATCATTGTCAAATTTACTCAACGAGCTACGCGAGACAAAATCTGTAATATGAAACGCCAACTAAGGTCAATGAGTGCTTTAGATTTGGGTTTCCAGCAAGCAACTTGTCTATTTCTCAACGAGAGTCTTACTGAAAAATGCAGAGAGCTACTCAACGAAGTGAAGTCATTTAAGAGAAATCATCACTTCAAGTTTGCTTGGACCAAGCAAGGCAAAGTCCTCCTAAGAAAAGAAGATAGCTCGTCCTCTCAAGTGTTGGCCTTTACAACAATGGAAGGGTTTGAGGAGTTCAAAGCCAGATACTTAGACCAGCGCAACGAGTAATGGACATATCCTGTTGAGTCCAGATAAGTTTACTCTTTAAATTAGTACTGTAATATTCAGTCCTCTAAGTAGTGTTCTACCTTTCAATCATCTAGATGATGATAATTTCTACTTAGCAATTTATGAACTATCGAATGGTCCATTGAATTTTGATGAAGATAGACTAGCTACATGTAGTCTGAAATTTAACCCGTTATTACCTGGTAATCACAAAAGCTTAGCACTATCTAGTGATCTTGATCCAGACTCTAACTTCTATTCTGATACATTTAACTGCGATTACTACAACGAGCATCAATTAAATGAATTGTTGTCAAAAACGATACTGAATAATTCCGACTGTTTATCCTTTTTTTCATTTAAACATACGTAGCCTTTCCCGTAATTTTGATAGCTTGACAAATCTATTGGCTAATATTGACAATAAGTTCTCGATAATTGGTATCTCCGAAACTTGGCTTCAAAATTCTGCACATACTGTCGATATAGATGGTTATAAATTTATCCACAACCACCGTTCTGACAGATCTGGTGGTGGTGTCGGTATATATTTAACCTCTGAATTAGAATATAAATCTCGTGTTGATCTAGCCTTTGATGATATGGCATGTGCAGAATCGCTGTTTATTGAGATTTCCAGGTCTAAAGGGAAAAACGTTGTTTTAGGGGTTATTTATAGACCACCAAATCAAAATGTCAACTCGCTGATGGCAAAAATTTCAAAAGAAAATAAACTTTCCTACATAATGCGAGATTTTAATCTAAATTTAATGAACTACCATTGTCATCAGTCGACAAATGAATTCTTGGATATAATGTATTCTAATATGTTTTTTCCTTTGATAACGCGCCCTACTAGAATAACTTCAAATACCGCAACTCTTATTGACAACATATTTACGAACCACCTAGACAATTACTCTTTCAGTGGTTTATTGTTCACCGACATCTCTGATCACCTACCAACTTTTTGTTTTCTTTACGAGGAACGCACTCATGTGGATAAAAATGCGTCGTTCGTTTTCCGTGACAAAAGTAAAACAAACATATCGAAATTTCATGACCGGTTAAGAAATACAAATTGGAGCGATCTACACGGATACAATGACCCCAAAAACGCGTATGGAAGTTTTTTGGACGAATTTATAGTTATTTATAACTCTTGCTTCCCGCTAAAAAAGGTGAAAGCTGCAAAATGCACTTTAAAAAAACCTTGGCTATCAAAGGGTCTTCTAAGATCTATAAAAAGAAAGAATAAATTATACAAGAAATATCTGTTTCCCAAGCCCTGAAAATGAGAATATTTATAAAAAAAAATTAAAATAAAAAAATTAAGCCATTCGTTACGAATTGCTATACGCCTCTATTATGAGGAGAAGTTGGCATATGCTAAATCAAATATCAAATGTACTTGGAAGATTCTAAATGAAGTCATAAACAGGAAAAAACGTACTAACAAATTACCTTCAAATTTTACCATTGCCAATCAAGATATTTCCAACCCTGCAGTAATTGCAAATCGATTTTGTAACTAGTTCACTAACATTGGTCCAAACCTAGCTAAGAAAATACCTACTTTGTCAAGTTCTCATCGCTCCTTTCTTACTGGAAGTTTTGTGAATTCTTTATTCCTAGAGTCACCTACACAACAGGAAATAAATGAAATAGCAAATTATTTTCGTTCAGGGACTGCCGCAGGTTGTGATAAGATTCCTATGTGGTCGCGAAAGAATCAATTGACTTTATTTCAGAACCTTTAACCCATATTGTTAATTTATCTATTGAATCTGGTATTGTTCCTGACCAGATGAAAATTGCTCGGGTCATACCGTTATTTAAATCAGGTGTCAATAGTCTTTTCTCTAATTATAGACCAGTCTCGGTTTTGCCAGTATTTTCTAAATTGTTAGAAAGGGTTGTGTATAACCGCTTAATTAAATATTTTAATAAATATGATATTCTGTTTAAAAACCAATACGGTTTTAGAAAAAAACATTCAACCTCTTTAGCTCTATTACATTTATTTGATAAAATAACATCAGCAATCGACCAGAAAAAATATACAGTGGGAATTTTTCTTGACCTTTCTAAGGCATTCGATACTGTGAACCATGAGATTTTGTTTGACAAACTTGAGCATTATGGTATCCGCGGATTGGCCCTTGACTGGATGAAGAATTATTTCTCCAATAGGTTACAATATGTTGAATATAATGGCACTTGTTACTCATTTAATAGTATTAAGTGTGGAGTACCTCATACTCAATCCTCGGCCCGCTGCTGATGACACCAATATTTTTTTTTCTCATAAAGAGTTACCCTGTCTGATGAATACAATTGCCATTGAAATGAACAAGTTATCTGTATCGTTTAAGGCTAATAAGCTGTCAATCAATGTAAAGAAATCCAATTATATAAATAATCATAGATATAAATAAACATAGGATCGATCAGGTCAAAGAGGTCGTATTCCTTGGTGTAGATTTTGATGAGCATTTGTCTTGGAAACCGCATATTTCCCACGTTGCCAGTAAAATCTCTAAATCAGTTGGAATTATATATAAATCAAGTTTTTGCCTTTCCAAGCCATCCTTACGTACTTTATAGATTTCTCTTGTATATCCATATCTTCAATATTGTGTTACGGTCTGGGGCTCAACGTATCCATCCAACCTTAATCGTATCGTTATGCTTCAAAAACCTGCAATTAGAATCATTAACAAGGAGGCATTTGACGCGCACACCGACCCTATATTCAAGGAGCTTATGTTCCTGAAATTCGACCATATCTACTTATTTCATTTAGGAAAGTTTATGTATTCGTATAAAAACAATTTACTTCCTCGAAGCTTTGACAATTCAATTTTATGAACCAATCAAGTACACAGTCACTATACAAGAAGCTGTAGTCTATTTTATACTCCTTATTGTAGAACAAAAATTAGACAGTTTTCTGCTAACTACCAGGGTCCAAAATTCTTTAACACGCTGAGCTCCGACATTCGTAATGCCACGACCATTTCCTTGTTTCAGTCGAAACTGAAAGTGTATCTTTTCTCCCGTCTTTGAATCCATCCCTTTTTCTCTCAACTTTATTTATTTATTTGTTTAATTAATCTATACTATACTTTTTTACCATACATGTTCTTTCGCGCCGCTACTGCAATGTTTTTAATACAATCAGCTGTCAAAGAGGTAGCCCAAAATCACATAAGCCTAATGGTTTCTATTTGGGCTCCCTCGCCACTTGTAACCCCGTATATTCATGTAATCATGGTATTTATATCTGTGGCAAATAAAGAAAAGAAATTAAAAAAATGAAATGAAAAGTATAAGTGCATTAATGAGTCCTAGGAGTGAATCTCTGCATCACATACATATACATTGCACTTTTTCTTCATATTGTGCTTGTAAATTATGTACTATGGTCTGCATATCATGATTTCCCATTTGTTTGTTTTTTTAGTTAGAGCAAATGGATCTCCATTATGTTTGTAATGAGCACGATTGGTCAGGAGGTCAATGTGACCATGGTGAACTTGAGGAAGACCATGAACTGCCATGGTTTGACCGAAGAGACAAGGATTTTGAGGTTCTACAAAAAATTGTGTGTGAACCAAAATTACTTGACAGCTTCAGATACAATGTCAACTTCAGGTACATAAAGTTCAATAGCTCACTTTCGATTTACATCGTATGCTTCACTTGTCATGCACAAAGGTTTCAATACAAGGCTCTGGGGTATATAATAATAATAATAATAATAATAGGTTTATTGAATATAAAATCGCACAACGTGTGAATTACCTTATATTTTACAAGTAATATAGATGAAACTAAGAGTATAAAAATGGGAAACTGGCACTTACAATCATATCTATATCTATAATGCTCTCTGATTCGTGAAGAGAACATTTTTTTTTTTACCCCCGAGCCTCATAATGAAACCTTTGTGCGTGACCAGTGAAGCATATATCGAAAGTGGGCTATTCAATTATTTATTTCTTCTTTTTTGGAAAAAAGTATATTTTGAAAACTTAGTAGGCTTTTTCTTATTGGGAAAAAAACTTTTATGAGCATATGTTCCAGGACAATGTTCAGACAATTAAATGGTATTTTTATGGGTATATTTTCATCCATCAACCCTATTCATGTTGTTAAGCTAATGACACCTTTGTGATTTCAAGAGCAACTTGCAGCCTACATGTAGATAAGACAGGCTACAATTCTTAGTTTGATCAATGGTGCATTTATTGACTGAATAGTTAAATAGAAATCAAATAAATATTGCAGTTTTTTAGGCTGAATTATGTCTTCAAAATACATTTTCTTTGAAATGATTGTGAACACAACCTTTTATCATTAAAATTGATTCTGCATCAAGTAAATAGTTTAATAGTAAATATTTGAATATTTGTTAGTTATAAAGTATTATATTTCAAATATATTAATGTTATGTCAAACAGGGAAATAGTTTACAAACATCTACAAATCATCGTTTGTTACCAGAAAATAAGAGGGTTGAAACATGTAATGCCCATACTTCGCTTTAGTGCCATGCTATGGACTATTGAGCGAATAAAAATGACCATATATGGAATAAAATGGCAACTGGCTTCCAGCTGTGTCTAGACGGCTGTATTTTCCAAATATGGTACTTCTTATTCACTGGATAATCCGGAGCATGGGGCCAATGTTACATGTTTCAACTACCTTACATGTAAATGTTTTTGTCGTTACCAAATGTTTTGTCTCAATCAGAAGTGAATTATACATATTTGACATCATCTCATTGGCATATTGGACATACAAACCTTTATAATTCATATGTAACACTCAAATCACGAAATAGTTTACCATTCAACTAATTACTCGATGTAAACTTAATTTTGCAACATTTGATAACATATACAAAATAATGTCATATATTTTTCTTATAATTTTAAAGATTTCTATATTACATGTATAATATGTTTGGTTCATTTGGTTTTCATTACAGACACACAGGAATGTTAATGCGATGTCATTGATGTATGCACCAAAGGGATGTGCTTTTCAGTAAGTATTTCAGTTTCCTAAAAAGATGCTCTGAGTCTGAAATGCCTGACGTCTGCACCATTTTGGCTGAGAAAAATAGGTGTAAATTGTTAGACAAGAGCAATATGATAGCATGAATTCCATATCTGCCATTGAAAATAAAATGTTTCAAGGTCTGTCCCTAGTACCAATATGTACACAAAGTGTTTATAAATGTATCTCTTGTTAACCCATTTTTTTAGGAATAAGGCTTTTGCTGCTAGAAAGTTCCTTGCTGCCATCGATCATAACTATCATTTTAATAGAAGGGAAGCGTATACAACAATAAAGTTCAATCCACGAACGAAGGCGTGGGACGCAAAAGTCCTCAAGACAGAGAAAGATTATGGCTACCTGCCTATGCTTCAAGCAAATATCTTCAAGGCAAGATCAACAGGAAATAAAGGCATGCTTGACCGTGTACCACTTGCAGAAAATGATCCCCGGCGGATTGCACGAGAATTTTAAACTTAGTAATCACCGAAAATTTGATAGTGATATGTTAAATATTTATGTAATCTCTTGTAAACACATTTAAACTTCATCAGTTTGACTGACTAATTCTCCACCCCCAACTCCAACTTTTCTTTGCTGGCAAATGCCCCACCCATGCAACAGAAACTCTGGTAAATGCCTCACCAATGTCTTTGGGGGGAGGGAGAATGGGCAGGACGTTACGGAGGGTGGTGCTGGCATGATTCATTCTGATACAAAATGACGAGCCCTTGCTGTTAGTAGCCAGCAAGTTTGCGTAAAAACGTCAAACCAAAATGGCATCACCTTGCATCAATTTTAACATGCATGTGCTACCCATCCCAGTCGACTTCAGGCCACTTGTCTCGTACCAGAATGAATCTCTTACCTTGCTTATATGATGCCGGTACAGAAAATGGTCAGAGCTAGAAGTGGGATTTTGAAATACAGTGTAGGTGTACACAAATAATTATCTGCTTTAGTGTGATCGGAAGCCCATATATACCCCAGTGGATACTCCAAATTCCAAAATGGCGACTGTCCGGGGAGACCTTGTTCCAGTAGCATGAGAACGAGGCATCAAGGGCCGGCTCCATCATCTCTGCAGTGTTTCTTTAGAAACTCAATGCGTAATCATGCCGCAAAACTGCTGTGTTCCCGAATTCAAAAAGAAAGTTTACTTGGAAAATGGAATAAAGATCTCTTACCACAAATTCCCCAACGACAGGAGTTTGTTTTTGAAATGGATAGTCGCCATTCGAAGAGATTTAGGTCAAAATTTTCAAGTGACAGATCACACGAGGGTTTGCTCTCGACATTTTTAAACACAAGATTACATATGTTCACTTGGCGGTCGTAAAAGGACCCTAAAACCAAATGCGGTACCATCAGTATTTCTTTGGAAGCAGGGATCTCCGATTAAAAGGAAGTCACCAAAGAAGAGAAGCCCAATGAAAGGGGAACGAGCCGCCAATGCAACAGAAACGACCACCGTCGCGTCAGAATTGAATGTAATTGTAAACAGTGAGTCCACGTGCGACAATCTACTCCCAAGATTTGCCTTCAACTAGTGCAACGCCAACAGGCCCAACTTCTGAAAGTATTCCGGAATATGAACCAGTCGAAGACTGTGATGGAATAAATCGTGAACTTAAAATGGAGAATGAACGCCTATTAGAAGAAATTCGTCGAGCTGTTGCGTTACAAGACAACCTCAGATCTGAAGTAGAGGAATTAACTCGCCGAAATATTTCTTTACGGGCAAGAATATTTAGTATAGACAGATTTTTGGAGTCAGATAAAGATATAGCCTTCTATACAGGATTTACTACCAGAAATGTTTTCGAAAGTGTTTATGAATTTTTAGATCCTGGAGAACAAGGTGAAAATATTTCATACTGGCATTCACCGTTTGAAACTTCCACAGTGACTCAAAGTCAAGTGTATGAAGATACCCCAAAGCTGGGCAGACCAAGACAATTAAGCCCAAAGGACGAATATTTTTTTACTCTTTGCAGATTGAGGCAAGGATTTAAAGAAGAACACTTGAGCCATTTATATGATATCTCTCAAACAACTGTTAGTCGAATCACTATTTCATGGATAAACTACATGTTTTTGAAATTTAGTAATATTCCTTTGTGGCCCTCAAGAAACATAGTAGATGAACATATGCCAGCAGACTTCAGAGAAAAATATCCATCTACTAGGGTAATTATAGATTGCACAGAGATCCGATGTCAAATGCCCAAAAGTCTACATCTAAACAGTGAGCTTTTTAGTTCCTATAAAAATCATACTACCCTGAAAGGATTGATTGGGATCTCACCTGGAGGTGCAATAGTAGATAGTAGATGAACATATGCCAGCAGACTTCAGAGAAAAATATCCATCTACTAGGGTAATTATAGATTGCACAGAGATCCGATGTCAAATGCCCAAAAGTCTACATCTAAACAGTGAGCTTTTTAGTTCCTATAAAAATCATACTACCCTGAAAGGATTGATTGGGATCTCACCTGGAGGTGCAATAACTTATATCAGCCAACTGTATACAGGCCGCATTTCTGATAGAGAGATTGTTATGAGGTCAGGGTTTTTGGAGTTGCCATTTGAGAAAGGAGATGCAATCATGGCTGATAAAGGGTTTACTGTACAGGATCTTCTGCCAGTTGGAGTTTACCTCAACATGCCACCATTTTTGGGAAGCAAGGGCCAGATGAGTGCAGAGGAAGTTGCTAAAACACAATCAATTGCCTCCCTCCGTATTCATGTGGAAAGGGCAATTAATAAAATTAAGAATTTCCACATATGGGACAGTGTGGTGCCCTTTACACTGTTTGGAGTTGTTAATCAAATGTGGACGGTGTGTAGTTTCTTATGCAATTGTCAAAATAGTATTATAAGCACATAGCTACCACTACAACAAAGTATTTTAGGGACCGGTCATTATTTAGAGGGGTGAGGGCTGGTGCAAATGAAAAATGGCATACTAAAGTTTTGCTGACCCCTACCCCCCCTTTCCTCCTCTAGCTTACTATGACCTCCCCTAATTTGCTGCATGAAAATTGGTGACCCTCCCCCTATTTGCACCAGACCTCCCCTTCTAAATAATGACTGGAGCCTTATTGCAATGTCTGGGCTCTTGGCAATATTCATCACTTCAGACAAAATCAATGAAATGTGTTCAAGGAACATGATTAAAGAACTTGTTACCAGGAATTCCTTAGTCCTTTTAAATTGTTATTTCTTTATTTCTAGCAGCCAGGGGGAGGAAGTGCTCAAAGTAATAACGGCAAAGCTTCTCACAGAGAGTGTCCCAGTGATTTTGATTAAACAAAATCCTCTCTACTGCAATTCCTTTTTTGGCGTACACAATAAAATCACACCAATGAGCCCCTGTAAGCCCCATCTGTCCTTGCACTTGATCATAATAGTTATTTTGTCTCTTAAGGCTTGGTTTACCATCCTTTAACTCCATATAAAAAGCTGGGTCCTCACAGGCATCAACAGGTGATATATTTGATTTTGAAAATGGGCACTTTACTTCAACAATACCAAATCGATCTTTCACACTCAAGTCAATGACTTTTGAATCTGGGGAACACCCTATAATTGAAATTTTTGGTGAAACAAACAGTCCACTTTTCATGACCTTCACAGGCTTTGCCATTTTTCGTAGACAAGTTTCATATTTTATTAGTGCCACAGCCTCATTCTTTTTACCATGATCTGTTGCAGCTGATGAGAATTGTTTTTGTGACAACAGATCTTCCATAAATTTTTCATGGTTCCTTTGTCTTCTCCTGATCTTGCCAAAGTTAGATGCAGTAAATCTAAACTTCCTTTGTTTTTTCCACTCATCACGTCCCGC
Source organism: Actinernus sp. WN-2022 (assembly GCA_030867875.1). NCBI lineage: Eukaryota > Metazoa > Cnidaria > Anthozoa > Actiniaria > Actinernidae > Actinernus > Actinernus sp. WN-2022. The sequence goes on along the minus strand of JAOWCC010000569.1, from coordinate 794,507 downwards.
TTGTTCTCTCGTTATTTCTTCCAACTTGTTAGCCTCAATAACATTAACCTTAAGTGTGTCCAGCAGTTCCTTTTCTTTGTCATTGAGGTTGTCAGGAATATGCAATGACCCATTTAGGTCATCCAAGGGAAATGAAGGATAAATTGGAAATTCAGATGGTATGGAGTGTTCTGCTTCTTGAAATCCAGTAAATGAAGTTGTAAATGAAAAGTTAGACTCTGTAAGGGTCAACTGGTATGAACCATATGAGCCAACTGGACATTGTCCAAAACGAGTATCTTTAACAGGCAAACTTTCAAGTTCATTAGTATCCACTATCTGTGTTAGTCCAAGTTTAGAGCTGTGTTGCTCAAGTGATTGGAATAAATTTTGAAGTTTAATGTTTGTTTTCTCCTGTACTTTTCTTGTTTCGGGTAAAATGCAGGTCACACCAGTCTTTTTGGTTTTCTCAGCATTGTTTGATGGATTTGTGATGACTACCTCCATGACAGGCTGTGCACTTATACCATCCAGTCTTGACCTATGCCAGCTTTGTAATGATGAGGTACAGGCTGTTGTTGGGTTTTCATCTTCCTCATCCTTAAGGTCCTTGACGTCATTACAGCTATACAATGTGTATTTGCAGACTTTCATCATCAAAGCCAGAATGTGGTTACAAAACCCTGATCGACCTGCAGCACAAGTAGGACCACAGTAGGCATATTCTACCTCTCCAGACACAATACAAAGGGCAAGCTGCAAGTTATGTGGCTCCTCGTGGATTTTAAAACTGTGAAAACACTTACAGCGATAATAAAAATACCTTTGATCGTCATGCATTTCAACGTCATGAAGATATTCACCGGCTAAGAAGGCTTTAGCTTTCTGTAGCCCTGTGGGTAGTGTGTTAGTACTCTCTCGGTGCTTTTTTGCAGATCTTGATATGTGTCTGTCCATTTCTGCACGTGTAACCAACGGACTCTTTTCAAGAGATGTACGCGACTTTCTTCATTGTCTCACTTTCGCTCGCCTCGTGAGCTTCGACTTCGTCCTCTATTCCGAGACCAAGATGACGCTGTTTGCGCCTAGTATATATATAATTTTCGTCTGGATCAATAAGGTGATGTGCAATATTTGCCTTTAAGTAATCATTGACCCTAGAAAAGAATAACATTTATGAGAATCTACGAAACAGAAGGTGCAAGCAAGTCATTCGTACTTGATACTCGGATCGACTGTCTGATCTTACTTACCGCTTACAAAGTTGAGCTTTGGTTGACAATCCTTTACAAGAATCACCACGGCATTTCAGCCAAAACTTGAGTTCATGATTTTTTAACCGATTAGGATCCTTTCCATTTAAACTACTCCCAGGAATATAATCTTCTGTTAAGAAAGACAGTCCAAACACAACGTAACTCATGGAAGACGCCATGTTGTTTGATTTGCATGGCCCGTGATGCCTCGTTCTCATGCAACTATCCCTAGATCCCCCCGGTCGGCCGCCATATTGGATTTAGGTGTATGAAGGGTAATTTCTTCTAATAGTGTTCAACACACATTATGGTGCCACTTTGCGATTTCCTATCCCAAGGTAGCCATTTCTGTCTAGTATATACTGTCTATAGGCTACTTTCCTGAAGGCTCTGGTGCTGTTGTCATCTCTATCATTTCTAATGTCAGCCCTGTTTCTAATGCAAAGTTGGAGTACCTCTGGGTCTAAACAGAGTTTATGAAATCTGCTCCGATTGGTGACACAGTTTCTCTGGCCACAGCATTTATTTTCAATATCTTGTGGCATTAAAAGGCAACAGGAACATCTACACCAATCTGGAACAGGACCACTTGGCTTGGGTAGTGGTCTGGCGGGAATGATGACAGGTAATATAGGGGGAGGTATCGGATGGGTTGGAAGCATATGGGTCACCGGAGTCTGGGTCATCGGCTATCAACAGTGAACATATGAATTCCATGCTTCTAATCCCCCTCGAAAGGCTTCTTGTTGTAAGAGACCCCTCACCATTTTTTCATCGAGAGTGGCTATAAATTCCTAAAGAAATTACATGATTATAACAGTGATAGCGGATAGCAGGTCCATGTGGATTTTTTGTCATTCTAAAATGCGTGATTTACAGTGGTTATCAATAGGAAGTTTTTCATATAAAAACCTAATCCTTATCATATGAAACATATTTATAATATGCCTATGGATACAGAAATTAGAAGAACAGTTCTAGCTGTGTTGTCGTTTATTCCCTGAAAACGTACCTTGACGTTTTCGTTTCGCATCCCCTTTTCTTCGCTTGGTCGATTTTCTTCTTGGTCGATTTTCTTCTTGGTCGACTGGTCTGGGTAAGGGGATTTCAACCTGATAAAAACAAAGAAAGGTAACTGAATAAAAGTTCAAAAGAAATGTAAATGGCGAGTCTATATAATTTTTCAGATTCAAAGTACACACTTACTTATTCTTGCAAGGCTTTGTACGTGAACCGCACGAGCAGTGGCTTGAGCATTTCCTCCCATCTGTTTTGCACGGACAACCTTTGCGTTTCTGGGTCGTTTTTATTTGGCACGAGCTCTTACACTAACAAGGTTCATGAGCTGGCTATTTCACGGACGAAAGAAAGTCAAAAGTGGTCAAAATGTGCATGAAAACTAGAACGCATTTAACGGCAAATTTAAAGTTTGATTGCCTTACAACAGAAGTCCGAAATCCTACCACTTCAAAAGCTGCTGACTCCTGATTGGATTCTTCGTCAGAAATTGAGGAGAGTTCCATAATTCATGTTAAGTTCTGTAAATTAAACCACGGATCGTAAAAATGAACCGTGCAAACTGAACTTCGCCGAACACGTTCGTTTACATGTGCAGTTGGTGATTGTAACAAGACTTCGGTACCCTTGACATAGGCCTTTAAGTACCAGACGTTTTCTTGACGGCGACGGTAACCGGAAGGTTTATCAACTTCCGGATGGCGTTTCCCGCCTTCCGAGGTTCACCGTCGCGGCTTGGCAACGAGGTCATTTCACTCATTCTGTCGTTGTGTGGAAAACGTGAGTTCATTCTCCGTATATTTACATCAATTGTATCATATTTTATTTAGTATGATCAAAATCCTAAATAGAAACTCTTAGTTTGCAATTTATGATAACTGATTTCGAAAAATACAACTTACAACAGCGAATTTATTTGGTTTTTAGCCGACAGGTCGCCTCTTCTAGCCAGGTCGCCAAACAACCACGATGGCCTCACAAAAGCAACAGTTTGAAGTATTTTCTTGTATGCTCGGCTTTTGCTGCTGGCTTAAAATCCGTTTTGTACTCTGATCTGTTATTTTTAAGAAGTTGTGTTTTCGTGGACGTGAAACTCATAAGTACATGTACGGGAATTGAGCTTTGCCTGAAAACTGATAACAAGACAAATTTCTTAAGTATTCTTCGTGAATGAATTATTTGTCAAAAAGGTGCTAATATAAGCTTAATATTGAACGATCCCATGAGGATTACTCGAAGAGACGAGTAATACCAGAATAACAGGTATAGTTTGAGTACAATGTAAACTAGTTAAGCTAGACGCCTAGAGTTCTACTAGTTTTAGAGATATCCAAAGACGAAACTGAGTTCGAATAATCTAAATTATCAGAATTTGACCGAGCTGAAGTCAGAGGGCAATAAAATCTCACCATAACACAACTTTTTCTTCAAGAAAAAACTTTAAGGATTGAAAGGATGGTTGAGAATCGCTATAAACACTCCATTTCTGTGGTTTTTAGGGCCGTGATGGAATGGACAGACGATCACGACGTAGTTTTACTTCGAGAAATGATTGGAAGTGATTTGTTTAGTTATTAGAAAGGAAGTCCGGATCGAGAGGATCTGGGAAACCATCCAAGAACGGACTAACAAGATTGTTAACCCCAAGTTTTACATTAAAGATAAGCGAGGGACGAATTAGGCACAGTTCTCGAACGTAGTGAAATCGATCATGCTCACCGTGTTGGCACGGCGTATTAAGATGGCCAGAGGGCGCTGATTTTAACGTTTACCAACTACTGTACGGGTTCTGACGTAAAGTGATGAAAGCCAAGCAAAACTTAAAGGGTGGTCGTCAACAAGGATTTGACTTGGCCAAACCAGCAGTTATATAAACATTCAAGGGTAGTTGTCGGTAGTTGTCTATACTGTGGATGGGTAAATTGTTATTAAGTATAGAGATGATCAACCACCTGTAAAGATTCGAAGGGCCTCTGATTTAGTAAAATATGGCTTTACTTAACGTTTTTTGGTCCACTCCCTGTTCTACATTATTATAAATTTGACACTGCTTCACATATATTTGACATTGTTTCGCTTTAACTTTGCTAGTCATTTGTTTTGCCTATCGTATTTTCGCTTAGTCGTTACGATTTGTGTTGTATTTTCTTATTTTTGTTGTATTTTCTTATTTCATATTTTATTTATTTTTTATTTTTTATATTTGCTGGTTCCGGAAATGGCGCTATGTAATCCTGAAAATACTTATCAGTTCTGTTGTGGTGGCCTGAGTCATAAGGCACTCTGCATTAGAGGTAAGGATCAAGTTTCTTCGTCAGTAGCTCAAAAACCAACGTAAATTCCAGTTCGATACTAGTGTTCGTCGGAATACTTAAATATAAGCCTCTGGCTTGGGAGACCTGTCTCTTCGACGTAAAATAATAATACTTTTTAATAATTTATTGTAATAAGTAATATACAGGATTACAGTATATTGAACAGCCAAAGCCAGAGGCTTATATGGCACAGGGTCAGGGCATAATCTAGATGTGGAAGGATGTACAAGATGGTATAACAACAAATTATCATACAGGACATGGATCAAAACAAATTACAGCAAACAGATAAATATTATTTAGTTGGCTTCCAGATATTTTTGTAGACGTAATATCCACGAACAGCTCATGAAAACACAAACTTCTCCATGTTCTTTTCACTTCAGAACTCAACGAGAGCATAAGCGCAAGAAATAGAATATATTTATCATGGGTTACGTAACTAGCGCATATAGTGCGCAGGAATGTAAGTGTTGTGTTAGGGAGGGAACCAGGGTTCATTAGCGGGACGCTAATATATATAGTAGAACAGTTGATGTTAATCATTCACGTCCAACGCTCTTCGCGGCGTGTTCTAAAAAATGTCATCGGATCCTAAACGGCCAGAAGACGTGTCATATGAAGGTCCCGCTGCAGAAGAGCTGCCGGAACATAGAGAACCAATTGACTTCGCAGTCTCGTTCCAGCTTTTCAAAACATATCTTGATCAGAAATTGGTTGTTCTCAAAGAGGATTTCAAAGACGATGCCTGAGATCTCGATTGCTAAGAAACTGAAAGAGTTCTCAGAAGTTACCTTCAAATACGAAGGTAACAAACAACAACACAAATTTAACAGTACTCTAGCGGAACAAGTTTCAGCAGCTAAGAATGCCCTAGAACGGAAAAAGACGGCCCAAGTAGCCAAATGCCTAGAAGAACTAGAAAAGTTAATTAAGAAGAGGAACAAACTCATCAGGTTGGCTGACAAATCACCCGCCGGCTGGGATTTAGTTAATGAATACCTATCGGATGAGTTAGCTAGCGGATCAGAGGACGAGAAGAGAATCAAAAAGGCTGAACAAGCAGCCTTAACAAAGAAGAACCAGAAGCAGCGTGAACGAGCCAAGCCAAACAGGCCATACAACAGCTTTTCCTTCTACGAGTACCAACTCATCGGCAGTTCACCATTCTCCTACCAGTATCTTCCCGGAAGAGCCAATTACAAGGCCCCGTCTCAACGTTTTGGAGCCCGCGCCGTCAGACATCTGTTTTGCCTGTGGCCTCCAAGGGCATTGTAGGGTAGACTGCAGAAGGCAACCTAACTCAGCGAACCCAGGGGCTTCTACTTCTCGACGACCTACCCCTGGAGGTAATCACTGAAACAACGATTGTGAGGTATTAATCAGAACATTGTTACTATGGAACCATTAATAGATACGCTAGATTACTTTAGACAAGTTAATGATAACTTAGAAGTAAGCTATCACCACGATAATTATCTCTTCGAGTCCGAGCAAAACGCTCATCCACCTATTTTAAAAGTAGACTAAAAGCTCATCTCCCCTACTGGGAATCTATTACTACTAAGAGCTTCATTATTGATACGATCAGTCACGGTTATCGCATCGGACTTATCTAGCTAATAATCAATCTGCATTAGATCAAGCCGAATTTGTTGAGATGGCAATTATAGAGCTAGTTCAGAACATTGCCGTTCTCGAACTACCTTTCATTCCGCACGTTGTTAATCCCTTATCGGTGTCGATTCAGTCGTCCGGTAAGAAGAGGCTCATTTTAGACCTGCGTCACGTAAATCAATGTGTCTGGAAACAGAAATTAAAGTTTGAAGACTGGCGTGTTTTATTACCGTCTCTCTCAAAAGGGGGATTCCTCTTTAATTTTGATTTTAAGTCTGGTTACCACCATGTAGAGATCTTTCAAGAGTGTCAGACGTTTCTAGGTTTTTCTTGGAATTTCCATGGGGTCACAAAGTATTTTTGCTTTACCGTGCTTCCCTTCGGTCTCAGCTCGGCCCCATATATTTTTGGAGATTAAACGGCGTTAAGATAGTTGTTTATCTAGATGACGGGTGTGGCACCTCGGATTCCCTCAATGTTGCTCGTTGACATTCTCTTTTTGTTAAGTATTCTCTTAGACTTGCTCCAAGTCGAACTCGCTGAGTCACTGGGTAAGCGATTACTGGGTCAAAAAGCGAGCGTGAGAATCGAAGCGAGAGGCGAGTTCGACTTGTTTCACTTGCAGGAAATTGAATAGGGGATTATGTTTTGGCGCGAAAACACATTTCAGGGACGGAGCTTACATTTCGCGCCTTTGACAAACTCTTTCTGAGTACAATCAAATTGTAAATACCACATCCACGGTCGACTGACTTGACACGTCAACGTACAATGCCTGAAGAATTGAGGCTTTGTGATTGGGTAAATCTAGTATGCCATAAGCCACGCCTCCGGTCGAAAAATCAACCGGTAAATTTGGCGCGCTGCAAGTGGGAAAAGTCCCTCGTGCGGGTGGCTAAGAAGGACTTTGAGAAAGTCTAGTATTCTCTGAGCGACACGGGGTTCGTAATCAATAGCAGTAAATCCACCTGGGACCCTACTCAGTCTCTAGTTTGGTTGGGTCTTGAATGAAATCTAGTTTCTGGGTCTTTCGTTATTACTTAGTACAGTTAACAAATCGCACACATTTTGCCATTGTCTGAACTCGTATTGATCATAGAAATGACGCCATAAAATGTTCAAAACTCAAGTGGAACAACGAGCCTAGTTTTTTTACAACGACGAAGCACTCGTAGCTTCAAATGAGTGCGTAATAAACTGCTTTCGAGTCGAAAAAGGCCATTGAAAGTCAAAACGTAAACACTTCTAATTACCATTGCCGAGAGAAAGCTTTCTTTGAATGGCAATTTGGTTCACCGATTAACTTCTGTAATTGATGGAATGCATGTAAAATCCTTTCTTTTTATTCTGGATCAGAAAAGTTATTGTTATATAATTCAAAACTTCTGAGCTCTGAGAGAACTTGTCTAGTCACAAAGTCTAACTACAAATTCGCCGAAACTTTCTCCACTCAAGAGAAAACTCTCATTTTGCCAAATGGCACACTACAAAGAAGTTTGACTCACCGATTAACTTCTCCTAGTAATAAAATGCTTGTGAAATCCTCACTTTCTTGTTTTTGGAAGCGAAGTTATTAAACATCCATTTGAATTCACAAACCTCGCCGTGAAAGCACTTTGCAAAGCTACCACGACTTGTGAGTGACGTCATTTTCATTGTATGTACTTATTTTGCATATAACGGAGAGCCAATCAGAAAGCGAGAAAATTGGATGTTGTTGTAAAACACTGTATGTCACAGCTCGAGATTGTGTGACAGTGACAGGGCACATTATGGCTATGTCTCCTGTGATAGGTAAGCTTACGTGTCTAAAAACCAGACATCTCTATAGAGTCTAGGTCGTCCTGGAATCACCGTTTTAATATTGGAATCCATAACGATGCATTAGCAGAAATATTTTTCTGGAAGAGTAATATCGTAGATCTTAACCTGAAGAAAATATGTGGTTATAACATTCCTATGGTTTTATCCTATTCGGATGCCAGTAGCGTAGCCTGCGGGGCTTTCTTAGTCGGCACCAATGCTATTTGCCATCGTACGTGGAACGAGAATGAGGCGAGACAAAGTTTCACATGGAGAGAACTCACAGCCATTTATTTTTCGTTGTTCTCTTTCACATCGCTGAAAACAGAGACGTCCATTAGGTGTCATTCTGACAACCAGGCCGCAGTACGTATTATAGAAATAGGGAGTCCAAAACCAGAATTACATGCCATCGCACTTGATATCTTTATGTTCTGTAGAGACAACAGTATAAGTTTGAGTCCCGAGTGGATTCCACGTGACCTCAATTCCTTTGCTGACGAGATCAGCAAGACGATTGACTATGACGATTGGGTTACCACACTCGAGTTTTTTACGTACCTTATAGATTCCCGTTGGGGGCCCCATACGATTGACAGATTTGCTAATTCAATCAATTCTCATTTACCGCTGTTTAATTCTCAGTTTTACATGCCCAGCACCGAGACTGTCGATGTTTTTTCTGTTTCTTGGGAGGGGGAGAATAATTGGCTAGTCCCTCCTTTACACTGCGTTATAGAGAGTTATACAACACTTCATAGCAAGTCATGCGACTGGGACTCTCGTAGTACCTTACTGGCCATCCAGTGCTTTTTGGCCTTTCCTTTTTCGCGATGCTTATAGTTGTCAACCCTATGTAATTGGTAAAATTGAGTTCCCAGGTTCCACAGGGATTTTCATTCTAGGTAATTTCAAGGACTCACTCATTGGGTCCGAAAACATGACGAAATTATTCAGTTACTGTTTACGCGTTTCGGCCTTCCCTCATCCAGTCTGTCAGACCTGCGTTTTCTTACTCTATGTGTTCTAGGATACACTGTTTTTTTGCGCTTCAGTGAATTAGTCAATTTACAACGTTGTGACTTTACATTTGAGAAATTCTTTGAGAGTTTTCATAGAACACAGTAAAACCGATATGTATAGGGATGGTGTTTGGGTAGTGATCGCCCAAACCCACAAAACCACTTGTCCGGTCACCTTATGTCTTAGATACTTTAGTATGGGAGGCTTTGCCCCGGATTCAGAAGAGTACATTTTTCGCCCAATGTCATATTTCAGCAGAGAAGATTGTTATAAGTTTCGAAACCTCTCTCAGTTATCTTATTCCAGAGCTAGGGGAATTGTTTTAAAGCGTTTGAGTCGATCGGCCTCGAGAAAAGGACTACGGGTTACATAGCCTAAGGCAGATGGCGCTTCCGCGGCAGCTAACTCGAATATCAACGACAGATTATTCAAAATACGTGGCCGCTGGAAATCAGAAAACGCCAAAGACGGGTACATAAAAGATAACATTGAATCGCTTTTATCTGTTTCCAGATCATTGGGTATTTAATGTTTTCTCTTCCCGTTCTTTTTATACGTACGCGTCACGTGTGGACACACTCCTATAAGTCTGTTGAGTATTACATGATAAATGCTATATATTCGGTTGAGCGGGGGAGCGAATTAGAATAACTGGTTTGTTTGCTGGTTTTTCAGTCTGAAAATGGGGTATAACTGTCTAATTTACTGACACTTTATTTTAAGTTCTTATCTCATTCATTAGCTAATGTAGAATTGGATCCTTGTCATATTCACAAAAGTCAATTCTGGAATCTTTAAAATCAACAAAAACCGACTGTGAGAAAACAGATTAGTAATTTTTTTAATGACAATAACGAACACAATAAAACATTTTTTAACCAATCAGCGCAACTTATTTTCGATCATACCCTACTGTGTAAATATTACCGGTAAACAACTGTAATGATCACTCTAAAATCAGCTTTTAACAGATATACTAGTTCACATGCAATCGAATCCCTTAATCTTGTTTTTAGTAGTGATATTTATATTTATAATGTTCTGCAGAATCCTGATAAGTTTGATGACAGAGACTCTCATCTTATGCTGACCTCTCCAACTTCTAATTATTATTCTTTGTCTAAGTTCAGCCAGCTTCTAAACACATTGAATCAAGATAGCCTTACGCTGCTCCACTGTAATATCAGAAGTCTGCCTAATAACGTATCCCTCCTGATTATACTCTCTGAATAGTAAACATGTTGTGTTAGCTATAACCGAAACAAAGCTAAATACCCGCACTGTAACCAACATTGACATATCTTGCTACGATTTGTTTCATACTGATTCTCTAACTATGGCTGGAGGTGCTGGTCTTTACATATCTAAAGGTCTCCAGACCCGATTTAAAATTTATAATGCCACTAGTGGAATCATGCTGGTCAGAAATTGTCACTGGTAATTGAAAACCAAATATAATAGTTGGATGCATCTACCAGCATTTACAGGAATTTACATTAGAATTAGAGAATTTGATCAAACAATTAAATCAGCTGAAACATCAGGTTTACATAACGGTTGACATGAATATTGATTTTCTTAAATACAATCATCACACTAATACAGAAGAGTACTTAAACATGTTATACTTAAATAATTTACTTCCTTTAATAACCAAACCAACAAGACTTACTGATTACTCCTTTACACTTATTGATCATATTTACGCTAATACTTCCATTGAAAATATTACTGCTGGCATTGTACTAGTTGACATATCAGACCATCTTCCTGTGTTTTGTATTTGCAATACTTCAAGCAATAGAATTAAGAGAAAAATATTCCTTAGAGACTATAGTAACTTTGAGCAATCTAAATTTATAAATGATCTAAAATTAGGCAATTGGGCTAAAATATTTAGCAATTCCACAGATCTTCATGAATCAACTGCAGAATGTATTAGCACTATAGATCAAATTATTGACAAGCATGCTCCAAAACAACAAGCATCTTTGAATAAAATGAAACAACTAGCCAAGCCCTGGATCACAAAAGGCCTTTTGACTTCAATAAAAGTAAAGTAAAACATGTACCACTCACACTTTTTATGTAAGAACTCCGTGAAGGTCTCGCAGTATAAAGTATATTCAAACCTAAAAACTAAGACAAAGAATGAGTATTACAATTACAGTCAACAGTTTCATCTATACAAAGACAATTTAAAAAAATACTTGAAAGTTTATAGGTAAACTTATAAAAAGTAAAAGTAAAGGCCAATCCTCTCCTTCAAGAATCTTACAAAACAGCAAATTATTTTCCAAGCAATCTAACATTGTTGAGCAATTTAATCAACACTTTGTGAGCGTAGGCCCAAATCTAGCAAGCCTTATTGAAAATACTAATGATGATCCCACTAAGTATATCAATAACCCCCTAGTCTCTAGCTTTTATTTGTCATCTGTTTCTGAAGAAAAAGTCTGCCAACTGTTCTCTGAATTAAAAGTAAATAGGTCATCACTTGATATACCAAACAAAATGATAAAAATAGCATGAAGGCCCCCTCCTCAATACCATTTACATTTATTTTTAACCAGTCAATATCCACGGGCATAGTTCCTTATGGATTTAAAGTGTCAAAACAAAAGTGATACAGTAACAGACCCAAACAATTATAGGCCCATATCAACACTTTCACCATTCAGCAAGACACTGCAAAGAATTATATATGATCAGCTGATTTTTTTCATAGAGAAACATTATTTAAATACCAGTTTGGGTTTAGAAAGGGATAATCAACTCAATAAGCTATATTATAAATAACTGACAATTTACAAACTTCAATTGATGATTTATCTAAAGCTTTTGACACAGTTAACCATAATATCCCTTTAGCTAAACTATATAAATATGGAATACGAGGTAAACCACTGGTTCAATAGAGTTCAATATATTCAAATCGGAACTGATAAATCTAGCCTCCTAGAAATTACGTGCGGAATCCCTCACAGATCAACGCTAGGCCCTCTACTCTTTTTACTTTACATTGATGATATGGCTAACTCTTCTTCTAAATTACCCTTCCGTATGTTTGCTGATGATGCAAATATATTCTATGCAAGTAAAGATCCCAAGGAACTTGAATTGATTATGAACACTGAATTGAAAAAAGTCCTTGAGTATTGTGCCACCAACAAATTATATGTAAACATGAAAAAAAAAAAATTTCATGCTGATAACTTCTACGAAAAAAGAGATACCTATGAACATCCTTAAAGCAACTTTATTACATACTTACCTATCCTTACTTAAGCTATGGGGCCATGAGCTGGGGCAATACATATCCAACTAATTTAATTAAACTGCACAAAGCAAAATAAGTGTATTCGAAGTATTTTCTTTGCCAAAAATAGAGAGTTTCCAAGTAGTTATTACAAGATCCTTAATATTCTTAACTTTGATAATATTGTAAAATTAAAAATTGCCACTTTTGCTCACGAACTCTACAACTGTCCCTCTACTACCTCCCCCCCTCCCCCCCCCCCCCCCCCCCCCCCCCCGATCTCATTAACAAGCTTTCATGGATACAATACTAGATACTCAGCCAGAAGTAAGTTCTATCGCCCAAAAGTCAGAACAAACTTTGGAAAATTTACTATAAAATTTACAGCTTCAAAAATTAGGGAAACTGTTCCTACTAATTTTAAACAACTATCAAACCTCAACTTCAAAAAACATTATAAAGTCTATCTTCTCTGTAATCAGATATAGTCTTTCTCTGATAATATTCTAATATCTTAATTTTCTTTAATAAATGCCTTATCATATCAACATACAAAGATATAATTACCGTATGTTTCATATCAACCATTATCATTATTATCCATTATCATTATTATCCATTATCATTGTAATTATAAATTATCATTATTATTATTAGCCTATTATAATAACTTAATTCCCAAGAACTATATGTAGTCTATAATTAGATTGTTTACTTTTCTGTCATTCTCCTCTTTTTCTTTTATTCTCTCTCTCTCTCTCTCTGGTTATCTTAATTCCTTTGTAATTCCTTTTCTTAAATACACATGCTTATTCGTATACTAGCCTAACTTCTCTCCTCGCCACTCCATATATTCATGCCTCAACTATGACATTCAAATCTCCTTCTCTTCACCTACTCATATGTATTCAGTAGCCAACTCGAAAGCTATATGCTACTTTGGCTTCTATGCACAATTAATTTTCCTCAAATATATACTTTTATTATTTATTATTATGTTATACTTCTACCTTCAATATTCTCCCACCTTAATATTGTAAATAATGAGGAAGTGCTAAAATACATTTGAACGTGAACTTGTCGTAAATAGGTTCTCCTAGGGTGTCATACATGACCACATTTTAGTTGAAAGTTGCTGCCTATGCTGTGGATCATAGAAGCCGCGCTGCTGGGACGAAATTCGCTGTTGTTGAAAGTAGTGTTCGCAGGTCGACAGCCTGAAGCTGAAGTGTGCAAACTGTTATGGCACAGCATTTTTCCCGAGCTGGATAAAGAACTCGCCAGTTCGATTACTGAGAAATGCCAAGGAGGTGCTGTTGCTTCTACGACTGTCATATGCGTAAGGCCAAACCTCACGGAAATGTGGAATCGGAAGAGGGAAAATTTACAGCATCTAAATGTTGGTTACTGCTTTATGCAACGACACAGATTCTCAGTTAGACACTGCACAACTGTTGCCCTGAAGCTTCCGAAAGACTATGAAGACAAGCTGACAAGTTTCGACAGGTTTATTATTGCTAAGAGAAAGCAACACAAATTTGAGCTGAGACATTGGCAGTGCGGATCGGACACGACTGACATCTAACGTTGTGACAAATAGTGCCCCGATTGTGACAACAGGACATGACAAGGACAGAGATGCTGACTGGCTTAGGAGTAGGAATGAAACTTCCACCTTATGTAGTCTTCAAACGCAAGATGCTACAAGAAAAAATGGTCTTCCCTAAAGGGCTTGGCATGAGGTGTCAAGAAATAGGATGGATGAACGAGGAATTGGTGAAGGATGGTCTCAACACTGTGTGGTGCAAAGTCGGCGGTTTAAGTCACCAGAAATGTATGCTGGCAAGTACGAAAGCCGAGAAGGGCCACTCACTTCCGAGTTGTATTTTTGACTTCCGAGTTTAAAACTTCCTAGTTGAAAACAATCGTTTAGTTTGGATGTTATGTATAAATGCAGATGATGTCTAAACGTATGCATGATCCTTTCCCGGTGGACATTGTGTTGGATGTTATACTTGGCCAACAATGCGTCCTTGCTTAGCTGGGACAAGGGATTCAAGAACACAGGATTGAATGTATTTCATTTATTTTGATTAAAGGCCGCGCAACATTAAACTTTTTTTTGCTTTCTGCATTGGTCAGATTTTTCCTTAGCAAGACCACGTCCTGCGCAAGATATTAGGGAACTTAAGCACCAGACGTTTTTGAGGCGACGGCGACGTGAGGCACCGAGAAAGACTGGGGAGAGAACGAGGTTGTTCACGCCAAAATATATACTGAAATTGATACTTTTTATCTTGGAACAGATTTTGGAACATAAAACACTCGGTAAATTGCTCCCATAATAACAATAAACCATTGAATCGATCGCGTAATGTCTGGCCTGAGTCTCTACCGAACTGTAACTAAGAAAAAATCGACCTTAAACTTAGTTCTTTGCACCCAAATTATATTCAGGAAAGGGACCAAACCTAAAAAACATCGGCGATAAAATAATTTACTTTAAAGGAAGTCAATTCCAAGAAGAAACTCCGTTGTCAATGTAATGTTTGTGAAAAGCGTGAAGTTTCACGGCAGCTTTGTTGAATACCCAGATTTAAATTCGAACCCGAAATGGGAAATGTTGGAGTCACGTTCTCGAATATAACCACCGAATCAATATATTAAAGACGGTAGCAATCAAGGTAACGACATGACAATGTGCCAAACCTGGCACGGTTTATCTTATTACGAGAAACCCAACACCGATTACTTGGTCACAAACTTTCCCAAGCCATTTCGGTTTTTCAGCTGGTCGGGTTAGCTTCTCAAGGTAAATTTATCAAATCAAAACTTTGTCACACAAGGTTTCGCCTTTCGCCCCTCAAATCGCCAGCAACACAGGGCGATCGCCTTTATCACTTATGCACTTTAACCAAATGGTAATAGACGTTACCAGGCTGGTAAGCGGTACTTGTTTAGACCACATATATGCTAATAAGAGCCAGCATATTTTTAATGTGTCGGTCTATAATTACGCTCTTTCAGATCACTTGCCCATCTTTGCTGTGCGGCGCTACTTTAAACAATCAAATCAAACGCATATGCACAATACGATATCATACCGTGACATAAAGAAAATAGATGATGGAGCATTGAAGTCCACTCTAGTGAACTGCCCATGGGACAGTTTTTATTTTTGATGATGCTAACGATTCTCTGGCCGCTTGGGAAAAAATATTTCCAAGTGGTTAACTTGCACACGCCAGCGAAACACAACCATGTTTCTAAAGTTAGTCAACCGCGTTGGCTAACTTGTGCGATTTTAGACTAACTAAACTAAAAGAACGCGATAATCTTCTAATAAAGGCGAAAAGGAGTAACACCGCTGACGCCTGGAAACTTTATCGTAGCGCAAGAAATCGTGCCTCCAATATGATTGAGAAAGCGAAGATAAATTATTTCAAGTCATCATTTCGGAACACTAAAGGAGATTCAAAGTCTATTTGGAGGTTAATCAAATCCCTAGGCGGTAACAAAACAACGTACCACCAACCTGAATTTTTGCCTGTTTGGTCATCAACACTAGTGTTGAGATGACAGATTGTTTTCAACATTCATTTTACTACTGTTGCGTTATTAAAGATTTTGACTTCGATAAATTGAGTCAGTTTGTTGGAACACGGCTTGGCTCTGATGACATACAGTCCACTCTAACACAGATCAAGGCTGAGAAGGTCGCAGTATACTTGTCAAAAATATCGCCCAACAAAGCGACTGGAGTTGATGGTGTTAGCTTTGCACTCCTGAAAATTGGGCTTAAAGAGGTGGCACCATCAATAGCAAAGCTGATCAATCTCTCCTTTGCAACAGAGCGGTTTCCAGAGCAATGGAAAACTGCGAGGGTGACCGCGCCTCATGAGGCTGGTGAACTGTCTGACGTTAACAACTACTGCCCAATATCGGTACTTCCTGTGCTTTCTAAAGTCATCGAAAGGCACGTGCATGACTGTTTATCTAACTATCTTTCAGATTATAATCTCATATACACCAATCAATAAGGGTTTAGGGGGAAAATCAGTACCGAGACAGCACTTACCCACATAGTAGATTCTCTGTTATTCAGTCTGGACAAGAATCAAGTAACCGGCATGGTAATGGTTGATTATAGAAAAGCATTCGACATGGTTGACCACTTAACTCTCCTTAAAAAACTTAAAGTGTATAGGCTGGATTCTAACGCCCTTTCCTGGTTCAGGTCTTATCTTACTGATCGCAAACAGCTGGTTATATTCAAGGGTCAATCATCAACCACTAAAACTGTCACAACAGGTGTGCCTCATGATCAATTCTAGGTCCCCTACTCTTTGTGATGTTTATTAATGATCTGCCTTTGTACATAAATACAAAGGTAGATCTGTTTGCTGACGACACAACGCTTTTAGTGTCTGCTGATTATACGTGCATTAACGAGCTGAATGTATCCAATGTTGATGACTGGGCCACTGCTAACAAGTTACCGCTGAACTCTTCAAAGACCAAAACCATATTAATCAGTGGCAAGCGTTTGAAGGCTAAGCTTACTACTTCATATTGAACAGGTCGATCATGTTAAGTTACTGGGTCTTGAACTGGATGCGGATCTAAGTTTCGATAATCATGTAGAATCTTTGTCTAAGAAAATATAAAGTCGTATTGGAATACTAAATAGGATTAAATCCTATCTTCCTAGAGTCATACGAGTGTTATTCTACAACGCTATGATAAAGCCTCTTATGTTGTACTGCTGTATTTCATGTACGAGTTGCAAAAAGGACAATATAATAGGATATTTAGACTGCAGAAGCGCTGCTCCAGAGTTATTTTGGACGCAGAACCACGCCATTCTACGGTAGACCTATTTAATAAGCTTGGTTGGCTACCATTTTATTTAGAAACTGATAGTAAAAGGTGCCTACTTGCATATAAACGCATAATCGGTGAAACGCCAGATTACATTAATAGCATGCTAAGGATTAACAGCGAGCAGCACAGTAGAAGAACTCGAAGTGCTCATCTTAGCTTTGTAACACCGCGCTATGTTAGGGAAAGGGAGGCTGGTCGCTCTTTTACAGTCATGGCCTCTAAACTTTGGAATAACTTGCCAATTAATCCAAGATCCTCTGCATCGATCAATGCCTTTAAAAGAAGTCTGTATAAGCACTTTCGATTCGGTCCTTTCAAGTTAAATTTAATCAGCTGGCTACTTTTCAAAATATTCAATCTTAATTACGTATTTAGTCTAAGGGTGTTATTAGCTATGCTAAGTCATTAGTTCTAGTAGTTATGTTAATATTTAGTCTCCGATTAGTTATGAATTTTAATTGTAATATAAGGTATTATTACTACATATTAGTTTTAGAATTTTACTTTTTATAATTTTTAGAATATTTGTATGAGGGCCAAGGGGGTTATTAGTGCTTTGCACTATTTAGTGTTACCCTCGATATATAAAGTTGGATTGATTGATTGATTGAACAGATTCACCACTCCTCATGAAATAGCGTACTTCAACTTCAAAACAGAGTGAATGCGGTGCAATTAAACCAGAAATGCTACCAAGTGGAAATAGCGCAGAAGTCGAGCCAAAGAGCCTTGTCTTTCCAATTCCCCCGAACAGTGGTAGTTCAGAATTTAATTCAAAAGTGCTGTAAGTGACTGGAAAGCTTCCAAACAAGAATTGACTAATAAGCTTCAGGGTCTTTGTGACAGTAAACTTGTTATCGAAACGCATGTCCGAGAACTTGAGCTGGATGTGATTGAGGCACAACGTGTCGGCAGCACAATCTGTGGAAACTGTCATATCCGTGGCCACAGAGCCGTAGGAAACCATGGGAATGATTTATGTAAAGCACCACCATACACTTCATACTACATTTGTGGTCAGAAGAAAACACATTTAGAGGAGATGAAAAATCAGCTCAAAGACATTAATAAGGACATTGACATTGATGGAAAAGTAAAATTTAGATTCCTTTCAGTCCAAGAGTATCTCAGCATTGTCGTCAGCTGTGACCCCACGATTACTAAAAGCGTGTGGAGAGAAATATTCATTGAAAACGGCAGCAGGAAAACTAGAGCTACAGAAAGACATTGCTACATTGAGATTAGCAAGATTCCCCCAAGTTAAGAAAACGACTGAGAACTGTTGACATCATTATTAGAGAAGCAGAGAGAAAACATGAATGAAATAAATGTCCCAGTAAATGTTCGGGTGAATGCGAATGGAAATCAAATGGAGATTACATTGGCCGTTTCACCTTTGCGAACTCACTGAAGAAAGAAAAGGTCAAGATCTAGAAGTACTATAGTTCCAATTCTAGTTCCAGTGAAAACAGTTCGTCGGATTCTTCTATTGAGAGAAAGCATAAGCATCGAAAAAAGAGATCTGATCGTCGTAAGAGGAAGTCCGCAGAAAAAGGAAGAAGTCTAATAAAAGAAAAACAGTATACAGCACTAATTCCCGAGTGACATGATTGAAGCAGTTTGAGGCGCTGCAAAGCACAATGTAAATACGTTTATAAAATTGATTCAGTTGTTTATATAAGCTACGTTGTGTTTGGAGAGAACTTTGGCTTAGGACTTTAACTTATTTTATTCTTTCAATTGTAGAATAATGGGTTTGGTACGTTTGTTTACAATTAAATAATTATATTTAGTATATCCCACACCAGTGAATATCACTTTTCATGCGCTCTGATTGGCTACTCAAACAGTGAATATGATAACATATTCACTGATTTGTAGCTTGGAGACAATATGGCTTCCAGGTTTGCTGCCGTCTCGGAGGCAGAAAGTTTGGCTATAAACGAAGCAGCTGTATGCATTAACACAAAATAGCAACGAAATTCGGTTTAGCCGTGTTTTTACAAGTAGGTTTTACAATTTCCCACAACTTTACTAAAGCAAACCATTACAAAATGTTGTTTACAAATTTTGTGTTATGCGAAAACATTGAAAGTTAGTTTGGAAATGTTTTGCAGAATGGTTCCAACTACAAGTTTTACAACTCCTTTTGAAGAAATGTTACCGTTACCACTAAATAAGCGTCTTCAAAGTTTTATTTGTCGGCAAAAAAATGCGACAGGAATTTTTACAACAAGACATCGCTTACCTGGATTCGTGCAGTGTTGGAACGTTACTTAAGAAGTCATCCACTAAGTAAACCTTTTTCTATTATTGGAGACAGCCAGTTTACCGAAGCAAATCAAACTCTCAGCAATTTTTTGAAACCCCTCAGCAGGAATGGCAATATTGCTCCAACTGTATACAAACAACCATTGACGAAGGAAATTGTTGCGATGCTGTAGGAGGAAGGCGAGCTCGTCGAGATGGACACACTCCAGCCGCACAAATTACAGCAAACGGCATGGTTTTTCATGTCTGTTTCTCGGCAAGAGAAAACCAACAAATTGATGAAGAACAAGAAGCTGCACGCAGCTTGAACTCTGGCGTATCTTTTTAATACAGACGATCTCAAATACCTGCGTGTTTTTTTATATTACTACGCATAATCAGACGCACACACAGTTGATCTCATCTAACACTCCATAGGAGTCAGAACACGAGCGACTTAAAGTAAGCCAGGGTACCCTAGGATAACAAAGGTAGCCCAAAAATACTAGGATCCAAATGAATCAGCACACAGTGGGCACGGCGGTTCATAATTTAATTAACAAAACATTATAAAAGTTGGTTGAAATTACTTGGAATAACATTTCAAGACAAACCCTGTAACTGGGACCTCCATATAGATAACCTACTATGTAAAGCTAACAGCCGACTGTACATTCTTAGAGTTTGTAAATATTATGGATACTCTGTGGACCAACTGACCAAACTATTTGACTCTGTTATAATGTCCTTATTTGGTATTGAAGTATGGGCTCTGCTTATCAGAACAAATACCTTGAACGGTATTTGTAAACTTGTAAATACCTTGGACGGTATTTGTAAACGGATGTTTCGGTGTGGCTATACTATTAAAAGCATAATTATATCTGATGTAATTAATTAATGTCGAAACGAATCATTTATGATCCTAAGCATGCCCTGTATGAGCTCATGCCACCTAAGAGAGGGAGAATCCTTCGAGAGTGTGGGCACCAGTTTATTCTTCCCAAAGTCAGGACTGAAAGATTTAAAATATCGTTTTCTAACAGATGTCTTTTTCAATTAATATAACAACAATTGTTATTAGCAGAATATTTGTGGCAATTATTATTATATTTTACATTACAATACATTTATTTATCGAGTTATTATTTACATAGTTCTATTCTACATTATTATATATAAAATATCATTATTACATGTATACTCACACGTCTGATGTGTAGTATTAATAAAGACTTATTATTATCATAATAATAATAACAATAAATAATTAACAAAAAATATATATAATAATAATAATATATAATTATATTGGTTTTATCATCTTAGTTATTTCGGGTTACCTGTGTTATCAGTGCGGTACCCTTTTTTGTATTTTCGGGCTACCTGTGTCATTCTAGCTTGGCTTAGTTTTGTCGAGTTGTGTGTTTTATTTAAGGTCCCTCTCGTTGTATTTTCAGGCTACCTGTGTTCACATCGTTATTAGCATGCACACAGCCAGATCATTGTTAGTACACACGCATAATCAGTCTGCACGCACAGTCGCATCACGTACCAGCACCAGAGTAACAAGAAGCTGCACGCACCTGAAATCAACCCAATGTCTATGCAAAGATGTAATCGAAATAAATAAATTGTGATATTTAATGTTACTATGTTACGCGTCTGTGAAGAGAAAATCTCAAACCTTCCTCACAGGCTCCGCCCAGACGACTCATGTGTGGTATTTTGTGACGTCAATTCCCGACATTGAAAAGTTGGACTAACGCTCCTAATTGCGAACCATTGTGTTTTCTTTGTGCTGGATTTATCAGCGGAGAATTGAACTTTGAAACTATTCACAACACTCGTAATGAGATGCGAAAGTGAGATAAGGTAAAAATAATGCTTTATTAATGCCTGGCGTGCATATGCACGTGGGTCACGAGATAGGGATGGTAATAAATACGAGGGAAACTCTTGATTCTCGCTCAGTTCCTTTTCAGCGGGTACTCAAGCCAGAGAAGAACGGTCTCTGGGTGGACTGCGAACAGCACCAATTTGGAAATGGCGGATAATCAGGTACGGTTTCCTAGAGCTATACCACAAGATCCAGTTCCACCGGTGCAGGTGCAACGACCTCGGCGAGGGCCACAAGGTCAAGTATTACAAGCTCAACTGCCACAAGGTCAAGCGCCACAAGCCCAAGAGCTTCCAATTCAAGCGCCGCGTGTTCAAGCGCCACAAGTTCAACAGCCCCAAGTTCAAGGACAAGATGTGCAAGCGCCACAAGCTCATGTTCTCGGTACCATGGTTCGAGTGAAGTTCATAGTAGTGTTTTATTGTTATTCTGGCAATTTATTTAGCGTATCGTGCCGGCTTCATCGTTATTTCCTAATCTTAGCATACTTTTCGCTAGCTTATTGTGAAAGGATTCCCCCGGCGACATAGGTCGAGTGATGATCACCAATGAGTGTTCAATAGCTATTGTATAAATCATGATGTGGTTCGCGTCGGCTTATTTGTGAAATGATTCTCTCGACGGGTTGGTTCGAGTGATGATCACTAATGAGTGTTGAATAGCTATTATACTACAGTCTTGGCGTGGTTTCGCCTGCTTATTATGAAAGGATTCTCTCGGCGAGATGGTTCGAGTGATGATCATTAATAAGTGTTGAATAGCTATTGTACTACAGTCTCGGCGTAGTCTTGACTGCTGACCGTGAGACGATTTTCTCGGCGGAAAGGTTGAAGTGGACATGCTGACATGAGAGTCTCGGGGGTGTCACGGTCGTTTATTTGACTCGAATTTATTAATAGGGGCATACTGATATATGAATGAGAATAACAGTACCCATGTATGCGAACGAAGAATCAATAAATTATTTAGATTGTGACCGCATAACGATAAAACAACCCCAGAATGGAGATAGCTACTGTCATACTTGACATAGCAATGCCTTACTGATCCAAATAGGTACAGGCTCTGACAGCGAATTATGAAGATCTGAAGAAGACAATGGATGCATTGACAAAACCTTCTGTGGAGGGGATACTCAGACGTATCATGGCCTTGGCGTCTCGCCCAACGGCTGACTTCAGTAGGTATGAAGCACTCGACTTGGTCGACTCACTTTAGAACGCGGCCCATGACGGAAAACATGAGAAGAAAAATTATTATCGTCTGGTATATGAAACCCTGTGAGGTAAAATGGATAACTCAGACGAACAGTTCCAGCAGTTCCTTCTTCCCCTTCTAGGGGATAAGGACCACGAGAAGGTACTTGACCTGGTAGCAAATAACGCCCGAAAAAAAACGGCCGAAGCGATAAGGAAAAACCTAGTTCAAGGCCGATACGACGAGGTGGGTTTTCGTCACCTAATTCCAGCCAGAGTGTTTCTATTGCTACAAGGTAGAACACTTTCGGGCCCAGTGTCAGAAGAGGATGAGAGATCTGCTTGGGAGACCAACTTATCGTGGGAACGCCACGCGATTCACGGGAACTCCGAGGCAATAGACAGGCCTAGTGGTATACGGAGAATAAACGAGAAATAATAGCAGACGTATGATAATAAAGTGAACTCAGATGAAATGGAATATGTGTGTGTCATTGCATTACTATGATTATTTCTTGTTTCTCTATTTATTTGTTTCTCTATTTTGTTTTCGATACTCTAGCGTCGGAGAGAGTTGGCAGTTTTGAAAAAGAGTCCCTAAACAAACTCCCCCAGTTTACTGGGTCAGAACTGTCACCCCTCTACTGACAATGGGTTCCCCATTATCTTTTTCGTTATTTAATCCTGTCTTATAATTCATAGACGATGGCACAAAAACTAACTTGGGACTGGGAGCACGATATCAACTTCGATAGACAAATTAGAGAGAGTGCCACGACACATCAAAGAATTATAAGATGGATTGACTTCTCGGGGAACCCGAGTGACGTCAGTAGTGGGGTGACAGTTGATCAGGATTTTATTCACCGTGTTATTCTAGGAGAAGCTTTGGGAGACCCAAACATGTTATTATTTCGAGATCCAAATTACTATAAGGCGGGAGAATTACACGCACATTTTGAGTACTGGTTAGAAATCGTGGGTGAGGGTCCAACACCTCAACAAGCCCAGGTATTACAATGGATAAAAGAAAAGGTTTCCATCTTTCCACACTTCCACCATTTTTCAGGCTCATTCAAAGGTGAATAATACGACTCCAATCGGTCACCGAAGAACGTGTTTCCTAATAATGTGTCGTATAAATCGTGGGTGGAGTTCGTTCAGAAGATGTTACTGGACCGCCTGGAAAATGGAGCCATATCATTGTTGGGAAGGGTGGGCGAGGTATGCCCCACCTTATTTTACCTCTCACAGTAGAACCAAGCAAACCACGGTTATGCCATGTCGCGAGATTTTTGAATCTATGGATAACGGACAGGCCATTTAGATTGGACCGTCTGAGTGACCTACCACGTTATGTCTCGAAGAACTCTTTTCACACGACTCTGGATGATAAGTCGGGATACGATCATCTCCTACTAACCAGGATTATGGCTTTTTTTTGGACTTTGTACCACCTTTTCAAACATGCAACTCTCGATGAGTTCGAACGGGTTAGTCGATCTGTTCGTTAGTCAAGGTAGCTTTATCATCCAGCTTTAAGTTACATCAAAGTTTGTTTGATTTCAGAATAAATTAAGGGAGCTGTGTCAATTCCCGTGGACCCTACTTTTCTCAGAGTCGAACTTTGACCCCTAACCCACACACCTTCCAAAGGTCAAATCCACTAGTTTTCTTCAGGGTAGATAGAGCTGGTCGAGATGAACATTTTTATATATATAGGTTCTTAACCTGATGTTTTTTTAGGGGTATACATTTCGAGACAAAAAAGCCCAGTAACTGTTCTGACACCATACTTTACCTTGATATTTTTATGAAATGGAAAAAGTTCAAAATGTTTAATATTTTACCGATTTCGATGCGGTTTGCGTTATGATACTCTATTAGACTGGGAGACAAACATACTGGAAGAATAACCTGATTGGATGAAAAGAACACCCTTAATTTTCCAAAAAACCTTAAATTAGCTAGTGGTACAAAGTCCAAATCTGGTTTTCGTTAATAACTCAGCTCATATTGGTCCAAATGGAAAATGCCATACATCGTTGGAAAGATCTCGTCAATATCTATCTTTGCCAATTTTAGTTTTAAAGTTATGAGAAGTCGAATATGAAAAAACATGTATATACCCATTTTTTTATTGTTTTTCAAATTCATCCAAAATTTGTTTTGAAATATGCGTTAGAACGCGCTCGTTGAGTGCTTTAAGCTGTCCGAGAAGAAATATAATCGAATCATTTTTGGTATAAAAAAAAACCACTTGGACTTTGTACCACTTTTCATTTGTGATGTTCACATTTTCGTACATAACTCCTTAATGTAACATACAATACCGACACTCTTTGAGTATGTTATACCTACATATACGTGCCATACGTCTGGTGAATATTGTTGAATTTAATAAATAATTCAAGGCGTAGTAATTAAATGACTTCATGTCATTGGAAACGAATTGACATACTAATTATAGATTCACAATTGAGGTCAATATCTATGAAAAATACATTGCCGAAGGAGACTATCGAGTACTACACCATGTCCAAATATGAATTGCTTTGACCAAATCCCTGATTTTTAATCAACATTTGTAGTCGTGAACCATGGTACTGGGTTAGTGTTTTTTTCAAGTAGCGTTTTGAACCCCTTAATTTTATGCAAATCAAATCACATTTAGAGAGGTCGTTATGCATCGTCGTATCTATACTGTCCAGTTGAATTTTTTTGATTAGCTACTAATGCGGCGAAGTTGGATTTTTACCTCATTATAAATTCAGGTTTTATGCAAATGAGCTAATAATCAAAATGGCAGCTAATCTCCATCGCCGACATCTGTCATACAAATATTATGATGTTTGAACAAATATTGGCTAAGTTGCTATAGGGTAAATTTTCTGAGACTACCTCAAGGGAAACGGTCTAAGACAGCAAAATGTCGAAGGTTCGTTAACCATCAAAAAGATTGCCCACGGTCCCAGTTACACACCTCTGTATTCAGTTTTCGATTTGGATGAATGATATTATCACAATTTTGAGTCAAATATCGTGTTTGAGCCATGTTTGTGGCAACAGATCTCGCGATGACGTCATTTCTGAGAAAATCTGTAAGGAGTTTCTGATAGCTGTGCCATAGGGCTATTCAAAAATATCATTGCGCATCGTTAATATCTTAACGGTACTAACCCATGCCCGTTTGAAATTTCACCTTTTGAAGAGGGACTTAGAATTTTTTTCTTATAAAAAAAACTGATTTTGAGTCATGTTTGACCTAAAATAACTCCACAACTAAGCAACATACCTCCCCCTAACCTAATACCAGAAATGTACAGGAGACTCCGTTGTATGCAACCGTGCAAAGTATATTGCAAAATATCAAATTGTGACAGAGATAGAATTTTTTTAGTAATTCGATTTTCTGCATTTTTCGATACGAAAACACATTTTTTTTCACTTTTCCAACGAAAATCTTGTCCAATCAAAAATTTATAACTCCATGAATTTTCATCCAATTTCAAAACGGATTGCACCAGCGTACTAACAGAGGTCGTTGCTATCTAAATCATGTTTAACTTTTCGAAAATACTTAGAGTAACTTATGTATAAACATAAATCAAAATGTCATGTTTCATGCTCTGTTGCTAGGTAACGATTTGTTTGTGTAACATGGAACTACTAAATTCGTGCGCTGCATTCATCGCTCTATCCAACCATGAAGTAATATCTTTAGAAAGTGAAATTTCTTTTAGAAAGTTATTTTTTTCTAAAAGTTTGTTTTCAAAATTTATGAAAAAAGACAAATTCTCAATCCAGTCATTTCGAAAATTTATAACTCCATCAACTTTCATCCAATTTCAAAACGGATTGCACCATCATGTTAAGGGGTAATGTAGCTCTCTGGAACAGGTGACAAAAATCAGGAATTTTGAATCAGATATTTTGAATCTATGTCTTAACATTGATCAACTTTGAGTGACTGTTGCTAGGCAACCATTTGTTGTAATTACATGAGACCACCAAATTCCTACAGCTCCATCTTTACTGAATCCAACCATCATATTAGATTCTCAACAGCCATCTTAGAACAGATACAAAAAGTCTGGTTGAACTTAGTTGGCGTTAAGGCATTCTCGAAATTTCTCAAAAAATCACAAACTGCCAAACAAGAGAAATCAATTTTTTTTTAACTCCGTCAATTTTTATCCAATTTCAAAACTGATTTCACCATCATGTTAAGGGGTAATGTAGCTCTCTGGAACAGGTGACAAAAATCAGATATTTTGAATCAGATATTTTGAATCTATGTGTAAACATTGATCAACTTTGAGTGACTGTTGCTAGGCAACCATTTGTTGTGGTTACATGCAACCACCATATTCCAACAGGTACATCTTTGCTTAATCCAACTATCATATTGGATATTCAACGTCCATCTTAGAAAATATCTAAATATCTGTTCAAACTTAGGCACTCTCGAAGTGAAAAAATGAAATATAAAAAATTATAACTCCGTCAATTTTCATCCAATTTCAAAACAGATTGCACCATAGTATTCAGCAGTCGAGTAGCTGTCTAGAACTGGTAAAAAAAAAATGGTGGTTATGAAATATATTTTTTTAACTTTTCGAACAAGTCCAGTTAAAAAAAAAAATTCTCCCTCAATTTTTAACCAATTTCAAATCTGATTGCACCATCGTCTTCCTTGATAATGTAGCTTTCCAAAACAGGTTTTTGTTTTCTATAATACTTAGAGCTTAGGGTTAGGTTAGGTGTAAAATCTGGTCAAACTTGATAAACTGTTGCTAGGCAACCATTTATTTGTTTGGCAACAGACTACCAAATTCATACTCTGCTATCATCGCTCTATTCGCACAACTAATAATAACGTTAGAAAGGTATCGTTAAAAATTAAAAATTCATGGTTCAAAATATAGATGTTTTTTCAATTTAAAAAAAAAAAACACTTTTCAAAATTATATTTCTCCGTCAATATTTATAAATTAGTAGATTGCTTACCTAGTTAAGGTACCTTGTCTATCCAGCTTTAATATAATATCCGACTTGTATGATTTCGTTCATTATTAAGGGAGTTATAAAAATCGCCGTGGACCCCATTTTAGCCCAAAAAGTCCAAAAATGTTCATTTTCCCGCTATTTTCAGCACGTTTTGATGTCTATCTCGGAAACTTACCAAGGAACTTCCAATTGTTTTTCACTCAGCATGTTCAGCTAACCTGCCGCTTTCATGCGGTGCCGCTTTCATGCGGTACCACTCCCATCTCCATACACCTTCGGATAACAAAGTTAGTCGATTTCATTTTTCCATGTAAACCATTTTTTGTAAACTATTATATCCGTTAATTTGCATCCGTTAGTCAATTTATTTACGTATGCAGATAGCCTGGATAGCCTGTTTATCCAGCTTTAAAATGATACCAATATTGTTGGGTTAGGTTGAATATTAAGAGAGGTACAGGAATTCTGCTGGATCGAAATTTAACCCCTTTTTTCTTTTGTTTTACTAAAATGACCATAACTCTAACGGATTTGATTTATTATTAGCTCATCGTGCTTGCATCGATCAGGGCTTTCATTTCGTACCATTCCTATCGGTCTACCTCTCAAATTAAGGAAATGGACTTTGTACCACTTTTTTGGACTTTGTACCAGTTTTCTTCAAAGTGTAATAACTCCGTTAATTGGTAACCGATTTCAGATGTTTTTAGCTCATCGTGCTTATCTCGTTCATAGCTTTCATACATATCGTTTTGACTTATCGTTTTGACCTAACCTCTTGTCCAATCAAAAATTCATAACTCCATCAATTTTCATCGAATTTCAAAACTGATTTCACCATCATGTTAAGGGGTAATGTAGCTCTCTGAAACAAGTGACGAAAATCAATGTCTAAACATTGATCAACTTTGAGTGACTGTTGCTAGGCAACCATTTGTTGTGCTTACATGAGACTACCAAATTCATACTCTTTCATCTTCCCGCTATCTAACCGTCATATTAGATCTTTAATGCATATCTCAGAAGATACCAAAATCTTTTTTTAAACGTATCGACTCTCGCAAACATGTTCCAGCTCCCTTAATTTTGTGCAAATTACTAAAACTTTAAAAATTTGTAAGATTTTCAGGAAAAGAGGTATAGAGCTGATATTACCAACACTAGTACATTTGACGGTGTACTTCACGATGCACTATTTAAGAAAAAAAATTCGCGTTTCGTATAAATATAGGAAACACCACGTTCTCGACCTCTTTAATTTCTTCTCTTCAGATAGGTAAGGCCACGTGCGTTTGGCGTCCGCTAACTTTCGCTTTTCTTCGCCTAATTAAGTACTGTTGCTCCAAAAAAAATTAGTAGCGACCTGTATAAGCTTGCAGGGAACAAACTGGTGGCGAAAAAAACAAAGTTTTAAGCTTCAACTGTTGATTTATAAGCGTTTTTCCTCGATCGCCAAAAAACAAAATGGCGGCTGTTTTTTGCAAAAACACTAAAAATGATGTAAAAAAAAAATCAGTATTTGTTGGATTTTCATGCGGATTGCGTGTACTTGATTGCCTTGTCGATAGTTAACAGCGGAGCCCTGCGCAAATTTAAAAAGAAAAAAAGAAAAACAGTTTCTGAGCATAATTTGATTTTCGCCAATCGTCCATGTTTGGGTACTGTTTACACACGCTACGGAAAATCTTGTTACACAGTCTTCCTGAGGGGAGTCTGGGATTTAAGAATATGCAATCCGTTTTTGAATCTGATGAATATTGAATGAGATGTAATTTTTTTTGTAAATAGAAAAAATTGTGTATTTTATTGCTAAATGGACATCTAACGGGGAACCCCTGCACAATTTTTTTTTGGAACCGTTAATATAAAAATGAGTTTACATCGGTTGGTCCATCTGTTTGTGAGTCAAGATAGCCTGGCTATCCAGCTTTACGATGATATCACTTTGATGGGATTTGCGCATAAATTACGGGGGCTGTGATAGTTTTCCTGGACCCATTTTTACATTTTTTTATGATCGTTGTCCACTTGTTCAAACGCAAATGTGTCCGTGAGTTTGCATCAGTTGGTCGAGCTGTTTCTTAGTGAAGGTAGCCTGTCTATCCAGCTTTCATATGATATGAAGGTTATTGGTTTTGGTTTATTATTAAGGGAGTTATAAAAATGGCCGTGGACCCCATTTAACAATGTTTGTATTTCGTTACAGCTTTTGTATGTTTACATTCAAGACAACAACTTCATTTACAGTTGTATTGATTGCTTTAATTACAAGGTGAGACACTTCAAGTTTTGCGTCGAACATTGTCCGTAATGTCTGTAAAATTGACATAATTTCTCATTTCAACATTACTCTTTTTTCAATAGGGTGAACGAGAGATTTTGTAGGAGCGAGTTGCCGTATTTCTTCTGGAATAATAGCAAGGTAAGCAACTTATAGTTTGCGTAGGCCGTGGTAAATAACGTATTTTAAATCCACATCATTTCACAATTTGAGCATAACCTTTTTTATGTAGGGTGAACGAGAGATTTCGATTCAGCTGCGTGCTCTTTTTGCCATTCCACTTTACGATACCTCGAAGGTAAGCCACTTACAGTTTTGCGTCAAACGTGGTCCATAATGTATGTAAAATTGTTTGGTATCTGGTTTCATTTTGTAGTTATTCGTCATGACTACCTATTCGTTTCCTGGAACGGGAAAACTGGATGTCAGGGAGTTCTATACGTGGGTGTGCGCGGAGCAGGAGGTGACCAAGGATTGGGGGTTAACGTCACACGCAAAAATGATGAGGAAGTTTCGGATACTCATCGAAGAGTAAGTACATATATTTTAAAAAGAGATGCAGTCCGTATATAGTTTCATTAAGCCTTATTATTTGTTGTAGCAATCATGAATATCATCACCCCAACGAGGTGCCCTTGAGCCCTCAACAGACCATGGTGGACTACATGCCCACAGTAAGAACCCGGATACGCTTAAATGCCGGGTTCATTCTGCGAAACTTCCCCCCGGACAGCGAACCTTCCGCGTCTACCAAGGAGGTTGATGTTGACATGGTGGATGTTCCTCCACAGCAACCCAGCGTGGAGACCGTGGGAAAAGCCAAAGAGGGTACTGAGAAATCAGTACTCTCTGAGAAATCCAAGGAATTTCATAGAGGGACGTGCCCTGTTTGCAAAGATGGCAAACACTATCGCCATCTCAGCCAGCACCTCACTGGAAAGAGGCATGGGTGGTCCAAACAGAGGTATGTCACCTGGTTGGCTAAGCTGAGAGGTGAGCCTCTCAACAAGCGTAAAGTACGCGGTTGTCCAAAGTGCGACTGGCGTGGCCAGAGGCTTGACACCCACCTCAAGCGAAAGCACTCGGGGGGTAACAAAGGGGGGAAGGAGAAAGTGGGCAAGGAGAAAGTGGGCAAGG
The DNA here is from genome assembly GCA_030867875.1 of Actinernus sp. WN-2022. NCBI lineage: Eukaryota > Metazoa > Cnidaria > Anthozoa > Actiniaria > Actinernidae > Actinernus > Actinernus sp. WN-2022. The sequence goes on along the minus strand of JAOWCC010000569.1, from coordinate 763,580 downwards.
AGAAAGTGGGCAAGGAGAAAGTGGGCAAGGAGAAAGTGGGCAAGGCTAACAAGCCCTTAGTCGAAGCGGAAAAAGAAAACGAAACTAGCGAGACACTACCTCTCCAAAAGGCTAGCACTTCTAAGGCCACAACCTCACCCTCGCCGCCGCCAACATCTGATATGGAATACGACCAGTTTGATGATCCCGACTACTCTGGCAAGGATGACGAAACATCTACATCGGAGGAGGAGTACTCGAATTTGCCCACAAATGCAATCGAACATCTTATTTGGTCGTGGAAGGAACACCTGTCGACTCCACATGGTGGGTCCAAGGACGAGAGGAGAATCCTTCAGATGGCCCAACAAGTAACGACGATTATAAGGAGCATCGACAAACATGCCAAAGATCTCAAGGTGTTAACGGATGTGAATACGGTCTATAATTCATTTTTTAGGCGGAATATTGACCAGCGCGCAAAAGATGACAGCGAAGGCCGCACGATCGCCACGCTCCACGTGTACTCCCATTCGCTGGAGGATTTCCTGAGGTACGTCCTTTTGCCGGAGGTGAAACGCTCTGACCTTTCAAGGGAAAGTAGGTCCGCCCTTCAGACCCTGAAGGAACGCCAGGAGGTGTGGAGGGGCTCCTGGAAAAAGCTGAAGGCGCAGCAGAGAGGGGATAGGGAGTACGCCACCTGGGAGCGCCAGCCAAGCCTCGAAGATCTCATGTGTGCTCGTGATTGCAAGCATTCCCAGACTTGCCAGGCCATCTTGGAAGACACTGCCAGTGCTGAAATATCTGTGGAGAAGGCCATTCAAATACGAAACTGGCTCATCTTTCTCCTCAATATGGCCAACGCCAATAGGGCTGGAATAATAGCGGAAATGACTCGGAAGGCGTTCCTCAACCTCAAGAAAGATGGTTCCGGAAACTATACGATGCAGATCACCCATCACAAGACCGTGACCACCCACGGAGGGTACATGTTGCACATACCTAGCAACATCCACTCCTTTCTTGTCCTCTTCATCGAGAAGGTGCGCCCCTTATTCGTGGTGGACGAAGTGGACAGTAACGACAGGGTATTTCTAACGACATCTGGGTCAGAGGTGAAGAATAACGAAGTACATCATTTGCTGAAATCATTCGCGAAATCCAGCAACGCCTTCAACGATGATACGCTCTCCTCCTTCAGCTCCACCACCATTAGGCAGGTCGTTGTATCTAACACCAGGGAACTCGACTCCCCGACCAAGAACAGGCTGGCCGTATCCATGGGCCATAGGAGGACCACGGCAGATGCCTCCTACAATTTGCAGGATAAGATTCTACAATCAAAGAGGAGCCATGAGGCAATAGGAAGTTTGTTCAGTGAAACATCCACAAAACGAATCACACGCTCTGCATCTCCATCTCCAAACCCATCTCCATCCAAATCATCCAAAGCTAGCAGCTGTGGTGTAATTCCCCCTTCCATCGAGGACCCGTTTGGTTTCGACTCCATTGATGAACCGCGTGAGAATGTTGGTGAACCGCGTGAGAATGTTGGTGGTAGAAGGGTGTGGAAGCAGACGGACGTGGATGAGATCGCACGGGTAGCCAGTAGTTACATCAATGCAAAACGACAACTGCATAAGAAAACTGTGATCATTACGCTGCAGTTGGATCCAAAGACCAAGGAGATAATGGCAAAAGAAGGGGAAACTCGTACCTACGAAAAGGTAAAGTCTATGAGGAAGGCCGCTGAGAAGAAATAATCAGGGAATTACATCTCGCTTCATCGACGGTTTAGGTAAAGTGCTCCTTAAAGTTGCCAGCTGTTGGGTTTTTATTTTTCACGAGTTATATTTCTATTAAATTAACCTAATTAGGGGGTTATGAGTTGCTTCATCTGTGTCGACCAGAGTCACAATCACTGTGACCAACGTTACTGACGTTATTTCTGGTGCGGCATTGGGGCACTCATTAGGTTTCGGGTTTTCATTCCTTTTTCTCAACTTTCCTTGCTAATTTCCCTTACTTTTTTTATGTACAATAGTACATAAAATCAATTATCATTTTCTCGTGGACAAAGAGGGGCTCCCTCCGTGTGTTGTGGGCCACAGTTTCCTTTTTGGAATCTGTGTGCATGTGTTAAGACATCCGTCTTAACAGCAAACACGCGGTGTTGGGGCCTCCCCAATGGTCTTCGTTTAATGCTTGATTGGTCAAACTTTTATTTCGATAAAGGTTTTCATTCCTTTTTCGCAACTTTTCTTGTTAATTTTTTTAATTTTTTCTTACAATTTCTTTATGTACAATAGTACATAAAATCAATCAGCATTTTCTCGTGGACTAAGAGGGACTCCCTCCGTGTGTTGTGGGCCACAGTTTCCTTTTTGGAATCTGTGTGCATGTGTTAAGACATCCGTCTTAACACCAAACACGCGGCGTTGGGGCCCCTTCAATGGTCAAATGCTTGATTGAATGCTGGCAACTTTAAGGGGATGGCGGTACGTTGGTGTTCCCTTCGGTACCAGGGTGGGATTGGGTTTCAAGGGGATCTTGCACCTACTAGAGGTAGACACAGGGGCTACAATTCACACATCCTATTAAACGCTTGACAAAAATAAACCTTTATAATGCAAGCACCAAAATTGAAAACATTCGAGGGCACTGCCATGAGCTTCTTCGATCTCTGCGCTACAGGGCAAGGTTCTTTACTTTCCCAGTGCCTAAACCAACTTGGTTAAGAGCCTGGTCAACTTACTTTTTCAGCCAGGGTGACACTGGCATCCTTTGGTAACTATTCCAAGTGCCAGCCCTTATAGGGGTACGGGCCTGGCCTTTCATTCAATTCCCAGTGCCAAAACCAACTTGGTTAAGAGCCTGGTCAACTTACTTTTTCAGCCAGGGTGACACTGGCATCCTTTGGTAACTCTTCCCAGAGCCAGACCCTATGGTGGTCGGGCCTGGCCTATATTTGAATTTCCAGTTGCCACACTCCAATGGGAGCAGAGCCAAAGGAAATTACATCGTACCCAGTGGCAGACTTTTTTCATGTTTGTACCAGGTATTTAAAAATTAATTTCTGCGTGAGTTTGCATAGATTGGTCGATCTGTTTCTTAGTGAAGGTAGCCTGTCTATCCAGCTTTCATGATACCAAGTTCATTGGTTTTGGTTCATTATTAAGGGAGTTACAAAAATAATCGTGGAACCCATTTTACCCTAAAAAGTGCCAAAATGACCTGGATACTGTAGACATGTTCTTGTACAACCCAATGGATACTGGGAAGCCCTGCACAATTTTGTTACGAACATAATGTTTGTATTTCGTTTCAGCTTTTGTATGTTTACAGTCTTCTTCACAGCGATATTTCCAGTGATATTTGGTATACTTACAAGGTGAGACACACAGTTTTGCGTCGAACATGGTCCGTAATGTCTGTAAAGTTTATATCATTTCACATTTTAACATTGCTCTTTTTTCTGTAGGGTGAACGTGACATTTAGGAGTGCCGTGCTATTCTTGCCGTGTTCCAATTGGATAACTGCAAGGTAAGGCACATATAGTTTTGCGTCGGTCGCGGTCCATAATGTCTGTAAAATTGACATCATTCCACATTTTAAACATACTGTTTTTTTCCTGTAGGGTGAACGAGAGATTTGGAAAGAGTGACTTGGAGTTATCCTTAGACGATAACTGCAAGGTAAGGCACTTATAGTTTTATGTCGGCCGTGGTTAGTAATGTATGTTAATCTAACATCATTCCACATTGTATCCATACCCTTTTTTCTGTAGGGTGAACGAGAGATTTGGAAAGTGACTTGGCGTTATCCTTCAACGATAACTGCAAGGTAAGCCACTTATAGTTTTATGTCGGACGTGGTTAGTAACGTATGTTAAATTGACATCATTTCACATTGTATCCATACCCTTTTTTCTGTAGGGCGAACGAGAGATCTTGGTTGGGCTTAACTTTGCATTTTGCAAATACCTCAAAGGTAAGCCACTTATAGTTTTGCGTCAAACTAGGTCCATAATGTACGTAAAAGTGTTAGTAAAAGGTTGATAACAAAGTAATCACAATCAACTTTCAGTCAAGGCACTACATTCCCTTTTCTTTCTGTAATTAGTTTCTGTAATTGTGTAATTGATAGTGTACTACAATGTCAACTTATCAACGGAATGACGACCCTAACGTCCAGGACCTGTTTACCTGGATCTGCGCTGAAAAGGGGAACAGAATCACACGGCAGGCTCTGTGATTTTACCCTGTCCCTAATGGAATCACAGAGAAGGGTCAAGCAGCCAACGATTATGAGGCCCTACATGCCCGGCAAAGAAATGGCTGACTGCATGCAGACTGCAAGGAAGAGAATGCTAAGCAACGCACAACGCCTCCTCGAAGCGCATGGGGAAAATGATGAACCAACATCATACGCTTCATCTTCGCCTGGCAAAGTCCAGAAGAAGATAGATCAGCCTCCAGGAAAAAACAACCGTCACCAACATCCAAGCCAAAGCCTAACAAAGCTGGTGGTAAAAGTAGTCTGTGCCCTGTGTGCGATGAACACTGCCACAACATGAGGGACCATCTAACCGGCAAGACACATGCCTGGACAGAGGAGGAATACAAGTTGTGGCAAAAATGGGGAGCGAGGTGGGGCAAAGTTTAAGCGTGTCATGCGCAATTGTCCTAAATGCACGTGGACCGGTCGCAGGCTCGACACCCACCTCAAGAGGAAGCACTTCAAGGGGTCCAGCAACAAAACGCTTGACGTCCGAAAGGCGATGCAGAACATCATGACGACGGACAGGGGGCAAATCCTAAAACATGCCTTTGAAGATCAGACATATCATCCCCCTAAGTTCAACTGCCTTGGCCTACATGGATTCCAGAAACGCCAAGATCATCGCATGCATCGAGGAACTATACCACCTGAGGCCCGGCCAGGTACTGCCCGTGCGACGGTCAACTATGCGACGGTCAACTATGCATCAGGACCCTGTAGTTAGGATCAGGGCGTTTCTGGAATCCTTGGACAGCAAACGTGAGGATGTTACCCCTCTTTCGGCGTCACCTGTCCTCCCTCGAAAGGCTGATGTTGCAGCGCAGTCAGGGTTAATTAAAGATGTAGTTTATACGTGATGGTAACATATTGGACAAATAGGTTAAGGCAACTATAACTAAATACATGGTATTGGTTAAATGTGTTTTTGTGTTATTATTTTTATTTGAAGGATATTGAGCATGCATTGGAGCTGCCACCCGGCCCAACAACAACATCACCTAGGTCTCCTGCCGAACTTTATTTTGGGCCTGGATCGGATTGTTCCGGACAGCCAGAGGTAATTCAAGATACATACATTTTATACGTGCAACTGACTTATGGCAACAACTTCCCTATGAAATAAAACAGCTTAACAAACTCAGTTTCGCAAAAAAAGTTAAACAACATCTATTCCTTAAGCAAAATTAATTGCTTCGATCAACTTAATTGAATTTCTTTGTAAAATTTCCTGCACATCTATTTTTCTCTACCAATTTTTTTTTTTACCTTTAACTTTTCTCCTTCGTATTTACTAATTAGTGTGTTAGATATAGCAAGATTAGCATGCTATGTGTGTGTATATATATGTATGTATATACATCGATTTTTTTCTATTGTTATTCAAATTGAGATTAATGTGTGTGTGCTACATTTCAAATTTAACATAACAGACTAGTGTCTAACTCGATAACCTCACGGTTCATTTAGACTCTAGGCATTTCCTTCTGTGTTACTATATTTAGTATATTTTCGTAATAATAATAATAATAATAATTTTTTTAAACAATTCTAACTAAATATAGAAAATGTAACTGGAAAAAAAATCATTGTGAAATGTGAAATAAAGTATTGTGTGTGTACACATAATGGACAAATCCGGTATTGAGTGGTATACTATTATTATATTATCATCATGCTAGTCGTTTACCCTACTACAGGACGACCGCTTCTCCGATGAATCGGAGGTGGAGACAATGTTTCCCACCACAACAAATAAGGGCAAAAAGGTAAGAGTGAGTCATACCTTTGTGAATCTGAAAGCAATTTGTAAACTCTTCTCAGCATTACATACTTCACTGTTTTCCCTTTTCAACGAATGCTCAACGTGTAGCAACCGATAACGATCAGTGGTGCAACATTTAGTTTGAAAATATCCAAAAAATGTTTATTTGCCTGTTTAAATTTCAACTGCCTCTGACGTGTCAAGGAACCCAGAGGTAATTCAAGATAGATGCATTTTATGCGTGATGTGACACATATTGGACAAATGCAGACTTGGGTTGTATACTGTTTTTATGATATAATCAAGCTATCCCTTTACCCTTCAACAGCGTGAGATTTCCTCGAGCTCAGAGGAGGACGACCGTGTGGTTGTCGAGGGAAGGATAGTGCCTCCAACTCCCAATGATCCATCTGGCAGTAAGTCCAGCAAGGTGGTCGAGGCAACGCCCGGGCCTCCCACCTTAGCTGACACTAAGTCCATCGACATACAGCCAGTGCGGCCTGTCACCACTATATCATCTGCAACAATTCGTCCCGAGGCACGAAAACCGAAACAGCGGCAGACGTGTGATGTTTGTGGGAGTAGGGCAGTGAACCTCAAGAGACATCTTCTTGAGGTTCACAAATTTGACGAACTGAAGGTATGTCATTATAGATATTTTGACTTGTTTGTCTTGTGTCTTGTATAGAAGTACAAATAATTAATTCGAGGCTCATTGGTATCAGTATGCAGAGTACCGGGCACGCCAGCGTGGTGAGAAGGAAAAGGCATCCACCAACTCTGCAAGGATGTGCTCCTTCCCATCCTGTGGAGCAATCCAAACACGGATGGACGGCCATCTCATCAAAGAACATGGTCTTGCAAAAAAAACGGACACATACAAAAAGATGTTGAAGAGGTGTGCTATTCTGCGCGTGTCATCTACCTGCACCTCTACAGCATCCACAGTAACCCGCTCCTTCCAAGCCAGGAATCGGGTGAAGAACCTGAGGAGCAGTTCTTGGCTGAAGCAGTGGACGGCAGCCCTGGTCTCCTCGCTGATGGAATTTGTCCATTCGAGGAGAGTATTAGTAGTTATACAGATCACCTTCGTTTGCCGCACGGGGGTGACAAATCATTACAGGTCGCCTACCAGATTGGCAGGTATATACGGGCGATGGCCCTTGCGGTGGTCAACACACCGACAGACCTGGCTACCACATGGGGTAATCCCACGACTCTGTGGGATTCGTTTTTCGCGCCAAATCTGAGGGCCAGTAGAGCGCGACGACGAAATCCTAATGATCCCAGCAACCCCTCCAAGGCTAAGAGCGGCAAGACTCTCCAAGGCTACTCGAGGCATCTTGAGGACTACTTGGAATTCCTGCTCCTGAGAAGAGCGTCCTCTGAGTACGCCTTGGAGAGCGAGACAAAACTGATCTTGAGCCGCCTCAAGGGTTACCAAGTGAAGTGGAGGGCTTGCCTGCAGAAGGAGGCCTCTGCCCAAAGATATCACCGGATAGAGTTAGATAACGAAAACCTTATCCTGCTCTCGGAGATGAAAGCCGTAGTAATGTCTCCGATGTACGTGGCATGTTTGGAGAAGCTGCGGCAATGCTACCTATCTCAACAAAATTTGAGAGTCTGGCCTTTGATAACGCCACGGGATGCCACCCTTCTACGCAACTTTGTAGCGTTTCACCTGACGCTAATTAACGCTGGGAGGGCTGACATCGTAGCCAATATGACGGTTGGGGAATTTGATTCCAGTCATCCTGGAGCGGAGGCAGATATGATTGAGATCACGGTCTACACCCACAAGACCGAGAAGACCGGTCCCAATCATATCTATATCTATCGAGAGGAGGAACAATGCATGCTGGCGTACCTGGGTGCTATGAGGGATAAGCTGCCTGATCATTCTTCCGAACATCACTTCTTCCTCTGGGAGCAGGGTAACAGGATCGTATCCAACAACGTGTCTGGCATACTGAACTCCTTTTACAAGGCCACAGGAGTCAACATCAGTAAGCCAGTACACAGTACATCCCCAAGGAAGATGTGGGTCACCCATATGGCGAAAATGGGGTACAGCGATGCTGACAGAGAGAAGATCGCTTTGCTGATGAAGCACAGCAAAAAGACAGCAGACGCCTAGTACGACATGACGCAGAGGAGTTCTGATGCGAACCAGGCAGCGACCATGCTGCACCGCAAGCTGCAATCCTTCCGTCTTCCACGTCCACTGACACCGTTGCTGTCGAATGCTGTGCTTCTCAGTAAACCGCAGTGACCACCGCTGCCGGACCTTCACCTCCATACCCTGCTGCCGGGCCTTCATCTACATCCGCTGTTGGCTGGCCTTCACTTCCATCACCTGTTGCCCTACCTCCTTCATCCCCTCTTGCCATGCCGTCAACATCTGCAGCACCTTCCGTAGCACCTGTCAAGATCTCGCCATACCGATACAAACCTGGAAAGTATGTGTGGCCCGAGTGCTATGTCGATGTCATCCGCAACGTCTTCCGTAGGCATATCGATGCTGGATCATGCCCTATAAAGGGTGTGATCTACTCGATGTTCCAGCGCTTCGAGGCCACCCACGACATATGGAAACTTGGCGGCGACACATGGCACTACAAGTGCTACGAGAAGGTGAAGTCCCTCTGCAAGCAGGGCAAGAGGGATAAGAAGACCAGATGAAGAAGTGGTCCTGGAGCTCCCACTCCGTCAGGCAGTAAGTCCATTTTCTGGCAGTAAGTCCATCAAATACGAGTGGCCCTGCAGCTCTCACTCTCTCAGGCAGTAAGTCCATTTTCTGGCAGTAAGTCCATCAAAATAAGTGGCCCTGGAGCCCTCACTCTCTCAGGCAGTAAGTCCATTTAGGTGGTCGAGGCAACACAAAGACCTCCCACTCCATCTGGCAGTAAGTCCATAAAAAAAAATATATAAAAAAATAAACAACATTATCATCTCACTGTAAAATGTGTCCGTGTTTCACCCCACTGAAACGCACATTCACCTCATTATCATTATCATTCGCCATCATCGTTATCTCATCTGGTAAAGCTTCTGTATAAGGTCCGTATGTGATCATATACCATTTTATTTGCATATAGATCACCGTCTTTCGGATATGAGACGTTAAACGTAGGTCCCATAGAAATGCCTTGGAAGCAATTTTAAGTCACTTTGGAAAGCCTGTAAAGGTTATGGGTTCCAGTCCCATGTGATTAGCTGAAAAGGCAGGTTGACACAACAATATACCAAAAAACATTAACATCTTACTTCAAATGTGTTCGCATTCCACCTCACTTAAATCCACATTCACCTAATTATCATTATCATTCAACCACATCGTTACCTCACCCCTGGCAACCTGGATAGGGCCGTATGTAATACATTTAATATTAAAGCAATATCAAATCTTTTTCAGAGTGAAGGTAGCCTATCTATCCAGCTTTAACACGATACCATTATCATTGGATTAGGTTGAATATTACCGGATATACGAGAGTTAAGCTGGACCCCATTCTACCCAAAAAAGTGGGAAAATGAGCGTTTTCCCGCTTTTTTTTTGCATTTCTTGACATATCAGCCCATTCTAAAAAAATCCAAAAAACAAAAAAAATGTTTCAAAAATGTTTCAAAAATATATTAATCACTGAGATATCCCATTAAAATTTACTATAACTTTACTAAAACAACCTTTTTCCAAATTACGTAGACATTATGCATAATTTCCTGCAGTTGAGAGTTTAAATATTTGTGAAATTGAGGTACTTTTGGTCGACTTAACTCTTACTATGTAACAGTTACAACTCAAGTAACTTAAGGCCTGGATTTTCGTCCTTAACAGACCCCCAGCAGAGATTTGTAAGATCTTCAATTCTCTGTCGATATGTTTATATGTAAGTTGTCCAAAATATGAAAATACCTAATATTTGACTTTCTTAAACTGATGGAAGTCTCCTTTAGTGTCACGTGACATTTCCCAATTGATGACGTCATGAAACGAGTTTTTTGAAATGGGGGAAGTTTACACAGGAAAATTTGAATTTGTTTTGCTATCACACTGCTTAAAATGACAATTGCATTGCATTTGCGCCTTTTAAGGTGGTATCGGTCACTTATATTATAATATATTTTACTATTTACTATGTCACGTGACCTGTTTCCTTTAATCAATTACTTCCGTTATGATCTGGACATGATTAAAAGGCACATCGTTCAAGCCCTTATTATGACTCATAGAAGAATGAAGAAAAAAGATTCATTTAAGTTCACTTTCCGTACCCCGTTTTTGTCCCAAGGTTTCAACCGTTAACGGTCGTTTTCAAGTCACGTGACACCACTTTGAAAGATACAGATAGTTCATATTGTTACAAATACCGATAACAAACAGCCTACCGAGTTTCACAAAGATTGGATGGAAGCCTCCCTTTAAATAAAAATATGTCAAATTAACAGGCGAGTCAGGCCTTAATATGCTTGAGAAAGTCCACGATAGTCCAGTTAGATAGCTGACATTGATACTCTATAACTTTCCTATACGGCACTTGTCCGTACAATAAATAGTTTGAAAGTTATTTAAGAATGAAAATCTAAGTTCAGGAACGTTTACGTGGAATTGTCAAACATTTTACGTGGAATTGTCAAGGTTTACGTGGAATTGTCAAAAATTTACGTGGAATTGTCAAATTGTTACGTGGAATTGTCAAGTTCAGCATGGCCCTAACCCTAATCATGCTTGACTTGACAATTCCACGTAAAATGGAAGGAAGAGATGTAGGAGCATAAAACACATACCATAAGATACTACAGAGTCCATAGATTACACAACATGCCTTAGATGTCCCAGTTTTTCTTCTTCATAAGTTAACCTGACCTACAATTTTTTTTGTTTTTGACAATTCCACTATACTTTGACACGTCATAACTCCCGCCCCTGACGTCATTTCAAATAACGCATACGCAACCCTGATAGAGCAACTCTTGATGTACATATGTGCCAAATTTGGTTTGATTTGCAAGATAGCGCCAGGTTGGACATGGGTTTCGCGCGGATGTACCTACGACTACTTAACCAAACACAAGCCTTGGTAAATTTCCTTTTCCTTGAAAAATCGAAAGTTTGAAGTTAAATATAATAAGGTTCCCTTTGAGCTAGAGCTATGAAACTCTCAGGATGTGTTTCTATGAATCTAAAGTTCATAAAAATGTTAAGCTTGTCCTTCTAGCTGCGCATGCGCAAAAGTTATAAAATTGCTGATACGTAGAATTGTCAAACGATTTTCAACCCTTAACCTTTCCAAGAAGGAATTGAGCAAACTTCGTTCTCACATATATTAGTATACTAACCGAGTACTACAAGAAACCGTTGATCGTTTGTCAATGTACGGCTTAGTTCTCGGCTGGATTTCGATGGGCTATAATTAATTTGCTTTTGCGAATATAAGAAAACTAACTATCCAGCCGTGTAAGTACTCCGCAATATCTTTCAAATGGTGGGCCCAAATGTTTCGTAACTATTCAGGTTGCTATGGCAACCAGCAAGTCAAATTTAAAATTTAAAGTGCCTCTACCCAGTCATACTTACCCCTATAATTCTGAAACTTGGTACAGTGCTAGTACTTTCTAATGTCTATTACATGTCTGAGTATAATTCGGTTTCTCTTAATTTCGGAACCGTTATGATCATTTGAATAAAAAATATATAAAAAGGTTGCCATGACAACGGAAGGTCACGTGGCGAAACGAAAGGTGTCAAACTGTTAATCCTTAGGAGATGTACAACATACTGAAATTAGGTCTTATTGGCTATTTCCTTCCTATCGATAAACACCGATCAGTTGGTTGCCATGGCAACTCATTGGATTTTTGTTTGCAACTTAAAAGATATCCTTAAGTGCTACAACTTTGCTTACCATTTATTGACCTTTAGATCATCGCTTCATAGTGTTAATTTGACCTGAATTTGAGATTTTAGCAGTTTTGTCAAAGTTCGGTAATTTTGCCTTTATTCATAAAAATACATATTATGGTTTGGTTACGCTTTTATGATAGACCAATCTTAGTACTTCAACTTTGCCATATAATGTCTTTTTTAAATATTTTTGCTTTACCGAGATAAACGACCAAGACTTTGGAGACTTTTTCAACTTCGTTGCTATGGCAACAAGAAGTTGCTGTTTACATATATATATTAGGTGCTCAAAGTGTACAACATACCTAAATCTCAGGCGTTTGCATGTTTGGAACGCCATGGAAACTCATTTTGATAAAGTCATTTTTTTATGTTTTTTCTTAAATTTCCGTAAAAGTATCTATTTCGGAAATTCGTTACCTCGTCAGGAATTATCGAATTTCAAAGCTCTTTTCAGAATCGAATAACATGTTCTTAGGCAACTCTAACGAATGTTGAACATCTAGAAACGAATAGGGAAAAGCGTGCGAAAGTTAGGTTTGAAAATTCCCTGCAATCGAGTTTTGGCTCATATTCGGACATTCTATGCGTTCAGAGGGGTATATTCGAAAATTTGTATCTCCGTTAATATTCAACCGAATGCAAAACTGTTTGCAGTTTTGAACTCGTTCTATAGCCAGAATTCATGTCGATATTTAACATTTACAAAAAGCTAAAGTTACGTAGGTCAAATACGATAAATAATGTTTATTTTGGTTGCCTAGCAACAGTGGTTAAAAAAATCACGTGATCGCTCACGACCTGTTAGATACATCTTAGTTGAATGCATTGGCCACGTTTCCTTGAAAACAATCAATCCTGTAGTATTTTATAACTTTTTGGAGTTACATAAGTCAAAACGATATTTTGTATTTTAAGCGTGATGTGACACATATTGGACAAATGCAGACTTGGGTTGTATACTGTTATTATGATATAATCAAGCTAGCCCTTTACCCTTCAACAGCGTGAGATTTCCTCTAACTCAGAGGAGGATGACCGAACTCCCAATGAACCATCTGGCAGTAAGTCCAGCAAGGTGGTCGAGGCAACGCCTGGGCCTCCCACCTTAGCTGGTACTAAGTCCATCGAAAGACAGCCAGTCCGGCCTGCCGCTTCATCATCTATTGCTGCAAGAGGCAGTAATGAGGTAATGCACTTTGTATTTTTGACCTACGAATAGGTTGACTAACAGTAGAAAGTAATACGTCAACATAACAGTGATTACTTGGATTTAAATAGAGGACGTCATCATTAGGTGAATGCATTGGCCACATTTCCTTGAAAACCATCAACCCTGTAGTGTTTTATAACTTTCTGAAGTTACGTAGTTCAAAAACACCATATCTGTGAAAGTCACAAATTTCCGTAAAAGTGTCGATTTCGGAAATTAGTTACCTCGTCAGGAATTTTCTAATTTCAAAGCTCTTTTCAGAATCGAATAACATGTTCCTAGCCAATTCTAATGAATGCTGAACATCTACCAACGAATAGGGTAAAGCGTGCGAAAGTTAGGTTTGAAAATAGTTAGTCGGTAACCCCTGCGCATTTTGTTTCAGAGAGAAAATGAATTGAGTTTGAAAATACACACAAAATGTTTTTGTTGGTATAAATTCCATCTGTCTCTGACGTGTCAGGGAACCCAGAGGTAATTCAAGATAGATGCATTTTATGCGTGATGTGACACATATTGGACAAATGCAGACTTGGGTTGTATACTGTTATTATGATATAATCAAGCTAGCCCTTTACCCTTCAACAGCGTGAGATTTCCACTAGCTCCGAGGAGGACGACCGAACTCCCAATGATCCATCTGGCAGTAAGTCCAGCAAGGTGGTCGAGGCAACGCCTGGGCCTCCCACCTTAGCTGGCACTAAGTCCATCGAGAGACAGCCAGTCCGGCCTGCCGCTTCATCATCTATTGCTGCAAGAGGCAGTAATGAGGTAATGCACTTTGCATTTTTGACCTACGAATAGGTTGACTAGGGAAAAGCGTGCGAAAGTTAGGTTTGAAAATACTCTGCAATCGATTTTTGGCTCATTTTCGGTCATTATATGCGTTCAGAGGGGTTCATTCAAAAAATTGTATCTCCTTTAATATTCAACCGAAACCAAAGCCGTTTGCAGTTTTGAACTTGTTCTATAGTCAGGATTGGTGTCAATATTTAACATTCGTGTTGTAATGTGCGTACAACCACGGTACACTGTTGCCGACTATTTTTTCTAAATTCCCCTTTCTGCGTTTACTGCATTTCCTTGACAGTTATACAGACACTCCAAGTTGTACATTCTCCCGTCATCTAGTACACCAGACGCACGTTCCATCAAAATATTGCACAGATGACCAAATCTGGCGGACAAAAATGATCGCCGATTCCGCACTGTGGAATACAAGCATCCTGAAAATATCCCAAAAATGATCAAATCTGGCGAACAAGTAAACCCCGATTCCGCACTGCTTTCTCAAAATATCGCACAAGTGACTAAATTTGCTGGAAACATCCAACATTCAATCGGTCCCGATATCGTATAAATATTAAACGGGAACAGATAGATGATGTATTGCGGGAGGAGTAAATACTTAAGCGAGTTACTTATAATCATTTGTTGTCAACAGGTTCCTTTCGGTAACGAAGAAACATTCTGCGTACTAACTTTTCACATATCAGCCTCTGCTGCGACAACTTTCTGTAAAGATAATTTATTGGATACCTTTATACATTTTAAATGTTAGGCATTTAAGGGTGAGAGGATATGACGATGAACGGTAGATACGTGTCAACTAACACAAAAGTCTGAGTAAACTAAGTCAGATATATATTTCTAGCGATACGAATAAAGTATGAAAATTATCACAGCCGGTAGCACAACCTTTCGAGTTTGAGTCTTTAAGCTAATATAATTTTTAACTTATGATTCAAAGCGAAGGATTTCGTTAACACATCACTACAATTTTTTCACAGACAAACTCCCAGTCCGTAAATTGCGGTTTACAAGGAATCCGGTCATTTCGCTGACGAGTTGATTCGCCGTTTACAAGGAATGCGGCAACTTCTGCATTGCATGAGAACACAGAATACATTTTGAAGTCGTCTCATATCTCGATTACCTCAATTGTCTGTTTTTTTCATAACCATAGCGTCCGTATTGATCTTACAAAATTTGTCATCAGAATACGTCGTGACTTTGATTTTGCTTTGCTTTTTGAGATACACACAACTGAATGAAAAGCAACTGACAGACGCCACAATGTCAGTGAAGTGAAAGTAATCTTGGTCTAAATTATACATGCTTTCTTGGATGTAATTTGCAACCTGAATAATATATAAATGTTATGTTAATCACTCTCATAAGAATACCTACCTTCAATATGCGTGCGATCCTGAAGATTTAGATGAACAACAAGGCTCGTGTGCGTATATAAAAGAACATGGCGACATGTAACTAAAATTGAAGTGACGCTTATTTAATATTCGATTTTTGGCAGTATTCAAATTTTGCGCGCCTGAAATAACACTAGTCCTTGATCCGATTGGTTAAAAGCTGAGACTTCACAAGCACCGGGATATTCAATTTCATTGTATGGTGTTTTCAAATGTAGGTATTATCCAACCGCTAGCGTCATCGGCAAGCTTCGAGTTCAAATGAACCGTTCAAATTACATTGAAGTAAGAAACCTATATCTCGACTATCCTGGTGGTTTCATCCTGGCAATCGAAACCAATAGTTATGGGATAGCCAAAGAACAAGAACATGGAGAAGTTGTCCGGGAACTGATGCTTTTATTGTCTCAGCGTGACTGCCGATCAATGGACAATGCCGACTGCGTGATGTACCAGTTGAGAATATCTTAATTCTTAAAATATATCTTATGCCACGTCACATCAAGAGGATTGTATCAGCCCATCGCCTGAAACCTTCAGATGTTTCTACTTCGAACAATTCTGTGTAGACCAAGGCATGTAACACCAAGACTACTGAGAGTGAGAAATGCGATTAGTTGTTAAATCAGTAGCCGTGAGCCGAACCCAAGCAGACACAAACGTACTAAAACAGCCGATAAATTTCACTTGAACAATAACGGGACAATATACATCGAAACCTATACATCCAATCCAACTGATCAGAACGACGCATCTGAGTGTGAGCAAACAGTCCCGTGCGTTTGATATAGCCAAAAGACTGAAGAAAAGCTGAGTAGATTGAACTGGTAGACAATGTCCAAGAAATATATCCTAATTTTAAGTGTTATTCTCACAAATTTATAGATCGGCTTGGCCAGATTTCGGGTACACTTTCGCCAATCGTCTGTGAATCGAGTCTCAGTTCTCGTTTGCACTGCATGCTAAACAAAACTAAATTGCCAAAGAAAGAGCTGCTAGTAAGCTTAAAAAGTAACTGGTATTTGAGGTTCAGGGCCTTGGTAGAGCTAAAACATAGCTGATTGGTTTTAATAATTAGTCTAATTACAACCAACTGCAACGGTTTTGAAATTTGAAGCAGGGCCTTGGAGCTATGCCTGTCTACACCGGTTTTGTAGGCAAATGAGCCTTTTTTCAACGAGCCTTGCATCGATGTCCACCAGATTTGTCTATCAATTTTTTCTTTTTTTGGGACGATATTTTGCTAGGTTTGGTCATTTGTAGGGTATTTTGAGAACTTTTATTCCGCAGTGTGGAATCAGGGTTTAGTTTGTCCGCTAGATTTGGTCATTTGTAGGGTATTTTGAGAAAACTTATATTCCGCAGTGCGGAATCAGGGTTTAGTATTGTCCGCTAGATTTGGTCATTTGTAGGGTATTTTGAGAAAACTTCTATTTCGCAGTGCGGAATCGGGGGTTTAGTATTGTCCGCTAGATCTGAGGACTTTGGTTTATTTAACCTCGCATATTAATCCTAAGAAATGTATTAGTTTTTGCGTATATTAAAAACATGTCTTCCAGAAATGCTGTTTTTGTTATGGTTTTGTTTTTGCACCGCAAATCACACAGTTTTTATCGGAATAATTGTAAATGGTACAAACTGATTTTAGTTGACAATGCGTTGAATGCTAATGAGGGAAAAGTTGACTGCCAAGTAGTGAGTGAAGATGAGAATCATTTGTTATTAAAACTGTACAGTTTGTAAAACCTATAGCTATATGTAATAAACTAAAAGTTAGAATGGCATGGAACATTCATTATTAACTCTGTTACTTTTTGCCTAAACCTAAGCTGAGTTTTAAAGGGGCTATGTTAAGGTGTTTCACCTGTATATAGTCATTATATTTACATACAATTTGTTTGTCATTTTTGCTTTCATTTTAACCACTCCACGCACATCTATGTGCAAGGTTCCTCAGTTCATCTCCAAATCGCTGAAAATAACTGTATGCATTCCAAGTACATTCAGTGGTTTTTTGATTTTCTCCAAAATCTAATATTTTTAACCAAAATAAATGTTCATGTTTTAAGTCTTTTTTTTTTTCCTTTCAAATTCTTGCTTCAACTTAATCCTTTCATGCTACAAACCTGTCAGGAGATTGTTATGGAGATAATTACAAATGCCTCTCATGACCACCATGACACAACCCCTTTAAACTCTAACGTTTAGTATAAATATTATTCTTCACATAAATCCATTAGAAGTCTGTACTGATGCAGATATTATAAATCAGTTTTAATTTATTTTTGACAGCAATTTGAGCATGTTTTAAGAATCTACCTAGTCAGATTCAAAAGCTCAAATTTCCTCCCAAAAGTCACTTACGTCCATGCAGTTAAGGTGATGACATTCCTACATTTTCCATGAGATGCAGTTTTTGTTACATATTAAGTCTAAACTCTGTAATTTTGATCCACAAAGCCATAACTTCTTTATAGTGTGGCCCAAAGGAAGTCCAATAAAATGTAAGCTTTTTAGAGATGAGGTCTCACCCTCTAATTTAGGTGACATTAATTTAGTAAATAGTCAGACCATCAAGATTCTTAGAGTAGTAGAATGACATTTTTGGATTGGACTACACATGTGTATTGTATATACATGTAACTCGAACTACATGTACATGTACATGTACATGTACAGTTTGTAAATGAATAGTTAACTTATGTATGGAAATAGTAGTATTTTACTGTCTGGCGATTGTAATGATACATGTATCTCACTTACATGCATGTTTCCATTAAACTATAACACAATTACTGTTATTTTCATGTTTATGACAACTATGGTATACGATTTGGGTGTCAGGATCCTACAGGAATTGCCCAGGATCCTACAGGAAAAGTTTAGGATTCTACACAGGATCCTAAGAGGATCCTTCAAGATCCCGAATAGGATCCTATTTAAGATCTTGTACAGGATCCTATGTAGGATCCTGAATAGGATCCTCTAGGATCTTATGTAGGATCCTGACTAGGATCCTCTAGATCCTGCCCAGGATTTGCAACAGGGGAAAGAGTAAACAAAATAAAATAAAATGCCTTAAAACTGGAACAAATAACAAGTTAACCAATGACCCTAGTGGTATTAGTAACACATCGAATAAACACTTTGCCACAATTGGCCATAAATTAGCTAATGTAATTCCTGCTACAGAAAAAAACATTTCGAGATTTTCTTCACGCACCTTCCTAATGCATTTTGCTTTGACCCTATTATTTATTCCTAATGATATTAGCAAATATTTTTAATCGCTCAATATCAACTGGTGTATATCCAAACAAACTAACACTTGCAAAAATAATTCCAGTATTCAAGTCTGATGACGCTACTGAAATGGAAAATTATCTCCCTACTATCTGTTTATAACAGAATCCTGGAAAAAATAATGTTCACCAGACTCACCAAATTAATCAGTAAATACAATATACTTTTCAGTTCCCAGTATGGTTTCCGTGAGAAACACAGCACTGAACATGCAAACCTTGATATTATTATTAGTATTCAGAATAATATGGATCAAGGCAAATATACTTGTGGAATATTGATAGACTCAAAAAAGCTTTTGACACAGTTAATCACAATATCCTTTTAAGTAAACTCTATAATTATGGTATCAGAGGCATTGTTCATGACTGGTTCAGTTCATACCTAATTAATAGTAAACAAACCACTTTAGGCAACGATCATATATCTGAACAAGAAGAAACTCTCTGTGGCGTCCCACATAACTCTTTGCTAGGACCTTTGCTGTTCCTCCTTTATATCAATGATATCCATAAATTTCCCATTTTGTTTACCGCTGATGACAGCGGTCTATGCCAGTGGTTTATCACACCCACCCTTCCCAGTCTCACACAGTCTGTTTCGTGCGCCATTTTGTTGCTTGTGAGCTATGTTTTGTTCTGGTTGTGGCACCGCTATTACAAATAATAGCGGCGATAAATATTACTCTACCTGTGGAAAAAGTACGTTTTCATTGCTTTCGTATCATTGAATTTTCCAGTTGATCGAGTTGCATTTTATATACATGTACACATTTACGATCGTCCTTATTATTTCACTGCTAAGGCTAATTTTTACCTTAAATTGATATTTTCCAACACAGAACTGCCTGTCTGTTCTACGTTAAAAAGACGAATGTGATAGGGATGCAAGTACGAAAGTGCCAGTGAGGGCAATGGCAAGTAAGGAGAAGTTATTACATGCCCCAGTTAAAGCATTCTAGAGCTACAGGAAGTGGAAAGGCAGACAATGGAAAACTCGAGTGTCCAACTCGGGGGAGAAGAAAGAGTCGAGTCAGGAGAGAGAAAACAAGGAGGTTGTTATAATGCATATATGTGGTGAATGGAAATACTTGTTTCAGTTTTGATTTTGTTCCTGCAGCTGTACTTCAAATGAAAAAAACAAATTTCGAAAATAGAAAAAAATAAAAGAAGCTGTGCATGATCACATGGCAGCTACACTGGATGAAACTTTCGATACACGAAAACCAGTTGCACTGCTGTGTTATTGGCTACAATACACCAGTGAAATATAAATATAAAGTTAAATGTGTTAGAAAGTACATTACACTAACAAGTAACTGAGGCACACGAATCATGGCCCAAATTTAAATCTTCTGAGAGTTTTAAGAATATATTCATTTTCAAGAGTCACATTTTCCAGATAAGTGCTTCTTGAAATTAATGTTTTTGAAAATACTTGGTACTCATGTTTAAAATATACTCATTTCTTTTTATTTTCTATATTATAGTTGCATTGTACATGTTACCCATTGATTAAAAGATGACAAAGTAAAATTTTCAATCAGCTAACTACTTTATTAGTACTCATGTTTTCATGTAAAGTGATGTATAAGTCTATTATATTGAGTTACCAAGCATTCATATTTAAAAACAATGAATTTCTTGTTCTCTAATCTATAATATTGTTAGTAATATTGTATAATACTCTAAATGTATGTTGTAGTTAATTATGTTTGCCGTATTTTTATATTGCTCTTCTCTCAAAATTTGCTGAACCAAACCCACAAAGGAGAACTGAAATATGTAATGATGGCCCAGTGCTCTGGATTATTATTTGAATAAAACGTACCATACAGTACTTTGAAAATTCAGTCCATCTATTCCCAGTCTAACGTAGTTTAGTCAATATGTCTACCTTTCAAACCATTTTATTCCACATTTGGTGATTTTTATTTGCTGAATAATCCAGAGAATGACTCTAAAGCACAGTATGGTCATTGCACTTTCAACTCCCTTAAATATTTTTGTCTGAACAGATACCTTGCCCACCATAAAACCCTAAGCCTAACCTTAAAACACCCGTAGAAAAAGGCAAAAACAATTAAATGCAACATATATTACAGTTTGAGTAAGATGTTAAAGTTATATTTTCAATCAGCCACTTTACTGGTACTGTTAGTAGTAAAAGTGCATCATACATTTAATGACATTAACGAAAAACAAGTAAATATGTTTGAAAATTCCATTTGTTTCGTTAACGTTCTTCTAAATAGGAGTACTATTGTATAATTATATACATTACACTTTGATTAAAAGATGTCGCAGTTACGTTTTCAAACTACTGTTTGAGCCATTTTCATTTGTGATGAGTAAGATGTATCTTAAATTTAGGAAGACTTCATGAACCCAGCCTCTACATGGACCCAGAATTACGTAGATTTGCTGGTATTTCCCTTGATAGTACTTATTTACATTTTTGACCCAAAGCCTAACCCCTGGCCCTACCCATGCTTTTAATGATGCAGTAGTGCTTCATCTATTATCCCACTTAACCCATTGTATAGGAGTGCATACATACAGGTACACACCAATCCAACTTCGGTTACGCAAGCCATCAAGGCAGGCTATACTAAACTACAGGTGAATCTTTTCTCTCTAGCATAATTAGACCCCCCAATAAAAAACAAGTACCATAACTAGAAAACATATCAAAGTTAGTTAACATGGCAAGGTTGGGAACCCACTTGAAGTGATGCATTAAAATGTTATATGATCATTATGGTTGGGTGACAAGAGTTGCAACACAGACATACAAATGTCTGTAAATTTGATGTTTTTTTATTACAACCGATTTCAGTGTTACGTGCATAGAGCAGTCATTCGACATACTAATTCGACACAATCATTCGCCCTGGTTTGTAACAAGGCTCACTAGTTTATCTTGGTTTTGAGGTTACTGAATCAAATAATTTAGGTACACACAACACCAACCATAAGTGACTGAAATTTGCATGGAATGATTTTGTCGGGTGATTGCACGAAAAACGTGATTCATCGCCTATATATGCACGTAACACTGAAATTGGTTGTAAATTTATGGTAAGATATTCACTGTATACCTGTTACACTCGCCACAATTACCAAATTCGAGCCTGGCTCTCGATTTCTTTAAATTATGTTGGGTTGTGTAATTTATGTTGACTATGCTAATGAAGCAAATCTTGTAAACTAAGAATGGGCTATTCAGCTCTTCAATCAACTAATATTTCACTACTTTCTTATCCCAAAATTATGCAATTCGTTGGAGGGCACTTTTTATTCATACAATAGTTTTTTTATATCCCATGAGACATTGCGAAGGATGAGTTGTCCCAGGAAGGATGAAAAGCTATTGTATCTATTCAAAGTGCCCTCCAACAAATTGCATAATTTTTGATAAGAAAGTAGTGAATAGACTCACTTCAACACATTTCGTCACACACTTCACCCAAATGTTGCCTCATACACAACCACCATAAACACAAATGCTATCAGATTTTTCCAGTGCAATTAATAAAGCCCTTAGTCACCATTGTCTGCCACATACATGAGCTTACAATACAATTTGTATGCTTCTTGCCAATCATTTGGGGAATCAATACCAAGAGCCTGTCTTGCATAATCAAAGTAATCTTCATATTCGTTGAAACCCTTCTCTTGGACAATGTGTTTAGAAATATAATAAATTTCAGCCTGTGTGACATTCTGAAGAAGATTGGGCATGGCTCCATGATGCTCTGGTAAATACAAAACTGAATCTGGTCGGTCAGGAACGGTGTCATGCCTTGACTGTTGGATACGATGTGTGTTCCAGTGTTCTTGAACAGCATGTAAATCCTCTTGAATAACACCTGCGAAACAGTACCATAAGCATTCCTTCCTTATCTCAGAGGATGAGTCAATGACACCATCGGATTCCAAATCCCGAAAAATGTATCCACCAATTTCATCGATTTCTAACGTAGAAAGACCATCATCCCTCAATCCGTTGATTTCTTGGAGAAGATACATACCTGTGGGTTTCTGGATTGTCTCGAAAATAGCTTTGGGCTGATGTCACTAATGCATTCTCTGTTCCAAGATCAGTAATAAGTTGTAGCTATATAATCTGGTGAATTATTTGAACGGGTAACGTTGACCTAAATAATTTTGTGACTATAAAGCCATCAATGGCTCCATGAATTTGAAATCCATATGGCTTGAGTTTGTCATAGCCATCTTGATGCCAAGAATAACTTGGTCCTGGATTGTGACATACCCTTGTCTTTAAACGGCGAGGTTTTCTTAATTCAGTTCCTTCAGGATCTAACTGTCGTAGTCCTGAACTACCACACAAGGCACTCTCAAGCCCTCCATTTCCAGGGTGTGCGAGATTGTCCTGTATCCA
Organism: Actinernus sp. WN-2022; assembly: GCA_030867875.1. Lineage (NCBI taxonomy): Eukaryota > Metazoa > Cnidaria > Anthozoa > Actiniaria > Actinernidae > Actinernus > Actinernus sp. WN-2022. The sequence continues at coordinate 740,519 of JAOWCC010000569.1, read as the reverse complement.
CCTGACAAGCTAATGCATTGGCTTCTATTAGTAGATTCCAATTACGGGTGTTTTCGGCATTTTTAAAGAGTTCATCGGCCTTGTCTAACAGCATAGCCGATTCTGACAACAATTTCTGCCCCATCTTCTTACATTCTTGTAATGCTGATAGCATCTGCTGCTTCTTCTTTTCAGCTTCACTGGCGTTTTTGGCTTTCTTCTGATCCTCCATATACACACCATATCTCTGTCTGGAATACTTACAGGACTGAAGCATCTCCTTGCTACGGTGGCCCAGAAGGGTCAAACAAAATAAATATTCTGAAGCACAAATAAATGTACTCGAAGCACATAATAATATTCTGAAGCACAAATAAATGTTCTGATGCACAATTATTTCTTCTTGAAACACATAATAGTATTCTGAAACACAAATAAATATTCTGATGCACAAATAAATGTTCTCGAAGCACGGCCCAGAAAAAAAGACTGGACTCTAGCTAGCCTTCTTAACCGAGGAAGACTAAGCGCTTGTCCAAACGAACAATATGGAAGACAGCGAGTTGCAGAGTATATTGGACGATTACTTTCATCTGGGATATGAAAACAAAGTGATTATCGAGTTTTTATATAAACAACATGGCATTGTGTTTAGTTTATCAACTCTGAAACGAAGGCTTCGCGACTATGGCCTGAAAAGGAGAACATCTAAAGAATCTGATTCGTAGCGAAATTTCAGGCCCTGGAGAACTTCGTGGTTATAGATCAGTCTGGCACTCATTGCGACTAAACCAACACATACACGTTCCAAGACAGCGAGTTGCAGAGATTATAAGAGAAATCGATCACCAGGGAACACAGCAAAGAAGAAGTAGGAGGTTGAAAAGGCGAAGTTATTCAAGTCAAGGTCCCAACTTTTGCTGGCATGTTGACGGTAATGTTATGATAAATAATTTCATTTTGAATGTTGTACCGAAATGATGAGGTATCTGCAGAGAAAATGAGTACTGGTGGGGGAGTTTACCATTCATTTATGTCCCGGTGCTTTCATTGTATGTTCAGATAATGCACATGTATGGGCACTTTTTTACATTAATTAATTGAAACTGAGACAATAGATATTATTTGGTGTTGCATAATTACATGATTGACAGAAAGCTCCCATTTTCTTTTGTATTACCCCCTAAGGCACAAAGCATTATGTGCTATGAGAAAGTAGAGAATGACTGAATAGCATACAATGTATTCAAATCGAATTATTATTTTTCACATACTAGGGTATGACAAGCTAAAGCCATATGGCTTTCCTATTCATGGAGCTATCGATGGGTACAGCCGGAAAATGCTCTGGCTTGAAGTTCCCAGAACCAACAACAAACCTGAAGTCATAGGTAGATTCTTTCTCAGCTGTGTAAAGGAGAATACTGGCTGCCCTATGCTTCTACGAACTGACTGTGGGCCAGAAAATGGAATAATGGCTGCGATGCAATCATTTTTTAGACAGGATGGTACTGATGATCTTGCTGGTGAAAAAGCTCATAGGTATGGCACATCACCTGCTAATCAACGCATCGAGTGTTGGTGGTCATGTCTCAGACGGGGAAGGACCTCTTGGTGGATAGATCTTTTCAAAGGAATGTCTCATAGTGGAGTATTGGATTTAGCTAGTAAACTGCACTTGGAATGTTTGTGGTTTTGCTATCATGGTGTACTTCAAGAGGATCTTGACAAAGTCAAATATCATTGGAATACTCACCGTATTCGCCCATCCAGATTTGGTACTGTATCTGGTATTCCAGATGTCCTCTATTATCTACCACACACATCTGGTGGAATTGATTGCAAGGTAACTGTACCAGATGCCAAGATAGATGCAATGGAGATTCATGTACTGGATGATGATGACAATGATTCTGACATCTACCAGGAGTATTTCCACTATGTAATGGATAGTGAAAGATTCCAATATCCAAACAATTGTGATGAAGCATATAACCTTTTTCAAAACCTTATTGTTATTGCAAACAGCCATTAGAAAATCTTAAATAAGTTTACTTTTACTGGCAGGAAGTATGGGTATCTCATGTGAATTATCTTCCCTATCAAATCCCCTATCCAGCAGCACATGTATATATACATATGAGGCATATTTTCACAAAAGGGTGTTACTCTCCTAACGGGTGGGGCGTTACTTTTCGTTCTGTACCACTGCTACTGATTGGTTGATCAAAGGGGTACTGGCACACTACACCCCTTTTAAGAACTCACGCCTCATATGTATATCGGAGTACCCCTCTCATTTGTTTTTTGTTAAAGTATACAATTTACATGACATTTTTGAAAATTACAAAATAAGATAATAGTAGACAAGGTATCTTGTTTGTATTTTGAGATGTAAAGCATGACCAATAAAATCTTAATAAAATACATTAACTTTATTTTGCATCAAATAGCCTGTCAAATTCATATAAAGATATATTAGACTTTAGTTATAAAATATTTAAAATTAATGTATTTACACAATTATAATTACTAAATATTGATTTATAAAATCAAAAAGTAGAGTACAAACACTAAAAGCATGCAACATAAATAGTACTAAATAAACCATGCTAATTCTGTTGTTTTCTAGTGCAAAGTATTGCATGCTTTTAGTGTTTGTACTTGTTTTCTTTTGTGTTTATTAAACGCAATCACTCTAACAATATCTTTGTGATGATATTCTTTGTAATTTGAATATCATTTTCAAAACAGTAACTGGAAAACAATAGTAAACAACCCCATGGAGGGGGTTGGGTAATAATTGTAAGAGAAAACAATAAAAGTACTGTAAGTTCAAATCTTTCTTACTGTATAAATGTGAGATGAAAATCATTCTCATCATTTATTCACAACATAACCACATGCCATAATTTCTTGAGATTTATACATTACCAAAGCCTGGGGAGCTGAAGATACATTCAGTAAACTCTTCTTTGAATGTATTATACTCGCAAAGTTTATCAGAAACTGGCAGGTGCAGTGTGGAACTGCAAGTGTTAGCTGTGAGTTTTTTTCCTGGTTCATTATGGTTGAACATCACTCCCATCTTATTGTCCATTCCTGTTGCAGGTATGCTTGGGCATCCAGTTACAAATTGCAAGATATGTGACAGTTGAACTTTGATCGAGATGAGCTCATTAGTGTCTGGATCAAGGATGTTGGTAAGGATTCTATTAGCTTCAACATCCTCAAGAAAATGGGTGAAGTTGAAAGCTTTATATTCTTCAATGTTTCTCTTGTTACTACCAGATGGAGAATAAACAAACAGGAACAGGTCATCAACTTTGTCTGCAGTTAACTTATCAGCTTCAGAAAAATGCAATAATTTCCGAGATTTACTGGGGTTATTCCTGATGATATCAAGTACGCCATTAATCTTCAAACCTTGAATGAACTGTTCTATCTCTGGCAATGTTGAGAGAATTACATAATGCAAGCATATGCATCTGATAAATTCGTTCTTCTCTTCAATGGTGACAATGGGTTTGCAGTATCCTGCCTTGAATCTGAAGGAAGTGTTGAAAGAAGCTTCTTTTTTAAACTCATCAGGGTCACTGATCTTGTCAAGTTCTTCCAGCTTTGCCCGCACCTTTCCAACTGGGAGATCATTGATCGATATAGCAATATTATCTAATTTCCCATAAATGATGTAGTCCACAACAGGTGGGGCAAAGATTATAGGACCTGGTGATCCCTGAAGTAGTGATAATGCAGACACTGCACCATAATAGTAATATTCTTCCTTCTGTAATGCCATGATGTTATGGGCAAAGCTTCTTTCATTTGGTTCACCAGTGAAAAGGCATGATGTCTGCATGTGTCTGTGAATGAGGAAAAACAACTCTCTCCATGGTCCTCCCTCATCAACAGCTGGTTCACCAATGAATTGGACTTTCACCATTCCTCCACTAACATCTTCTTTTCTTATTCTTTTAAGTTTTAGCAATGTGTCTTCCCAGACCTTGCTCCTCCTGACTTTGAGTTTGATTTCAATATCTGAATTCAATTTCTTGGAAATCTCCTTCATAATATCAGCAATTGAAGTTTCATCTTCAAATTTCTTTTCAGTTTCACCGTCAGATGTGGTTTTCCATGTAAATTCATCTAACACATCAGAATCCCAACCATCTTCATCTACAATAACAGTTGCATATGAATCTAGTTGGTCAGCAGATCCTTCTCTTCTGGTAACAGAAAGTTTAATAACTGCATCTTCAACATTAGAACTGCATTTTAATGCATTTAAGATTTCCAGATCACTTAAATGGGGAAAGATATCTTTCACAATTTGATGAGGAGTGGTTGGAATTTGCATAGACTTCTCATTGCTAATGCTAGCTGTAACTGACTTCACTGCAGTACTTGGCTTAGTACTTACAGTACTTGATGTAGATGGGCCACTTGCAGCACTTAATGATGTTTCCACTATGACAACTTTTTTGGGTGGAGGAGAGGTGTCTTTGTCTGTATCATCATCATCACTTGTACATTCATCAGTGTTGAGAAGTCCTTCTACCATTGAACCAAGGAAATCGCACTGTGTGCATATATAAAACAGTAACCGATTGTACGGTTTTCCGATTTCAAGTTTATATCTGTTTAAAGTAAATTCTTCGTTGCACTCCCTTAGTTGATGCACAACTGAACCATCTGGATATAAGAGCTTATAGCATCCCGCCGACAATTTAACGACATAATTGCTGTTATGCATGGAGTGTTTTGCGATTGCTAATGTCAGAATATCCTCACTGCTAGCAGATTTGCTAACTTTCAAAGGGAGATTCTTGCCTCTCTGAGGTTTCAATAGACGTTCATCCTCGAAGAACCGCATTATCCCAATATTGATCGTAACGTCCTCCACGTCAGTTTTGGGATTTTTCCCCTTCTTGGACTTGAAATGACCAACCCTTTCGCTTTTTTTCTTGGACATGTAAGCGCTGAATCCGACTGTCTTCGTTTGATGAGCTCCGGATAATGAGACGCCATTACTGCTTTGACTGGTAGACGAACTGGTTTCCTGAGCTGGAGATCCTTCCTCAATCGTGCGATTGCCACATTTTGTACAGAAAATAAACCCTTCCTTTATGGCATTACCACATCTGCTGCAGAACGTTTTTGCCATCAGGTCGGCGAACTAATAAAAACGAGCCGGCTATTCAAGTAGAATTTAACGACAGAAAACGGGCGAGACAGCATGGTTAGCGCTTAGTCTTCCTCGGTTAAGAAGGCTAGCTAGAGTCCAGTCTTTTTTTCTGGGGCGTGCTTCGAGAACATTTATTTGTGCATCAGAATATTTATTTGTGTTTCAGAATACTATTATGTTTTTCAAGAAGAAATAATTGTGCATCAGAACATTTATTTGTGCTTCAGAATATTATTATATGCTTCGAGTACATTTATTTGTGCTTCAGAATATTATTATGTGCTTCGAGTACATTGCTAATTGGGATCTCATTAACTTCACATTTCATGTCCTTAACCCCATTCCTGCACTGTACTAAATGCCTGCATAGTATCTTATCCCATGTTACAGGTGAGGACATCCACGTTCAACGACAGACTGCCCATGGGATAAGGTCAGAACCAGTTTCACTATCTTCCACAGGAGACTGTATTGCTGCTTCGTAGAAAGGAGCCCACAGAAGAATTTGTCCAGCCTCTGACAAGTAGTATATGCTTTACACTCGTCTTTGTGGTACTTCTGGATTTCTGTCAGGAGGGCATCAAACTGTTGTTTGGCTTTATCACACTCATCTGCTTTGAATCTGCAACATGACAGCAGCTTTCCTAACATTCTCTGAAAATTTTCAGATGCCCTTTCAGGGTTAATGGATATTAATCGTGGATAAAGAGCAGGCAGCTACCTCACTAAAGGGTACTCAGGGGGCACCTTTGTCATCAAAGTCTGGAAGATGTTCAGCAAGGCTTCTGGCTTGTCAGTTTGATACTTCTGTAAATGAAGAGTCAACAATTTTGCATGGGTGGTAAAGAACTGAAGCTTAGCCAGCGTAAGTGGATCCTGGGTACTGGCTTGAATGTTGGTGAAGCTCTGGATCTTGGGTAATTTGCTTTTTGTTCCCTTTACTGTCTCCTTGACATACTTAACTATATTTGGCCATATTGTCATGGCTCTTTCTGCGACAGGAACATCCTCCAACCATCTTGTTGAACAGAATTTCAGTGGAAATTGTGTGCTACCAGTTATCTTGGAATAGTCTTCTGCACGAGCAGGAGTAGCCTGTGTACAGCCGTCCGTCTCCCCTCAAAACTCGGGAAGGGACGTCTGTGCTACACTGTCGTTAATCGTGTTCCGGCATACTTTTGCATAAACTACATCTCGATTTCCATTGGCCGAGAAACACTAGACGGTACACATTGTAGATTTCAGATTGTTCATTTCCTATTGTTAACGGCATTGCAAGAGACAAAGAGGGAGGAGGCGCTGGGAAGCGGGGGAAATAAAATAAATTCCCTTCTTCGATAGCCTATACACAGACCTCCGTAATCCCTTCAAAGGAAGGGATTTGGAGATCTTTCTTTCCTCGAGGAAGTTGAAGATTGGATGAATTCGTGAGTTTGAGAACCACGCGAACTCGAGGTTTGAGAATTCGCTCTCGTAGCAACTCGCCTGACCGCCGAGGCTATTGATATTGCTTCTGGTTGAGCGTCTCCCACAGCCATTCGCTTTGCAAAAAGAGCTCTTGAACATGGACTTTCTTTTCGTTTTGAAGAACTAGACGATATCTGGAGAAGAATTTCGTTTGTTCGCTCCAAATTCTTTCAAACTTCCTAGGCACTTTTCACTTGAAATTCGAGAAATAATCTCGGGTTTTTCCACGGAGCCAGAACTAAGGTCAACATAACTGCTAATCCAATCAGCGACTGGTTACAACATTCCTGTACAGACCTCCTTTTCCTTCCTTTGAAGGGATTACGGAGGTCTGTGTACAGGCTAGAGCAGGAGCATCATGTAAAAGATAATGGAGGGATCGGAGAATGCTATCAATGTTCCAACCTGTGGCTGGTGCTCCTGTTTTGAATGATCCATGTATGACATGGAGGCTGCAGCTGCCCAAATTCAGCAGCTTAGGGATATCTGGATCCTCTTCATCTCGCTGCTTGACAAGTTCCTCAAAAACGTCCAATTTGTTGAGGGTCCATCCATTGAAATTTGAACCATGTTGGCTCGATTGAGCTGTGCAAGTCCTTCCAAAAACTTGTCACGCAGATCTACAGCTCGAGTATCACCTTAAAGAACACTGAGGTGAAATATCGTGTAACTACCTCTTTCTTCTCATCAACCCAGTACTTGAGGAGGAGGTCCATCTGCTCTTGCTGGATGACCTTGTTGAATGACTCGTCAAAAGATACAGTGAACAAGCATTCTGGCTGGCAAACAGCATCAAATACTTTCTTGTAGAAATAGGGAGCCAGTCCATATTTTACTAAATATGCACACTGTTTTTCCACAGGCAAACTGCCTAGCAATTTGGGAATCTGGAAACATCCACTGAAAGAGTTTGTCAGAGTTGTTGCTGGATGAGCAAGAGTAATGATCCATAACTGTCTTGATTGCCCACACAATCTCTGCTTCCAGAACAGCATCTTTTATAAAGAAAGCAGACAAGTTACTGTGGACATCTGTTGCTGTTGGTTTTGGTGGAGGAGGAACAACTAACTGGTCTGCAATGGATACATCCTATGTAGCAGGAGTGACTTCATCCTGTTCATGTGTGCTGTTAATTGCACTTGTTGATGGTATAGCTGAAGGGTCAATGCCCAGTTTGCCTTCCGACTGAATCCAAAGTCTGCTGAGTGGTTGATATTCTGCTTCATTCTCAAGCTAAATTTTTCTTTGATCTTGTGTTTACTTCCACTAACATGAGATCTCAGGGCCTTTTTGCCCATATTTCCTAGTTCAAAATCTTTCCCACACAGGAGACACCTAGCTTTGTAAATATTGGTGTCACGTTTTGCTACCCAGTGAGATCCTTGACCCATTAACTCTTTGTCGTCCGATCGTGTGTGAGCTCAATTGGTGAAATCCTGAGTGCTAACTAAACCCTCCCCCCACAGTTCCAGTTTGGCTAGCCCGGGGTAATTAAATACTGCTGACTTGTTAAGCCAAGGGCTCAAACTTTCCCCACAATGCCATTCGCGAGAATTCTACGTACTGGCCGACGGTAGGTATGGCTGCTTCGGTAGGGATTCCAATGGAATGTGCTCTAATTTTGGGGGAAAATGCCACTGTCAGAGAGCTTGAAGACATCATTAAGTCTGAGGATGGCTGAAAAGTACTTGGTTTGCTTTTAGTAGACCTTGTGAGGGGATTTCACAGGGTTTTTCGGTTGTGTTTGTGCTTTCAGACACAGGAAAAAATTCTTCAATGAAATCCTTGAAATCCTGCAGTTGGCATTCTTTTACCCCTGCTCAACCTATTAGGATGTGTGTTTGTCACTTTAAAGCAACGGCTGGAGTGCAAATCACCGCTCTTGATTGTAGGGGTAAAAGACTTATAAAAAAAATCCTACCGGAGTCCCAGAGGGGGGGACCCATTGTGATCTTTTTGTCCATTACCCAGCATGCAATTGGAGGTGGGAGCAGGAAAATGTGGTCGAGTGAAATGCAGTGTAAACATCGGCGTGGTTCACAGTCGTTTGGTGTGTTTTGTGAAAACAAACCTGCTGGTTGGAAAGATTAAACAAGATACTGTAACGACTGAGTGGTTATTTTGTGTTTGCTCTTGATTTCAAGTGCAAATGGAAAGTTTTTTTGAGCCGATTTTCAGCTCCTCGAAATTCGTGAAAATCGAAGAAACGAAACAATCGCCAAAACAAATGGGCTTTTCTCCATGAGGGGATGGTTGAAAATTCAAACAAACAGGATCAGTGGTTGGCTTATTATACTGGGATACTACCCTGTTTATTTTAATTAATTCTGATGAAAACCGGAAGCGGGATGAATTTTGACGTGCGGAGACTTTTACAGGGCCGGACGACAAAGAGTTAAGGATTGAAAGCAGTGCGCTTGTTCATCTGTCACATGTACAGCAGTCTCTGTGACCATAAGTCACCATATATAAATACTGTTAATACGATATATACCACAATGCAGATATGCCATCACCTCAGTTCTGAAAAGAACATGGAAAACTTACAATTAGCATTGAAAAAATAACAGCACTTTTCTTCTGATATTTGTTAATCTAGGTTTAAGAATAGGCATTTTTTCATGTACAACCTCTAAAAAGCAGATTATCTTTCACAATTTCAGGTGGAAGAATTCCTAGCTCTATCTCCCGGCGCAGACAATGTGCTGACACTTGTCCCTGGTAGCCTTCTACCGCAGAGTTGGTTGGTAATATGAAAGATCTGCTCTCTTCGGCTTTAACAACTGCATCACGTCACTCCTATCAAAGGACCTGGCTTGCTTATATTCACTTTTCAGAGGTTTTCTGTGAAACTTCCACTCCAGCTCTGCCCCTGAGTGTAACAAATCTTGCACTCTTTGTTTCTTATTCAGCAGCTAAGAAGCTGGCCCACTCCACAATGTGCTCTCATATTTCGGCCATTAGTTATGTACACAAACTCAGGGGTCTCGATGACCCAACTAAAGCCTTTGTGATGGCACATAGTAGCCCTTTGTGTTATGTTGTATTCAGTATATTCTGACCTAAGGTTAGGGCTATTTTAAGTAACTATGTTATTCATTCCGCCCATACCTACAGTAGATCAGGTTGTATCCGATAAGGCAAATATGTACTAAATAAGTAGTATGTCACATCTGAGATTACTACTAGCAGCGACAACATGTAAAATAAATCAGACTGAAATTGGGAGCGACCTGTGTGTGGTTGATTGTCTCAGGCACGCTACAAATTTGGTGCTCAGCGGTGGGATTCGATAAACCTTAAAGGAAAGATGACGATGACAGTAATCCTACCACTGTAGCCACTATTGGTGAAAATCTCACGTAGGAAAGTAGGCAATGTGGTCACCTGGCATCGTGAGTTCGATGCCTGTGCAGAAACGAACGGTTGGAAAGTCGAGGAAAAAAATTAACGTTCCCAGCGTTTCTGAGGAATCAGGCAGCAAGCCATTTCTATGCTATCCCAGTCGTACGCAGACACTACAAAAAAGTTAAAGGAAGCTATGTGTCCGAGAACAAGCAAGGATAATGTCCCAGTTTGAAGCACGAATGCTAAGACCTGGAGAAGGTCCTGCAGTGTTCAAGTGGAAACTAGAAGAACTCTTATTGAAAGCCAACCCAGAAATAGAGGCCAGCGCCAAGGAAGTTCTTCTAGCAAGACAGTTCAGGAGAGGTTTACAAAAAGACCTAAAAATCAAACTACTGCAACACGACCCGACACCAACCCTCAACAAAACGATGAACTTCGTACAGCGCTATAGGGCTATACAGGCTATAAATGGAATGGCATTCCCACAAAAACCAGCATTCTTTGATTTAAATGAATTAGAATGTAGAATGCTAGCACCAAGGATTGCTTTTCAAAAGCTTATGCAAGCTCCCAGAGGGAAGCAGTTTAAGATTCATGGTAATATTGTCAATGTACCTGCGGATGTAACTAATACTGTTAGTATGTTACCACGGTTACCTAGTGAGACTGGCACAATCAAAGGAAATTTGAAAAGGAAATTGCAGTACAAGAGTTCTGCATTGTCATTAAATGTAAAGCCTCAAAAAGTTGTTAAAGGTGCAATTTGGCTCATGAATAATAGTAGTCTTTATAAAGATGAAGGTATTGTGTTGAATCAAGACTGGGTTACCAATTATAATGAACAAATTTCACAACATGACATTGATGACAGTGAATGTGATCAGAAATCTGTTAATGATGAAGAAACCTCCAATAAATTAGATGATGAGGATGAATGGAGTGAAGACGAAGTAGAAATTCCTGCAGGTGTTACTGACACACTCCTAACAGCTACTGACTTTTTAGATGACAATGAACGGCAGCATATTCTTAATGTCGCACCAGCTGAGGGCAATAGACCTTTGAGTATATTTAGAGATACGTATTCTGAAGAATTAGCATATCCTGGAATATTTCTTGGACAGAAAAGACCAGAAATTAAAGATCGCATGACTAAAGTACACTATAGTGATATCTGTAAATCTGAACTTAGAAGATCAGATAGAAGATCAGCCATGTGTGTTGAGAATATTTTCTATAAAACAAAAAAGTTACAAATGAAAATCTTATTATCACAGTCACAAGTAGCACTCAGAAAATGCAAGGGAAATAGCAGATCCCTAAATGCAGGGTTTTTGAAACAACAAGGAGCGTTAGATAGTTTAATCCGTCATGATGAGGGATTTAAATTCCTCAGAGCATTACGGGGTTCACCTCCATACTTTGAGAAGGCTAAATGGATCTCTTTGCAATGATAAGGCAATTAGGACCAGCTACATTGTTTTGTAGCTTCTCATCAGCAGAAACACAATGGATACACTTGTTAAGAATACTTGGTGAAATTATTGATCATAAGTGCTACACTGATGATGAGCTAGAGAATTTAAACTGGGAAGAAAAGTGTAGACTGATCCAAAGTGATCCTGTAACATGTGCTAGACATTTTGACTATCAAATCAGTCAGTTTCTCACAAACTTTCTGTTAAGTGATGCTGCACCACTAGGAAATATTTCTGACTGGTTTTACAGAGTTTAATATCAACAAAGAGGGCCACCTCACATTCACATGCTCACATGGCTTGAAAATGCACCAGAATTTCGAATAGACAGTGATGCTAAAAGTGACATCATATATTGATAAAATAATCACTTGTTAAAAACCTATAGACAATCCTGAACTACTGAAACTAGTCAATAGACAGGTACACAGGCATTCCCATACTTGTCGTAAGAATACAAAAGTATAATGCCGATTCAATTATCCTCAGCCTCCCATGAGAGAAGCAAAATTTATATATCCTCTTCATATGCTGGATCCATATATGCCTAAAAGTCAAATAAAAATGCACAAAGATGCATGGAAATCAATCAGAAATCATCTAAATGATATGAAAGAAGGTGGATATGAAAGAAGGTGGATATGAAAGAAGGTGAATATATTTCCTTTGATCAATTACTTCTTGACGTCATGTCACAGAAGAAAACTATTTACTAGCTATCAGCTCATCACTAAGTACCCCTACAGTGTTTTTGAAAAGGAATCCAAATGAATTGAGAATAAACAATTACAACCCTGATTGTTTAAGTGCATGGAGAGCAAACATGGACATCCAATATGTACTAGATGTATATGCATGTGCTGTATACATAGTCAATTATATCTCTAAGGCACAGAAAGGTATGAGTGAACTTTTACGACAGGCTTGTACTGAAGCAAGAAATTCTAGTATAAAGCAGCAATTGAGGGACATTGGAAGTAAATTTTTGAATAATGTTGAAATAAGTGCCCAAGAGGCAGTTTATATTGTCTTACAGCTACCAATGAGAAAGGCATCTAGATAAGTAATATTCATAAACACTTCACCCCCTGAAGCATGAGTGGAACTTTTAAAGCCAATCACTGATATTAAAGATCTGGAGGATGACTGTGAAGAAATCTATACTAGTGGTTTATTGAAAAGATATTGTAAGCGTCCTCCAAAACTTGAGCACAACACTTGCTGACTGGGCCGCATGGTATGATTCATGTGGCAAACCAAATGTAAAACAGTCAAATCAATTAGACACTGATAATCTCCTGTTAGAAACATTGATAGGTGATGATAATAATGATGACACTGATGAACCCTGTAGCAAAGAGTCTTCTAGTAAAACCAAGAAGAGAACCAAGGCTAGGATAATAAGAAGTGTGTGGTTCAATAAAGAATCTGAACCAGAAAAACACTACCGTGAACTTATTATGCTCTTTACTTCCTGGAGAAATGAAGAAACTAACTTAATTGGCATTAGCCCTTCATATCAAGAACGTTATATGTTACTCTACCCTGCAATAAAAGAACAAATGACAGAATATGCTGTTTGTAATGAGGACTTCAATAAAATACAACAATAAATGAATAATGTAGAGGATAGTTTATGACACTATAGCACCTGGTACTCAAAGTGTAGAACATCAAGACCAGGATGAAGGTCATACAGATTTACACCCTGATTTCAATGAGAACTACAACCTATCAGATGACCTTGGCATTCCTTCAGTTGATTAAAGTGCTGAGCCATTGATATTAAATGAATTACAAGATAATGAATATAGACATATGGTACAAATGTTGAATAAAGAACAAAAAGAATTATTCTATCATGTACTGCATTTAATAAAGACATCAGAATAACCATTTTATTGTTTCCTTAGTGGAGGAGCAGGTGTGGGTAAATCACACCTTACAAAAGCTCTTTATCAGGCAGCCCTGAAATATTATAACACCAGAGCTGGTATGAACTTCAGTGACATTAAAGTCTTAATGTTAGCACCTACTGGTAAGGCAGCATACAACATAAAAGGTAATACAATACACAGTGCTCTTGCAATACCTGCATGTCAGTCTTTAAAAAAACTGCAAACGACTAGATTCAAGTAGACTCAACACCTTGAGATGCCAACTTGATGGAGTAATACTCATATTTATAGATGAAATATCTATGGTTGGTAACACTACGTTTAATGTTCAAATAAACAATAGACTTAAGGATACCAACTTGATGGAGTAATACTCATATTTATAGATGAAATATCTATGGTTGGTAACACTATGTTTAATGTTCAAATAAACAATAGACTTAAGGATATCAAAGGGAGTTCACTACCCTTTGATGGTGTTAGTATCACTGCTATTGGTGACCTATATCAGCTACAACCAGTCATGGATGGTTATATATTTAAAGATTTGAAGAACTCTGAATATAGTATCCTTGCTGCCAACATGTGGCAAGAACATTTCAAAATATTTGAACTACATGAAATAATTAGACAAAGAGAAAGCAAAGACTTTGCTGAGATGTTGAACAGGTTAAAAAAAGGGAAACATTCTCGAGAAGACATTCTGAAATTCAAAGAAATAATAATACAACCTAACAGTTGTCAATACCCCAAAGATGTTCCTCATTTGTTTATACAGAATGCTAAGGTCAATGAGTTTAATGATAGAGTTCACTGTACTATATCAGGCACTAAGTATAGTATCAAAGCACATGACAGTGTTATAGTAGCGGAGTCCCAAGAACTGAGAGACAAAATCATGAAGCAAATTCCTCATGATCCTAGGAAAACTAAACAGCTACATTCAATCCTAAATATTGCGGTAGGGCAGATAACTGAAATATCTCTTAATACGAGAACAGATGATGGAATGACAAATGGTGCTGGAAATGTAATTAAATTGATACAAGTACATCAGACACACAGACTATCTGGTATTATATGGGTCCAATTTGACCAAAGTGATGTTGGTGAAAAAACAAGACATGATAACAGACACTTGTATGTCCAAGGTATTCAACCTACATGGACACCAATCAAACCTGTCACCACACAGTTTGCTGTGGGCAGAAATAAGTCAATACAAGTTGTAAGAAAGCAGTTTCCTTTAAGGCCTGCTGCAGCAAAAACTATTCATAGATCACAAGGTGATACAGAGACTAGAGTTGCTGTTAACTATGATAACAGAAGGGCAATCCCTCATATGCATTACGTAGGACTAAGTAGAGTTACAACTATAGAAGGTTTATATATAACTGATCTATGTGAGAACAAAATAGCTGTTAGTGATGACGTCTTAGAACTGAAGGCACGCTTTGCCTTAGTATATCACCTATCTATAGGACTGAGGAAATAGCTTTTAAATTATGTTTTTTGAATGCACGATCTTTGCATAAACACATTAATGACATACGTACCGACTTAAATTATTCAAGCACTGATGTCAGTATTTTCTCTGAGACTAGATTTAGTCATTCAGAAAGTGACAATATGTATGCTATTGATGGATATGATGTATTTCGAAATGATGGTATATCAACTGCTAATGTAAGGCCTTTTGGAGGTACAGCTGTCTATAATCGCATAGATTATTACCCTGGTTATCCATACTGCTATAATTTAAATGATATTGAGATCACCATGATTCTTCCTCATGTTACAATCATAGGAGTATATCGCTCACCCATCATACCTGTTACAGTGTTATGTACTACATTGACACAAGTATTATGCCTTTTATCAACTCAATATAGTATTTTTATTGGAGACTTCAATGTAAACTGGTTTAATGAAACAGAAAGTACATCTTTAAGTAATCGTTTCACAATAGATAACACATGTAGTTACAGACAACTAGTGTCATGCTATACTACTGACAACAAGACTTGCATAGATCACATTTATACAAATCTACCTCAATCACAAGTAAAGATTCATATTTTTCTGACCATAAAGCAGTTTGTGCAATTGTCAATTGCTTTTAGAGAAACAGTGTCATGTTATCTCATAAGCTTTAGTTGTTCTAAAATACTTTTAATCAAAATTAATAAATGTACATTTTGGTCACACTGTAAATTTCACAAGTGTATCTATGTCCAAACATACACTATACTGAAAGAATGGCATCAACTTCAACGTAAGTATCTTTTTTACATTTAAATGTACCTGTGTTCCTGTTTGTCCTGTTTTATCCTGCAAGCAGAGATATTTTAAATCAAAACATCCCTGCTCACAGGATAGTCCTGTTTGTAATACAAACACAATTGATTTATGTACATACATACAATATTGTTGGTAACATTTAATTTTTTCATTCCCAAACAGAACTTCGAAAACAAAGAAAACTTCAGATGATAATTGTAAGTTCAACTGCATAATAACTCCTTTTCAATACCACCATTAAAGAATACTGTCTAATTTCCAGTGTTGATATTTTCCATATAGTAGGATCTATGAATCTTTATGATAGTATTGATTAATAATTATTATTTTATTTCAGCTAAAACAATCAAAGGTTATGTAGATTTAATAAGCCCAGTGCAAACAGCAACAAATGGCACAACCACATTCTTCGACTTGAAACTTCAAACAAACAAGACTAATGCCATTAGAATGATATGCTACTCACCAGAGAAACGACAGCAATTACAGCAATCTCAATAAAGCAAAACACCAGTCAAGATCTCTGGCCTTTACAACAGCCCATCAAAGCGATCCAGTTCTCAAGTTGACGAATATACAATCCACAAGAAGTCAAAGATAAGTTATGTTGATCTAGAATTCCAATGTAATAATGCTCTCATTAACAGGCTCCATACAGTTAGACAAGTATTGGACACAAACGTTTACGAAACTGTTGACCTCAAGGTTAAAAGTAATGATGAAATATGAGAATAAACAGCCTATACTCCATGGTGAAAAGACCAGGTACAAGACCGACTCAATAGTAGCAGACGAAACCGACGCAATAAAACTAGTTTTGTGGGAACAAACCATTGACAAAATCCATGTTGGTGAATGCTATCAATTTGAAAATTGCAAAGTGATGGTCTTTGAAGATGTGACGTTTTTGAACACTAATGAGTTTACCAAGATAGCAAAAATTGATGAAATCCCAAACATCAACCTAGAAACACCTGAATTAAAAGACAACATCATTCTTGGTCACTGTGTTGGAGTTGACATCAAACGAACAACCTCTTGCATTTGTTGCAATAAAACCATTAAAGATCCAGACGATGATGAAGACATAGTTACATGTCCTAACTGCCACATTTCACTCATGAAAGATGTTCTTTAGACAAAAGTTGTTGGTCAACTACTTATGAAGACTAACGAAATGATTACCAGTTATACTGCCTTTAATGACGCCATCCAAAGCTTCCTGTCCAACATCAAATGCCAAACAAGCTTGTCTACAATTACGTCAACTGATTTGTCAAAACTGTTCTTCACTGCTGGAGTACAAAAAATTATTGCAGATCAAAGCACAAGAATCATTTCTCACTTTTTGCCATCCACCTTTGAAGAAAAATGACTTCACTGAACACATATGATTGAACATTATATTTTTGATGTTAGATGTTCCTGTTGTTATTGACGTTATACAGCATACATTCAAGTTAATATCAAATATTGAAGCGTTTGATCAATATTTCAAAGACATTTAGTCTTTAATTATTGCCATATGTTTACCTAACAAACATGGCTATATATTAAAATGTTCCAGTTTTTTCACGTTGTACACAAGTAATTTCAAATATACAATATATTCAAATGTTGCCAATCAAAAGTTCAAAGACACTCATTTAATTTTAGTCATACGTTTACCTGACAAACATGGCTTTATATTGAAACTTTCCAGTTTTTTTGATCTTGTATACAAGTAATTTCAAATATACCTAATTGCACAAACATTGATCCCTTTAAAATCATTGAAGCTGAGACCAAAATGACCATCGGGATATCTGTTGATTAGATGATTTTGCTATGAACCCATGCACATAATGTCCAAACAGCAACTGAGATACATTTTCATATTCTAGTCGAGATTGTGTTCCCTATCCATATCAGATAAAACATAAAAAAGCATATGAAAATAAAATGATTGCTAATGTACCCATGAGCCATTTCGGTCTCAGCTTCTAGGTTAATTGATTTTGAAACAGTCAATGTTAGTGCAATTACGTATATACTAATATATTCAAATGTTATTAAATCAAAAGTTCAAAGACAATCATAAGTCAATTTTTGCCCATACCTTTCCCTATCAAACACAAAATGCTCCTGATTGTATTTTGCATTAGACATTGAGTTATTTATTATTAATATTTGTAAGTTTAGATTCAAGTCAACTGTATTAAAAGTTTATAAAAAAAATGGCATGGTTTTTGAAATCAAATACCTCCAACAAGACGTTTTATACAGTCCAATTAACTCAAAATGATTCAAGCTAATTGCTCGTCATTTTGACCCCATTTTTACAGTGATTAACTGTAATATACCTCTTTACCTTTGTTGTTTGTTGACCCATTTCAGACCACGTGATTCCACTCTTGTGAGTTGATTCTTTTATATCTAAATATTTTAGATGTTCATCATAAAAGAACAATGTTGAACGGAATGTCATGTGGTCTGAAATGAGCAATTTGCATACGAAGGTAAAGAGGTCTATTAACTTTTCCTCTTTAATGATTACTCTCAACTCAAAATCTATATGAAATGTCAATCTTTTACAACACTCCTATTCTATACCCCGTAGATACATGCAATCCCAGACTGCCTATTTTTCTATTGTTGAAACTTGATATCTCATTGGTTAAATATAAACAAACCTCCTAAAATAGGAAAGAACTCTGATTTCACAATATTTTGTTAAAGAAAATGATTGAAGCGGACAATACGTGCCTATGTAAAGAGAGAGAGAAAGAAATCCTATGTGGGGAACATTGAAATATTTTATAATATATCCGCTTTTGTTTTAATGTCTTTCTATTGGCTGAATTTGTTTTGGAATCAAAAACATATACACAACGAGCGATTTCATGCATTTTTATTTGAGAACATTAATACCACTAGTCAAGAATTATATTTACAAAAACATTGAACCAATTTCATTGCCGCGGAACAATAGATCTTTCTCCAGTTCTTATACGAACCAAGTGCTCAGTTATACAAAGCGAGGAAACAGCGGATACGGATGATGAATTGATGATCTCACCCTCGCGTACGAACGAACAACACGGTTTTAGCAGAGTGGATCCGAAAGATTCACTGCCATCTTCGGAAATTGTAAGTAATGAGAGGTCAAAACAAGAGATAAGCGGAAGTTCACCACAAGAAGCTTGCGTGATCACCATAAATTCGACCATCAATATCAAAGACGCACAACGAGAAGATGAACGCATATGTAAAGTGATTGGTTGTAAACTTAACAAAAGGCCTAAACCAGACTATAGTGAATAGAACAGTGACCCTATTTTGCCTAATTTTTGGTATAATTACGATCGATTGTTCGTTCGCGATCATTTACTCGTACGCTCTCGAAACATAAGGTCTCCACACCCGTATTACGCAACAGCCGTCCCAGAGTCGTTAATACCGGAAGACTTAAAGGTATGCCGAACACATCAAACAGTGTCAAGTTTGTCAACAGCGCAAAGGCACAACTAGAGCGAGAACGCACCCATGCAAACTATCGAAGTCGGAGAACCATTTACATTTTGGGCCCTAGATTATATGGGACCCATTCCAGAAACCGTTTGAGGAAACAAACACATCCTAGTGGCGATGGACCACTTTACTAATGGTGCGAGGCTTTTCCTACAAAAGATCAAAAAGCATACATTAGTAAGTAAAGTTTTCTCTCGTTTCGGTCCTTCTGTGGTCTTGCATTCAGACCAAGGTTCTAACTTTGAAAGCAACTTGATGCACGAGATCTGTGATATCATGGGAATAGCTAAAACGAGGATCACTGCATATCAGCCTTGCGGTGATGGGCTGGTAGAACGACAGAATAGAACTATACAGGACATGTTGTCAGCCTTTGTTTCGAAGGACAGGGACGATTGGGACTTGTGGTTAGACCCCATAGTGTACGCCTATAATACCAGCCGACAAGAATCCAATGGGCTGAGTCCAAATCAGTTAGCATTCGAAGAATACCTCGCATGCCTTTTGAACTAGAATTCGGCTTGCCACTTCATAATCCCAACACTATGCCAGAACAGTAAGGTCAGTTCTTAAGGACGCTAGGCACAGCGAAAGATCACCTTGAGATTGTAAGAGCCAAAAGGCGTAGTCAGTATGAGAATACTCAGTGGAAGCCCTTTGTGCCTGATCAAAGGGTTAGATCTCATACAGGGAAAGAATCAGTCATACACCATGACCACCTTAAACTATGTCACATCCCAACTGACCGGGGAAGGGTTGTTTATCCTGGGCGTGAGTCGGGAGATTTTGAAGTTGTGCACGGTTTGCCTCAACCTCAGAACACACTGCCCCTGGTAGGGATAATGAACATCGGATTAGACCAGTTCGTCTTAGGCGACGTTTTACGTCCTCCAGTACGTTACGGTTATGACGATAATTAAAACTTCGTAATTATGCTTAGCTCTATACCTGTTTTCGGGACGAAAACCTAGGGTGGTGAATAGTGTAAAATGTGTCAGGAGTAGTCACTATGGCACATAGTAGCCCTTTGTGGTATGTTCTGTTCAGTATATTCTGACTTATGGTAAGGGCTATTTTAAGTAACTGTTATTCCTTCCGCCCATACCTACAGTAGATAAGGTTGTATCCAATAAGGCAAATACTACTAAATAAGTAGTATGTCACATCTGAGATTACTACTAGCAGCGACAACATAAATCAGACTGAAATTGGGAGCGACCTGTGTGTGGTTGATTGTCTCGGGCACGTTAAATTCTCCTCTGCCTATCAGCAGATTTTATATCGAGCCATGTTCCTTATTGCATTTTACGGCTTTTTTCGTGTTGGAGAACTAGCGTCCAATAACAGGAATCAGTCAGCAAATGTCGTGCAGTTCGACCAACTTAAACTTTTACTAGAGAAAGGGGAGCCTGCTGTTGTGAAAATCTCAGCACGCATAATTGCCCGTTTGATATCTTAATTAGGCGTGAGGACACGCAACCATTTTGTCCAGTTGCTTCCTAGGCTCGGTTTCAGCCGTTGGGGTGTCGTTTCTCCAAAGCCTCCCCCCACTAACGGCTGGGCGCGCGGTCAACACACCGTGTCCGTGACGTCAGCTGATTAAAATTCAATATTATTCAATTTGCGGGTTTTGACAAAAAAAGCCGTTTACCCTTTCAGGACTGTAGCGTAGACTCTAAACTTTCAAAACACACTGGAACTCTAAACTAAAACTCCAAGCGTGAAATGAGTTGTCAAGAACAAACGCCATTTAAAATTATCGAGAAACTAGGCTGCATTATTTGTTACTCTGTAATATTAGTGCCGCTCAAGACACCTCGCTGACAGAAATTAAAAGCCGAAATACGGAGATAAAGTTCAGATATTATCTCGGAACTATTCTGAGCTAGAGTAGAGTATTCCCGCTCGGTACTTGTGTAGAGTATGTTTTGGAGATCTTACAGTGTTTATGAAACCAAATTTTGCATCTTTATTTTATTACAGAATAATAAAGTTCAATCTTTTCTGATTATCAAGAGTATATTTATTTTTCAGTTCTGCCTTCGGAAAGGTCTCTTTTTCGCCATTCAAATTGACAAACTGTCCGGGGCCTGGAACCGAATCCTCCATTAGAATGACGTTACTGTGAGGACTCGCAAGTGACAATTCCTAAATACGATCATGTAGGACGACACGCATTTCTACAAAAAAATACAATATAATAAAGCACAAACAATTCAATACAAAAAAATGAAATACAGTAGAACGCAACACAATACTTAACAAATAAAAGATGGTTCTCCTTGTTCTATAAAAAAAATATTGCACGCTCGAGGTCTTGAAAAACTGCGGATGCACGAGCAGAACGTGGGTACATTTAGCATCATTTCAAGACCTCGAAAGTACATTATTTTGTGATAGAACAAGGAGAACCATCTGTTATTTGTTTTATAATATAAACTTCAATCTAGAGGAAGGAAAGTAAGCTATCTAATTTTAAGAACCCAAATAAAAATCTACTAAGCAAATAAACTGAATACGGCGAAAACTCCATTTTACTGTACTCGACTTGTTTACAACATTTCTCGTCGCTGATTGGTTCAATTCTGACAGCTTGACATTGACAATCTGAAAACGCGTTTCTTATTGGATGAAATAACCTGCTATAAAAAGAACATGTCGATTGATAAAAGTGAAAGACAGAAATTGCAAGACTGCCGGCCGGAAACGGGCTGTAAAATTGTCAACTTTTCAAAACTGTTGCAGGAAACACAAGTGCTTTCTTTTTACAATATATGGCCAGCACAGGGGAAGTTAATCTGCACATTGTGATAGTGTTGAAAATGCCTGATGGAAAAACATTCATAGAGAAAGCGTTTATAATATAGCGAATTCTGAGACTGAGTTACGTGAGTTGAGGTTCCCGACTATATTTTCTACAACAACTGCATCGTTGTCAGACACTGGCTATTTATTCTGTGGTCTGAAAAAGGATATTTTCATTATCCCAAGGAACAGTGTTTAACTCAGTGCTGCTCTTATGAGTTGCGTAGCTTTTGAGGCTCAGTTCGACAATACGGCTTTCGAAATTCTGGGTTCTCGGCAAGTTTTATCGTCCGTTTTTCATTCACGAACATTCAGGATCCTCTTAAACGAATTTCTACAGGAAACCAGAGAAACCCTACATTGTATTCTTTGCCATTCACTGTTCTGGCTTCAGCATAAACGTACAGGAGTATTAAAGTTATCGCCGAGTTCTTGGTGAGTCATTTCTTGTAGTTGTGTTGTCTATCAAACTGTCCTCACAGTGACGTCACGCAGCTCATTTGGCCGCGCGGCAAACCGGACAGTTTTTACCAAAAAGTAGTCAATTCGAATGGCGAAAAAGAGACCTTTCCGAAGGCGGAACTGAAAAATAAATATACTCTTGATAATCAGAAAAGAAACTGTCTTGCTGCTTCCTTGTGTCAATCCGGCTTGAATTATTCGAAAGCAAACTTTTCCAAAGCAAATTTAAACGCATTTTGGAACAGCAGTCCAAAGCTTCTGGTCCGGCTTTGAAGAGTTTTCAATATAAATTATGCAAATACATTCAGCGACAGGATTTTAGTGGCAAGTTTTTGATTGGCTAAAAACCAACAATGCCTCAGCTTGCGCACCCAGCGGTAGGTACTTCATATAAGATAATTATTATGTACTTAGAAGATTATTATGTACTTAGAAGATTTTTATTTCGTAGAGATTTGGTAGTCGCTTATATACTACGCTTCAACACCGTTCAGCCTCGTTATTCAACCCCGTTCAAGTCCGTTCGATCCCATTCAAGTCCGTTCGACCCCGTTCGACCCCGTTCGACCCCGTTCGACCCCGTTCAACTCCGTTCGACCCCGTTCATCCTCGTTCAACTCCGTTCGACTCCGTTCGACTCCGTTCATCCTCGTTCAACCCCGTTCAGACCCCTCGTTCAGACCCCTCGTTCAACCCCGTTCTATCCGGTTAAACCCTGTTCCACCTCGCTCAACACCGTTCAACCCGGTTCCACCGTTCAACCCCTCGTTCAACCCCGTTCAGCCTCTTTCTACCCGGTTAAATCCTGTTCCACCTCGTTCCACCTCGTTCCACCTCGTTCCACCTCGTTCAACCTTTTTCAACCTCGTTCAACTCCGTTCAACTCCGTTCAACACCGTTCAACCCAGTTCATCCTCGTTAAACACGGTTCAACTGATCTCGTTCAACCCCGATCAGCGTCGTTCAACCCCGATCAGCCACGTTCAACACGATTTAACCCTGTTAAGCCTTGTTTAACCTCGTTCAGCCCCGTTCAACCCTGTCGAGTCTCGTTCAACCCCATTCAGTCCCGTTCAACCCCATTCAGTCCCGTTCAACACCGCGTTCAGCCTCGTTTAATCCCGCATGGTGTAATTTGCGGCTTGGCGGCTTGACGGTACGGCGGAATAACATTTTTTTGTATACACAGTGAAGTAAAATTAACTGGAACGGAGCTAATAAAATAAATACAAACGTTTCAAGGAAACAGATACAATTGGCGAAAAGGCTAATTGATCTGTTGCATAACTTTGATAGACCCAGCTACAATTGGAGGATTTGCAAGAGCTCCAGTTTAACTTTTTTAAAGCCTTTCTCAAAGTTCTCACTCGATCAACAAAGCTAAGGGGAATTGTGCCGTTGAGTGCGCTGCAGAAGTTTCTTTTCCCTGAAGCTTTTCTCGGCTTTCTTTATTTCCCCGGGGCTCTTCCCTGTTTAACTTCCATTTAATACTGACTTGCATTTGGGTGAATGCAATAATTTCATTTGAGTTCGTGTATTAAGATCGACAGTTTCACACGGTCGCATTTGAACGTTTGATATATTCAATGATTAGAGTGTTAACTAAAATGGAAGTAAATATATAAGATATAATAGCCTCCTTTGTACCGATGTGATTAAATAATTATAAATTTTTGGAAACCCGTCTCGAAATCCTGACTCCGATCCTGACTCGAAAAAGACGAAATCCTGACTAGAGACTTGGTTTATCTCCATCCTGCCGCCGTTGCCGGAGTTGAGTTTACTAAAGTAAACCGGCATGTCACACTGAGGACACTATGAGGATGCCGTTAACTATAGTAAATCCGCTTTATTTACTATAGTAAACTTCGTCCAGTGTGCCCTCAGCCAAATTGATTTTAAAATGGTCTTTATAATAATTATCATACATGTTGTCATTCCGCTGTTCCGTCAAAGCCGTCAAAGCCGTCAAGCCGCAAATTACACTATCCGCGTTTAATCCTGTTAACCTCATTGAACTCTGTTTAACACCGTTCAACCTCGTTCAACTCCGTTCAACTCCGTTCAACTCCGTTCAACTCCGTTCAACTCCGTTCAACTCCGTTCAACCAGAAGTCAACCAATGTTTGCTCTCGTCCTATATGTATGGTGCTCCACTTTTTTTAGCAACAAAAAAGAAATATATAAGCGTGTATGGTCAGAGAATGGTCAGGATGGTCAGGATGTTTCCGAGACAGACGCTATAAGAATATCCTCATTAGAGAACTACTTCAACAATATGATAAGAAACTTTTTCACAAACTATGTAACAACAGCAATCATCCTCTTAAGCTACTTTTGCCCAAAATCAAGCCCTTGTCTAGAACCTCTAGGCACTAAAATACTCCTGGGAACAGTATGTCACCAAATTGGAATGTTCCGCAGTCATACTGTTCTGAACCTTTATACCACGGCAGCACAGTTCCAGTAGGTTTCCAGTAACTCACAGTTCCACGAATATGGCGGATGAAGAAGGACGCAGGAAAGAGCAAGCTCTCGATTCAGATACTCACGCAGAAATAGATCCAAAGAAACTCATTACAAAGAATGGAGTCATTGGCTATGCAAAGGCAGATGGTTTTCAGGAGATGACCAACTTCAAGATAGATATTACTGGATATGTGGCAGACTCAACTGGCACCGTGATAGGATATCTCGCCAAACTACAACTTGACATTGTAGATGAAAATGCAACGGCTGAATCTCGGTAAGCACTAAATATGTTTACGCATGCATAGTTCCGGATACTATTACCCGACTTCAATCGGGATCGTATTATATATATTTCCAGTACTCAAGGCAATAGATTTCAAAAAATGGGCCCCTGCCCCACACATGCATGACCAGTATTTTGACCGCATGTATACGCGAAGGTGAGAACAAGCTCTTCCTGACCACTGTCTAAATTAAAAACACGGTACTCTTGTTCGTAAATCATGTCTTACTTAACGGTAAAGTTTCAAAGAAGACGTTATGAAGAAATAGGTTCAATACTGAGGGTCATACTAAGTGAGCTAAGGTAAGGCCAGCTGTAAGC
Organism: Actinernus sp. WN-2022; assembly: GCA_030867875.1. Taxonomy (NCBI): domain Eukaryota; kingdom Metazoa; phylum Cnidaria; class Anthozoa; order Actiniaria; family Actinernidae; genus Actinernus; species Actinernus sp. WN-2022. The sequence goes on along the minus strand of JAOWCC010000569.1, from coordinate 715,010 downwards.
GAATATAGTAGTATAAATATCACAACCAGAGGCGTAGCTGCCCGGTCGCACATGCGTCAACCTTACTCGGCTGAACTTTTCCCTGTTTGCCATTTTTACGATATTGATGTTTTTTTGGTCAGCTGATAGATCTATAGACTATAGCCAAATTACTATAAACGGAGGAAATCATTCAGTCGAACGTAGTAATGGCCCGTAGTAATATCGAACGAAATTATAAAAGTGAACGCTAAAAAAGTCCAAAAATATCTACATAATTATGAAATATGAATATGCAAACATTTGATGCCGGATTGGCAAAGTTATCGGAAAAGTCGGGCATCCGTGGGCAGCATATGTGACGGTCGAGTTTGTTGGTATTTTACTCTCGCTCTGAGGGTTTTCTCCGGTTGGAATCTTGCCCTTGTTCTGAGAGTTTTTCTCCGGGTTCTCAGATTTTTCTCGGCCTCCTAGACTTGCTACAAGTCGAACTCGCTGAGTCACTGGGTAAGCGATTTCTGGGTCAAAAAGCGAGAATCGAAGCGAGAGGCATGCGGGGGGCTAAGAAGGACTTTGAGAAAGTCTATCGGCCTCCTAAAAAACCAACACGATAATTCCAATTCGATCTTTCGTTTAGTTTGGGGCTGCCTTTGATCAGCCCTATAGTTGTTTCACGTTGCGTTACGATTCATGTTTTGATCGTCAGAAATCGACCGAGCTCTTAAATGGGAACATGGAATACCTAAGCCTGAATTTCAGCCCGGCATATCCTCTGGCTAGGTTAAGCCTCGAACGATTCGTATATAAATGGGTCAAAAACTGAAGTTCATGTGGACTAACTGAAGCCGCGGATTAATCAAGTGCTACTTAAGTGCTACTCGAGCTCGTGCTACTCAAGTGCTACAGATTGACAAACAGACAGGCAAACAAACAAAATAGACAAACGGCACAGAAAACCAAACAAACAAAGAGGCAGATAGACACAAACAGTACGGACGGACAGACACACAGGAAAACAGACAAGTACATAAGTATACACAATATATTCAATGTACACTCGATGTAATGAAGCCACACTCTCAGAAATATATGTATATATGTATACATCTACCGCCCTCGTGAAAATGGAAAGCAATGGATACACACATACAAACCCCGTCCGAGAGCAGAATTCGAATCCCCTAGCCTGCATGTGTACAGCCGTCCGTCTCCCCTCGGGAAGGGATTACGGAGGTCTGTGTACAGGCTACGAATCCCCTACACCGATAAATATGTATAAAGATGAGCATCGCTACTGTCCTTAAGGAATGGAATAGAAAGTTTTCTCAACAGCCCTGATCCAAACAACCGCGGAATTCAGCTTACCCAAAAACCGATGTTTGTGCTTGTCAAACAAGATGCTAGATACTAAAATCAAGCAACTAAAGAAAGATGGCAAAGAAAACACCACTCACAAACCAGCTATTGAAAATGAAGACCTAGAAAAAATTTAAACCGGCGAAGTTCTCTTACCGACAAAGCCCATTTCCTTACTTTGAAACGTTACTTCATACTCTTTTGGTGGCATACTCATCACGCTTTTGGTGTCGACGAGGAAGAGAAGGCCAGAGAAGTTTGTGTAAAGACAGCTTTGTCTTTGATGTAGATGCGAAGGGCTGTCGTTTTGTCACCATGGAGCACCAGGAGACCACAAAAAATCATCCTGGTGGAGTCTCCAATATTGAAAGCTACGAGAATGGCCATATGTATGAAACGAAAAGCCAAACTGATGGCGATTCCTCCTTGAAGTTATACCTGATGAAGTTAAATCCTGAGTGTGATGCACTTTTCCAGTATCCAAGACGAAACTGGCAGGCTACTGATCAAGTTTGGTACGAGAAGCGGCCACTCGGAGTCAGTAAGCTGGCGACAATGATGAAAGATATCCGTTCCACGGGGAAGCTCTCTCAGTCGTACACAAACCACTCTGTCCGAGCTACAGCTATAACCTAGTGGTCCAATGCTGGGCTCCCAAATCGCCAAATTATGGCAATCTCTGGCCACCGGAATGAATGGAGTTATCATAGCCAGCCATCTGTCAGCCAACTTCAGCAGTGCAGCGATGTCCTAAACAGCCGCTCTTAGCGAGAGAGTCAGAGAGAGATGAATCCCAGAATCAGACTCTATACCCAGTTCAGCTACAGTCTTCAAGTCCAAGTGTTGAATACGGTTTCAACGACAGCTCATCAGAGTCAAGTCAATCCACGACGTGCACATCACTATCAATAAATAAAGGCCTTGCTTTTGATCGACAGAAAGCTTTTTGGTACGTTTTACGTGGCTCTTTTGAATTTGAGCCTTCTTCGATGATCGTAGTGAATGTTTATAGACGAATCATTTCGATCATCGATGGAGAGTTCCACCTTGTAAAACGTACGCACTTATTCTTACGGGCGCTGTGATTGGTTTCTGTCGTATTCAATCAATGTTGTAATGAGATTGAAAATACAGAATATTCCCATTCATAACCTTGCATTGTGTCGTAGTTATATCAAAAAGCAGTAGACCACACGTTTCTATGTGTTTACTGGTGAAATAAAGCACTTGGATGTTGGGAGAACACTCGAAATGCTTGAAAATATGCGCCTTCAGCTTGTGATTTTCAAGCATTTGTTGTGTTCTCCCAACATCCCAAGTGCTTTATTTCGCCAGTAACCACATAGAAACGTGTGGTCTATTGCTTAATTATATATATATGTGGTAATATACATGTTGTTCTGTGGTCAAATTATTTCGCATGAGTTTTCACACTACCTATAAATTCATAAATTGTTGTTTTGTGGTGAAATTATTTCACATGAGTTTTCACACTACCTATAAATTCACATTGCTAATTCGAAATAATATTTCACAATTTATTCTGTTTGGAACACACTTCCTTCGGAACAGAAATCTCTTTTTGCTTCACATGTGAAAGCACAGGTAACCCACACATGACCACAGGGAGCCCAACGCAAGATTAGTATGCATTCTCCTTTGTCGAACGCAATTATTGCCGTTGTTATGTCAGCTCAGTTCATATCACGCTCCTTGCAGATATTCTACACGAAGCTGACCTCATCTACAGAAACTCTGTAGTGGAGGTTGAGAGAGAAGATCTAGATGGCGAGCATATTGGCTCCACCGAGGCAAATACATCGAAGATAAAAGAAGCGAGGGGAGGGGTGCTCTTTGTCAACGAGGCATACCAGCTCCTCCAAGAAGGCCCCAAGGTCGACTTTGGATACGAGGCAGTGAACGTCATGATGAGGCACCTGAATCAGGAACAGGCCCTTGATAAGGACAGAACTGTATTCATCTTGGCAGGTTACCCTAAAAAGATGAAGCAGTTATGTCGATAAACAAGGGCCTGCTACGGCGGTTCCGAAAGCCTGTGGGCTTTCGCGACTACGCACCTAAGGAAATGGCGGAAATCATGACCTCCCTTATACAAAGGCAAGGATTTGCCGCATCAGTGGACATGGGCTATTGTTGGGTGGAATTCTTCCAAGCCCTCCCACAAGGATATAGGTCCTGGTTTATTGGCTCCATATGCAGCAGGGTTTTTGGATACATGAAGGAGGCAGTATACCAGTGAGTGTCCTTCGACCGGGTCAGCAAAAAGGACCTCTTCACTGTCACCGGTGCTGACGAGAAGAAGGCCCTTGAAGCTGTCCTGAGAGACAGCAGAGTCTGTCTGGCACCTGATCAGCCAGACCCTGAAATGGTGTCTGTATCTACACAGACGGAGGACTGACAACTCGGTTCATGAGGAAACCCGCACGTAACGTGTATGCAGACAGATTGTAATGATCAGCAATCAAACAATTTTAAGATGGCCTGCAGTTTCGACTACTTATAGCTTTCCTGATAGAGCTCGAATGGACTAGCCGTTCCAGTCCTTACGATAAGATAGAATAAACTTTCCGAAAAAGCAGGTTTGGTTGGCATTGGTGCTATGAGCGTTTGAGAAAATAAAGGCTAAATATTTTCCTTCGTATTAATTTGGAATTTGCACTGAAACATTTGGTTGGAACAGAGTTTTTCTCTTGTAATACATGTACCTTTGACATAAAGCTACTTCAGAAAACAATTCTAGCAAATCGCTTCATTCAATTTCCGTTAAGTTTGTAATATGTAAGAAGCTATATAGGCTCGTTTTGCTCAAAATAGCATGATATTTGGAGAGAGCGTGTAGCAATTGTCAAATGTCAAATGTCAAATAACGAGATTTAAATTTGAATGGCACCTGTCACAACATTTCTCATGCTATTCATAACGCTCGAAATAGAAATGCGAAGTGTTGAACCCCCAAATATGGTTAAACATGCATGTAGGGAGTCACTTGACTCCCCAGGGACGGCTATAAATAGCAAAGGACCACTCCTCTCCGCTCAGTCTTCAGATCAGCGCGAAGGGAGCTGGAACTGTGCTGAAGTGAGTCACACGCATTTCCCGCTCATATGGCTGAGGAACAGATGAGCCGAGGGAGCCGAGGCACCGGCTGTCCCGCCCACTCAGCCAGCACAAGCCGAGGAACCGGGAGCAAGGGCAGTACAAGATAACCAGGAGGGAAAGCTGGAGGTGAATACTACTACTAAACTTGTGCAATTTCGTCTTCGCCAATATTCGCTCAATAGGATTTTCTTGTAAATGAACGCTATTTTAAACATACCGGCATGCAAATAGCTTGCGAGGTGAATAGACGGAATGTCACAACTGCCAACCGTGAATAGTTGACTATTGTAAGCGGCCACATAAGCATGAACGTTTGAATGAATAGACAAATATTATAAATTTAATGGTGGAAAGACTCTTGCAAAGTTAGTGTATTATTGCAGCCTGGCTCTAGATACAACTGGTTACGAGAATGTACCATGGTGTACCACTTACGGACACGTGGCCAAGAGTAGGGGTTACGAAATATACTGATTCTACTGCCACTTCTCAGTAATGACCGTAAATAACTGAAAGTGATTGAAATTGGCCACCGATATACGGTATTTATTTACGGAGTGATTCTACTGCCGGTTCTCAGTAGATGACCGCAAATAACGGAATAAAGGCCTTAGGAAAATGAATGACAATTGGCCACGGATATATTGTACTTATTTTACTGGTATTCTTCAAGGTTCTCTATCACGATTTCTGACTGCAGACAATCTTAATTTGTGCCTCCTAGATTGGTTAGCATTACATGAAAGCAAATTGCCTTTACTAGATAACAACACAGTGCTCAGTCGCTCTTGTTTGGCTAATACAATTATTTGATATTTCAGTGATATTTACCGTATCATTTGTCAAACTGATCACTATTCCTTTCACATCATTGTTGTTCTGTATATTACTAAGCTTTTCCTTTGGCTTTTGTTTGGCTATTGTATGGCTTCGTTTAGCTTTGCTTTGCTCACTTTCCAAAGTCATGGCTTTCATTCCCCAGTGATCGGGGGCGATATCAATGTTAGTTAACATCTCCTCGTCGTTTAATTCAACTTTAAGCTTATAGTCACCCTGATCGATGAGTAAAGAGTGCAAGATGTTCGATCCCTGAGCCTAGGGATGTATTATGAGCGTGCCATGAGACTCTAGGAGCTTTGTCGCGATAACAGTTGTACATTACCATCTCTATCTCTGTTGCATCCAAAACTGCCAACACTGAACACCCAATGCTATTCTGTTCTACTGAGCTAAGCGAAACACGCTTAATTTTCGGACTTCTCGCGTAAATACGACAACGAACGAATGTTTTTTTTACAATATAGTTGAGCGGTCAGTTAATTGTAAGTCATTTCGGAATATTTACCTTTAACAACATGACCAAATCCTTTCAAAAGCATCTTCTCCGATAACAGTTTGTTCACAGTCAAACTTGAAACCTTGGACGCATACCATAAACGTCCGTCAATATATCTTCGGAAAATCAAACGTCATTATTCACATAATCCCAATAAATCGTTTTGCACTTGCGCGCATCCACGAGTTAAAAATGACACCATTACAGACCCCAGTAACTATAGGCCAATTGTTACACTATCACATTTTACTACAACCCTAGAAAGAATAATATTTGATAAACTAATGTTCTTTCTACAAAAACCGTTTGGATTTAGCAAAGATCATTCAACTGAGCAAGCCATACTTGAAATCACTGTTTACCTTAAAATAGCAATTGGTGATAAAGAAATAACCTGTGGAATTCAACCGTCTTCTCTAAAGCATTTGATACTGTAGATCATAACATACTCCTTTCTAAACTAAATAAATATGGTATAAGCATCCCTAACAACTGGTTCAAAAGTTACCTAAAAGATAGGAAATATGTAAAAATTGACAACATTGAATCACTAAGAAAACAGTATTATGTGGTGTGCTTCAAGTCAACCATTGGTCCCCTTCTATTCCTTGTCTATATTAATGACTTCCCTAATGTATCAAACAAACTATCTTTCAGAATATATGCAGATGATACCAACATATTTTGTTCTAGTAGAAACTTAAATGACCTTGAAAATGTTATGAATGAACTACCCCATACCTACTGTAATATTAATAAATTGTCAATTAATTTCAAAAAACAAATTATATGCCTGTTAAATCACCAAGGAAAAATGTTATTTGTGTGGCGATTGACGTAAGCAGAGCCTATTATTGATTGTTATCAGAGCTTCAAGATATACTTCAATGACATTTTAGTGAACCAAAGAGGAGACGAGAGAGCATCCTGTGTAGCTGAGAGTGAATGATTTGAGTGAATAAAGAGAGAAAACCGAACCAGTGAGTTTATTGTTGGGACACTTGAACCTATTTCTGACAAAGTGGCGACCACGTTGGGACAGAGTGAGTGAAATCAGCGAAACTATGGCGACATTTGAGGGATTAAGCAAAGCAATTGAGACAAGTTACATCTTCTCTAGTTCACCCAGGAACAAACAAAGGTGATCGAGAAAGGAGACAATACATCATTGGAAAGACAGAGTGCAAAAAGCTAGAAAACTAAGTGGAAGAGGTCCACGATCTCAAGATAAGAGTGCAGGAACTAAGGTTTGAGAGGCGATAAACCAAATGAAATCCAAGAATAGAGCCCTAAGCTAGAAGATGACGTGAGTCTTTGAGAAAGCTATTTTTGACTTTGATAATGTTATAAAAGCAATTAAAGATATCGAATTGCACTCAGCAAACAAGAAGAAGAAATGTAGCCGCAGAGATCAGTGAAAATATATTTCAAGAGTTGCAATTTGAGAAAATCAAGCTCGAGCAAAGGCTTAAATATTAAAAGAAATTCAAGGAGGACAAGAACGGTCAGCTTAAAGAACATAGCTCGAATACCAAACTACCAAAGCTTGTCATCACTAAGTTCAAAGGCACGCATGTTGATTGGTTGAGGTTTTGGAACCAATTTGAAGCAGAATTCGAAGCAGCAGTAGTCACAAATATAACCGAATTCACTTATCTAAAAGAGCTACTAGAGCCTAAAGTTAAGACGGTGATTGATCGGTTACCGTTTACAACAGAAGGGTGCTAAAGGGCTAAAAAATATGTTGTGCACAATGTATGGGAAAAGAAGCGAAATCACAAACGCATATGTTAACAACATCATGTCACTTCCGACACCACGGATCTAATCCCAACAAAGTCGGAGAGTTTTACGATAAGCTATTGCAAAGCGACAATCCTTGGAAACTATGGGAAAACTGAGAGAAGTGAATGGCTATGTAACTAGAGAGAAGAATGGGAGATTTGGTGAGAACCGATGATAATTGGCAAGAGTGGGATTCCCACAGCTAATTCACGCATTGCATAAGTGGACCGAGAGAAACACGCCTAAACTTGAAGAGAGATTTCCCAATAAGCCTCAACAAGCACAAGCTAACAAAACAAGAAGTTTTCACGCAAAACGCAATGACAGCAATAATCACAAGTCATTAAATTGTGATAAAATCACCGAGATATCCAACCAGAAAAAGAAATTGGCTACAAAGCAACTGTGCTTTAATTGCACCGGCCAAACCACAAAGCCGCCAAGTGTCGCTGGGCGTCTGTGTGTCAACAATGCCACAAAAGGCATCACACATCAATTTGCGACAAGATATATGTGGATAAATGTAATTTAGGCAAAGTTAAAATCGAGGCATTGCTGGTCAGCGGTCTCACCCTTAACTGTGGGGGCTCCCTTTAAGCATAGCAGGGGCTTGGTGTGCTCAACTTGGCAGATTGTGGCTGATCTTTTCCTCGCTGCGTTACGTAAATTTGCTCCCGCCCCTCCCACCCATTGGTAAGTATGGTTGGTAACTATTCCACTGACTAGGTTGGTCAGTGTGACAGGTGTCAGCCTGTGGTAGGGGTTACCATGGTTACCTCCTTGTCGTTGTGGACATGCGCATCCAGCATTAGGAACCTAATCCCAAGCTCATCTTATGCCGATGAGTTTAACTGACCAAATGTTAGTAGACACCGGAAAAGGCACAATTACATATCCAGTTGTAGTGGTAGACGTATAAGGTATCAAGTGCTGTACGCTGTTAGACAAGGGTGCTGGCAGTTCATATGACTCTGCCACACTGCTTGACCGCTTAAAAAAATAATCAGTACGCAAAGAGTACAGATAAATCGAAATGATGATGCAGACTACAAACAGAGAAATAGAGATTTACAGTCTTTCAATTGGGAATGTACAAGGAGACTTTCATCTAAACGCTGAGGTTACCAAAGTAAACCATGGTGTCTTGTCTTTAGAAAACCCCGGGTATGCTAGCATAATAGCACAGTTTCACCATCTAAAGGGTGTCAGCTGACACTGATAAGAAAACACAGCTTCCTGTACATCTAATCCTGGGCACAAGTGAATACGAACAGATGAAGACAAGGACCTTACCCAATATATGAAAGCCGGGAGAACCCATAGCTGAGCTGACACGCCTCAGATGGACCATAATGTCACCCGGTAAGGAGCCAGACCTCACAAACATGTTCCTGACTCAAACATCGGCAACAGATTATGAGAATCTGTGCAGACTCAACGTCCTCGGATTAGAAGACCATCCAGTTGGTGAACAGCCCAGAGTGTACGAAGAGTAGTAAGTGTACACCATACAGATCATATACCCTCTCCTGATTGGTCGAGAGCAAATCTGTGACGTCACAGGTTTTGTGACGTCACAGGCCCCGCCTCCTCGGTTATAGATCATAGGCAGACCGCTGATTGGCTGCCGCTATTATAGATCAAATACGGGCTCAGGATTGGTCGGGATTTATAGATCCAATACGGGGCCGGGATTGGTCGGGATTTATAGATCAAATACGGGCCCGGGATTGGTCGGAAATTTATAGATCCAATAGGGGCTCAGGATTGGGTAGGGATTTATAGATCCAATCCAGGACGGGGATTGACGGACCGGGGAAATACACGGGACGTATAAAAAAGTGACCCTCCCTTGTAAATTTCAGTGTGAGCGACGCCCCCTACTTGCTTTTGTGGGTGTGACGCCAAAGCCGTCCAAGGATTAGTTGGGACGATACTTTCCAATGGAAGAACAAGCACTGAGATGGGCATCGGATATCCACTTTGACGATTGCCTGAAAAGTGACGAGTACTTCATGGATATGGATAAGTTGGCCGCAAAGCTGGAGAAGGAAAGAAGCCCAACCACAGAAAAGTACTATGATAGGCTATGTAAAATGGATTTCAAGGCTATGCAGGAAGGTTTGAACCACAAGCAATACCTGCAAAAGTACGAGAAACAAGCCTACGCTGGAATATATCCAAATAGGGTCCCCCGCTCACCCCCTAGGGACATCCCGGGACCAGTCCCACGCGGAACCAAGAAGACCTAGATTTTGGGGACACGGAAGCAACCCCTATGTAATTATAGGTGTCCTTTCAACCAAAAAAAATAAAAAATAAAATAAAAAAAAATAAAAAAACTATATACCTATTTACAAGGCCAACCGTAGGCCTTCAGAACGAGAAAGAATATCCGAAGCTAGAAAAAAAACAATAAAACTTTCAAGAGGAACAACGTGGGGTGTCTGTTGTCTCTTTTCTAGGGGGAAAAAGTATAAGGGAGGTGTCGCGCGCTAGACTCGGGGAGAGTGCAGAATGCCTTGCGGTGGAGGAGGAGGTCCGTCCCTCAAGTGCCATGGTATTTTGAAACGTGTCCGTTGTCTCTTGGCGTGTTGCGGAGGAAAAGTGATTATTCAGGGCTCTCATTTTGAGGATTATGGGGCGAAAGAAGGAGAAGAAGAAAAAGAATCCTTCCGCACTGCTCGAGGCGTTGTATTACGACCCCAGCAGCCCTGCTGCCTTTGGGGGTGCTGCCCGTCTGGTGAAAGCGGCTAGCGAAGTGGGGGTGACCCGCCCCACCACTTTAGCCTGGCTGAAAAAACAATTGACCTTTACGTTGCACCGCCCTTTTCGAAAAAAAATTCTGCGAGGGCACGTGCGCGTGCTGGCCCTGGACGAGCAGTGGCAGGCGGATCTGGTGGACATGCAAGCCACAAGTGCCTTCAACAAGGGCTACAAACACATTTTGACCATCATCGATGTGTTGTCCAAGTACGCGTGGGCGGTCCCCCTGAAGAACAAGACGGGAGAGGAATTGGTGCGCGCCTTTACCCAAGTGTTCCGCGAACGGAAACCATTGCGGTTGCAGACCGATGCTGGGACAGAATTTACCAACCGTAAGTTCCAGGCCTTTTTAAAAAAGAATGACGTGGCCTTTTTCGTCACGTACAACGAGACCAAAGCCCAGATTGCCGAGCGGTTCAACCGGACGCTCAAGGGACGCATGTACAAATATTTCACGGCCACCGGAAAGAAAGAGTATTTGAAAGTCCTCCCTCAATTGGTGCTCGGGTACAACCGAGCCGTTCACAGTAGCATTCGACGCGCCCCCATCACCGTCACGCCCTTCAACGACCACGAGGTGCGGGCCATCTTGTACCGGGAAAAGCAGCCGACGGCGCTAAAGAGGAAACCGAAGAAACCGTTGTACCGTCCCGGCGACACGGTACGGATTAGCAAGACCAAAGGTCATTTTGAAAAAAGCTATCTGGCCAACTGGTCGGAGGAAGTGTTCACGGTGATAAAACGGTTGGACTACCGCACCCCTCCCGTCTACCGGTTGGAGGACTTGAGCGGGGAGGCGTTGCGGGGAACGTTTTACGAAAGCGAGATGACGCCGGTGGCCGTGGAAAAAGAAAGTCTCTTTATCATCGAAAAGGTGTTGCAGCGCCGCCCCGGTAAGAAGAAGAACCAGGAAGAAGTCTTGGTGAAATGGGAAGGGTACCCCGCTAAATTTAACAGCTGGGTCCCGGTCACTCAGCTCCAGACCCAAACGTACGGGCAAAAAAAGAAATAAAAGAGTTTGTTGTCCCGCTTGCCTGATTCATTTGTGTTTGAGTGGGGAGAAAGAGAGAGAGAGAGAGAGGATGCAGGAGGGTGAGGAATTTTACATTACCGTCACCAACGGGACGAGTACTAACGTCTACACCAATGTCCCGTCCCGGTTCCGTATCCATCTCCCGCAAATGTACGAGTTGTCTTCGGCCTGGGAAATGGCGGACACGACTCTGGTCTTACCCAGGCCACAGAAGAAGAAGACGCTTTACATGTACTGTGATTTAGTGGAACCCAGTATTGTGGGGGATACGAAAGCCCCCTTGTTGAGAGTCCTTTTTTCAGGGACCAGCGACGAAAACGGCACGGTCCAACAACGCAACTTTGCCCCCCTGTTCTACAGGCAACTGGCCAAGACGGTGTTTGAGGATTTCGAAATCCTTATAACCGACGAGCACGGGAAACTGGTTTCATTTCCACAAACCTCTAAGGTGGAAGCGACCCTCCATTTCCGGAAAGCATGGACCCCGACCGCATCTGGATGACCTTGCCTAGCGTGGCCAGCCGGACTGCCTTTCCCAATAACATGGGCTCCCATTTTCGTATCCGTCTACCGGAGATGATGGTCTTGGACCGACGGTGGGAAATGGCCCTCTGCCACCTGCAATTTCCACGCGCCTGGGATGAATTGTTCCCTAAAGAGCAAGACCGCCAATTTACGATGATCCAAGAAAAACTTCGCCAAGAAGAAGAGACCTCGACCACCCTCACCTTTGCTTCCCAGCATTTCGAAACGGTCACAGATCTGGTTCATGCTATGCGCTGGGCTTTGGTGCAAGGGGGATTCCAAGCGATCCTCAAAACATTTGCCGTCCGGGTGAAATCTCCCGATAAACAATTGGCCAAGACCGCCCTGGAATTGAAACAAACCGTGACGGACGGGTACATTTTAGCCCTCCCCCCTCCACTGGCCTACATGATCGGTTTGGAGAACGATCCCAAAAAATCCACCTCACATCCCGCGGGCCTGCTGAAAAAACCAGGCCCCAACACCCCGTTGATGTCCAGTATCTTAGGGGTCCATACCGGGGTGTTGATCGCAGACAAAGCCATCGTGGTCCCCGAGTCGATTTCGGAGAAAGACCGGACCGTGTATTACCTGAGCCCCTCGTCCACGGGAACAGGCGCCACCTTGTTTCCCGGGCATTACAAGATCCATTCGACCATTGTGTTGCCCCCAGGGAACTATGGGAATGCCAAAGCTATCGAAGTGGCCATTTCCCCGAACGATATTCCTCCCGTGTCCTGGTTGTGGAACTCCAAAGATGTCGATGGGAGAGTATACCTGTCCCTTAAAATCAACGATAAGGGGAGCTATTTTGCTGTGAGCCCTTGGCTGGCCAAGCTGTTGGGATTTGGCGACGGTTACACGCCCCAAATATTTTCGCAGAACGAGAAGGAAAAGAAAACACCTCTGATAGGCTACCAACCCGAGTGTTGGTCCACCTATTACTCTGGCCTGAAATTCTCGACGACCAAAGCCTACCTGCTCAACCGCGATTTTAAACATCAACCCGTACGCAGTTTGTACGTGTACTGCGATCTGATTGAGCCGCATATCGTGGGGGATGTGAAAGCGCCCTTGCTGAGGGTCGTGTCGGCCCAGGTCCCGTACAACAAGGTGGTGGAACGAGACTTTCCGGTCATGCGGTACTTTCCGCTCGCCAAAACGGTGTTTGACACGCTGGAAATCCTTATAACCGACGAGTCCGGCCACCGCATCTCATTCACCTCAGCAGCGACCGTGGTGGCGACATTGGAATTTGTGAAGCGCACTCTGAAAAGGAAAGGATGAATTATGGAGCGTCTACGGGGACTATGGCACCAGTGCCATCTATGGGGGACGTGGTTGGCGGAGGGTCTTCGATACCTGTGTGGAGGCGGGGGACTCATCCCTATCCGTTGGAATGAACTCGGCGGCTACGGACCGGTCACCAATCAAAAGGGTGGGCTCTTACCCTTGGCGCTAGCCCCCTTGGCCGTCATGGCGGGCAAAGCACTGGCCGGGACCGTCGCGGGGGCGGTGGCTAAAAAAGGAGGACAAAAGATACTCGCTCAACTGAAATCGAAATTTGGCAAGAGGATGGTGAAGCAAATCGTGAAGGACACGAAGCAAGGGGCGGCCCGTGTGCTCGGCAAGAAAACCAGTAAAACGTTGATCCAAGGCCTAGAAAAGATAGCTGGGGTGGCGTCGAAAAAGAAAAAGACGAAGAAACCGAGGGCGGCGAGGGCCAACAAGAATAAAAGAAAGACAAAACAGGCTCTCCCTCTCATTCCTTCGAAGGCAGTCAAGCGTGCACGTGTTGCGAGAGATATCTTTGACGACGATTATTGATGGCAACGGTCGCCGGTATGGGCAAACCGCCCCTGCCCAACATGTTGGGCGGCTACAACACCCATTTGGATTTTTTCAACAAGGAATTGGCTCAAGCGGTTGAAGAACGAGGTTATTGGTCGGAGCACGCGCCCAAATCGGCCCTCTTACCCGGGTCGCCCGTGGAATTTTACCTGCCGGCCAGTCCCTATTACACCGTGCTGCCTAGAAGTTATTTCAAGGTAACGGCCGACGTCGTGAAAGCCAACGGAGAGGCTTTGACGGCCGATTTGGCCTTGGGGATCGTCAACAATTGGTTTCATTCCCTCTGGTCGCAAATCGATATGGCCTTGAACGGGGAATGGATGACCATGAGCACTAAAACTTACCCCTACAAAGCCTACCTCAGTACCCTGCTCAACTATACTCCAGACGCCAAGAAATCTTACCTGACCTCGGGACTGTACTACAAAGACAAGGCGGGTTCCATGGATGCGTTCACAATCGATGGGGAAAACATAGGGTTGAATACGCGGGCGGCTTACGTGAAGGAAAGTACCGTGGTGGAAATGACGGGAATGTTTTACATTGACGCGGCCTTCACCAACAAACTGCTCCTCAACGGAGTGCCCCTAGAATTCCGACTCACCCCCGCCAGCAACGCCTTTGCCCTCATGGGAAACAGTGCGACGGCAGAAGTGGCCGCCGCTAAAATCAGGCTGAAGCGCGTCACTTTCTTCCGCCGCGTCAGTGTCTGCAACAAGGACTTCATGAAGAGCGTCGAAATGAAACTCGTGTCCCAGCCTGTCCTCTACCCTTACAACAGTGAGGAAGAACGGATGTTCACCATTTCTCTGGGGGACACCACCTTTGAGAAAACGGATTTCCTGGGCGGTCGCATCCCCCGACGCATGCGACTTGCCTTGATGGGGAGTGCGAACAGTTTGGGAGCGCTGAAAAAGAACCCGTACAATTTCCAAAGGTTTGGTATGACCCGCGCCACGATCACGGTCGACGGCACGCCCACCCCCTTCTCCCGCCTCGAATTTGCGGACGGGCAAACCCTGGACGGGTACAATACCTTGTTCCTGTCCCAAGGGGCCATGAGCGCCAACCACGGGATTGACGTTACCAGGGACGACTGGGACAAGGGCTACGCCATCCTTTCTTTTGACTTCACTCCAGACGGTAGTGGCAACGCCTCCCACATGAACCTACAACAGTACGGGACGGTGGGCATCCGACTTCAGTTTGCCGCAGGTGTCACCGAGACCTTATCCGTGTACGTGAACTGCGAGTTTGACGCCGCCTACGAAATCAACAGCAGCCGAGAAGTGAAAAAGTTGTAAGCCGATGACCACCTACACATCGCAATTGGCAGTCTTGGCCCGTCACGATTGGTGGCTCCGCGCCTCGTTTCGGGGCGTGTTTCCCATGGACCGACGGCCACGCCGCGTGACCTACCCCGCCTCGTTCATTCTCAATACCGACAACGCCGACGGACCAGGCACCCATTGGTTGGCCTTTTATTTTCCGCGCCAAGGCCTGAATGAATTCTTCGACAGTTATGGCTTTCCCGCCTCTTATTACGGGTTGCAAGAGTACGTGCGGCAGGGGAACGCCCAGCATAAGGAAAACAATGTGATGTTGCAAGGGAACAAGTCCAGCGTGTGCGGTAGTTATTGCCTGTACTACCTCCTGCGCCGAGCCCACGGTCGGTCCCTGGCGGAGGTCCTGCAGAACCTCCAGCAGTGGAAGACCAAGACAACCAGGGACCGGGCCCTCCAAGCCTGGCAGCGCCAGTACCAGCGCCGGAGTGTGGCGCGGTGGCAGCAGCAGCAGCAGCAGCAAGACAGTTTTCTTCACGATCAATGTGTTATCAGTTTGAGACAAAGTGAAAAAATTAAATAAAACCAGGAAACCCACCTCTCTGTCTTGTTATTCTTGGGAAGGGGTGACGCACGATGGATGTCCGTTTCCAAACGCCCTGCAATATCTTGATCACGGGTCAGAGTCAATCGGGCAAAACGGTGTTCACCGAAAGACTTCTGCACCACGCGAAATCCCATTTTACCCAGCAGCCCCTCACGATCGTGTACTGCTATGGCAGCGCTTGGCAACCCCGGTTCACTGCCCTGCAGAAACAATTGGGGGTGAAATTTGTGGAGGGGCTTCCCGACGACCCGTACGCCCCCTTTCGCGGCAAGCCGGGCCTCTTGATCCTGGACGATTTGATGAAAGAAGGCTCCAAGGACGAGCGGGTGGTGGACCTGTTCACCAAAGGCTCGCACCACCGCAACATTACGGTGCTGTACCTGACCCAGAACATTTTCCCCCCAGGCAAGTATGCGCGCACCATTTCCATCAACGCGCACTACCTGGTGGCTTTTAAAAACGCTCGGGATTCGTTGCAAGTCCGGAAATTGGCCGAGCAAGCCTTTCCGGGGCAAGTGCCGGCGGTGATGAGGGCCTACCAGGACGCGACCCAGCGCCCCTTTGGCTACCTCCTCTTCGACCTCCACCCCCGGACCCCGCCCCAAATCCGGTTGCGCACCAACATTTTCTCCGAGGAGGGAGAACGGCATCACGCCTACGTGCTGGAGGAGGATCAAAAGGGAGGGGGCGCTTGGGGGGATCTGTTTAAGGTCTTAAAAAAAGTACCCAAGGTTGTGATTCCTGGTTTCTCCTACAAGAAGTTATACTATAAACTAGGCAAGCACCTCGTAGGAGAGCAACTAGGAGGTGCCTACGTGCTGGAGGAGGATCAAAAGGGGACGGGACTTTGGGCGGAACTGAAGAAGGAAATTACCCCCATGATAAAACCTAGCCTTGACGTTATGGGTAACATCGGCAAAGCGATGTACCACCAACGAGGAAAACCCCATTTTTTTGCCAACACTGCCAAAACGATGCAACAACAACTACGAAAGAGCCAACAACAAGGAGGCTCTAAGAGGAAGAAGAAGAAAACGGTCAAAAGAGTGAAAAAAACAAAGGGCCGCGTCCCATCCCAATCACTTCGTGGGGCGGTGTGGAAGAAACCCAACAACAAAACAACCTTCCATCCCCCTTTTTCAGGGCAACGCGGGGGTGCTTTACAGCACTCCCAGAAGTCTCTGAACAGCCGTGTCGAAGAGGTCCTGAACAAAGCGGATTGGATTAACTTTATAGGCTAAGCCCCCCAGGGAATCCGTTCAGTTGTGGTGATGGCCTCCCCCTTGCTTCAACGCAGCGCCACGTTCCTCCGTCAATTTGCCAAAGCGGATCTCGGGCAGAAAAAGAAACTCATCAGGGCCGCGAGCCAACATCAAATCAACGCCGTCAGCGAAGTGGTGCACAACGCCTTGCTCGGAACATTTCCGATAGGCGCCCGTGCGAAGAAAATTTTTGCCCCCATCAAGGCGAAACTTCGAAAAATAGCCAACAAAGCCCTGTCGCCGGCCGTGAGGAAAAGGATTCTGCTCTCCTCCTCGACAGCGTTGCAGAAAGCCAAGCTTAAAAAGGCCGTGGGCCAGCGAGGAGGGTTCATTTTCACGATCGCCGCCCTCATTGCCGCCGCCGTTCTTGCTGGCAAAGCCGTGGCCGCTGGCGCCATCAGTGGAGGTGTGGGCTACGGAGTCAAGAAAGCTCTGGAGCAAGCCGGAGGGTACGTTGCGCCAGAGGGGTCGTTGTTCCGTAGAGGATTACGTTTAAGGGTCAAGAAAGAGCTGGAACAAGCCGGAGGTTATTTTGACACAGCCTACCCCGCGCCAATAGACCCTTCCCCGGAAGAGTACGCCCAATACCTGAGTCAACCTTATATCTGGTCCTGAATGGATAAAGAAATCCGCAACTTACCGGTGCCCGCGGGCATTGACCCGGCCCGGTGGCAGTTGTTTCTAGCCCGCCTGCGAAAAAGGGAACGCCAAACCGTCCCGGGAAAAAAAGTTAGCAGGACCGTGCGGGCGGCGAAGAAAATCCAAAGAAAGTATAAGACGCGGCCGCCCAAGAAGAAATCCCAGACAGGGAAAAGGAAGCGGGCCCCACAGCATCCTCCAGCAGCCCCAGTGGGAATTTCCGTGACGCGATGGTCCGTGAAGCGACACAAACGAAAAAAGCCATGAAAGAGGCCGAGGCGGCCGCCACGGGAAAGAACCCTATGCGCATGGTCTTGGTGCCGGAAGAGTCAATGCGGTGGTTGGAACAACAGCTTCGTGTGGACACGACCAAAGGGGTTAAAGTGCTCAGTCAGTACCAAAAGGCCATGGCGCAGGTCCTAGAAACCCCAGAGAAACCGGCAAGCGCCGACCAGTTTCAAGATTTACTCCAAAAATACGTCCGGCGTCGTGAAACCATTGAGCCTAGCCCCTTCACGGCCGTGGCGGCAAAAGTGTTAACCCAGAGCCAAAGGGGCGCTTTGCGAAAAGTGCCCCCTTCCAGCAAACCTTTAGCGTCGGTGCTGGTCAATCTGTTGAAGTTGAAAGGAGCCCAGAAAATTACCTGGAATGCGCAAGGGGAAGTGAAACTCTACGGGCAAACTCTACCGGGCAGTCAAATTTCCGATCTGATTAAAGAAGCCGTGCATCCTTCTTCCACCCGCACATCGCCCGGCTACCGTGATTTCATGCAATTTCTAGCGGAAGAAAAAATTCCTAAAGATCTCGTCCGCCACCCCCGCGATCTCATCTCCAAGAAGAAAGAGTACACGCCCCGGCCTAAACGAACCGCAACGCTTCCAGAAGATATCCCCTACAAAGAGCCCCCACCCCGCCGAGAGGAAACACCGTTCTCCAGGACCCCCTACAAAGCCTTTTCCCGTGGGTGTCCCCGTGGGGGTAGCCGCCGCCTCTCTTTTGGCAGAGGACCCCCTGAAAAACCGCCTTTAAATTGGCGTCCTTTTTAAACCCCCCTTCATTGTCGCCATGGCACGAACCCTAACGAGACCCGCGGGATTGGGACAAACGCTCTGGCAATGCCGAATTGCCCAAGCAAACCGGAAAAGGAAAAAGAGCAAGCAAGGAGGCACGCAAACGGTTCGCAAGATCACGAGCCGCAAATCGAAAGACGGTCGTACCGAAACAACGATCCGAACGACGACCACGTCGGGCAAGCGCAAAGGCAAGAGTATCAGCCGGTGGACCGTCAAACACCTGAAGAAAAAGACTTAAAGAAAAAAATACTTTGACAATTCTCACTCATTACTCGTTGCTCTTCAAGCTGTGAACGTCATGGGTCTAGATATTACTTTCTATGGAGCTGAGGGCGGCGGCGATGTCATTGTGGGCGAGTGCCACCTGTGCTATTCTACGTTTGGGAACTGGATGGAAGAATACCTGAGCGAAGGCGAAAGGAAGCAGTATGTGGTGAGCGACTGCGAAGGAACCTATTATGGATTGTATGTGATGTTGGTCTATCATATTTGTATTTGGGAAGGATTTCTGCGCAAGCATCCAAGACTCAAGCCTTACAAGATGGAGTTCCTCTAAAATAAAGACTGAGACTTTGGTATCACAGCTCAAAGGAACTGAACCATTTATTGCAATAAAAATATTTCCTCTAGAGTCTCTTTGTTTTTCTTTAGTAACCGTAAGGGTAGCTCTGGTAGCCGTGGAGAACCCTCTTGTCGTAGGTCACCTTGAAGGTCTTGGTCTCTGGGCGGGTGTGCAACGTCCGGTCTTGGGTGTTGCGGTGGATGGCGTGCGGCGTTACCACCGTCCGTGTGGGCTCCGCTTGGCCTTGCACCATGGCCACCATGGTCTCGAGGTTCACGATCGCCCGATTTCGCACATTGAGGCGTAGTCCTTTCACTTTGCAGACGGTGCGGCCTTGATTCGTTTCATACCCGTAACTCTTGGGCCCGGTACAAGCAAAACGGACAATGTGGTCGCCTTCTTTCAATTCGTTGGTCATGTCGCCTAGAAATCGACCGACCGGGGGCGCCTCTTGACCCACTTTCCGCGTGTAGTAGATACTGTCCGTAACGTGGTACACGATACGGTCCTTCAAGAGATCGAGGTACGAATACAATTTCAGGCGGGCGTGGGCTGTCGTGTAGGTGCGGTGGTTGGAACAACAGCTTCGTGTGGACACGACCAAAGGGGTTAAAGTGCTCAGTCAGTACCAAAAGGCCATGGCGCAGGTCCTAGAAACCCCAGAGAAACCGGCAAGCGCCGACCAGTTTCAAGATTTACTCCAAAAATACGTCCGGCGTCGTGAAACCATTGAGCCTAGCCCCTTCACGGCCGTGGCGGCAAAAGTGTTAACCCAGAGCCAAAGGGGCGCTTTGCGAAAAGTGCCCCCTTCCAGCAAACCTTTAGCGTCGGTGCTGGTCAATCTGTTGAAGTTGAAAGGAGCCCAGAAAATTACCTGGAATGCGCAAGGGGAAGTGAAACTCTACGGGCAAACTCTACCGGGCAGTCAAATTTCCGATCTGATTAAAGAAGCCGTGCATCCTTCTTCCACCCGCACATCGCCCGGCTACCGTGATTTCATGCAATTTCTAGCGGAAGAAAAAATTCCTAAAGATCTCGTCCGCCACCCCCGCGATCTCATCTCCAAGAAGAAAGAGTACACGCCCCGGCCTAAACGAACCGCAACGCTTCCAGAAGATATCCCCTACAAAGAGCCCCCACCCCGCCGAGAGGAAACACCGTTCTCCAGGATCCCCTACAAAGCCTTTTCCCGTGGGTGTCCCCGTGGGGGTAGCCGCCGCCTCTCTTTTGGCAGAGGACCCCCTGAAAAACCGCCTTTAAATTGGCGTCCTTTTTAAACCCCCCTTCATTGTCGCCATGGCACGAACCCTAACGAGACCCGCGGGATTGGGACAAACGCTCTGGCAACGCCGAATTGCCCAAGCAAACCGGAAAAGGAAAAAGAGCAAGCAAGGAGGCACGCAAACGGTTCGCAAGATCACGAGCCGCAAATCGAAAGACGGTCGTACCGAAACAACGACCACGTCGGGCAAGCGCAAAGGCAAGAGTATCAGCCGGTGGACCGTCAAACACCTGAAGAAAAAGACTTAAAGAAAAAAATACTTTGACAATTCTCACTCATTACTCGTTGCTCTTCAAGCTGTGAACGTCATGGGTCTAGATATTACTTTCTATGGAGCTGAGGGCGGCGGCGATGTCATTGTGGGCGAGTGCCACCTGTGCTATTCTACGTTTGGGAACTGGATGGAAGAATACCTGAGCGAAGGCGAAAGGAAGCAGTATGTGGTGAGCGACTGCGAAGGAACCTATTATGGATTGTATGTGATGTTGGTCTATCATATTTGTATTTGGGAAGGATTTCTGCGCAAGCATCCAAGACTCAAGCCTTACAAGATGGAGTTCCTCTAAAATAAAGACTGAGACTTTGGTATCACAGCTCAAAGGAACTGAACCATTTATTGCAATAAAAATATTTCCTCTAGAGTCTCTTTGTTTTTCTTTAGTAACCGTAAGGGTAGCTCTGGTAGCCGTGGAGAACCCTCTTGTCGTAGGTCACCTTGAAGGTCTTGGTCTCTGGGCGGGTGTGCAACGTCCGGTCTTGGGTGTTGCGGTGGATGGCGTGCGGCGTTACCACCGTCCGTGTGGGCTCCCCTTGGCCTTGCACCATGGCCACCATGGTCTCGAGGTTCACGATCGCCCGATTTCGCACATTGAGGCGTAGTCCTTTCACTTTGCAGACGGTGCGGCCTTGATTCGTTTCATACCCGTAACTCTTGGGCCCGGTACAAGCAAAACGGACAATGTGGTCGCCTTCTTTCAATTCGTTGGGCATGTCGCCTAGAAATCGACCGACCGGGGGCGCCTCTTGACCCACTTTCCGCGTGTAGTAGATACTGTCCGTATCGTGGTACACGATACGGTCCTTCAAGAGATCGAGGTACGAATACAATTTCAGGCGGGCGTGGGCTGTCGTGTAGGCGGCAAACACGACGTTGGTGTGGGGGTTGGAGTCGATGTGCTGCGGCGTCGCGGTGTAGTGAACCTGCACCATATCCTCGTGGACGAACAGAATGTCTTGGACTTCTTTCTCTTCGCTCATCATGAGCTCAAAGTAGCGGTCTAGTTCTGTGACGTACTCCGTCTGCCGAGGGTTCTGTTTCTGGCCAAATTTTCCCCACAAGGTGTTTAGGATCCATTTCGCCAGGGCACGCATCCCCGCGTTGAACTCGATCTTGTCCCACTCCAGCAAGATCCCCGTGGCCACCCGATAATTCTCTATAAAAGCCGCTTTCTCGGCGTCGGTGTTGCAGCCGGGCGGCCATCCGCTCGCCTCTTGCTTCATCTTAAGAAAGGTGTTCACGTAGTCGGTGAACAATCCCTTGGTGTCGGTGGCGGGATCGTATTGTTCCGACTCGGAATAATGCCACACACGGTAGACTTCCAGGACCCGGTAGCCGTAGCGCAGGGCCGCGTGGAGTTCGTGGCTCACCCAGGTCCCTGTCAAAGCCCTGGCCTCGTCATCGTGCGTACAGGGTTCCTGATTCTTTTCTTCTGCGCAGGTCCGGCAGAGGGCAAACAGAAGTTTTTCCCCCACGTGCGTCGGGAGGACGGGGAAAAACAAGCGGCGTGGCGGTAGAATCTTGAGGTGGATTAACCCCTCGTAGGGTAGGGTGGGGTCTAGATTCTCGGTGAGGATTTCTGGATGGCCCAGCGGAAACCGTTTCGTCTTTTGTACCCAGGGGTACAGGGAGCACACATCCAGCGCCTCCATCCATTCTCCCTCCTGGGCTTCCCAGTAGGTCCTAATCCCGTTGGTACGCCCCCCAAAGAAGGCCTTCTTGGGGTCGAGTGGAAGCTGGGTTTGAGGGATGGGCGCGAGGGCTGCGATGGTCGGGTCCAAGGCCATGGCCACTCTGATGTCGCACTCTCTGGTCTGGACCACGCGGTACCCTTGCTGTTCCAAGTACGCGACTTTGTCCCGGGTGCGGTCGGTCAACGTTCTCATGGTACAGTGAAGTAGGGGATGAACTCTGTCTTGGTGGTTACAACGATCACATCCATGCCAGAAGCAACCATTTATTTCGTAGGCCGTGTGGGTGGCGGCGTGGTACCCATCCAGTTTGTAAGGCCCTACGCGCTTCTCTCCTTCGTTGCCCGCGTGCTGGATCTGAATCCCGTCCCGCCGCTCCACGTGGGCCAACCATTGGAGGGCCAGCGCCGACTGCACATCCTTGGGGCGGTAACCGAGCCGTGGCAAGACCGCAATGGTGTTAGGGCGTAGGAATTTCTTTCGAAAAACCAGGTTGCACATAGAGGCGAGCGTCACGGTCCTGGTAAAGGGATCTATCTCCGCCGCTTTCATCATGATAGCCCGGAACGCTAAACAGGCCCGTTGTAAGATGGCCACATCCCGGTGACAGTATACGGCCAGTTCTTTCTGGAAATCAAACACCGTCCCCTTGCCCCGTTCGGTCGCGTGCCAGGCCACTAGTTCTTGTTTGCCTTGAGGACTCAGTGAATCCGGGTCGTAATAATGAAGGTCTGGTAGCGGTCCCACGTACTGCTGGTGTTCTGGTTTGTTAAAAAAGATGGGGAAATCCAGCTTGTTGAGGTTTTCTGCTTGGAAACCGAATGTGACGGGGAATTGTTTGAGGGCTAGCGGGATGAAGAGCAGAGAGTCCTTGATGACGAGCTTGTAGTCGGTGATGGTCACCACCATAGCCTTACCGCCGCGGAAGAGCACTTTAGGCTTGACAGCATTCTTAAACAAGTACTCCAGAATAGGGTAGGAGTCGTACCCCATGGCATTGTGGGCCAGGCACACGTAGTTTTCATGGTCCCCCGAGAAGAGCCAATCGCAGAATTGTGTTAGGGCCGTGGGGCCTTTGAATTCTATTTTCCGTGGACCGCATTGAGTGCAGGTGGGTAAATCTGACGTCACACAGAGCTCACACACTTTGGAGACTCCCGCAAAGTTGACCATGTGCTGAGCCTCCAGGGGCATGGCTTCGAAGTCGAAGAAGAGGTACCGGAACTTGTCCTCGTTCCCCTCGTCTTCCGCAGCGGCTCTCTCCGTCCCCTCTTCTTCCGCCAGGAGTGCCGTGTAGGCATCTTCTTCTTCTTCTTCTTCTCCTCCTTCTTCTGTTTCTATCCTGGGGGCTTTCTGGTCAGCCACTTGCATGTAGCACAGATGGTCCGGGGGGACAATAGTGTTGCAACTACGGCAACGGTATTCCCCACACACGTGGACCCCTGGTTGTTGACGGGCCCGGCACAGATGGTCCACGGTCACCCCACACTGGACACAACGGGTGTACCGCTCGCAAGAGCTCCATTCTCTTATGTACAGAGACCCTCGACCCGACCGGCGGGGTTTGCGACGGCGGTGGTTCTCATAGCATCCTTCACTCTTAAACCACCGATGGCAATGGTCACACTTTTTCCAATCCCATTTCTCTCCAGGGGGGAGGGGGGAACAATCCTTGACGCCGCAACAAACACATGTCGTGTCACAGACGTGATGTATAGGACTATCGTAGGTCTTCTTACAGTAGGGGCAAAAGTACTTGGCGTTCAACAACCCACACATATTGTTGATGACGTCATAGTGGTGGTCCTCTGTTTGGTACAGGTAAAGGCGGTGTTGTGCCCCGGGGAGGTGTCCTGAGTAGATAATGCTGTTCATGTGTACACGGGAGACCAGATTTACTTCTACACCTTGAGGCCTAAAAAACTCCTGGAATTGCTTAAGCTCTGGTAGCCCGCACGGTTGAATAGGGACCCCCGCCTGACGATGGAGTTCCACAGCTAGATTCCGTTGCACGGGCCTCCCCAGTCTTATGTATTGGTACTGTGGATGTTGTTGTGCCTTGGCTAGGGCCGTGACCAATCCTCTGGCCATACACATTTCGTCTACATTTCGTATCCTCAAAATAGTTCTTTTAATTTTCTTGAATTTCTCCAAGTCGGTAGCAGAACAGCGGGCCGAACGACCCCTTCCCGCCCTCGGTATTTCCACGTGAAACACGTGGACATGGAAGTTGCCCTGCATGATGAACTCTTGGTTGGATTGTGTGAGCTCTCCAATTCTGGCCATGACCAGGGCGGGGGTGAGGGTAGACCTCATCAGGTAAGGAAAGGAAAGTGGGTAGTCCAAGCGTGGAGCGTCTAGGGTAAGCCTAACCCGATCTTCTGGGTTTGCGGTCCCAAGAGTGGTGTCCAGGACCCTCTCTATAACGGCGGTCACGTCTTGAAGAGCCTATACATGAAAGAAAAAAAAATCATAAATAAATAAATTTAAAATAAAATTTTTTTTTTTTTAAATTAAAAAAAAAAACAAAAAAATATAAATAAATATTTTTTTATTTTTATTTTTATATAAATGAATAAAAAATTGAGGCTCTCTGTAGTAAGGGATGCGAGAAAGAAAGAAAAACAATTAGAAAAAAAAAAAAGAAAAAAAAAATCTACGCGCGGGGGTTTGAACCCACTCCTTTCCTTTGAGGTTCCAAACAGGAGAATTGGAGCCATGCGCCATTTTTTACAGGCTCTCGAACTTGTTTGAACCAGTTCAAATTTTTCTTCGTCGTCGTCATCTTCTTTACTTTCTTCACTTTCTGGGGCGATTGTTTTTGTCTTTTTATTCGTACCGCCACCTCGTTGTTCTGCCATGCGTTTCCGATTTGTGGAGGGAAACATCTCGTTTAGACAACCCTCCGTATCGAACGTAGTGTCGTCCTCATTGTCCATGTTCTCAGTCTGTTGGGGATTTTGACCAAGTTTTCCCCACGAGTGGTTTAGGGACCATTTTATCCGATTGTCCCCGTGAAAAACTTCGGCAAGATCTTGGTCGCTAATTTCTGGTAGCTCGGTGGGGAGGGGCCACGCCGCGATTAGTTCCTCGACGTCCTCTTCGAATATTCCACACCCCTCTAGCGACTCCCCCTCGGGGATGGTAAATGTATCTTGAGAGGATGTCGGGTAGTCCCGGGAAAAATCCGTGTCTTCGAGGAACGCGTACGTAGTGTCTTCATTGTACCAAGGGTTCACTTCTTCGTACGTTGACCACTCGTTCTCTTCTACGGCTATTTCCTCCACGGGAACCGAAGCGGCGGGCGGGAGAATTTCCTCCGACTCCACGGGGGAGAGGGGTTGTGTGGTCTGTAATGATAAGGCATAGGGGTTGTCCACTTTTTCTTCTTCTATGGTAAGGGTGACTTCCCTGCCTTCCTCATCTAGGTAGTTTAAGGTGGACATCGTGGTGAAACTAATCCAAACCAAAAACAGTCACTCGCTTTTATATTTTTTACACTTCTCTCTGATTGGTGCACTTTTCTCGGCCTGGGATTGGTTCCCCTAGAATGAACACCCCTCATGATTGGTGGATTTCGATCCGTTTTTGGTTCTAGCTCGACTCTCTTTATTATTTTTTGTAAAAGAATTCCCCCAAACACCCCCACCCCACCGCTTATTCTTCCGAATTTTTGTGGGCCCTCCCCCGGGAGACCTCCCTCTACAGGCCTCTTCAAACCGTTCTCTCTTTCGCACCAAGGAAACTAGCGAAAAAGCCTTCCCAAAACCGTCCCTCCGAACCAACGTCCACAAAGTGGACCCGAAATAAGAAAAGGGCGCGCAAATATAAGCCTCGGCTTGTGATTGGAGGGTTTAGGCTCCTTTTAGGTTCGCGCCAACACTCCACTGGTTTCCCGAGGGACGCGTTGGGGTTTCAGACGGTTTAGGAGCCCTTGCTCGGAAAGTGTGAAAGGGAAAACAAAAAAAAAAAAGGGGGAAACTAAGAGGGCCGTGAGAAAAGGGTCTGTAGAAAATTTTAGAAAATTTCCCCGATGTTTTCAGGATTAATTTGAGCTTCTTGGACTTCCCCCAAAAATTCTGGTAAACAACCTTGACCCGAAGTAAGAAAAGGGCACGTAAACAAACTACGTCACACCTTGTGATTGGTCCGGCAAACATCCGGTAACTTTCGACTGGTTTCCCAAAGGTCATACAGGTTTCGGGGCTCCAAAAATACCTTTCCCGGGTCGAAGGAAGGGGGAAAAAACGGGGAAAACTAAGAGGGGGTTGAGAAGAAGACCTCCAGAAAAAAAATAGCCAATTTCCACGCTGTTTTAGGGGGGAGTTTGAGCTTCTTAGGGGCTCAGAAAAAAAGTTTGGCAAAAAACGTCAAAACCGGATCGAACGTCCACCAATCCTAGAGCCCGTGGCGTAAAACGGGCCAATCAAAACCCGAGAAAGTGCCCCAATCAGGAACCAGTATAGGATCTATAAAGGATAGGGTTGAATGAAGTTCGGTGTCTTTGCCACTGACGCCTCGAGAAGGTAAGTGTACACGGAATTCGCTCTTGAAATTCAACACGCTTGGGTACTAATCTTTTTTCCTTTGGTTTCCTTTTTATTTCTACAGCTTACAGAACACAAAAAAAAAAAAAAAGCGAAGGAGGATGGCTTACCGAGGGCCTCGTAGGGAAAGAGAGGTACGGTCCTGCGGACTTGTTTTTTATCTTGGAACACAACCACTAACTTTTTTCTTTTTGTTTTTTATAGAATATACACGGCGTGGACGTCATTAACATGGAGCCTGTAAGTTCTTCTCCGTCCCGTCCCCCTAAAAGACAGTGTGTAGCGGACGGACTCTGCTTAACAGGACCGTTCATTTTTATTGGCAAAATCCCCCGACGCACAATAATTTGATTAATTTTTTATAGGTTTTCTTGGAGGTCCTCTCGGGACCTGCCCGCTCTCGGTAAGAGCGCCTCTTCAGAAACGAATTCCTCTAAAGCATTATTCATGCCGTACCTCTTTTATATTTTTAATTTTTAATTTTTAATTTTTATTTTTTCTCAGTCACACGTTCAAATTCATTTTTACACTCACGCTATGGTGTTGCGGACCACAGGGCTCCCCACAGAGATCCTCACCAAAATTGGGGAATACATTTGCACGCAGCAGAGGATAGACCGGAGGAAGGCCGCCCATCAGAAGCAACTTAACCCCAGTCTATTCCTCTTAAAGCATTTGTCGACAGTTATCCGGGGGAACTACTCGTGGGGAAACTCCCGCCAAACTATGGAGTTTGTTCGCAATTTTCAAACGTGCACTCGCCCCCACGCGGCCATGTACGTGGAGCCCCTGACCGAATTTAATTTTAATTGGTGCGACTATTGCCGCTCGAATAAGACTGTCGCTCGTATCCATTGTGAGGAGGGACTCGTTTACTTCCGTTGCTCCCACCACCCAGTCTATTTTGATCTGGGAGACTGGGATGGTTGGGGGCGCTTTCAGTGGCGTAAATTGTATTTTCACATTACGTTATAATTTTTTATTTTTATAGTGTGTATGGTGCGGTGATGGTCTCGGTCGTGTAACTTTACCCCCCATGCCCTGCTGCAGAAGCGTTTACTGTAAATCCTGTTTCGTTTTGGTAATCGCAGAGGCCTTAAAGAATAACGAACATCCTCGCTGCGGGGTCTGTTTTCAGAAAATGTGGCATCGTTTTTTTATTAGCTCGGGGAGTATAATTATTTTTAGACATGGCTCGACCTTAGCCAGTTTTCACTTGCCGTTATCTTCCTCGTTCCGAGAATATTACACGTATATTTATCCACTGAAAGCTTGGAAGTAGGGGAGTCTTATTGCCATGGAGAAAAATGTATTATCCTCGCCAATCTTTTTATTTTTTATTTTTATAGTGTCTTATCTGTGAGGACCTCCCCAACAACCAGCTACCGCCCCTCCCGTGCTGCGGGGAACAAGTTTGCACTCCATGTTTTATACGATTTGTAGCAAGGTCCCTCAAGTATGACAGGCTACCTCTGTGTTATTGCTGTTTAAGTCGGATCGAGCATTCTTTTTTTCTTAGGGCAGGCTCCATTATTTTATTTAATCATTTAGATACGTTAGGGGTTGTTACTTTACCCCTGCCAAAATGTCACGCGACCCGCTACCATATGATTTGATTTCTCCATGGCAATTTCCCTTTTCATATTTTTATACATTTTTAAAGCAATTTGCTTCAAACAAAATCAAACAAAATCGAAAATCTGCGGCAAACGTCGAAAAATAGAATTCGCTATCCTTTTGCATATAGGTAGCCCTCAGTCAGAATACAATTGCTGTGTAGTTTGTTTCGTAAAATATTTATTTATTTCCGAGTAAAACGAAAAAATCCCACTGAGCTCCAGACACGATTCCGGGAGGCCCGACAGCGTTGAAAATCGGCCGTGTTCGCTCGATTCGCGTGTCAAAACTATTGAACCGAAATTATTGTAATACTACCAACTTATTATATGGTTCTTCCTTGTTCACTCAGACGAATTTCATAAACCTTTGTTTATTTTAAGACTTTGAGGGAAGTCAAGAGCAATGTACCCTGTTTTGTTATGACAAACGGTAGATCCAAAAGGATTGTGATTTTAACCATGTGCCACAACTCCAAATTCCATAAGATGATGGATATTAACTACGAAGGGTTAGATCATTCAAGTTATAGAAAGTTTAATTCGCGCTCCTCAGGAAATTTCTCAATGTAGGTCTCCGAAAACATAAAATCACGCCATCTTGTGATTGTGTGACCAAAGCTAAAGTGTCATTAAAAGCTTGTGGTCATATATGTCACATTGGTAGATAACGACATAAATCTGCTAACCTTTCCTCGGTTATGATATTCTGTATGGTCGATATTCTTTGATCATATTCTTTGCCGTTTTTGACGTACTGTAGGTGGCACTTTTCTTTTTTCACTGTAATTTCGATTATTCTGAACTGCCATTGGATTTACCAAATAATTATATATAATGCTTATCAGTTTGGTCAAGCCAAACAATTCTACCCCTAAAACCATTGAAGAAATTGCCGACCAAGTTATTTGGAACAACAGATTTGTTTGCGTTGGGAAAACAATCACTGTTTAACCAAAATACCTTTTTCGAAAGGTATCTGCAAACTTGAGAAAGTTAGTAAGCTCCATTAGTCGATATGCATAACAGTAACCAGTTTGTTCTTTCTCGAGACATGTACCAATGCAGGTTCTGGTAGATCTGCATCCCCTGATATGGTGAAAGCAATGCAACAGACATGCAACGAGTTACAAAGTCGGAAAGAAAATGTAAGACCAACTTACGGTACTACTTCGAAACCATGAGACCAAATAAATACTACCTGTTTTTCAGGGTTTTACGGGAGCCCACAAGTGCACACCGAATAGCCCACTTCCGCGATATTGCATGTATGGGGACTGGTGCCTAAATACGGCACGGAAGCGAGGCTCCATGCTAAGTTGAGTTTCAGCGAAAATAGATGGCGCGAAAAATTAAAACAGAGGATTTTCGCCAGTCTTTCAGTTGATTTATTGATATGGTTTATTGCTCAGTCGCCAGTTGTAAAAACAGGAACCACTTTCGAAAAGATTTGGCATATTTTATTTTTCCTTTGGATAAGAGGTTTGGAATTTGGTTGAACTTCTGTCACCGAGGTGACAAATAGTTTGAAGAAGGAAGACGGAAGGCGACGCCATGAAAGGCGGACAACTTACCGATATGCAGTGCCCACTTTGCTCCTGAAGCATACATAAAAACATTAAACGGTAGATGCATAGCACATGATACTGCTTTACCAACGATATTCAGGCCAAATGCGGAGAGCACACCGAGAAGTGAACGGTACGAAACAGTGATAAAGAAGAGGCGACTTCAGCTTGAGAAAGACACCAAAGCAAGCCAAATAACGTGCCTGTCAAACCAGTTAAATGGCACGGATTGCAAAAACATGATTATCGATTCAGAAGTTCCATCTACTGTTGCTGATATCGGAGCTGTTCAGCATGACCATCCATACAGTTTGTCAGCCGAAAATGATCAACCATCAAAAGAGGAGCTCAAAGAACCGGAGGGCTTACATGGAAAATCAGTGGGCTGTCAAACTGACTTGTGCTGGTTTGATTTAGAACAGCTAGAGAAGGAAATAAAACAAGTCAAAGGTAGGCTGTCAAATAAAGCTCGACTAAAACGAGACTTATTCATGGAGGACGTTTATGGTGGCCGAAGGCTGCCATACACTTTTTGTATCATAAAAGAAAATTATACATTACGTATTAAAATATTTTTAAAATAAAAACGTACTTGAAATAAAAATTAAATTTCAATCGAAAACATTTTCAAACCAGTTTACAAACGAAAACGTTCTTCAAAGTAAAACGAAAAGTAAACAAACACGTGAAAAAAAAAAAAAAACGTTTCCGAAAGTAAAACAAATTAAATAGAAATGCCAGTGTAAAAATGAAATTTTGTACTGTCTGAGCACTGTCTGAGCACATGTTCTGCTTCTAGCTTGGTGTGTTGCTTCTCGTCGTACATACCACTTCAGTGCTCGATGTATAAACATGAGTGCTCCTTGGAAGAACTTCGGGCAAAGCTCAGAAATACACTCGAATGGGTCCGAGGGAATTTGTCCCGTACGAATATGAAGAACTGTCAATAGAGAACATCAAAGCTGTCTGTAAAAAGTACTTCACAAGAGCTGCGAATCACATGGTCTGTGATATTTTAGCAGGGGAACAAGGACCGTCTTGTAAGATGTTGGATCCCTGACCTAAAAGTTGTTCACATCCGGTTTATAGAAGGACAAGGTGCTGAAGGAGGTGATAAAGAACCGGAGAGAATACCTAATAAAAAGAGATGTATAAAACCGCTTGGCAGTTCATTGCCTCTAGCAGCCGAAGGGGGGAAGCGGTCCAAGGTTCGGTCCAAGTAATGCCTTCCCAAAAAGTTAGTCGGTGCTTGAAATGCTCAAGTTGGGAAAGGCCATAAATGAGAGGATCGTGACTGGGTGGTCAAGAAGTACTTGAACTCTGCTTTTGACATTATACAACAAACTAACCAGACCGTAGAGCAACACACCAAGAAAGTTGTGCAAATACACATGCTTGCCAAGAATTTCTGCTTGAAGCTTGAGCAAGAACTAAAAAAAGACAAGGATTTAGAACTATATGGCAAGACCCTGAAATATAACAGTATATATATGGGAAGTTAACAGAAGAACTGGGGGCCTACCAGTGGGTAACAGTAGAGGAATTCATAGATGGGGAGTTCATTAAATACATGAACAACAATGGATTGACCTGTGGGGAGGACTCAGTTGTCCACCAGAAATGTGAGAGCCTGGCACACTTTTCGTTTGAGCGTTCTAAAGGCCAGCGGATGGTGGTTGATATGCAAGGAAGTGGGCACTGCTTGTTTGACCCATAAATTGCCTCAATGGAGCTGGTAATTTGTCGACTAAGGCAATCAACAATTTTCTAGAGAATCACTCTAATTGTAATACATACTGTGGTCTTCTAGGGTTGAAGAAGTTGCACTCGTAACATTTCAAAAGGTAGTGTGGTGTTTCAGTCTGCGATTTAGACATTGGTGGCTGGCATAAACTATAGAATGCTGGGCCATTTTTGAAGCTCTTGTATTTTATTCAGTGGCTTGCCCATCACGATATCAGGTATTTTGAGAAATGAAGGATCAATAATGAATATTTACGATGTAACATATTTCAATATATATATATATATATTAGTGGCTCAGTAGCTTGCTAGTACACAAGTCAATGAATATATACCTAAAGTTATATACTTTAGTAGCTGGGGTGGAGGGAGTACTCAAGAACGTTTTATACGGGGAGGCTCGGCCCCAAGGTTCAAACCCTTGCCCTTTTATTTACCATTTTTTTACAGAAAAGGTAACCCTTTCATATACCTTTTACTAAACGTTTTCACTCGAGTGACCCCTTAAAATACTTGGATGAATCAGCTGTTAGGTGTGCCTGTTCGAGATATTTTGAAATGCCCTTTTAAATACCCAAATGACAGTTTTTCCTACCCTTTTCTATACTTCAACTCGTGAAATCTCTACCCTTTTATATACCTCCAGCATGAAAAGGCACCCCTTTCAGGAAGAGCCTCCCCGTATAGTCCATTATAGGGAGTAACCCCCCGCCCTCTGGTGGCTCTTTATTGGTTCTTTAGCACGTACAGATTCTGGGGGAGGGGCTGGAGGAAGAATTCAGTTTGTTTTGGAAAATCCCCCCCACTTAAATGGATAATAATTTTAAAGCCTCCCTCCTTTGAAACTAATTTCAAATCAGTCACCCTTCACAATTAAATACAGAAGAAAAAAATCGCCATTGGCCCTGTATTCTGTAGTTTAGCCAGGATACCTTCTTGTCCATATCATTTCAAGCCTACTATCCTCAAGCCCCAGGTTTCAGTGTGGCATTGATCTACATGTAGTAATTATTGTTCTCAACTAATTTGAGGGTTGTAAATACCTCACACCCATACAGTAAAAAATTGAAACATTCCCTACCCCAAAGATTGATTTTGTCAAATCCCCCACCCTTGTCTGGTGAGGAAGAGAGGTGGGAATGAGAATGGATAACAGGCTTGGAATAGGAGGATCTTTCGGTTTTTCCTGACATTGTTGTTTACATTTAAGCATAATAATTATGCAACAATAAGCCACAAACATATGGACCCATTAATAAAGGAGGAAACCACACTTTGTATACAGTATGTTGCCCTAATTCCGGCCGGTCCTAATTCCAGCCACTTTGTCTTTGAAACTCGATTATTCTCCGTAAACTATAAATAAATAACAAATGACACAATCCGATAAATTATTGATTAGTTTGCTTTCGTAAACTATTGTTGTGGGCTTCCTGTCGTCTTTTTAGGCGGGAAAATCCAAGCTTTTGTAAAGGTAAGTCGAGTCTCAATTTCTCTAAGTGTGTCTTTTGACTGCACTTTGAATTAGGTAATAAAGCAACAGAAGCGTTTTCTCGCAAAGTAGGGTATGCGAAATGTTGATTTTTGGCACAGATGAAACTCTAAAGATTACCTCAGTTCTGAGAGAAAAAATAGTCTGAACGGTTTCAAATTACGGAGTGCAACTTCAATTGAAAGTCCGCCTGTATTTTCGTTTGGTGTGCCTATTCCGGCAACAAAATTAAACAAAGGAAGTGTCTGGAATAGTCAAATTTCACATGCAACTTTTGAATGTTTGAGTTACTTTTGAAGCCCGTTAGCGATTTATTTCATTGGTTATTGTCTTCTAGCCAATTAATTGTAAAAGAAAAGGGAATTCGCTGATGGATTCAGGCTGCCAATTCAATACTTAGCTGATACTCATCATTAATCAAAGAAATTTGCATACGACCACACTCGTAGTAATTAGACATCAAATATATTGACCGGCATCTCCAGAGCCAGAGGACTATATATATTAATTTAAAACTTAGGTAAAGCATTTCTTTAAACATTGTTTTGCAAAACAAATATAAAATTAATTATCTATTGTCATATATAAACGTGGACACCTGACTATTTATTTCGCGGCATTATTTAAGTTTAGCCGAGAGGGTAGGGTGAAGTGCGGTAAAAACAGGGGTGGGCGAGATGATTTTTTAAGCCGCTGGGCAGCCAAGTAACAGTTCAATATGTGTGTGTGAACATTTTAGGTCTTGCGATGGCACCAAAAATCCAGGATAAAGTAAAGACCCAAAGGTATGAAAATGCATTAAATGACGTCATAGACGGTGGAATGAGTGCTAGAAAAGCAAGCAAAAAGTGGGGTATCCCAAGGTCAACACTGCAAGATAAGTTAAATAGGAGGGTAGTAAATGAACGTCCAGGCCGTCTGCAAGTCCAAACAAAGGCTGAAGAAAACCGAAGAGAGGGTCAGCGCGGTTTTGGTTCTACAAAAGAAGAGTTTTTAGACTGTGTGGAATCCTTCATATCCAAAGAGCAGCGCGATACGAGATTCAAGAAGAACAGACCTGGTAACAAGTGGTATAGGGGTTTTGTAAAGAGAAATCCAAAAGTTAAATTAAGAAGTGCACGCCCCCTCGACAAAAAAAACGAGCTAAAATTACACCTGTGAATTATGGATGCACATTGATTGTATACCCATTGGCATTGATACAAGACCGATTGATGATGACGTCGAATTTATCTGTCATATGTGTGTTTAATCCGAAATACATTTTCTACTCTATACTTAGAGGCTACTTACAGATATATTGACATGTTATTACACAGCTCATAAGTCCAAAGAGAGGGGATTATAATTTATATAGATATCTTAGGCACACAAACGTCATGTTAACCATATATATATTTTGTTAATATTCGCGAACCAAAACAGAGTAATCTATAAAAAGCTACACTACATAGTCATAGGCGGTCTGGCAGAGGGGGCTCTACGCCTCCCAGATAAAAATGTATGTGTGCTGAGCCCCACCCACTCCCACTTTTAGTGGATACTTTTCTTTGCGTCTGCTTGACTGGCACTTCCTCCTTTCAAAAAAATATTAAAAAAGTATTAAAGAAACACCATTGTACGAACGGGGAGGGAGAGGGGGTTGAAGGGATCAGCTCCCCACATTTGAAACTGCTCCGCCGCATATGGACTAAAGTATATACAATAATAATGTCATGTAGCTGAGCAAAGATAAATGTTAAATTAGTTTGACTTGTAGAACACTCCTTTCCATCATCATCTTTACGGCGGTCTCAACAATATGCAATGATTTGCTTCCATCCGAGCCCTCTTTCCAGTCTTTCACTACAACTGAATAGTTGCACGGGATGACCGCGCCCCCTCCAGATTCATGTGGTGCTGGCCAAGGTGGGAAACTCTGACAAGGGTCACCCGTCTGATCATTGGAAAAGTTGTGTTTCATGAATAATTGTTAATACATGCATGCATTAAGTCAAGTACAGCATTAATAAAATGACAATCTATATTGATCACCTTTTAAATATATTTTAACATTTTTACAAAAAAAAGATCATAGTAATAGTTAAGGCATAACTTGAACATACCATTCAATGCGCCCAATGTCATCAGCACTTAAAAGTTCCCGGAAACATGATGATAAGCCGCCAATGGGAAGGCCTGCGATGCTCTTAACAGTCTCTGCCCTCTTTGCATCTGTTACAATGTTCCACATCTGGAGAGGTATGGTCTCTAAATTTGGAACCCATACTAGGCAAGCGTTTTTATCGTGTTTATTGCCGTACTCTTTCGTTACACTGAGGGTCATAGAAATAGGTGGGAGTATCTGAAATTCATGATAGCCCTTCACCACCGCATTCAAAATGACAATGCGAACCATTTTGCAATATCGCAAGATCTGGCGCGAACAACAAGTCAGCAGTTGTCATCGTGGGCGCAGTTGTGATACAGGGATCCTGATTCGTATTTTTTCATCTCAAATACCTCGGTAAGCAGCCACGAGAGTTTCTAGTTGAAATAAGCCGGAAAATATCGCCAAAACTTAAGTATACATCTTTATTTTTATCGGCCGGAATTAGGGCATCCCTGCCGGAATTAGGGCAACAAATTTGAATAATATCTTTAGAAATAACTTGGTTAAATCGTGAAGAAAAACGAATCAAAACTTTATGATAAGCTTAATGAAGGAAGAAGCTAATCTGTGGGAAATTTCCAGATCGCTGCTTTTATTCTAAGGTAAGTTATAACGATGTGTAAAAACTGGCCGGAATTAGGGCAACACACTGTATATTCAAAATTTAGGCTCACCCTGATATTTTGAAAATTTCTTGATATTACATTTCCAAAACTGTAAAAATAACAGAATATGCATTATCACTGGTAGCAGTACAATATTTACATGTCGTTGAATATATATACACATGTTTAAAAAAAATTTGATCAGAACAAACAACAAACATTGAACAATAGAACGATATTTAATTATCCATTGTATTGTTCATGGCATGTTGTTCATTGTTCATTTTGATCAGTTTTTTTAAACAGATGTATAACCTTGAGACATTGATAATGTATCAAGGGATGGAAAAAATGTTATACCTTCTGGAAAAATATAATTGAAATAATTTTACACAATATTTTCAATATAACTTTTATTGCACTCATGTTGAAGACCTTTATTATGGGGCTTCCGAAGAAACATTGTACATTTGGCATTACAGGCAGTTTTTAGTCGTTTAAACATTTGTTTCTAGAAACGTTTGTATCTGATCTTATCCTGCAAAGAGTATATTGCAACTGTAGACAACACTTGTTAATGTTAGATAGGCCATTCAAGTAATAATTATATAATAACACGATTTGTGAAGAATAAAGAATTAATTTTATGAAAATCGATGTAAATACAAGGTACAAAGGTGTTGCATTATCAAGATTCTCTGGCTTATACATATGTACCCAGGTCAATGCCTTTTTACAACATTATAAAAAGCAATTTTCACAACCTGTTAGGCTTTGATAGAATATTATCAAAGCAGTACAGCACTAAGAGGATAAATTGAAGTTCTCTTTTAAATAAAGATATGCTTGTCTACAGTCTTTGGCCTCAACGTCTTCAACATCAGGGATAAGTCTCTCACATTCCAACCTAAATGCAGGCTCAAGGAAGTCTTCATGAACATTTAAAACACCTGAATTTTCAGCTACCTCCTTCAGTTGCTCCTCTGAAACAGGGAAACGTGCACAATTACATGGATAAGTAAATGTTCATGCATGCATACATGCAATCATGCATGTTTTATCATCTTACAGTACCAGAAAATAACATTTTACAATATTATTGGCCCTAAAACGTGGTCACCATTTTTTTTGTGTGAAAAAATTGTCCACATTATATCATTGGGAAGAATCAAACATTTGAAACACCTCAATCTCTATATCTCGTGTTTAACCAATCATCATTTCTCTTTATGGTCACATGACACACTTTGAAACCCTGCACAGAAGCTGATGTTTTAAGCAATCTGTCTTATTTTGAAACAGGTAGATGTACTTTCTTTTCAATCTCTAGTCATAATGTGCTCATCCATATGAGGTTGGAAGTTATGAATTATAAATGTAATAGAGGTAATCGGCTAACGCTGTTGCCACCCAATTCAGATCATGTGATGTAAACACACACTACTCTGTAGAATTGACTCTTTAAAAAATAATTTTATTCAGATAGGCATGACTGCATTATGATTAGAATGAAAAAGGAATAATGTTCCAGAGTAGCATCTGTTTACATCACATGATCTGAATTGGGTGGCAACAGCGTCAGCCAATTACCTCAATGCAATG
Organism: Actinernus sp. WN-2022; assembly: GCA_030867875.1. Taxonomy (NCBI): domain Eukaryota; kingdom Metazoa; phylum Cnidaria; class Anthozoa; order Actiniaria; family Actinernidae; genus Actinernus; species Actinernus sp. WN-2022. The sequence goes on along the minus strand of JAOWCC010000569.1, from coordinate 677,258 downwards.
CAAACTACATTGTACTGTATACCATCAGTGGGTCGACTTGACACATTGAGAGTGTTTCAATTTCTTTGTATAAATATTAGTATATTATTCATAGAGCCATTACCACATTGTTCCAAGCCATATTCTTCTGGAAAGCTATGTATATGGTCAGGTATGCCAGCAGGAAGAACAGTATCCTTTTGTGATCTTATTCTGTGGCTGTTCCAGATTGAACCTTTGCAAATATTCAGCTCTCTTTGCAAGAGAGGAATCATGATAAAGGCCAGAAGTATCCTGTAGATGGTAGAAAATTAACAAGTAAAAATGCTTGAAACACAAACAAATAATGTAATAACCTGTACATCTATCAAACTGAACAACAGTGTATATATAAAAAAATGGATTTCACCAGCAAATTTTTAGCTTGGATACTTTGGACTTTAGCACCATTTTGTTTATCAATAACAAGTACATGATCAACATCCGAAAAGGCAAAGCAGGTACAAACTTTGGGTCTGTGAAACACAGATTGGTGTCGTATATACCCATTAATTAAATAAGCCTCCCCAATTAGTTAACCCTAAACGTGCTGCAGGCCAATTTAATTGGCCCATCAATAAATTCCTATATTTGTTGTGGCCAATCTAATTGACCTTGTCTCCTAAGCTCAAATCTGACTGGTAAACTGTTCAAAACAGCCTGATTCCATGTAAAATATACAAAATATGGTGCAGCAAAATAGGAACATCCCAAGTTGGTATGGAATAAAAGTTGTCAAAACATGGAAATATATATTTACGGGACTCACCTGTCATTGGCATTGTTTGGATCATAGTGCCACTGATTTTTCAAACAGCCTAAATGGGTCTTGAAGTATTTCTCCAACCTTTCGTGGAGTTCTTTCCACCACCTTTCAATCTTTAATAGAATTTACAGGTACATGTAGTTACAGAATCAGCTATGAGGATTAAACTGAAGGGCTTTTTAAAATGTTTTGACACAACTTAGATTATTCCATTTTTTTTTTTATTTTTTTTTATTTTTTATTTAAACATATATATTCTTTGTGTTTGCTCCAGGAGCAGGAGCTCATCTAGGGAGCTTACACAACATTTATTTACAAATTATAACTGGAAACGAAAGGAGGAACTAAGCTACATACATACATGATCATTACAAGACTTAAATTGAAACAACACGAAAAGATTAATAGGCTAGAAAATGACAATACAGAAGGCGAGTTGCAAGGACAAATCAGAAAAAACGATTTGACTCCATTAGAAATATTTGGACTTCCTTAAAAATACATTCGTTTTGTGTTAGTGATAGGCTGTAGTCTCCAAACAGTAAAGTTCTTAACCTAAATTTGTCCGTGCAAGTTTGCCAATTACTAATAGTAAGTGCAACAGAGGTAAGGAGTTTGGATCGTTGGGCAGCATACATGGGACAGTAAAAGAAAAAATGCATTGATGTTTCATTGGGAAATCCACAAAGACAACATGGAGAGGAGATGCAGTTTCTTATAAATAAGTCAAAATTCAATTGCGAGTTTTTCATTCTTAGACGGGTATGCATAATTGAGGCAAATCTAGAAACAGAAAAGTTATTCAATGTATTATACTGTAAACATTCAAATGTAGATTTCACAGCAAATTTAAAAGAGGCTAAGGTTGATATGTTACGTATTTTTAAATCTAAGCTGTTCCAAAGTTTAATGGCAGAAGGGAAGAAAGAACGTTTATTTCTAGATTAATCAACTTATGTTGTATCATTGGCCATGTTTACACTGAAGCAATTTACTTTAGTAGGTACATAAATTTATATATAATTAAATATTCAAACCTAGCAAAACTACTGATACATTTATCGTTTAGCATAAACTAAGCAAATTTAACATTACTGAGTTTAGGTACGTTGTACCTACAGGTATATTACTCAAATGTAAACATGTCATTAAACACAACCAGCTAATAATAATAAAGTATTTGCAAAGCATCATGGCCTAGGAAGGAGACAGAAGAGCCAACGTTTGGGCAGAAAAAAAAAAGTCAACAGATCACCAAGGCGAACCAGTTGCTTGGCCTACTCAGACGCTCTGCCGTCAAAGTCAGAAGTACTAGCGCCCGTCGATGTCTGTACTTGTCCCTGGTTAAGTCGAACCTTGCCAATGCCTCACAAGTATGGAACCCACAAAACTGTCGATCTGACGCAGGATATAGAAATAACACAAAGGAGGGCTACTAAGTTTATTCTCCTGCTGCCTATCCAAATAGAGATCTCCTACAAATCTAGACTCTTGACTCTAAAGCTTTTACCTTTATGTTACTGGTATGAATACCTTGACCTTATCTTCTTGTATAAGGCGAAACACGGTTTAGTAACCTTAGCTCCAGATGTTTTGCCAAAGCTTGTAAACAGGGTGAATTTAAGCATCTCTCTACGTTCGATGAATAACTCACTTAATCTTATTACTTATCAGATTCCTAATGTCAAGACCCTGTGTTACCAAAATAGTTATTTTATAAGAGTTTCCCGAACTTGGAATACACTTCCACACGAACTGCGTAAATCAGATATCTCTTTAACTAAGTTTAAATCATTACTATTTAAATATTACGGGTCTCCCATCACTTCTGTATTTGAGATCGAGAACCCTAGGTCTTGGAAGTCTGTATGTCTGAAATGTCACCAGGCAAGACAGTTAACCGCACCTCTCAAATGCTGCTTTTAGGTTGAAATAAGTATTGTAATTAGATCATTTATTTTCATAGGAAATCAACGTAATTGGCTAACGCTGTGTTGGTTCTCCTGGCCTCTATGTTTTGTTTGTTGTATATTTTACTTTATTATATTTCGTATCTTCTATTATGGCCGAAATAAATAAATAAATTAAATCAATCAATCTTGCCACCCCCCTCTACCCCAAGCATGAATAATGGTCCCTTTAATAGCAATTGCCCTGAATATTTATATCTGGCTCTCTTTAGTTAACAATAAGTAAAATTGCATTCAGACATGTTTCAGTTAGTTAATCAATAGTTTGCAAAATATTATTCCATGGCAAAATGCTTAAAAAAATTTTTTTTTTAAGAGAAACAACTTTCACGAGCAGCCACAAAATCTACTCGTCAGATTGCTAGAGTGCGAATACATGTTGAAAGAGCCATTCAAGAGGTTGAATGATTTCAAGTTCTTTCAGGGGAATTTGCCTTTGACCCTAGCTCCACTTGCTGATCAGGCATTGATAGTTTGTAGAGCTCTCTGTAATTTACTTAAGCCATTGGCAAGATAACTCATCCAGCAGCTTGTTTTAGATCATGTAATATCTTTCCAAGTCAGAAGTTCAGACACCATAAACTTGACAAAAAACAAGCTCAACGTGTCCAACATATTCAGCCAATACTCCTCATTTAATTCCACAAGAACAATCAAGATACCCCTGTTTGTGTATATAACTAAATCAGTAGCATGAATTTCAGAAATTGCCATTTATCCCTGGATTTGATAGTACCACGGGGTCTCTTCCCTCAGCTTGAAACCCTTGTTTGCTTTCAACAACTTGTCTGAAGCTGCAACTCTAGGCAACAGATTGTGCTTTGAAAACAAGCTTTTACATTCCACCAATGTCTTTCCATGATATTTGCAGTAGCGAATACGGTCTGGGCTTGCACCAAGAAATGGCCATTTCTGAATTATAATAAGACCAGATTCAACAATGTTTAGTTCTTTGTGTTTATGAGAACGTGAAGTGCCTCCTTACCCATCAGATGTCAGAACGATGTGGAAAAAAGCAGTTAGCAACAGGCCTTGGTCCACGGGAAGATGAATATGATGATTCTATTTCAGTTGTTGATGACAGCTAGGTAATTGCAGAAAATATGATTCAGCAAGTGAAAACTAGAATGTGACTGATGGTACTAAGGTTCTAGTCAATGAACAGCCTTTAGTGAATTTCAGGGAAGCATTTCTTAGAAGAACAGCTGTCAGAGGACTACCATATTTGTAACCAGTGGTAAAAGAGATGGGCCTTCAAAAATGTTGACCAATTTTCATACTAAATATAGACACCCAGGTCATGATTTGAAATGCATGTTACAGCAAAATATTACCTGGGTCCTAGCTTTCCCTGAAAATCTACTAGCAAATATAAATCATTGATTCCAGCTTGGATCATTGGGTTTAAATGCCAATCAGATACGGTTCTCCTGTAGGGTGGACTATTATAAATTAGAGGAGGGGGTGGTATTTTTTTGTACAATATTTTTGGGGACTTTTTAGCTATGCAGATTTCTTTTGGGACTATGGCAACTCTGCATGATTTTTTTTTCACACTGTTATTTTCCTGGATCTGCCTCTCTTAACAATAACAAGTCAAGAAGACCAGAGCAAAGCTGATACAGTGTAATACTCTAGCAAATAGCACTATGGCTAGCTAGATGCAACACTGAAAGCAATCTTGTACAAAATTGTTCTTGTACAATTCACAACCATTCACAACTATCTCTTGAAGTGCCTCCTTTTGCTTTGGCAGAAGTTCTGGACTCAAGTGCTTTCTTTAGTGCTTCCTCGAATTTTTCCATTGAAATAACCTTTTTCACAAAGATAAAACAAGAATAAACCCTTATTTCACGCCGATTGTAATCCAACCAGCGATCAAAACTACAATTTCGCAATAGGCCGGTATATTCGGCCTCGCGATTACTGCGCATGTGCGGGATCGAACTTTTCCAGATCTCTGTGACCGTGAGCAGAATGGGAGATCTGGGTACGAGATTAAGCCAGAGCCTTTCCTTTAACACCAAACCTCAAGGCAAGCCTTCGCAACAAACTCCCATGATCAACGGTGTCGAAAGCTGCGGACATATCCAACAGCAGTAAAACAACGCAGTGATGACTGTCAATAGCGCTAAGGACGTCATTCTGGATGGGAACCAGAGCGGTTTCACAACTGTAGGCTTCTTTGTACGTGGACTACAAGTTCTCGTTAAGGTATTCACGCACACGTAGTTCCACAAGTGGACAGCAGCCACTTTTTCAATTTCGACAGGAACTTCAGATTAGCTAATCCTAGTTTAGAAAATTTAACTCAGGATTAGCCCTTAATCCTGTGTTATTTTCTCTCTTTTCTTGGCCTACTGAATTATTTTCTAATTCATTACAGAATTGTAGTTGGTGTCTTGGGATGTAAACATGCGAATGCAAATTTATAAGTAAACATTTATGAGACTTTCTTCTGTACATGTGTTTATTTCTTCAGTTACGATGTTGTGAACAATCGACCCGTAAAATTAAATGAGTCATAAAAGTTCATGTGAAGTTTACGACTCAATTACGACATATGGTGAGCATGGTTCAAAGATCACTCTAGGACAGAAACAGATAACTTTAAATAATTATTGTAAACAAAATATGCATAACAAAGGAACTTACAGAAATGCCAGGACTTTGCATTATTCTACAAAGACAATAAATTGATATATATTTATATATGTTTTTTTTCCAGACACATTTTTGGCAAAATAACCGAGAGTATCAATTTTCTAATTCGACTACATTAGAGCTTTACATTGGTAAAAGTGCTAAACGCACAAAGTTTGAAATTACAAGTAAAATTACAAAACTCAGAAGCAATTTTATCAAAACTTTATTTTACAATTTCTATGATAAAACTTTACTTTAGCTTTGTACAAGGAAAATGGGGAACATTGAAAACTAAGCATTTTAAAGAACAGTAATTTGATGCTCATTCCATTGTTTTCTTTGAGTCAAAATCACGTACTCATCTCACAAGTAAAAATTCAAACCAAACAACTTTGCTATAGGATACCCTCACAAAACTGACATCTGTGTCAAATATCTGCAAGTATCTGTCACATATCTGTGACAGTACTGCATGTTATCTGCAATGGTTTTTCCATATCTGCAAAATATCTGCATGAAATTTACAGATATTGTTCAGATATGTGGGAATTCTCTTAAAATATCTGCAACTTATCTGCATAAGTCTACAGATATTCTACATATATGCAGGAAATCGGCAAAAATATATGTACTGTAATAATAAACTATTAATATAGCCATCTGTTGTGATGTGGTCATATTTTACAGCTATAGCTAGTATTCCAAGGGGCTACAGGATTATCTACAAGTGGTCTGTAGATACCATTAGAAGATCACTTGACCTGGAAATAAGTTTGTTCTAAAATAATAAATTTATCGTTATAACACACTGTTTCTGTAGTCCTCAGCCTTATTAATGTTAGTGGTTTCAATATATAGGCACCAGCGACTGGCAGTTTTATCCATCTAATCAATTGCTTAGTGAATCACGAGCATCACAGAGCGCTGAGGTTGATGAATACGACTTTGTGCTTTTATGTGAAGGATTTTGGATACTAACAAGTTGTGTCCAAATAGTCACACCTAAGTAATCTCGTGTGGTACTACGAGCCATGCTATAGATATATTGAGTTCACCGAGGTTTTCTGTAAAAAAAAAGCACTCATTTATAAACACCGGGGTTAATGACGTGCAAACTCTTTCAGTGGACGATGCGGCCATGACTTCATTTCCGGACAAGAAAATAATTATCTCAAGCATAACACCTAGGAGTGATAATTACGATAAGGCAGTGTTTTCTATGAATGCTGCAGTACATCAACAAATTAAAGAATTTCTGGATGTAATACACGTCGACAATGGTAATCTAAGGGATCATCGGTTCTTCTACGATACCAAGCGTCTTAACAGAAGAAATGGTATTCCTGTCCTTGCTAGTAACATCAAGAATGGTATTCGGTTGGCGTTTGGTTTGCGTCAATAGAGACCTTTAAGCTCCAGATTTTTTTGCGATTACCGCAAACCGCAAACCTCAAAATGTCACGTGATCTCGGTCTTGCCGTCAGGTTTGGCGTTCGTGGGTCACGTTTCAACCGGAAGAACAGCGTCCAGAGGTGAGTGAATTACGGCAGAGATTTTCGCCTACTTAAACAGTACAATCCCACGTTTAAAGCCCAAATATATTTGTTTCATTCATTTTCCTCCATGTTTGAATAATCATTTTCATTCTGCGATTAAATAGCAGGTGCACTTTGATGGAAAATTGAAGTGGTTCGAGTTCATTGAAAATCAAACATGGCGGCGTCCACGCACGTGTTTCTGTTTACAACTGCAGTCACTCGTTTGTTGGAATTTTCAAGTTAGAATATCCAACTTGTGAAAGAATTTGCCTTGAAAGAAAATTTAAGCCTTGCTTCATTCTTTGTTTCATAGAATTATGGCTCCCTTCCACTGGCCCTCACCTTCAAACGACTTGATGCTAGCGAAGGAAGTTGCTGAAAACAAATATTCCTCTCCGTCAGAATGGGAGAAAATAGGGACAAAGCTCAGCAGAGAGTTTAGTAAAACGGATAAAGAGGTCGATATCAAAGGAAGGGCCTGCCGGGAGCGGCTTGAACGCCTCTTAGAAAAGTATTGCCAAGATGATAAAAAAGCCCTCAAAAGGTGAGTAATTTAAGCTTAACTCCTTAAGACTTAAGTAAAAGCCTTAAAGTGTTTATTACCCAAATCAAGCATTTATTACACTGGGGGTGTTCGATGATAACATCTATTCAAGATTATTTTATATTATAGCTGTCTGTTTTCAGTCACATCCACCGCTTGAGGGTATACTAACAGTAAGAGATCAGCAGACTCTAAATATTAATATGCCGCATTCATACCTAGTTTGTATTTATTTGTTTGCTTAATTATTCATTCATCTATTTGTTTAATTCCATGTATTCCTTTGATGCCTGGTGGTCAGATCTGGTACCGAAGAAGAATACACAGAGCTCAACCAACTGTTAGAGGATATCTACACGTACAAAAGAGATCTGCAGGATCTTAAGACCAAAGAAAAAGAAAACAAGAAGGGAAAAGAAAAAGAGGACAGAGAGAAATGTCTGGAGATGCGGGCAGCTGCACTCTTTGGAATATCTAGTAAGGGTTTGACTGTTAAATCTTAAATGTTGTTGATCACTACACTAAATTCTATGTTTGACCTTTAATATGGATGCATACATGTCAGCTATAAATTGGCATGACTGCTAAGATAACAAAATGCATATTACTAATTGCCCTAGAGAGAAAGCATGATGCGACTACCAGTGGTGATAACAGCAGTAGCAGCTCTGATGAGGATGCTGATCAGGACAGTTGCAGTACTAGTAATGGGGGAAAGGGTGAGATAAATAGAAGCTATCAAAACAAAACTAGCAACCAAACTTGTACAATGTTCTATTGACCACTTCCTGGTTATATTTTTTGCATTTATAAGATAACCACATGCATATCTGTCTTTCACCTAGATGCAAGTTTGGTTACTGGTTTTGAACATGTGATCAGGTACAGAGAACAATTTTAGATACCCAGCAGAAAACAAAGTATAACCTAAAAACATTTTAATCTATAAGGAGCTGCTTAGATTATTTTTCCTTAGTTTTTGTTTACACTTTCAAGCCTTTTCTAATATTTGTTTCTGTTTTGACAGTTGAAAACATGACATTACATTTATCAGTAAATATATTAATATACAACAATACCAAGTAATATATACCAATATCTCTATATTTCATATCGGTCTCTAAAGCCACATGGGCCCCAAGAAAGAGAGCTTCACGGCTTTCAGCTTTACAAATGTTGGAAAAGAAACCATCAACTTCACAATGATTGGCTGATGACATGGAGATCGCTGAGACAACACTGACGCTGCCAACCAGAAATGTTGAAGTTAATGAAAGGGGAGAAGCCACTGATTCAACATACTATTCAGATTCATCGGATGAAGAGAGTGACGATGAAGAAGGCAAAAACGATGCTGGTGACGATGAAGTTGATGAGGAGGAAAGTGCAATTCTCAAAATCAAGCAAGTCCGCCAAAACATGGTCAAAGCTTCTTGACAATGCGAACATAATAGAGGTAGTACTCGCTTGAAGTTTTTCCGTCACCTACGGAGACCAGAAGGAGGAATGAAGAGAAACTTAGATGCACCAGCAAAATATATTGTCTCATAAGCTTCTTGAGTGAGTCTTGTAACCGAAGGTTTACCTTTGATGTGTTTCGATATTCTGACGAGATTTGGGACTATTTTGTCCAAGGTATAGAGAGTGTCCCCGGGAAGTTCAAAATGCAAAACAAATATAACTACGTTACCTCACTGGACAAGTTTTTGCACTTCCTTCTAAATCTACACTCGCTGCTATTCTACGATCTACTCTCGCTGCTATTCCTCGATGGAAAGAAGCTTTCAAACCTTATTCAAAGAGAGAGAGGACGGAAAAGCGAGTTCAGAAGTGGGAGACAGCAATGGGCGTGTAGGAAATCCACAGTATGCAGAAGCTGCAAGGACAGATAAAGAGCTGCTCAACAATGCAACGCCATCAACTGATTATTCCCTAAGAAAGTACAACAGGGCGAGAGATTACCTAATCTTTCAGATCATTCATTTGAATGTCCAGTAGGCTGCCATCGCCCAATGATTTTTAGTGTCAGAGTTCAAGACTGCCACCTGGTGCGAAGAAAAAGAGCGTTATGTCATCTTGGTTAAAGATCGCAAGACAGGAGTGGATGGTCCTGCGCCAATCACCATCACCAAGGAACTATACCAGATACTGAAAACATACCTTGAAATATTTCGGCCAATTGTTATGGTTTAAAATGAAGGGAATGATGGGAAGGACTGCCGCAAGTTCTTCTTTACGAGAAGAGTGATGATGATCTATAGCAACAGAGTCTCCAACATCTTCAATAGACTTGGGAAGAGATATGGCCGCACAGACAAAGGCCATTTATTCCCCACTAAGTTTGGACAAACAGCTGCACCATCCTATTGCAGAGCCTCACAAAAAAAAACGAGAAGACTTGAGCCGACTAATGACGCACAGAGTCAACGGCAAGGACCTCCTACATCCTTGAGGACACCATCGAGCACTCTGGCCCAGAAAGACCTGGCCAGGAAGTTTCAGCCAGAGCAAAGCCCCCAGAAAGGTCATCCCACACCACTGGACGAAGAATTATACAGCAAGATCGAGAACGCGTTCGCTAGCGAAATACAGCTGTGGGTGAAATTTACTGCCAAAGACGTCAGGGAGAGACTCAAGGGACAATCAGCACTACAAAACCTGGACGTCAATCAAGTAAGAGGTTTATTATTTGTCTAGTCTTCAGCCCATCCCTGAGTTGCCATCTCATGCTGAAAACTCAGAAGATCGAGTTGATAGATGGGAAATTGAATCTGGTTCTACCAATATGATCCCCCCAACAGCTAGCGAGACATCAGGGAAAAGACGCTACTGGGACAAAAAGGATGAGCAGATACTACTGAGGGTCTTCGCGCATCTCTTCGTCAAAGGAACGAAGCTCCCTAGAATCTATGAGATCAAGAAAGTCATCCAAGAATCGGAAGATGAAGAATTCCAGCTATTAGTGCTAAGTTTTGTTAACGACGAGCTCAACAGGATTCTCACCAAATGCAAGACACTGCATATTGGAATGATGAAAGAGAAGCGTTGACTGACAAGTTTAAATTTGTTCAGGACCTAACAACATTTAGTCTTCTTTTATAAAAAAAACAGTGACTATTTCGTTACATTTGCATTTCAGTCTTTATTTATTATATTTCGTTTCGTTGCAATGTTAAAGGTTTTACTAGTTGCTGTTTTAAAGATTAGAATGTTAACTGATAGTTTTCAATGTTGACATGTGATAGTAAAATGAAATGTTTTTCATTGAACGATTTTATATCCTTATAATATATAATTGGTAGACAATTTTAAAAGACTTAATAATGCCTTAATAATGCCTCCAAGAGTAAAGGGGGACAGATCCCGGAACATTTCCCTGGTCCCGGGACAATCCCCATGTACTGAGACATTTCCCATCGTTGTCGGACAATAATGTTTCCTGATAGGGGGGCCAATTTCCACTTTGGAGGCCTCCAAAACTGGAAAAGTCCAGTGATTTGTCCCATTTGGCGGGACATTTCTCGATGATGCGATGCGATGCGATGCGATGCGATACTCCTGTGTCTAACGCCAAATTTTCGTCCCGCGATTTTGTATTACCTTTTCTTCGAAAAATGTCTACATTTATTGTTCAATTATTTCTTGGACAATGGCAAATTATTTCTTGGACAATGGCAAATATAATTGTTTTAACAAAAACCTGTTTTTCGCGGGACACTTCCCGATAGTTGTTTTAAAACTCGAAATTTTAATTCAAATTCCCGAAACTTCCAGAACAAAATGCACACTTAAATCACCACTGTTACAAGTAACACAGGTTGTAACGGAGCTCATTTACGCCTCGGGACAATGCCATTGGACATTTTGGAAAGAAAGTCCAGTATATGTCGGAGTCCGCAATGAGACCTGGCGCACTTCTTTAAAAAAATCATCTAAAAAAAGTTGGAATAAAACGTTCATATACTAACAGCAGCATAGCTTGGTTTTTGTGTGTGTTAAGTTTTAGCCTCCCCAAATGCCCCTGGATGGCGTTTTTTTTTCGAAATCTGCCCCAACAAGTAAGTACGTACAAGAAGCGGGAAGTGCCCCTCAAAAACAAAAACCACTTTAATTCACTAAAACGCTGTCCATTAGAGCAGATATCTTCATGGATCATGTCTAAAGGTAAAACATATAGGCTTCTAAAATATTTTAGTGCTAGATTCATTTTTAACAATTTTAGCAATGTTTTTCTAGTTTGCTCGCGGGACACTTCCAGCTAACTTTGAAGTCATTTTTTACAAAAAATTGAAACAATTGCAAATCGAAAACTTCAGTTTGAGTAGCCATCAATATTGCACAACGTTTGGAATGAATGAATGAAAACTTTATTTCGAGAGGGTAACACTCAATAGTGGAGTACTAATAAACCTGTGGCCCTCCTAAGCTAATAAATACAATAATAGAAGCTAACAACTACAAAAAAATACAATTATAAGGGCATAAAGGTAAAATGATTAAACGATATTCACTAGGCATTAAAAGCTATATATAAATACCACTAACTATAAATAGTAATGAACATACGAAAAGACTTAAAGTGTTTATGAAACCAAATTTTGCATCTTTATTTTATTGCAAAAAAATAAAGTTCAATCCCTTATGATTATCAAGAGTATATTTATTTTTCAGTTCCGCCTTCGGAAATGTCTCTTTTTCGCCATTCAAATTGACTACTTTATGCTTATAACTGTCCGGGGCCTGGAACCGAATCCGTCATTACAATGACGTCACTGTGAGAACTCGCAAGCGACAAATCCCTTCATATGATCATGTAGGACGACACGCATTTCTACAAAAAAATACAATAGAATAAAGCACAATACAATGCAATACCAAAAATGAAATACAATAGAACCCAACACAATACTTAACAAATAAAAGATGGTTCTCCTTGTTCTATAAAAAAAATATTGCACGCTTGAGGTCTTGAAAAACTGCGGATGCACGAGCAGAACGCGAGTGCATTTAGCAGCATTTCAAGACCTCGAAAGTACATTATTTTGTTATAGAACAAGGAGAACCATTTTTTATTTGTTCTGTAATACAAACTTCAATCTAGACGAAGGAAAGTAAGCTATCTAATTTTAAGAACCCACAAAAATCTAACTAAGCAAACTGACTTACAGCGAAAACTCCATTTTACTGTACTCGACTTGTTTACAACATTTCTCGTCGCTGATTGGTTCAATTCTGACAGCTTGACATTGACGATCTGAAAGCTCGTTCTTATTGGATGAAATAACCTGCTATAAAAAGAACATGTCGATTGATAAAAGTGGAAGACAGAAATTGCAAGACTGCCGGCCGCAAACGGGCTGTAAAATTGCCAACTGATCAAAACTGTTGCAGGAAACACAAAGTGCTTTCTTTTTACAATGTATGGTCAGCACAGGAGAAGTTAATCTGCACATTGTGTTAGTGTTGAAAATGCCTGATGGAAAAACATTCAGAGAGAAAGTGTTTGTAGCGAAATTTTAATAGCGGCATCTGAGACTGAGTTTCGTGAGTTAAGGTTCCCGACTATTTTCTACAACAACTGCATCGTTGACACTGGCTATTTATTCTGTGGTCTGAAGAAGGATATTTTCATTATCCCAAGGAACAGTGTTTAACTGCTGCTCTGATGGCAATGAGTTGCGTAGCTTTTGTCGAGCCTCAGTTCTACTATACGGCATTCGAAATTCTCTCTGAATTTCTAACGATACCTGAAACAACCATGGGGGCTGATCAAAGCCAGGTCCCGGCTAATCCACAGATCGAATTAGAATTTAGCGTTTGGGTTTTTGCGGAGGGAGGAAAACCGGAGAACCCGGAGAAAACTCTCGGACCAAGGGCGAGAGACCAACAACCTCAACTCACATATGCCATGTGGCGCCGCGTCTGGGTTCTTTGCAAGTTTTATCGTCCGTTTTTCATTCACGAACATTCAGGATCCTCTTAAACTAATTTCTACAGGAAACCAGAGAAATCCTACATTGTATTCTTTGCCATTCACTGTTCTGGCTTCAGCATAAAAGTTCAGGAGTATTAAAGTTATCGTCGAGTTCTTGGTGAGTCATTTCTTTGTAGTTGTGTTGTATCACACTGTGTATGGGTATAAAAATGTGGACATTTGCTATTGCTTTTCTTAACTTCAATGTCCATTGTGTTTTGGCGTAGGATAAAGTTAAATACGGGAAGAAAACCAAGGCCACCAGCCACACAATATCTTCCACCTCCTCGCTTATTTTTAGCTTTCTCTGAAACTTTCTCGCTGAGTCTGCCATGTTTGTATTATATAAACAACGTACGAGTCCTCACAGTGACGTCACGCAGCTCATTTGACCGCGCGGCAAATGGGACAGTTTTTAGCATAAAGTAGTCCATTTGAATGGCGAAAAAGAGACCTTTCCGAAGGCGGAACTGAAAAATAAATATACTCTTGATAATCAGAAAAGAATGAACTTTATTATTCTGCAATAAAATAAAGATGTAAAATTTGGTTTCATAAACACTTTAAAGGAAAGAAAACTTTAGGATACGTGAAATTGTGTTTCCAAAAATGGTATAAAAGTATTGCATTCCTTTTGGTAGGCCAGGCAGCGGTTATACATAGACGTTTTAAGAGATTTTGCGGAAGAGGATGATCTAATATAGTTGAGACTGTAAATGATCTGTCACCTTCTGTTTTACGCGCGTACTTAGGAGAAACATAACTAAAACGCGCATTACGAGTAACTCGGGAATGACGATCACTATTGAGCACTAACATATCATTAAAGTAGGTTGGTGTTTCACCAACACAACGCTTAAAAGCTAAAACACATTTCCTGATATCAGCTTCAGTATAAAATGGCGGCCAACCGAGAGAATTAAATAGATCCACAGATTAATGTCTTGGCTGCGCATCTAGTAAAACTCTGGCCGCCCTTTTCTGGAGAGATAAAACTGTCCAGATTATATTTGTTGCATCAAGACCAAACTGTACTACAGTACATTAATAAAGGCTTGATCATAGCAGTATAAAATAAGACGAGTTCTTTAAATGGAAGATATGACTTAATGTTTTAAAAAATACCGATTCGTTTGGACAACTTGTTACAACTTATTACAAAAGGTTATCGGTATAATGGTTAACATTTAGATTCTCATCCAAATCTAAGCCAAGAAGCTTTGCATGTTTAACCTGCTCTACTTTACTGCCATTAACGTAAACTACAAAGACGTTTGCCAGTAACTAGCAAAGTTTTGGTCTTAGAGCAGTTGAGGGGGAGCTTGTTGGCTGTAGCCCAATCATCAACGTTCGATGCTTCAGTAGACAATCTAATATTAAGCTCACTCGCATCACTATAATCAACAGCAGTTAATAGTGTTGTATCATCAGCAAACAAGTCTAATTGTGAGTTAACATGTAGGGGTAAATCGTTAATGACGAGTATAAAAAGTAGCGGGCCCAGTATTGAATACTGTGGTACCCATTCAGTTATTGATCTCATGGAGGAAGAATGGCCCATGTAGACGACATACTGTCTTCTGTCCTAGAGATAGGATGTAAACCAGCCGATTGCCTGAGAATCAAACCCATAGATCTCTAGCTTGTGAAGCAGGATGGAGTGATCCACCATATCGAAAGCTTTCATGTAATCAACAAGTAACATGCCATTAATGCGATTGCCATCAATATTAAACAACAAAGTATCTAAAATATAGGCTAGAGCAGGCTCAGTACTGTAGTTACGGCGAAATCCAGACTGATTAGAGTAGATTAAATTATTGTCAGTTAGGTATTGAAACACGCTGTTATGAATATGCCTTTCAATCACCTTTGATAGAATGGGCAGAATGGAAATCGGCCAGTAATTATTAACGTCAGATGCATCTCCTCTTTTAAATAAGGAAATCACTTTTGCTGTTTTCCATCTCATAGGGAATGATTGAGTTATTATCGACGGTGCTAACTCGTTGATTCCAATCTTTAACAACCTTGCAATTATGCCATCGACGCCAACTGCCTTGTTAGAAGATATTTGAGATACATATTCTACAACAACCTCAGATGATATGAATGGTATGGAAAACTGAGTAGAAGTGTCTGCGAACTTTGAAGAGACAAACTTGCGTAGCTTCGTGAAATCACAAACATTAACAGAGCGTAGGGTGGACTTGATTGTAGCAGCAACTGATGTAAAATGAATGTTGAAACAATCGGCAATTTCGGCACTGGTTTCAATCAAGTTTGTTCCATCAAACAAAGACACTGGTTGTCTGGTAGATTTACTGTAATTAAGAGACTTAATCCATTTCCAATTGGACTTAGTGTCTCCTTTACTATCCTTAAAAGCAGATTTATAATATGTTCGTTTCGCTTTTTCAATCAAAGTTACTGGCTAGTTTCTCGCAGCACGATATTCTTTCCATGCATCAGGATCTTCAGATTTCCTTGCTTTAGAAAGCAAGTTGTCCCTCATTTTTAACTGATGAAGAATTTGATTTGACATCCAGTGGGGTTGTTTGGCTTTGGCGATACGCTTTTGTTTGAGTGGTGCAAGTTTATCAATAACATCATTAAACAAGCTCTCCCAAGTATGAACAGAGTCATTGTTGTCATCAAATATGAACGCACTGTCCCAGGGGGCATTAGCCAGCGAGGTTTTGAAGTCACAGACATTATGCTTCTTTAAATCTCGATAGGTTATGGTGTTGTGACAATTTGATTGAAAACGTTTGTTGTACTTGCGCACAGCAAATACCGGCACGTGATCGGCGAGTGCAATATCATGGACTGCGACGTCAGTAATGGGTTCGCTTTTGTTCGTATAAAGGTGATCCAAGCATGTACCGCTAACTGGTCTAGTTGTTTCATTTACTAGCTGCTTAAAATGCATAGTTTTTAAACTTTCGAAACATGATGATTAGCAAATTTCTTTGGTGATGAATAATCAATATTAAAATCACCGGTCAAAATAACCTCCTTATTAGTTAAGTAGGCAGACTCAATGCATCTCACTATTTCACAGTCCTGATCTTTACTGTATGATGGAGAGCGATAACAGCCGGCAAGTAACAGAGAGCGTTTTGAGTTATAGAGAAATACTTCCAACCAGAGAACTTCCGTTGAATTTTGTTCGAGATCAAATCGGCGTTTAAATCGGATTATCCCCACAATACACCATAATTCCTCCACCGGCCTTAGACCAACGATCCTTTCACTGTAGAGTATAGCCAGGAATTAAATATAAGGAGTCACAGAATAACATTTTATCTTAGCGAGACTGATGACAAAAGGGGTTATCACGTGATAAAATATAAGCTGGTTACCATCACAACCCCCTAATAACTCTCACTTGTCAATTTTGTTTAATCATCGAATAGAAATAATTAAAATAAACACATCTGCCAAGTTTCACTTCGTTTTAGCGATTTTGGGGTATTTTGCGATTTTTTTAAGTTTGAGAGTTTTTGCTTATACGTACAGGTAAGGTGGCGAGGAATTATAGCTAAAATTCAGCAAAACCATGGAAATAGCTAAAAATTCAGTTTTCGCAACTTAAATGAAAGTTATCATGAATGTATTAAAATGTAGATTTTGACCTTTTCTCTAAATAAATTCTCGTCCGAAACACGAAAAAGTGTTAACATTCCAACGGAAAGCAGGTGGCAAAAAGTGCAATATTGATACTTTATAAGTCTCTCTGAGTAAGATTCTGTAGAAACTGGGGTAAAAATGCTGTTTCCAAGGAAGATATTTTGAATATATTTACCGTAATTTTTGCACATGATTCCTTAAAATCCAGGAATCCAGAGTTCTTCAAATCCAAGGTTTCAAATGTGCGAAAGCAATATTTTCATATATTTTAGCAGTTTTTATCAGCCATTTTAGCATCTGATGAATCTGATTAAGATGTGCCTCATCTGATTAATGTAAACGCTATAGAAAATTGTTAAAATGGGCGTTTTTTCAACATTTTGTGGCTAGAGGCTCTAACAAGGTGGCATGGACTATATTTCTACCATGGAAAGGCTGAATATTCGGCTTTGTGCATCTTAGATTAAAAGCGTTTTAGCATGCATGTGCTTAAAGTTAGGTTTGGCGTATTTTCTTCAAAATGATAACGATGGACGTGTACGCCTACCATGGACGTGGTTCCATGAAATCCAGGAATCCAGCGATGCCCGTTCCCATTTCCAACTGATGCACGAGGCAATGCTTACTTCTCTCCAATCTGTATTTCTCTTCGCCAGTGGTGCCGTCGTTTCACGAGGTAAGACATTATCGCAATCTCGACATCAATTTTAGCAAAACATAATTCGACCTAGTATTTTACACATACTATGAAGCTATTTTTCTCATGTACGAAATCAGAATCGCATCGCATCTTTGTTGTGTCTGTAAGTACTTGCCGGTTTTGCGATACGCAACTGGCCTGTTGATAATATTAGCTTAAAGGTCCTGTGTCCGAGCCCATGGTGCTTTGCGCCAATGTTATGATTAGTTTGTTTATCAACGGCCGCATAAATTAAAGGCGAACTAAAATGCTCTCGATTGTTTATGAGTTTCATAAAAGAAGTACACATACACTTTGGATAACAAATTTCATAATTTCTACCGGATTAAAAACCCAATCGAGCCCACGAAATTTCCCCGGATGCTTCGAATATCATTTCACCAGTACTCAGCAGAAAGCCAGTTGTTCTGCCTTTAGATTCTAATTCGGTTTACGAGTGCGACTTTTCACAACTCTACTCTACTTTTCACACACATACTCTTGCTACCTTGTTTTCATGTCTCCAGTATTGCTTAGCTGTATTTGAAGATATCTACTTTCCTTGCGAATGATATATTTTGAGTGCAAAATGAAATGTCGTACTCGCACTAGAGTCAAACTCACAGCGAAGTAACAGCTGAACTCGGCAGATTGGAGTTAGACCCGCAGTGTAGTTTTGGTAGCAAGACTTTCTGGACGTACTGAAGGATGGAAAAAAAAAGGTTAAGGGCATTGCTTTCTCTGCTAATAACAATGCAAAACATATACAGATACAGATACAGATAAGTGGTAACACCTCAGTGGTGCTTAGCCGTGCGAAATTATAATTCCATTACGAATGATCTTGATACCAGAAGTGGTTGCTTTGTGCTTTGTATTTCCAACGAAGCCCGCTGGTCCCTTAGTGCAGCAAATCCCCGGGAACTCACGTAGTAGTCCTTTTCAACCACAAGTGTTCTCTTGTAGACCTAGAGAAAGTAAAATGTGGACTGCCGAAGATATTTTTGTCGAGTCGCTTTGCCCCGCTGTCTGTTCTTTCTTCAACATTCCTCTACTCACCACTCTAGACCGGGATTCATTTTAAAAGGTATATATACAAAACTTAAGAAAAAAGAAAGTCAGTTAAGTACTGCTTAAAACACTCACAACAGTGTTTTATCAAGTTAAAAAATTCGAGGGGGAAGCCCGATAATTTTTAGACTTGATAAAACACGTGCTGTGAGTGTTTTAAACGGCTTCAAAAACGCTTTAAGAATGCAATGAAAGAAAGACGCACATCTCAAGGGAATGGTTACTTAATGAACCATTCAACCTTTGTATTCACAACGCCATGCAAAATATTTGAGTAATCGCCGTCTGCAATTACGAACATCTCAAGGGAATGACATGAAGAAATTACCATACTATGTTGTTTGAAGCGGCGTTTCGCAATGCAAGAAGAACCTGCACTTGAAGGATTTGGTGTCGTGGTTTACCTCGATAAAGTTCAAGACTTGGAAAGCGATGTGACTGACATGACGGTAGACTCTAAATTTTTGACTCCGGCACAAAATATGTAAGTTTAATGCACGTTTTCATTATTTTACGGCTTTGAGTTTGGTTTAATAATTGGAACTAAACAGTGTCTCGGTAAACAAGTTGGATACCTTCATTTTAAAAATATTATCTGTGTATCTCGGTAGTCTGCTGATATTATTAAATCTAGTGCAAAATTTATTATCTAGGTACCTTATGTTCCGTGTACTTTTTGCTATCTTTGGGTCTTTATCAGTGAATTCTTAATTAGGATGAAACTTTATATAAAATTTCATGTTCATTAGTATTCTTTATATAAAACGTTCATCCTAATTAGCAATTCAATGAGAAAGCTGCAACATCAATAGAAATTCCATTGTCTCAATCATTAACCCCATTTCCCCCTGCGACAGAATTCAAATCCCTCCGCGGGCCTTCTAGAATGATGAGATTTTGTCAGGTATAAAGGGGTATGCACGTGACTGATTTGCTTCATCTGATTGGACAAAATGCTCATTAATTATTCATGAGTTTTTGAAGCATATATACCTATGAATAATTATGCGATGGCCCAAACTAGGGATGGATTTCGAAAGATTCGAGTCACAATAACAACACTAATCTTTCTGATTTTCATAGCCTAGGAAAATGATTTGCGCGTTCAAAGCAAAATGGGCTCGGACACAGGGTCTTTAAAGTTAATATAAGTTATACAATTTCGTTTAGTTTCAGATGTTTTCTGCAAGTTCCAGCCTGCCTGTCGAGCAAGAATATCCTCACTTATTTCTACACTGTCGGGAACATTTATACCAAGTCAAGGAGGTGAGATTCATGTGATACTTGTTCTTTTAAGAATTTTGCTCCCTCCCTCCGGCCCACTGCTACTAGTATCTGTATCTTGTGACAACTGATTCAGTCCTTGACTGCATGCACGTCAGCCTATTACCCGTGCAGTATGGCAACAATGGACATCTGTTTCATCCTTGTTAGGACTCGTTAGCATAACATAGCCCCCAGAACTACAGTAAGCTTTACGACAAGCTGGCCGATCATAGGCAAACTGTGGTCCGGTATACTACAGAGGCAACTTTTCGAGAGAAGTGCTTTAAACCCCAACTCCAACGCATGTGGGAGTTGTGGCTGGGCATGCTGTGTGGACTAGTGTGCGGATCTAGAGAGACCTGACAGTGCCAAAGGCTCGTTGGATGGCCAATACCATCCTGTCAGCACTTATACTTGTTTGCCTTAAAAATCCAAATTAGCACCCTCCTTTAAACTAAGTGCCCCCTCTCAAAGCGGCCACGGGTCGACCATGTATTTTTAATAAACGCCCCTTTTATAAGCAATCCAGCTTTTATAATCGTTTAATTACTGGTCCTGTGCTCGAAGAACACTAATTTAGACAACATATATTTGGGAAATACAAGTTTGGGCAAACTAATTTAATGTCGTGTTTTGATTTTACTTGTAGTTTAACCTCGTTTGTTCGACCTGTCCCATTAGTTATGGTTGCTCGTGTCTTTCCTGTTAATCTTGGCTTTAAAAAGGGGGAAAACTCGGTCCATAACTGAAATATACTATATACAGTGGAATCCAGCTAACTCAGACTGTCAGAGCAAATGAAATTTAGTTTGAGTTATCGGGGGGAGGGGGAATTACTACGAATCTTAAGCAAAGGGAAATCATCTTTAGTTCGAGTGTGGCGGGAAGCCCGAGTTCTGAGAGTTAGAGTTAGCAAGATTCTACTGTTTTAAAATCTCTGACTAAAGTCTAACATGAACTTTCACACTGATTACCGACAGAGTAGCGGTGCTATTATTATTGAGTACTTTCTTGCAGACTCAAAAGGTGCTTGAGGACAATTTCCTGAGGAGGTATTGGAAAAATATCGCTGATGCTATAGAGAATATTGACAACGACTACGTGAGTAACATCAGAGACTGATACAGACTACTATATACATGTAAATGGTTCTAAATGAATGGATTACGTGTAGTTTACAACGCATAAAGCGCAAACATCGAACATTTGAATTTTGCAAACCCCCAAAAATATATGTCAAAAATATCAAATGCGTGGTCCTACAATGAAGTAAAGAGAGTAGTAAGATACTTTCAATATCACTATTTTTCTGTATCATTTAAAAAATCAACTTACCTCATTTTCCATCAAGGATACTGCAAGCTAGCAAGATCTATTCAGTGCATGCATCCTCAATCGATTCTACACATTACACAATAACTCAAGTACAATTTAATCCTTATTTGTATTCATTCTTATTCTTTTTATTTTCAAATACTGGAACTGATGCCATCACAAGAGAGCTCATTAAGATTTTTTTCATGCAGTTTTACTGGCGATGAGCAGCAGGGCGCCGAGAGCCTAACCACAGCTGTTAAACCTGAAGCGGGGCATTCCAGTCATGCCCAAGGTCCCAGTACCAAACCCACATGTAAAACCAAACGAAAGCATCACCCCTGTTCAAAATGCGATGCAAGTGTAAAATACCTGAATCGACATTTGATCACAATGCATGGGGTCCAGGATAGAAAGGATGCTAAGAAGATTAGGATCGAAACAGGGAAGGGGTAAAAAGACGTAAGGCCCAGGAAGACATGCCCATCGTGTAAGAAACTAGTTTATCGCTTGGACAAGCACCTGACAGCCGCTCATCCCGTTAAATACCCCAAACACTCTGCAGCTTATAAGGCCACCATATCTGCTGCCTCAGATGAGTTGCAGACAACAGCTAAGGCAAATGACGGAAAAGACAAGGATCCCACATTTCACCTGAGAAGTACTGAATCGGACAGTGAAAAACCTAAGGGAAAGAGGGAGGAAAATGAAGAAGACAAGGGCTGCGAGGACAAAGCTAATGAAGATACAATGAGGTCGCCAGCCAAAGGCAGAAAAGAACCTGTAAAGATAACAAAGGTCACAACATTTCTCAAGTTATTTCCGATGACAACAATGAGGTCACTAGCCATAGGCAGATAAGAACTCGCAAAGAAAACAAAGTTCGCGACATTCCAGAATCTTCGAGTAATTCTTCTAAGAACAAACGAGGCCAGGACAAACAAAGAGAAGAAGCTGTTCACCGTGACAACAAGAAACTAATCATCGCGGGAACTCAGTTATCAAATATGTTGATGGCAGAAAATTATCTCGTTGCCGCGATGTTAAAGTTCACTCGTTCCCTGGTTATAGCACTCATGACATGTATGATTACATTAAGCCTCTGCTTCGGAAAGAACCAGCTGAAGTAATCCTGCATGTTGGAACAAACGATGTCTCTACGGCGAAATCACCCAGAGTATGTACAGAATCTATAATTGATTTAGCAAGATCTATTATTGATGACAGACCTTGCAACTTCTGTTACTATCTCCGTATTAACGACACGTAGTGATGTCGAGGGTCTGGCAACAAAAATCGCTGAAGTAAACAAGATCATTAAATCCTTCTGCCACCAGAATCAATGGGGCTTTATTGCCAACGACTACATCATCAAAGAACACCTGAACGGTAGCGGGTTGCACCTGTCATACCAAGGGACTGCTGAACTCTGTAAGAACTTTACGAACCATATTAATTTTAATTAGGATGATGTGCCCCTGAAGCCCAGTGGTCCCGACCTTTCTCCTACAGAAAATACACCTATAAACGGTAAGGTTAATTTTGGTCGAGGTTTTTCATTGGCTTTACTTAATATTAATAGTCTGGTGGCACATATTGACGAGCTTCGTATTTTCATTAGCACTAATAAGATCGATAATTCTCTGTTTATCCAAGGCGATCGTTTATTACGAATACGCTTACATTTGTAAGGGGCGTGCCTATCCATTACGGCTGTGAAATACATTTTCCATACATCCCACATATCATTGGCGTCTGCATACGCTTCTATATCATTCCAAAGCATTTCTCTCGGATCGCTAAGGAAACTCTCCTTATTAAATTGTTAAATTGCCTCATGCTTACATTGCGTATGCTGCCAGAGCGGCAGTGGTTAGCCTTCCGGATGGCATATACAAGGGAATGGTTACTGATACCTAGATGGTACACCCCGGATTTCTATTTTTTTCTGATGAATTTGTAAAAAATAGATTAATTAATGATTTCGTATTGATAGTGACTCTTGTAGGTTCTAAAATTAACTGCCTCATACCAAAGATATCACAAACAGAGTTACGTTTAACAGCATTGTGATCATTAACTCCTGGTATGATGGTACAGTTAACGTCACCAAGTAAATTATATTCAATATTCTCACTATCGCTTTTCCCGATTAAATTCTCAAATAATGTAAAAAGCTCAGGGGGGAGTTAGGAGGCCTATACCATGTGCTTACAAGAAACGGTTTTGATCTAATGTTTCATATTTCAATGGTCAAAAACTCAAGCAAGTCATCAGCACTGAGATCTTCGTGCATAGTATATGGTAAATGACTTCGCACATACAAACAAATTCCGCCACCCTGTCTCCCATTTACCCGTCAGTCCTTTCGGACAATGTCAAAGCCAAGAAGAGATATTTCGGAATCACTGATAGTTGAGTCAATTTTTGTTTCATTAATAGCCAGGATAATACAAAAAATGCACCAGAGAGACAAATTCAAAAAGGATGTGACGAAAAGCTCCGACCCCAGCATCTGGGCTGCTTATAAGAGAGCACGTAATGAGGTTAATAATGCTATCCGAAGTGCTAAAAGTAGTTATTACAAACAAAGAATTAGTACCCAAAGCAGTCCAGGCGAAACATGGAAAATAATTAACGA
Organism: Actinernus sp. WN-2022; assembly: GCA_030867875.1. Taxonomy (NCBI): domain Eukaryota; kingdom Metazoa; phylum Cnidaria; class Anthozoa; order Actiniaria; family Actinernidae; genus Actinernus; species Actinernus sp. WN-2022. The sequence goes on along the minus strand of JAOWCC010000569.1, from coordinate 653,198 downwards.
ATTAAGCTCGAGAAATACAAAACATCATGCAATCAATGAACTAAAATGTAATGGTGAGACTTTGAGCAGCCCTGAGAGTATTTCAGAGGCGTTCAATAAGCATTTTACATCGATTGGTCCTGAACTGGCAAAATCTATTCCGTCTGCAAGTATATCACCAGAATACCTTGAGTGATTTAATAAGAAATTTAGGCTGTCACATACAAATTGTGGTATATTGCAAGATCTGCTGGCAAAGATGTCTCCACGGAAAGCTGCCGGCCTTGATGATATACAATGTATAGGAGTACCCAACGGAGCCGCTTCACAAAATATCCGCTCCTCAGACTAAACTTGAGCTGGCTGGGAGTTTGAGAGAAGAGCCCTGGCTGGGATTTATTCTAAACACGTTACTTGCTGAGTTTTGTATACATAGTGTGATTCTGGCTGGCCAATAATTTGAATTTTTGTTTTCTGGCTGTCTGCTGAATTTACGTATACTGGCAGTTATGTATACTGACAGTACTGGCAAGTTGCTAGTCTAGCCGTCTTCACAGGCATATCTTACTTTGGGCTTCCTGTGCGAAAATCTACTGCGTTTAGAGTGACCGAGCCGAGAGCCGGATGCCATGCGGCTAGGCTACGAGTGCTAGGCCAATAGGGACGGGCTTATTACCTCGTAATACCCTTGTAACATATTAAAAATATAAGTTTATTGTTACTGTGTTGTCTTTTGTCCTGCTGTCATTCTAAAAACCGATAAGCGTCTTATCGTATCGTAAATATAATACTGTCACTCAGATTACACTTCACTCTCGACCGTCATTACCAGTTGAATAGGAGCAGTTAGTGAACTTAACAGACTGAATATATTTGTGTACTGCCGAAAAACTGCGCACAGGATACCGGCTAAAGATATTCTCGGTAAGTAATTTATGTACAATGAAATTGAAGATAAGCGAAGATAATTTCGAACGAATTGCCGTAAAAACAGATTGATTTCTGTAACATTCAATCTCTCATAGCGCCCTTTAGGGCTAGAATAATTCAAACCACGTGTGCAGCGTACATGTGTATCTTGGTCAACGGGTAACTCGAACATCATCGCTCCCCAAGTGCAGTAATCGAAGGTAAGAACTATTTTATGTTGAAGTAGCAGTAGGCTTTATTGACGTTTTATACTATCGGCATGGTCATGCAATATTATATCCTAACTTATTGTCAATCACTATGGAGTTAACGTTTACCCTGCGAGCAGAGCCTTTTCCCTTTGTATATGCAAGACCAATCATTTTTAGTTACACCCAAGTAATGCTCCACTTTCCACTTTCTTAGTTACTTAATTACAATTTTAAGCTCATTCTTGATTAAAATATGTTGGTTCTTTTTCTCAATTCTAAGATGATCATTGTTAGTTGGTTTATATACCTTATTATTTTCAATTATTCTTTAAATTAATTATTTCGGAGGCAGTGTCTAGTAATAAGATGAATGTCATTATAGTAGCCTCCTAGGAGTGTACTGAATGGGAAGTTTAGTATCGTTTATCTCGTTATCATGTTAAAAAGACGACAGCACTGGCACTGGCATTAGCCCTAACCGGGTCATTTATTTCTATTTTCTTAGATGTGAATTTGACGCGACGCAGAAACTCTAAAGTTCGCTTTGCTTATACATTGCTCATCTGCTTCCATCTTCGAATGAACTTTTTAGGTGCAGTAGAAGTCTTATTGAGACTTTTTTCTGCGCCGGGATCTTACTTTGACACTAAACAAAGTGATAAAAAAACTCTTCTAAACTTGGGACATCCGACATAAGGTATCAAACACGTACAGGAAATGGAAACAATGTGAACGAAACTTGCTATACAACAGCGAATTTTGGTTGAAAGTGTTGTAACAGCAACGATTACGATTTACTTGTTTTACTTTTTTGTGGGACATGAAATCTAAAATCTTATCAGTTTACTCTGGCCTAATTACAAAGCAGCAACCGGTGAACATGTTCCGGCAAAATGGCGCGAATTAAACAGATTAGCAGTTCTGTGGACCATCACTGTAGAACACATAAACTTCTGATCACAGTACCGGACCGGTATATTTTAAGAGTGACAGTTATTTTACTTGAAGCAGGCCTTTTCTGTTTAATGATTAAATTTCAAAGTGAGTGGATCCCAAAACCGACGAATTTTCAATTTCTAACTTGAGAGCAGTCCTCCTCTTCCCTCCCGAAGTCACAGGTAACCCAATTCACGATATTTCCCCGGTCAGTTCCGATACTTAGAGATGGCTGCGGAGGCGGCTACCCGAGACCTTCACGATCGTGCTTCGCGCTCAACAAAAATAGGGCCGTTACGCGACTTCCGTTACGTATACGCAGGCTAAATAATCGTTTTTCTCGTAGGCAACTCCCGCACTGCACTGGAACAAGAACCATTATAGTTAGAGAAACGAACAGGTCTTATTTTCCCGGCAAGATCATGTGGTAATAAATTTCTTGAGTAATACGTTTCTTGCTACGAAGATCAAGTAGCATTATTGCGACCGATTTGGTCGAAACTGACATGTGTCGTAACCGGCAGCAACGATTACCATTTACTTCTTTTTTTTGTGGGACATCAAATTTAATATCTCCTCTGGCCTAATAGCAAAGCAGCAACCGGTGAACATGCTCCGGCAAAATGGACCATGTTTACCCTTTTCACACTGTAAGACACAAACTTCTGATCACAGTACCGGCAATAAGGGCTGGACCGGTATATTTTCGAAGTGACAGTGGATCCCAAAACCCACGAATGCTAAGGAGTAAGCATTATATATTTTTGCGGCACAAAAACGAGACGCTACCTAGTACATACTACATTTTTTCACTCACTCAATCATTCAAGAGGCGTTTTTGTGACGGTGAAAGAACCGCCTAAGCTAAAAGTTCGGTATCTCTCAAGCCGACTATTTCTATTTTCCATTTCCTATCTTGAAATATCCAGTAGGTAATAGTCATTCTTTAAACAAACGCGAAAGTTCTAACTGTTCAGATTTGAGCAGATTTTCGTTTCTGTGCAGGCATTATTGCCATACAAAGTCGCAAAAACTCTAAAATTCGCGTTGCTTATACATTGCTCATCGAATGAGCTTTTTAGGTGCAGTAAAAGTTTTTTGTGACTTGTTTCTGCAAACAAAGTGATAAAAAAATATGTACAGGAAATGGAAACAGACTTATCATATGAGTCTAGTATTTTTATCGGCCAGTTTCATACTAACATCCTAGAGAAATCCAAAAAGAAACCTCTGAATTTCTAACGGCACTGAATCAGCTTATGAACCCCAGGGCCCGACCAAACCTGAGAGATCGAATTGGAATTTAACGTTGGCTTTTTTGGAGGGAGGAAAACTGGAGAACCGGGAGAAGAGGTACCAACAACACCGAAAAAAACCCAGGAGTTTCCGAGTGAAGCGAGCGTAAAATCTCGAAAAACATACACTAGAAATGCTTACTTCTACTGAGAACCCTGCTCTAAGGTGGCATCTAAACAAACCCCCCCCCCCCCCCCCCACAAATACAATGGTCCACTATTTACACTAAGCTATTTCTTTTCACTTTAGCTACTTATTTGAATTGACATTAATAGCGATTTTTGAAGAAATTCCCTTTAAGTAGTTCATCTTCGCATAAATACCGCAGAGTTAATAGTCCTTAACATGTTAAAGTTCACAGTAAAAACAGCCAAGCACGTTATCTACGTTATTCTAGTATAAGTCTGTCTGTAGAGAAATGTTTAAAGGAATGTGATATGCTACAAAAATGACCCAGTGTCCAGTGAAGAACCGGATTATCTGCATGTAGGCATCGTCGCAAATTCTGAGGTTAATCGAAGCGATAAGATCAAAATTTCCAATATTCGCTGAATGCATTTTCAATGTACCGAGATAACTCGGATAACCCTATAAGTTTTCAAGTGTTTCACACACACTAAAACAATCAACAATCAACAATCAACAATCAATTTTCAGAAGCTTAATCCTGTATTTGCGTCAGCTATTACATGTAGGCACAAGGCGCACTTTTTATTCCTCAAAACCTGAATTGCATCCTCATATACAGATTACAGGAAACGTATTATGATTGTGTAAAAGTGAAATATGTTATCGTACATAAAGTGAAATATGTTATCGTACATAAAGACATCTCATTTTTTCTGAATTAAGACACGTAGTTGATGACAGCCGTCTAAACCGTTAGCGACGAGGATGAGGAATTTCGCATACGTCGTGGATTGCGACAGAGAAGGTGGAAATCACGGGTTTACAATCATTTTCCTGTGAAACTTTGCAATTATGTTTAAAACATTTGCGGCGATTGTAGATTAACATAGCAATGGCTTTTGCTGCGAAACTTTGCAATTAAGTTTGTGAAACTTTTGCGGCGATTGTCGATTAACATCATAATGGCTTTTGCTGCGAAACTTTGCAATTAAGTTTGTGAAACTTTTGCGGCGATTGTCGATTAACATCATAATGGCTTTTGCTGCGAAACTTTGCAATTGAGTTTGTGAAACTTTTGCGGCGATTGTCGATTAACATCATAATGGCTTTTGCTGCGAAACTTTGCAATTAAGTTTGTGAAACTTTTGCGGCGATTGTCGATTAACATCATAATGGCTTTTGATGCGAAACTTTGCAATTAAGTTTGTGAAACTTTTGCGGCGATTGTCGATTAACATCATAATGGGCTTTTGCTACGAAACTTTGTAATTGAGTGTCGAGAATGGAGAATTGAAGTGTCGTCCACGGTGACCCTGGCCATGAAAAATGCTCTTCTTACAAAGTTTGGAAAGAAATTCATAAGATTGAGGCGGCTGATCTTAATGCAGAATCAAATTCAAGATGCAAATCTGTATATATTCCTGTATGTCAGAAGATAGTGATCAACGGAAAAGCGGTGCAAATAAGAGGAGGGATAAAGACCCTTGATCCACCCTGTAACGGGGAAGCTCTGTCGCACTGAGAGCATCCCTATACTTGTGACAACTGTTACGGTCAATTGCGGGCATTAAAGAACACCCTGCGACATAGGAAGTCTGGCAGTTTAGATGGGAAACCCAACAGACTGGGATTAAAAGATTTTAATAAGCGATATGCGAGGAAATGGGAAATGATTAATGCTCTGGAAGTAGAAACACAGCGAAGGAAATTGGCAGAGTCGAAAGTAAAGCAGGTGGTACGGACAACATTGACCTCAAAAGATTGGGAAGAAAGTCTCCATCAAGCATGCCTGAATGGAGAAGACCAAATGTTTGTAATTAACCTTGTTCGCTTGATGAAAATGGGAATTTCAGTAAGTAATCCAATGCAGATGCTGGTTTTAAAGAATTTAACGTCAAACTACAGAAAGGAAACAATCACCATTACGTAGAACTGGTAAAAGACGTTAGTGGGCTCTTCAAAAATTAACTAGGTCCAACTAATTACGCTCTTTTAGCAGATATTTTTGGACTGGCTAAAGAAACGACGGCAGCCAGCCATTCTTTTCAGTCAAAGTTGTATCCTGGTTTGAACAATGATGTTATAGATTTGGCAGCAAGTAAGTTCAAGGGGCTTCCCATGAATGAAGCTAGTGATGGTGCTCGCTGTCTAAGGTACCTTCATCCACGAAAGTCATTTGACGGCGACGTTGTATTAGTGGGATCCGCATGGAAACCCGATGTAGACACTTGGAAGGAGGAGGAAATAAAAGTATCTAAGAAAGACGCGGCAAAAGGAGATATGAAGAATGTAATATATAAAGTGGTAAGCTGTAGTGCTAAGTGTACACGCCCTATGAGGGAAAGAGAAAAAATATCTGACCCAAGTGGGACTCGAACCCAACGACCTCCAGGTTACATGTCTGGTGCTCTACCAACTGAGCTATCAAGTCAGATGAGAGCAATCGTGGGTATTGGTGCGTTATATGGGGTCACGGCGATTATATATGTATATGTAGTTATGATATTGAATCATGTTTGCCGCGTAGCACTAGTAAGTATAAAGAATGTAATATATAAAGTGGTAAGCTGTAGTGCTAAGTGAGGAGATATGGACGACTTTGCAGCGTTAAAAAGGCTCATCGGGTAGAATCCCATTGTTTTAGGCGACATCGACTCTCGACCGCTAATGAGAAGAGAGATATGAATAATTATGATACGCCTTATTAGATATTCAGCCAAGCGCTTGTGATTGGCTGCTAGGAATCCTTCTGGGAATAGATCATTCCCATGCTGGCTCCTGGACCTGTCAATTACTGTCATCTATTTCGTCATGGGACTAACTGAAATCCCACAGCACGTTAAGAGATTTCAATAGACGTTGGGTAAATAGCTAAATCGGTAAAAGTAAAAGATCACCGCCAAATCAATCCGTAAGAAGAGCTGCGGGGGAAGCTACTACCTGGACCAGACTTTGTAGGTTATAAGTTTTGCCGCGCGAAGTTTGCAAACCTATTTCGTTCGCGTTCGACGTATTTCAAAATTAAAATAGAGTATTATGTCTGTATTTAGAGCTTATTCGAAAAGCCTAAGTGAAATTGAACAAACTTTATTTTAGTGCCATAGTTGTGAAACTAGTTAAATAAAAGTGAACCTCAGCATTGTTCACACGAGCTATCCGAGCGAAAGATTTCAAACTCCATTCAAGCTAGTAAAAGTTTTTTAAACTCTTGAAACTAGCTGCATCAGCGCCGCGAGCAAAATATTTTGAACTCTAGAGAGAAGCTACACGCCACCGCGCACTGTTTGCTTGCTTTTCCTCCTTTGCAGTCGCTATCGCGGTTGAAATGATTCATAGGATCGGTGTTTACACGGCACGAGTGTGGACCAGTATGTTGTGAACAGAGTCGAAAGTGGATTTATTTTAGAAACCTTTCAGTTGCTAACAGTGCCAGCGCCACATGGAAAATGCAATAGGTAATTAGCGGCATTGTGCCCAGTAGAGAGGAGGCGGAGTTAAAGCAGTTCAAACGAGCGGCCGCGAATCGCTTGGAACCCAAATATGGCGAGCGATAACATGGCTTCTAGAAAAGTTCACTGCGATATGAAACATTATCAACAGAACTCTGCCAAAATATAGACATGGTTTACTGAGACATTAAAGAAACTTTTGCCGTTTGTAGCATAAAAATCGAGCCAGATTTCGATGAGAAAATCGAGCTGAAGTCACAGGAATAGCTTTTTCTCATACAAATAAATCTTGAAAACACGGACTTTCGTAGTCGAATCGATATGATTTGCTTTTCCCGCAAAGTTAAATTATTGCGCGCAAATTGTTTATTATAATGTCGTCTTCAAAATGCGGTGTGTAGCATACGTATAAAGTCAGTGAATTTGACGAAATTTGAGGATTCACTGACACTACTTCAGCGTTTTGGGCCGTTTTCTTTGTTACGATTGACTAACTCGCTTTCGAATTTGCCGCTGGTAGCTAATTAAGGTGGTATGATAAGTCCCGGATGTGTCGCGTCATTCTGCCCGATGTGGTAGATCAACTTATTAAAGATGGTTGGCAAAGAATGTTTCTATTCATAACTTAGTTTCCCTGGCAACACTCGACAAACCTACAGTTATTAACTGCATGTGGCCGCCTCTAGATAATAGTCCAGCAGCAAATGACGTAGAATAAAGTCCCGTGGGAATTTCAGGCTGCAAGCAAACCACCATCTAAATGTGTTAAGGGGACCTTAGGGAACATAAAAAATGTTGGTGTAACTTCCGAAACTTGCACCGAGCGATTTTATGGGGCATTTAAATAATGACGTAAATTCCCAACATGAAAACGAGGCTCTCACACAAAAATGGCCCTAGCTCTGTATCTTTTCAACCAAAATGCACCAAAATTGCAGAGATTATGTATTGCATTGAGTTAAATGAAATTGTACCATATCAGCGACTAAGCATGGTCACGTGACATGGCTAGCATGGAAACGAGGCTCCCATATTAATATATTTATAGCGAGTCACATGTTCATCGAAAATGCGCCGTAACTTTAACTGAGATTATATGTTCTGGTGAAAATAAAGAGATTTATGGGACGTCGGCTATTCATAATGGTCACTCGAGAAAGTTAGTAATGCAAATTATGCCTAGCTCTTAATTTAAAATAGGAAACTGTATTCCCTTGCAACGTTTCCATTATATAACGGTTGTAATCAATGTGTTTCACATTCTATCCTTTAAAGAAGTGGATTATTTTAGACAAGGAAACATGCATTTTAGTTTTGAAAGGAACCCTGTGTATAAAGGAGCGGAGAGAGCCTGTGCACTGTTTTGCAGTACATCGGTCAGCGGTATTTTTCATCAGATTCGTTGTCCGCCATGTTGACTTCCAGACCATTATACATGTAGATCTGCTGTTATAGATGGAAGTCAGCAATTCATCCCTAGATTTTAAGTTGTGTTTGGTTTGTCAATCTCAAAAGGAAGAACCAATTGCAGAAAATCCGTTGTCACATGCATGAAGCACTTGTAAAAGCTATAAGCTTGAGAGCTACATGTAGCTATGGCGAATCCAAGTACGTTGATATTTGGTCTAACCTAAAGTCGTTTAACCCACGGGAGTTAAAACAGAAAGGGGGCTCGTGGCACCGCAGATGCTACCAGGAAACTACCCATTCTAGGAATCTAAAGAGGTTGAGGGGAAAATATGAGAGAGAACTGTCTGGTACAGTCGAGAAAAGTCCGAGGAAATTACAAGAAACGCAATTATCATCTCCTCAACTCACTCGCTCACAAACAGTTCCGTACAACAGGGACGTGTGTTTTTTCTGTGACAAGGCTGCAGGGTATAGAGAAAGCCTGAGTACGGTAAGCACCAAATCAGCCGGTAAGTCACTCCATGATGCCATTGAAATTTCTGGCAACGATAAGCTACGGGTCAAACTTTCTACTGCTGTGGACTTGACAGATGCCCATGCCATTGATATAAGATATCATAAGAAGTGTTGGGGAAATAATGTTTCCACTGTCCTTCGGCAGTCATCGACGGCAGCTACTTCAACGGATTCCTTAGCAGCAGTAATTGCTGCTAAAATAGAGTTTCTATCAACGACGGAGGTATCGTTAAGAAATGGCAACGTACTAATTATGGCAGTGCTACAGGCTGCTTATTATAGTATCTTAATGGAGAACGGCGTTGACAATAAGACCTGTAGTCGAAAAGCGCTAAAGCAACTGATTCAAAGCGAGATTGATGACGTTGAGTTTCATAAGCCAAAACGGGTCAATGAGTCGGAAAGAGTGACCATAAAAGCTTCTAGGGATGCAGCTGTCCAATTTGCAGAAGAGCAGGACAGTAACATGAAAGACCACATGACGACACTGTATAATGCAGCATTGCATTTGAGAAAGGCCATAAACAAGGCCAAAACGTGGGTATTTGAAGGATCATTGGAAACTCTTTCCAAAGACAATTTCCCCGAAGAACTATACTGTTTTTTTCAGATGGGTTATCAACGGCCCAAATCTCACTCTTTCTACAGAAGAATAATGCCAAGAGGTTAACAAACGAGCTATGAGCTTAGTACAGAGTACAATCTCCATGTCTCTGACGGAGCGCCAAATTGGCAACAAGAAATCAAACGTGATTAAGTCAAGCCGTGAAATGCCGCAACAGTTGGCAGTTGGCCTCGCAGTCCATCAGTTGGTCCGGAGCAAGGAGTTATTAAACATGATTCGCGGATTTGCGATGTCTGTTGAATACAACCGACTTTTACGAGTAGAGACGCAAATAGAGGGCAGTGTATTGAAGCGAATGGAGGAAAATAACGGTCTGTATCTACCACCAGATATAGTGCAAGGACGTCACGTTTTCTTTGCGATCGATAACGTAGATTTTGCGGAGGATACCTATGACGGACGCAACACTTTGCATGGAACGGCTATGGCAATTTATCTGTACCAGGAAGCTTTTCTGAACGATCACACAGGTAATTATATTTTGTGTACAGCCAAACGAAAATGTCCAATGATAAACTTAATAGTGTTAATACCGATGATGGTCAATACAAAGGAAATATTCTATAATACAGTGTGATGTTATGAATATAAAGTTTAATCTTTTGAATATCTTATTCTTTAGGTGAATGTAAAGAGCGTTTGACCGAGTTAGTGAAGGAAATAGCGGATGCGTGCGCGAGCGGAGCGGAAGTGGAGGAGGCACACCAGCGAATGGTGGATACCATCGAGTCCATGGATATCATGAAAAAGATGGTCGAGTTTGATGGCGGTCACGCAAACAATACCATGTTTACCGTCTTTCGGCAGTACATGTCTATGGTTCTGGAAATGATGATGTTCATCCGCGCTGTTCGCACTGCTGACTGGAAGCTTCATTTGCGAGCCCTTGAGATATTTACGAAGTACTTCTTCGCCCACGACCGGCTAAATTACGCCAGGATGATCCCCCTCTATCTTGCAGAAATGAAATCTTTGCAACAGAGCGACCCCGACATCTACAGCGAATTCCAGGATGGCAACTGGATAGTCAACAAGAATTCCGTGTACCCTTCTGTGGTCTCGGCGCCGACAATGCCCTAGAGCACATTAACCGCTCCATGAAAGTAAGCGGAGGTCTTGTTGGAATCACTCTGAATCCCAGTGCTAGAGCAAAGTTTTTCTTGATTTCTCCAAAACTTGCTCGGCTAGCCAAACAGGCCAAGGATATAGCAGGTGTTTCGGTAAAGATACAAGATCGGCACCATAACCTTACCGCGTCTGTGTTATCTCGTCAAGAGAAAAGCGTCTGCAAGCTGTCATCGACCATTTCAAGCTACACCAACCCCTTTACCGAGACAGGCAATGAGCTCTTCAATCTTGTCACTAAAGTTGTGCTCCCAGACGATGTCATGCGCGATCTTTGTGCGCAAAGGACTGAAGGTAGCAAACTTATGAGCACCTTTGTCAAAGAGCGCATCCAAGAAGGCAAAGTCAACCTGTGGTCAACCATGAAAAAGCGCAAGCTCTTGACTTGGAAGACAACTGGTAAGAAGGCAAAAGTGACTGTAAATAACAAGATCGTCGAGCTACAAGAAGATCGGAGCTTGTTTGCACGGTTGATGATGGTTTGCCAGACTCGGCCTGAGATAAACCGGAAGGAAGCAATAGGTGTGTACGAGTTCTCAGTGGTTCCAAGGGCACTCTTTGCAGCAGATGGCACGATGTTGCATTGTTCCAACAAGAGTGCGCTAATGGCCTTGCTAGAAAAGGAGAAGCCTGCAATCACGTCGAGTCACGAGACAACAGTAGGGGCAGCGGTACAGAACAAGGTATATAGACATTGTTGATGGTATGGCGGAACTGCAGTCCCTTGACAAACCATCCAATATAACAAGCTGCGCTGATCTTGCCGATCATTTCACAGAAACGCTTCTCCGCAAGCACCAGAACTGCAACGAGTTACACCTGGTATTCGACAGGTACGATATTCCCATGTCATTGAAGTTTGCTACACGTGTGAGAAGACAAGGCGACCAAGATCCTGTCTCCTACCGTATCACATACATTGCCTACATTGCCAAGGTACCAATGAAGCGTCTTTTGTCTCACACAAAGAAGGAGCTGACCGCATACTTAGCATCCAAGGTACTTCAAACGTCAGCAAACGGAGGAAAGAACCTTGTTGTTGCCTGGGCAAGTACCTGTCAAGCGACTCACCGAGATGTTACTCACTTGAAAAGCTGTCAAGAAGAAGCGGACACCAAGATGATCCTTCATGCAGTAGATGCTGCTGCCCACGGAGCAACCGAGATCAACATCTACTCGCCAGACACAGACGTCTTTATCCTTTTATTGAGAAGATACCCGGAACTGTGCCGCGATGTACACTTTGTTACTGGAACTGGACAGCGACACAGAGTCATCAGGTTGCAGCCCATTGTACAGGCCCTCGACAGTGTGAAGATTGCAGCACTACCCGCCCTTCACGCTCTGAGCGGAGCAGACATCACAGGAAGCTTTGCTAACAAGGCAAAGTTGACATGGTGGAAGATCTTTAATGATGCAGATAACGATGACATCACGGCCCTTTCTAACCTTGGCACGAGTAGCCAGCCAACAGAAGACACCATGACTGCTATCGAGAAGCTCGTTTGTCAGCTTTACGTCCCCGATAAGTCCATTTCTAGTGTTAAGGAGCTGAGGTGGTTGCTTTTCCGTAAAAAGCAGGCTGAGTCAGAGAGATTACCACCTACACAAGAGGCACTTCGACAGGTCATCTTGAGAGCCAATTACCAGTCAATGGTTTGGAACTTAGACACTGTGCCTGAGCCACAGCTTCCCTCGCCAGGAGAGTGCGGTTGGAAGTTAGAGGGTGACAAATGGCTGCCAGTGATGACAACTCTAGCGCCTGCACCAGAAGCTGTCATCGAGCTGGTCAAGTGTGGATGCGCAAAGAGCCGATGTTCGACAAACAGGTGCAACTGCCGGAAAGCTCAACTTAACTGCACTGACCTGTGTGGCTGTTCTGACAGTGATGATCCATGCGATAATCAGCCAGACGATGATGCAAGTGACGAACATGATGTCGAGGATGATCAGCGACGTCACTTGTATGGAGAGAGGCTTGTTCGTGTACTTGAAGGGAAAGCTGAGCTTGTTTGGCCTCTGTTTCAGCTTCTAGCACTTCGAGTTTCATTTTTATTTGTTGTTCTTCGCGCTCTAATTCTTGTTTTATTCTAAGTTGTTCCAACTTCAACTGTGCCAGTGCCACATCCTCGGTTCGTGACAATTTAGAAGACCTTGTCGATCTTGAGCCAATCTTAGAAGCACTGCGATGTTTTGACGACACGCGTGATGATCCAGAAGTACTACTGAATTCGTCCACACATCGTCCGGCTTTCTTCGCTTTCTTTTTCCATAATTTAATAGCAGAATCCAAGTTTAACTTCCGCTGCATTTGTTCGGTGTAACTGTCGTAGCTCCTTGCTCTAGCGATTTCAGTATCTAAGAGTTCTACATATCTCTCATGCACATTCATGAATCTGCCCCATGCATCTGTGTAGCTCGCCATCTTCTGAGAAATATCATTCCAGCTCACTCGTGTGTCACTCAGCATGGCTTGTACTTCATTATACATTCGTGTCAGAACGCCGATATGCCCGGATCTCGACCGTTTTACAGCTACCACATCCTCATCATTTCCAGTACTAATACGAGGTTCTTCTAAACTTATTTTACTCATTTGACTATCTTCTTTGCTTTGAGCGTCCATATTTTCTAAAAGCCCAAGCAGGTTGTAGCGTTCCTCCAAGCTTCCAACGCTCGGAACTCGTGATAAGTCGAATGACATGTTCGAAATAAGTTCATTAATTCATCCACAAAGTAGCTCGTAACGCGGACCAATTTCCACTTGTTACTCCAATAAGAGGACCAATTCCACTTTAAATCCACCACTAGTCGCCATCTGTATGAAGTCGAAAACTGTAACGACCTTATCTCGTTTTTAGGTGAACCAATCGTCGATAACTTTAATGAGCCATTCGCACTATTACGGCCACAAATGACTGCAGAATAGCTATAACATCCCAAACTAGCTATGAACCAGGTTTTCTAGTAAACGAACAGATACATAAAATAAGCACATACAGAAATATACAAATAAAGGACTGATACAAATTACAAACTGAGCAATATTCACTTACCGACTATTCAGGTTCAACATGGCGGCCACTAACTAAACGAATTACGCGCCAAACTAATTTATACAATGAATGAGGAACGCCTGACTAAACGAGATACGAAGAACGCACGAATGATACACGAACACTAACGAGCACTAGCCGAAACCTGAAACACTGCATGATCACAAAACGAACACTAAACGAGAGGCAAAGCACGGTACAATGACTACGACAATAAAAACAACATTTTGGTGACTACACCGTCTTCTTTCTTCAACAGGCCCTTACAATTCGAGTCAACTTCTAAGTTTGGTAGAAAAAGAAAACATGCACTGGATCCCGAAATCGAAGAAGAAATCCATACAAGAAGAAAACAGCGTAAAATGTCTTCTGACGGACAGCCGACAAGAGCAACATCTGCCTCCAAAGTTTCGAAGAAAGTTATCAAGAACAGTGGAAAAGCATTGCGTTCATCGCCGAAGAAGCTTACCAAACAAGGAGAGAGACATAATACAAAGTTAGATGATGATTCTACGGTGCCAAAGAAAATAAACCCAATTCCTGATGCGAGTGATGACACAAGGCAAGGCAAAACAAGACCAATACCTGCGAGAATTTCGAAGTCTAGCAAGGATAAGAGAAAAGCTTTTCGTTCGTCACTGAATAACTCGCAAAACCAGGTCCTGATGCCAGTAATGAAAAATGTAATGAGATCGAATCAGAAAAGGTCACAAGGCAAGACAAAACAAGGCCAACACCTGCGACACTTTCGAAGACTAACAAGGATAAGGGAAAAGCTTTTCGTTCGTCACTGAAGAAGCTCGCAAAACCAGGTCCTGATGCCAGTAATGAAAAATGTAATGAAATCGAATCAGAAAAGGTCACAAGGCAAAACAAAACAAGGCCAACACGTGCGACACTTTCGAAGACTAACAAGGATAAGGGAAAAGCTTTTCGTTCGTCACTGAAGAAGCACGCAAACCCAGGTCCTGATGCGAGTAATGAAAGATGTAATGAGATCGAATCAGAGAAGGTCACAAGGCAAGACAAGGCAAGACAAAACAAGGCCAACACGTGCGAGACTTTCGAAGACTAACAAGGCCAAGGGAAAAGCTTTTCGTTCGTCACTGAAGACGCTCGCAAAACAAGGAGAGATCCAGTGTAAGAAATTAGATGATGACTTTCCTAAGTCAAAGAAAAAAAAGCCAGTTCCCGATGCGAGTTCCCGATCCTTTTTGAAGTAAAATGGCTGAGATATGCCTTTAGGGAGAAGGAAAAGACGGTTAAAGATGAGGTGACTCGCGCCCTGTTAGCCAGATTAAACGTAGAAGGTAGCTACCTGGTATCCTATAACAATTATCGAATAACTTCCCAAAAATTATAATTTTTGTGTGGTGAAAGATATATATCTGATGAAATTATAAATCTGTTAATACAAAGCTACTGTGACCGTGCAAATGAGAAGCATCACTTCTGTCATACTATCCTTTTACCGTCCTTCCTTTCTGTTGGTGAAGTTTCAAGAGACTTGGTAGAGAACACATGCGACGCTGGATATATGAAGCGGGTAAATTTCCTATTTTTGCCTGTTCACATGTTCGAATGCCACTGGGGCCTGGCGATATTTTCCGTAATGCAGCGAAAAGTGTTTTTTGACGACGGATACCATTGCACAGTTTCAAAAGATCTTCAGGGCAGAATTACGACAATCCTCTCCATTATTCACGAACACACCGAGCTGATTAAATTCCAACCATCTACATGGCAAGAAATTGAAAGATTCAAAGTCCCAATGCCTGATCAACCACGCAAATCCGGAAATGGTTCCGGTAGTTGTGGGATGGGAGTTATATGTGCATCACGTGATATTTGCAATGGAAAGAAAGACTATTTTACTTGGACTTATGAAGAGGCGTCACAGTTACGTGCAGAATTAATGGTTGAATTAATCAATCTTCGTTGAATAACATTAATCACATTACTTCTAACTTCAATTTAACTGTTCCTAATTTGCCAACTTACATATTCAGTAACAACTGTTACCGTCTGGAATTGAACCGTTACTTTGGCGTCTTCCTCAAGCTAAAATGGCAGCCAGTGTTTCGTGGCATTTGCATTGCCCTCATCACGTGTGAATAGATTACCACAATCAATGATAGATTGTTCCTTTCTGGCATTTATTCTCCTTGCCTCGCTTTCATATAACTGGCATTTCATTCTCCTTGCCTCGCCTCCATGTACGTAATCACCAACGATAGACTGTGCTTTTCTGGCATTTGATTCTCCTTGCAACCTCTCCGTTATATAATCACCATATACTGTGTCTTTCTGGCATTTGATTCTCCTTGCCTCGCCTCCATGTATATACCCACCATCAACGATAGAATGTAGCTTTGCCCTTCTGTTATTTGAATATTCGTGTTGTAGCCTCCATGGATATGATCATGACCATCAACGATAGATTGTGCCTTACTGGCATTTGATTCTCCTTGCCTCGCCTCCATGTATATGATCGCAATTTGGTTCTCCTTGTCTCGCCTTCGTGTAACTGGCATTTGATTCTCCTTGCCTCGCCTCCATGTATATAAACACCATCAAAGATAGGCTGTGCCTTTCTGGCATTTGATTCTCCTTGCAACCTCTACATTATACAATCACCATCAACGATAGACTGTGCCTTTCTGGCATTTGATTCTCCTTGCCTCGCCTCCATGTATATAATCACCATCAACGATAGACTGTGCCTTTCTGGCATTTGATTCTCCTTGCCTCGCCTTCGAGTAACTGGCATTTGATTCTCCTTTCCTCGCCTCCATGTATATAATCACCATCAACGATAGACTGTGCCTTTCTGGTATTTGATTCTCCTTGCTTCGCCTTCGTGTAACTGGCATTTGATTCTCCTTGCCTCGCCTCCATGTATATGATCGCTATTTGATTCTCCTTGCCTCGCCTTCATGTAACTGGCAATTTGATTCTCCTTGCCTCGCCTCCATGTATATAATCACCATCAACGATAGACTGTGCCTTTCTGGCATTTGATTCTCCTTGCCTCGCCTTCGTGTAACTAGCATTTGATTCTCCTTTCCTCGCCTCCATGTATACATAATCACCATCAACGATAGACTGTGCCTTTCTGGCATTTGATTATCCTTGCCACCTCTCCATGTATATAATCACCATCAACCATAGGCTGTGCCTTTCTGGCATTTGATTCTTCTTGCCTCGCCTCCATGTATATGACCACCATCAACGATAGAATGTAGCTTTTCGCTTCTGGCATTTGATTATTCCTGTGGTAGCCTCAATGGCTATGATCACCATCAACGATAGGTTGTGCCTTTCTGGCATTTGGTTCTCCTTGCCTCGCCTCCATGTATATTATGATCACCATCAACAGCAGAGTGTGTTCTTTTGGCATTTGATCATTCGTGCAGTCGCTTCCATGTATGAGTTGACCATGAACAATTAATTGTTTTCTTCCTTGCATGGCCTCCTGAGATAATCTGTATCAACGACGTACCTTTGTGGAATTTGTTCCTTTTGCTTTACGCGCCTCCGTGGATATTTAAGATACATCAACATCATGCTATGCCTTTCTTGTCTTTCATTTTTTCTGCAGCCCTTTTATGCATCTGATCTGGCGCATTTTTGCCATGTAGATGATGAATATCAGAGAGTAATTTAGTTTTCTTATTCTTATTTTTTGTGCGTGGTATCGGTATATAACCTCCATCAACGACACAGCAAGCCCTGCTGAGATTGTTTTTTTTTGCTGCGCCTCTGTATACAAAATCATCATGAACAACTGACTACATGTGCCTTTCTGGCATTTGATTACTGTATCACCATCAATTGTTGGCTGGCAATTCACTGTTTTTCCCTATATTTGATTCTTGATTGGTTGGAAAAAAAAAAAATCACATTTCAAATCCAGTAACAAATCCAGTACTCGGTCTGGTAAACGGGCGTATTGATGACAAAACGCACGGACGTCCGATTGTTATGTTTGATATTCGAATGTGTGGTGCTTACTGCGCTCTTCAGATTTTTGCAGTTCAAAAAGCGATAATTTTCAGTTATCTGTAGTTCATTAACCGAGTAAAAAACACTTTCTCGGCTCCTGTCTTTATCAGATAATCTACTTTTTCTGACTTGTAATGTCACTGTTTAAGCGCGTCGAGTGTTGTTCTTTATAAACCAAGATACATAGCAAAACGATTCTGAAAAGATTTGTCTATGTTTTATTTGTGTTAGAAACTTTCTCCCCATCAAATGGCATGGTGATGGTTCTGTTTTATTAATTTGCCACTCATGACACCAATAGAATATAAGAATAAGAATATGAAAATATAGAACACATTAATTGTAAAACTGGGACGTGTTTGCGTGGCCAAGTAATTAATACAATGCCCTGCCGAACATCAGCCAGTTTAAACGTGTTACGGTATTAGCGTAATCAATACAACAGGTAAACTTGTTATAGTAATGACAAACGATTAGCGGTATAGAAATTAAAAGCTAAAAGCAAAATAGCCATGCTGTTTCAACCACTGACTCAGCGAGCTCTGCTATATTAGCGACATTTTATATTTAAACATGGGAATGTAATTTCATTGACAACATTTAGGTTGATGTGTCAGAAAGAAAAAAGAGAGACCTTTAAGTTAAAAACACCTATAAAAATCATATTGTTTATGAAGAAAGAAACCAATTGTAAAGTTCTTTAATACACAATCTCAATCTTTATCTCAGTTTCCATATTGGAATTTGTTTTAAGTTTTGATACCTGTATTGTGATTCTTTACATTTTTTTGTGCAACGTGTTGGGCAATACAAAAGAAGCAAAATATGTTTCAAGAAAGACGTGTAGTTTTTAAATGGGTATATTCATGGATTTTCATTTTCTTTTTTGACGATAACTTGTGATTAGAAACATCGGAAACAACTCCATGCGAACCGTTGAATTATTTCACCAGGAGTCCCGTTTGCGATAAAATAATAATAATATTAATAATAACAATTAAATAACTTTATTAGACACAGCACCATTCATTACAATAATGCTCTTCCAGGAAGCCAGGTAACTAGAATTAACTATAACATAAATATATACTTCAAGTGCAATGGCTCAGATTGCTCTTTGATTTATCAATTACCGCCATATAGTCTATTTTACATGTTACATGTAATAATAATAATAGTAATTATTATTATTATTATTATTATTAAGATATTGCAATTGAGAGCACCCACAGGGTCTCGATGCTCTTACATTGTGTGTGGTTGGATTAAACCTAATTCTAAACTAATTATAATTACAAAATAATAGTAAAAATATTCAGTATACCACAAACAAAGAAAAGTTTTCCCTAAAAAGGTGTCTTTACTGAAGCCAACGTTCCATATGTTACAGACTGAGCTGCGCTATTTCTGATAATGTGGTAAGTGAAATGATTGAGCTACAATGAATTTATGAACTATAGGTATACCAATAAATAAAAATGTGAAACAGAAATGGCTCGGAAATGATATTTGGTTGCAGAGAAGAGAGGAATTATTTTTCAGTTTACTTGCTGGGAAAAAGCCCGAGAATTACTATCCTGGCTGGCAAGAAAACGATAGGAGAAAAATGCTGGGAAAACCAAGTCCAAATTCGTCCCCTGGCTGGGGAAAAATATCAGAACCATATCCTTGCTGGCAACTACATTTCAGAATCTATAGCTAGCTGGCATTGAGGAGCGGATATTTTTTTCCCACGATAGTTCATTATTAACTTAAACTGACTTTCCCATTGCTGAAATATCATTTGGGGCAATATCAAATCAATTTTGTTTTAAATGTCGTTGGGTACTCCTGAATGTACCTTGTAAGCTACTAGAAATGGCAGCAGGGATTGTAGCGCCCTCGTTGACTATAATTTTTAACCAATCGATTACAGCTGAATGCTTCCCTACGGAATGGAAGCTTGCCAAAGTCTCACCAGTCTTTAAATCAGGGAAAAGGAATGACTTAAATAACTTTCGACCTATCTCTGTTATTCCGGCAGTTGCAAAAGTTTGTGAGAAGATAGTGTTCGATCAGTTATATACGTTTCTTAATGACAATGACTTATTAACGCATAGCCAGTCAAGCTTTCGTACACTCCATAGTACTCTAATAGCGTTACTTGAGGCTACTAATAGTGTGTGAATATAGATAAAGGCCTTCTCAATGGTACGATTTTCATAAATCTTAAGCCTTTGACACCATTGACCATAAAATTCTCTTGTTGAAGTTAGAGTACTATGGAGTTGATAATTCTACGCTAAACTGGTTCATATTGGTTCATAGTCATATTTATCTGATAGAATGCAAAAAAGTTATGTTAATGGCGTATTATCTGGTGCAGAATTGCTATCATGTGGTGTACCACAGACTCTATACTAGGGCCATTACTTTTCCTTGTCTACATAAATGACTTGCCGAATTGTTTATCTTGTGGTACTGCCAGAATGTATGCCGATGACACAAGTATCACCATTGTTCATGACAGTTTCGGCAACCTTCAGCCACTTCTTAACAATGAATTGTTAAGCATAAATAATTGGCTTGTAGCAAATAAGTTAAGTCTGAATGTTGCCAAAACGGAATTTATGGTCATTGGCTCAGGTCCGAAACTCTTAACGCAAGCTAATTATCTCCTTTGTCTTCGTATTGATAATAACGAGTTAAACAGAGTGTCTACATGTACGTCAAAAGCCTTGGGAGTCACGATTGTATCCTGGAATGAGCATATCAGTGGCATAGCAAAGAAAATTTCCTCAGGTATTGGGCACTTAAGCGCATTAGATACCTTTTAGATGACAATACGTGTATAAAATTTTATCAGGGACTAATTGCGCCACATTTTGACTACTGTTCTGTGGTATGGGACGTCTTAAGCCAACAACTTGCTCACAAACTGCAAAAATTGCAAAATCGGGCTGCTAGATTAGTAACAAAGTCCAGCTTTGATACCAGTTCCCAGCTGCTACTTGATCAACTTTCCTGGGATAGGGTGTCAATCCGTCGGAAAAAGCTTAAAGCCATAACAATGTTTAAACTAGTCAATCATACCGCACCAAATTATTTGCAGGCTCTTTTTAAATTTAAACATACGAAATACAACTTGAGTGACTCAGACAAAAAGCTGGAGCTTCCAAAACCAAAAACAAACTACCTTAAGAAAAGCATTTGTTATAGTGGTGCGTCTCTTTGGAATAACTTACCAGCAAATGTTAGAAATGCTGAGTCTCTCAGGTTGTTCAAGAGAAACCTCGACCAAATTTGGAACTAATTGGGCTTCGGGAACCATTAGTTTAGTAATGTATTTTTAATGTATTGTTGCACGGCTATCATGTAAAACAGTTTTTTTAATTATTGATATTTTTATTATTGTATTGAAGATACTGATGATATGTCCGTGGGTAAATAAAGCTTATGTATGTAAGATGAAGTATTATCCAGGACAGGAAAAACCGCAAAACCATGGTCTACTGCCTCCGCTGTGATACAGAAAACAGCTGAGCCGAATGACGGAGAACATAAGGATCCCACTTAATATCCAGGAAGTGATACAGAAGATAGCTTTTCCAAATGAAGTGGAGAACAATAGCTGGGAGAATGATGATGAACTAGAAATATTCTCCAGAACGAGAAAAAAACACAAAATCATGGTCTGAGCTATCCCGAAGTAAAAACCGCCTCGAATCTACACTTGCTCAGTTCTAGAGGCATTTTGCAAAGGGCATGAAGAAGAATGAAACAATTGCAAATGAGGTAACGAGCAAAATGTATTGGTTGGTGAATGCTCTAAGTGAGGCCATTGGGCGCCTACTAGACTTAAGAGGTATTTCGAGATCAGACAGAGGTGTGGGACAGCTTCATCATGACTAGCCAGGGTGTAGCAGGGAAACTGAAGGAGCGAACAATATATAACTATGTTATAGCTCTGGAAGGTTTCTTACATTTCGTTCTTAACTGTAACAACAACATCAAGATGTTATATGAAGTGGAGAAGGATCTTCGAGTGACTGCAGCCGCGATCCCAGGATGGAAAACAACTCTTAAACCTTATCTCAAGAAAGAAAGATCAGAAAAGCGAGTACAGAAATATCAAACCGCTCTCACTCTCACGGAAATGAATAAGTCTGATGCAGCAGAATTCGACAAGGAGTTCCAGTCAAAATCAACAAGTGGTTCGAATTATTCACCCAGAGAGCACAATCAGGTTAGAGATTATCTGATTTAAATGATGGTTCACTCCAATGCGCAGCGTTCTGGCGTAGGAGAAGAACTCCTCGTTTCCGAGTTCGAGAAGGCTGAGTGGTGGAATGACGATAAGCAGTATGTTTTCTTGGTCAAGGACCATAAGACAGGACAGGATGTGCCAGCGCCAATAGTTATAACTAAGGAAATGTATGAGCTGATGGCCAAATATCTTTTGTTCAATCGCAGCAGCAGAAAGGCCCGATATGGACAATGGCGTATTGTTCTACACACATTTTTTTACACACATTTTTATTTTTCTATTCTAATAGTGTAATTTACAATCTGACTGGCCCGCAGGTAGCTTAAAGCTAATCTAGTCGGGCCGAGTCAACACTGTTGATAAACTGCTTCACACCAAGTCTGAAGTTCTCTATCCCACCTCCAGTTCCGATAAGGATTTAGCAAACAAATTTGCTGACTTTTTCAGTGATAAAATTACTATTCTACGTAAATCTCTCGAAGCCGAGTCTAACAGTTCGCCCATGTTCTCTGGCGTTTCCTCTTCGTGTAGCTGTGTGTTATCCAGCTTCAAGAACGTCTCACCAGAGCAAGTGTCTGCTGTTATCGAGGCCACTAAAGTAAAGTCGTGTTCCCTGGACCCACTGCCTGCCTCTGTCCTCAAGGAGTGCATACCTGTTCTTTTACCCATCATGGCCAAGATCATCAACCTCTCTATTGACACTGCTACGATGCCTGATAGTTTTAAATTAGCTCTACTGAACCCTAAGTTAAAGAAATTACATCTTGATTTTGAAGAATTTTCTAATTTTAGGCCGATCTCTAACCTTGTGTTTATGTCAAAGCTCACCGAAAAGGTCGTTGCGTTGCAGACGATTGACTATATTTTCGAGAACGATCTTGACGAGGTTTTTCAATCTGCCTATAAACATTTACATAGTACAGAGACCGCCCTTGTTAGAGTAAATAATGACATTCTGGAGGCCCTAGATAATCATCGGACTGTTATATTACTCCTTTTAGACTTATCTGCTGCGTTTGATACCGTTGACCACAGGATATTACTAAATAGGTTGACTTATCGTTTTGGAGTTACGGGATTGGCCCATACTTGGTTTAGCTCTTATCTTAGCGATCGATATCAATTTGTCAACATTAGAGATGATAAGTCCACGAGCCGTCCTTTATCATGTGGAGTGCCTCAGGGTTCCGTGCTGGGCCCCATTCTTTATCTGTTATATACTTCGCCACTTGGGGACATCGTAAGGCAACACAACATGGGGTTTCATTTTTATGCGGACGACACTCAGTTGTATTTGTCCTTCGATTCCCTAAGTGGCGAAGACCAAGCATCAGCTGTTACTCGGGTTGAAGCCTGTGTTAGCGATATAGATAAATGGATGATATCCAATAGGTTAAAACTAAACAGAGATAAGACAGAACTCCTTATTATAAGCTCTAAGCACCGCCCTCGTCCATGTCTTAATGCAATTTCAGTTAGCGACCATTTAGTCCAGCCCTCACTCTCTGCCAGGAACATTGGGGTAGTGTTTGATAATAGCTTGTCTTTAGAGAAGCATGTTAGTGCTGTGTGTAAGTCTTCTTTCTATCATTTTAGGAAGATAACTAAGATTAGGGAGTATTTGTCAGATGACAGTACTGAAACATTAGTGCATGCTTTTGTCACGTGCAGATTAGATAATTGCAATGCTTTGCTGTACGGCTTGCCGAAATATCTCACTCAGAGACTACAATCTGTCCAGAATTGCGCTGCTCGCCTAGTTACTCGAAATTCTAAGTTCGCTCGCACTACGCCATTACTCAGACAGCTCCACTGGCTTCCCATAGAACAACGTGTTATTTTTAAAATTTTACTTTTAACCTATAAGGCACTGAACAATTTGGCTCCTATTTATATAAGTGACTTACTTCATCACTATAATCCTAGTCGTAGTTTAAGATCGTCCAATCAGTGCCTACTTACAATTCCTAAGTCTAATCTCAAGAGCTATGGGGATAGAGCCTTCTCGGTGGCCGCCCCAAGGTTATGGAATGCTCTTCCAACTGAGATTAGGCTTAGCAGTTCTGTTAATATTTTTAAATCACGTTTGAAGACTTATCTTTTTAAAGCAACGTATTCGTAATATAGTTTTTAGTTTTTTAAATATTAGTAATCCATTTTTTAACTTTTTTTAACAAGTTTTAGTATTTTATAGTCATCGTATCGATTTATATTATGATTGTAAAGCGCCATAGGACAGGTAGTGTATATGGCGCTATATAAATGTATATATTATTATTATTATTATTATTATAAGTAAATATACTAATTACAGTTTAAAAGAATAAGTTACGTTTTACAAGTAATGGAGGGAGAAAAAAAAGAGAGAAGAAAAAGGAATTATAAATTATAAAGAGACAAAAGACAAGGTGGTGACTTATGTTAATAGAACTATAAACGTTAATTTATAGAAATAACAACTGTGAAATCAGCAAATTTTATTTGAATGATTTTACTTTTGAAATAATCATGGATGTATCAACATATGTATCTTCTAATTTGAGGATATTAACTAGTATTTTCTTAAGTTCTATTTTAAATGCTTTTTTTGGAAGATTTCTGAGATAACATGGTATCTCATTCCATAGTTTTGCTCCAATTCTAGAGAAAGCGTTTTTTTGTATTTCAAGTCTAGAGCTTTCAATATAGAAATTGTTGGATGTAGAGGAACGTGTATTATAAGAATGGATACTGGAGGTATCTCCAGTATATTGGTGCTGAGTTATTTCTGACATCATACATCAAGTTAGATAGTGACTCATAGTATAAAAAGTTCACAGGCATAATATTAGCATTAATGAAAAGGGGAATTGCGCGCTCATTTCTGTCGGCAAGATACATAAAGCGGAGTGCCCGCTTTTGAAGAATTAGAAGTTTTTTCAGATAGGACTTACATGCCTGACCCCAAACTGTCAACCCATAAGTTAAGTAAGGAGCAATTAATGATCGATAAATACTCAGGAGGGTATGTACGGGCACAAAATGTCTTAGTTTCGCGATTAACCCTACTGTTTTGCTAATTTTTACAGCAATATGATCAATATGATGCTTCCAGGATAAATTATTGTCAATTAAAACTCCGAGATATTTCACATAGTAGTTACATTCCAAGGGAACGTTCTTATTCTGTACATTATCGAATATACTTATTTTAGGTTGATAGTTAAGTTTCTTTTGATGGGGACGAAATATAACAAAATTTGATTTTTTTATGTTAAGGGTTAATTTATTTGCTGTTAGCCAATCATATAATTTCTTTAGTTCCTTGTTTACGATTAGTTCCAACGATTTAAGATTTTTGTCTGCGTAAAGTATATTAGTATCATCAGCAAAAAGATAAAAGCTGAATTTATCAGAACAGTTTTGAATATCGTTGATATAGAGTAAAAAGAGCAATGGACCTAAAACAGAACAGTGTGGTACACCACAAGTAGTTTCCATTTTGGTAGATATGTGTGAACCAATTTGAGTTGTTTGTGTCCGACCTTGTAGGTAAGATAAAAACCATTTATTTATTATTAGTTCTGAAACAGTAAAACCGTCTTTCTCAAACTGGCGAACGTGGTCAAGAGTTTGAACGCCACGGAAGATTGGCAAAAAAAAATTTTCATGCCTTTAATTTTTGATGAAATACCTAATATCTGTAGTCGAATAAATCCCTCGAGAATGCCAAAAAAGGAACAAAAACGAGACAAAATTAAAACGGAAAACTTCAATAAATCAAACCATCTAATGCAAACTCCTGGATAGTTCACTTTCCCGGGACAGTTCCTTTCCCCGCAGGACTAATGCCACCTTGGGGGACACACTTCCCGTAGAAAGAATGCAATGCAACTGTGTCGTAATACCACTTTTTGTCCCGCGATTTTGTATTATTATAATCTTATACAAAAACCATAATTTTCACTAAAACACCTCAAATAAGAAGATAAGTAAGATCATTAGCTTTTACAACTGTATCATTTTTGTAGCATTTAAAGTGCCAATGACATGAAAAAATCGATCCCATTTTTATATCATTTTATTAAATTATAGGCTTCCCTTAGCCATTTTGTGCAATGATAAATCAATTTGGAGAGCGCGAACATAGTTTTATTTCGTATCGAAGTCAGGCAGAATTGCCAAAATTAGGCAACAATTTTTATGCCGTTAAAGATATGCTAATCACATGTGTGACGTCTAGGCCTGAGCGGATTGTGCTAGCATAATTTTTGGCATAATTGGAGCAAACGAGCATAATTTTTCAAAGAAGCACTGCTCGAGCATAATTACCAGATTGTAGCATAATTTGAAGCATTAAAGCCAAAAGCAATGCTATTATTGCTTTTATAGTGCCTTTCCTAATTATTAGCTGGTATATTTTGCTTAGATTCAAATTTTTCCAAAGTAAATACCTAAATTTCACTTAACGAGTGTGCGTTAAACGTGAAAAAAAGCCAAAAAGCCGGCTTTTGTTCAGAGCGTAGGAACAGTCACGCCTGATTTAACCTAAGTATCAGTCCCTCTCTCCCTTCCTTTTCACCACCCCTCCCCTCTAAGGAAGGAAGGGAAAGAGGGCCTGACACAATTCTTTGCATGGCCGCCTTCCGCCTCTCGCGCCATTTTAAGACAAAAATCCAGACATGTGATTGACGGTTGTCTAATTTGTTTGATTTTTAATTAATATCCAGACATGTGATTGACGTTTTTGTCTAATTTGTTTGACTTTAATTAAAATTTAGAAATATGATTGACGTTTATGTCAATCAAAAGTCATGATCCTGTTTCTTTTGTTTTTCTGACCAATGAAGGAAAAAGCCAGAATATGGCTTTTTAGCAAGCGGCCATGCAAAGAATTGTGTCAGGCCCTCTTTCCCTTCCTTTCTTAGGGGGGAGGGGGGATGGGTGATGGAAAGGAAGGGGGAGAGGGACTGGTACTCAGGTTACGCCTGATTGGTTTCTGTGTCCGTTGGTACTAAAAAGTCTAGGACATGTCTGGGGCGTGTTTCTTTCACGTTTATCTCTGTAGGAAATTGAAGCAGTTAGTACCCGTAACTGAAATGGCGTCAAGCGTTGATCTAGAATCACATTCAGAAGAAAGAAATGAAACCGTTCAAGTACCAGAGAGCTTCAATTTCAAGGGAACGTTCTCTGGTGCGAGTAGGGGGGAAATATGGACAAGGGGCGGAAAGAGCGACGTGAAGAATATCGGTTTGCACGATCGACTGCAGATGTTTACCGGTGAACACCTGTGTATAAGACGTGGAAAGCTGTTCTGTAACGCTTGCCACGAAATTGTATCCACAAAGAAGAGCATTTTACAGAATCACTGTAAATCGAAAAAACACGCCGAAGGGAAAAAGAAGCTCCTTAAGTCCAAGAAGAAAGAGATCACTATCGTTGAAGCCCTGAGACGTGAAGAGAGGCCTTTGGAAACAAGTACTTTGCCACTAGAAGAGCGTGCATTTCGTGTTCAGGTGGTAGAGGATTTTCTAAAAGCCGGAGTTCCACTGCAGAAGATTGACAAACTTCGTAATCTTCTTGAAAGTGGTAAATACAGGCTGACCCATAGCTCCCACTTACGTCAGCATATCCCTCTTATTTTGAAACAAGAGACAGAGCGCCTAAAAGAAGAAATAGCTTTGCGTTCGACTGACGGTGTTCAGTCTACTAGAGATCTTTCCGTAATCATTGATGGCAGTACAAGACTGGGTGAAGCTATCGCCATAATTGTCCGTTTTGTCGACGAAGAGTGGTCGATTACTCAACGACTGATTCGGATCGACATCTGCGCCAAGTCTGTAAACGCTCAAGATTTGACCCGTGTACTCAACGAATGCCTGACTGCTGATTATCAAGTACGAGGCACCTCGTTACTTGCAGCGATGAGAGACGGTGCAAGCGTTAACCAAGCGGCCTTGAATCAACTTTATTTGTATTCCCTAAGATGCTTAGTGTTGTGTGTTTTTCTCACACTCTAGATAATGTGGGAAACCATTTCGATATTCCAAATCTCCTTGCATTTGGAAGTTTGTGGATCCGTCTCTTCAAACACAGTCATAAAGCGAAGCTCATCTGGCGAGAACTGACGGGACGCGCTCCAAAGTCCTACAGCGAAACCAGGTGGTGGTCAAAGTGGGAGGTGTTTGAGCAGCTGCTGGTTCAGTTTGGTGATGTACGAATATTTTTGCAAGAGGCCGAAGAAGCTAACATTGGCCCGCAAATCGTGCCGCAGATCCGGGAAATGCTAGACGATGATCAAAGTCGAATAAGCCTTCAGCTTGAACTAGCGGCGATTGTTGATGTTCGCCAACACTTTGTCAAGGCCACATATTATCTAGAAGGGGATGGCCCGCTTATATTCTCATGCTATGAGAAACTCCAAGCTGTTGCTGAAGCTTGTCGGGCACTCCACTTCACCAATGTCCGTGCCGTTTCTACTGCCGTTTCTACTGGAACAGAGGGCCAGGGCGTGCATTGACCCAGCCATTCAGTGGTTTCTACAGAAGTTCAACGTTCAGTTGTATGACCTTGTTAGAGCATTCAAGCCCGCACGTATCATGTGTCCCGTCGCCGTTCAGTGGTTGAGGCCCACAGCAGCCAACGTTTCAGCTCTCTGTGTCTTTCCCTTCTTGGATACTGATGTAATTATCTATGGCCTGAATGCGGAGCTTCCCAACTATGTCGCTGCAGCACAGGACGTAACGGTTGCTTCAGAAGAGGACAAAGTGATGTGGTGGCGCCAGCAGGCAGATCACCTTCCGTGTTGGTCGTCCGCAGTCAAACAGGTCCTACTGGTGCAGCCTTCCTCTGCTGCAGCCGAGTCTTCTCGATTCTATCCACTACCTTCAAGGCTCAGCAAGATGGAGCACTTGTTGACTATCTGCAAGCAAGCGTCATGCTACAGTACAATAAGCGCTGATTAGAAAGATTAACGACGATTGACAGTGCTAATAATATATACGTATATATATTTAATATTCTATCTAGTTATCTATTCTGGTTTTGACTTTATAAGTGTGACTTAACCTTTGAAAAATAGGTCACCTAATAAAATGTTGTGAGAACAACAAAAAATGCCGCGCATCAACTACTACCGGCCGTCTTCGAAAAACGTTTTTTTGGGGAGCATAATTGTGTAATCTACGAGCATAATTTTTGAACTTTGGCATAATTTGGGCATAATTCGACAAAATTTGGAGCAGTGCTAGCGGCATAATATGCCACTTTTAGGAGCACAATCCGCTCAGGCCTAGTGACGTCACTAGGTCCTACATTAATATTCACAAAGGTAAAAAATATGGCTGACTGCGAGGTTTCTATTAGAACAATTATGGCCATCGTCAAGGTTTCTCAAAGTATTATATATTTAAATTGAAAACTGGCCAAAAATGCACTGATTTTGTAGTATTTATGGAGACGAATTTAAACTGCGCAGACCTAGTGACGTCACGCATGTGATTACCATATCTTTAACAGCAGAAAAATCGTCGCCTGATTTTGGCAATTCCGCCTGACTTCGATATGAAAAAAAATAGGTTTGCGCTCTCCAAATTGATTTTTAATTGCACAAAATGAATAAGAGAAGCCTAGAATTTAATAAAATAAAATAAAAACGGGATCGAATTTTTCATTTCATTGGCACTTTAAGGGAAGGTATTTTTTTTAAAGAAAACCCTAAAAACGGGACGATTCCCGAGTGCTTGTCTAAAAAGTCAAATGTTATCTTAAAATGCTGAAACTTTCAGAGCCTGTCATCTGCTGAAATACACACCTTTACAAGAAACACAGGCCATAACACAGTTCGTTTAAGCCACGGGACAAAGGATTTTCCTTTTTTTTAAAGAAAGGCCCGTTCGTCTCTAAGTGGGAAACATCTGGTGCAGTTTTAGAAAAATCGCATTTTGCAAAACTTGATTTCAAAATTTAAAGCAAATAACTTTGCGAATACCCAAGAAAAGCACTTTCTCGAAACTGCGTTATCATTTGTTTTTTTCTCACAGCGTCCATTAAACATGAGCACTTAGAAATGCTCCTGAGTGGAATTGTTACAGTTTTTCCAAAAGTGGCCGAAATCGGCCAGGAAATGGGAAATATCCCTTTTGGATTTCTTTCTCAAACCAAGTACATTCCGACTGAAGCTTTCAGGAATTATCCAACAAGTTATAACTGAGAAGTAGTCAAAACATTTTATAGAAACAATCACTTTCTACAATTTTAGTGTTCTTTCCTTGTTTTCCGCATGGAACAACTCCCGGTCGGAGGCCTTTGAAGTGATAAGGAAGCGACACTAGACATGAAAGTTGAAATGCTTCATTGGCCGCTTTACCAGCCGCGGAGTATCAAAATTAAAATGTCACATTGGAACCGAACGAAGTGTCCGTAATAGCAAGAGTACGCAAGGGACCAGTCATTATTTATCGACTTAGGGGGGGGGGGGGGGGGGGGGGCAGGGGAGCGGTGAGTCGGAGGATTTTCATAGGCAAATTATTTACATCCATTTTGAACGGACGGTTATATGACTACCTTACAGAGAAAGGAATCCTAAAACGCGAACAAGGCGGCTTTAGGAAACGTATAAGTACGACTGACAATATTTTTATTTTGAAAACAATAATCGATAAATACGTGAAAAGTAAAGCTAAAAAGAAGAATAACCTACTTTTCACATGTTTTGTAGATTTTAAAAAAGCGTTCGATAGTATCTCAAGAGAAAAATTATTTGAAAAA
This sequence comes from Actinernus sp. WN-2022, assembly GCA_030867875.1. Taxonomy (NCBI): domain Eukaryota; kingdom Metazoa; phylum Cnidaria; class Anthozoa; order Actiniaria; family Actinernidae; genus Actinernus; species Actinernus sp. WN-2022. Next base: position 622,557 of record JAOWCC010000569.1, on the reverse strand, counting down.
CTAAAGAAAACTGGAGTTAATGGACGCTTTTACTCTATTATAAAATCAATGTACTCTCATGACTCTTCTGCAGTTAAACTGGACAATAAGGTAACCCCTGTTTTTAGCTGCAACACAGGCGTCAAACAAGGATGCATGATATCTCCCACCTTGTTCAATCTCTATTTACATGACCTCCCCAAGACATTAAATGACGCCAACAATGACGACATCACGGCCGGTAATGAACCACTAAGTTGCTTATTATATGCAGACGATTTAGTTATTATGTCAAAAAATGGAAGTGGTTTACAAAATTACTTAAACAAACTGGAAAGCTTCTGTAATGAATTTGAATTAGATGTGAATTATGATAAAACCAAAGTGCTTATTTTTAACAATAATGGCAGAACAATGAACAACTACTGTTTTCACTATAAATATAAGAAATTAGAAAACGCAAAAACTTATAAATATCTCGGTCTTCACCTTAGCACCTATGGTAGCTTCAGCTTAGCCAAAGAAGAGCACTTTACAAACTTAGAACGGAAATGGGACGCTTCTTCAGAACAAATATCACATTAACTATGTCGCTTTTCGACACATTAGTAAAACCGATCATCCTTTATGGAAGCGAAGTATGGGGTGCAGATCAATAATCAGCATCAAACAGAGACATTATAGAAGCAGTCCATATAATTTTTTGCAAAATGTTGCTTGGGGTCGGAAAATACGCAAGCAATAACGCGTGCCGTGCAGAGCTAGGCCGATTCCTTCTAAGTATGGATGCAAAGTATAGATGTATAAAATTCTGCTTCAAGCTTATCGATTCAGACAACGCCCCAAAACTATCTTACTGTATATACCATGAGACCAAAAATGAAAGTAACAAAGAATTCTGGAGCAAGAAAATCAAAGAAATATTATTTCGTTGTGGCTTCGGAAACATTTGGTACGACCAAGACAATATTAATCAACAAACAATATTAATCAACAAAAAATATGGCTCAAGCATGTCAAACAGAGATTAAAAGATAATGAATTCCAACAATGGATAAGCGTAGTACATAATGACGATAGAAAAAGACCCCAACAGAAGAACAAATTAAGAACATACAGAAGTCAAAAATCTGAAACATAGAACTGCCCTAACTAGACTAAGAATTAGCAATCACAAATTGGCAATAGAAAAGGGCAGATATGCAAGACCATACAAAAAACCGGAAGAACGAACTTGCTTGAAATGTCAAAACGATATCGAAGACGAAATGCACTTCCTGATAAAATGCCCAATGTATAACGAATTAAGAGAAGCCTTATTTATAACAATAAGACAGACCAAAAAATGCCCTGAGACTATGACGGACAAAAAACTATTTTTCACAATAATCAACCCACCAAAAACACTACAAAAAGTATCAGCTAAATACGTTTATGGCTGTTTCAAAAGAAGAGAAGAAATAATAATTTTACAATAATAGATTCTAATCTCGTCATATCTTTAACTAAGCAACTATATCTAGCATGTTTTCACAAAAGGGGGTGTTAGGTTCCAAGGCTCCTTTTGTGAAAACATGCTAGATCGTGTGTGCCTTTAAGCTTTAAAAGCCAGTTACTCGTGTTTTTGCCGTTTTCTTGAAAGGGCAAATGGTAGTTGAAGACTTTTCAGGCCTATCCCATAATTGATCTCTAGTTATTTTATGTGGGGGGGGGGGGGGGAGGGGGGTGTGGAGGACTAGTTCAAACATTTTCGCGAATAACTCGAGCTTTTAATGGATTTCGATGTACTACACGTCAAAACAACGGCCTCTTCCAGTACTTTAAAGACCCATTAGCACGCCCCGTGATGCACCGCGGTCGCTTTATATTTTCGTGGACCACGAAATTCGCCATTACCGATGCAGATCGTAGTGGGTCAGAAATCCGTCTCCATCCTAGCAGTACAAAAATATTTCGATCACTTTTCGGCATCTATGCATTGAAAAATTGTTTGTCAGATCGGTTTGTGTTGAATTTTGGAATATAGTCGATTGTGAGCTAAAATTTAAAGCTATCCGTCGAGTGTGAAGCCGCCAAAGGCTAGAGGGCGGCCATCACGACGTGAAAACCTTGAGAAAGTTTGGCTGCGAAAGTCAGTTTATACTCTTTGGAAAAGTAAAAAAGAAGAATTAGGGTATAGCAAAAACACTAATAGTGTGTTTGCGGAGTTTCTACTACATCGCTGTTCAAGTTCAACGCCAGCGCCCCAACCGACATCTAATGTTGATGGTCTGCATGTGGGAAAGAAGAGGAGAAAAGTAGATGGTCCCTCGCCAGTAGCAAGTAAGTCGCATAAAGTTGCTATTTATTCGACTTCGACTTCTCGAACTGTTTGTCAGGTTTCAGTAGTTGTAATGATACGATCGTGTCGTATTTCCAGGTCGCAGACCATTGTTTACATCGACCCCATCGACACAAGTAAACCGCCACATAATTGACCAACGTGTGACCAACAAGCAGCCATCATCAAGCAAGTTAGTATTTATATTCTGCTTTCAATTTTTAACATTTGCTTATTGTCAAGGGTTCTTTCCTTTGCTTTTTAAGTTTCTGAAAGGTAAATTATGTTTCTGCAGCAAGAATAATAGTACCGATGTTGATGTCACTGGAGTGTCTGCACAGTCTGGTTATTGCTGATATCGAGAAGTCAGATAACGCAGCAACAATTTGCCACACGATAAATGAGCGGTTTACTTCGATAGCTGGAAACCCATTCCAAGATTCCATTCATGGCTCGGATTCAAAATCCATTCTGAGTACGATTGATTGATAATAGAAGGGCCTCATTTCTGTGAAATATTTCCTTTAGAAAATATTAGCTATTACAATTTGCATCCATACAATAATTGAGTTCCAATGCCTGATTCGTCCCCTTTTTTGTTGCAATGTCAGGTATATTAGAACTGTTGCATACAGGTGGATTACAAGATGGCTGTGTGGACACATGGGATGGGACAACACTAGGCCTTTACCAGCTTGTGTATATCACAGCATCAGAAGTGTATTTCCAGCACATCGCTTACGAGGATATTCTAGTGCACAGGCAAGAGAGTAGATTTAATTCCAATTTGATCCTGGACTTCGTCGGAATACTTCAATATAAGCCTCTGGCTTGGGAGACCCGGTAACTGCTTCCTGTATCTTCGACGTAAAATAAACCATTTATTATATTTAGAAAAGACCCAAAGATAGATAAATTTGTCTAACAAAAACACAAGGAATCCTTCTTCATGGTATCTACATAACCTTAAATACATCAAGTTAATCTGAAAATTAATAACAAATTGGGAATACTGTAACTATGGTATTTTTCTCAGCCCATTCTTCTTTGTATTTCAAATACGTTTTTCCATTGTTTTCCTTTCCCAAACAGGTTTTTTGCCGCCGACTATTTATCACAGAATGGACAACAATCAGGTCACAATTTTGTTTAGAAAACTAGCTTCTTTCTACCAAAATATGACAGCAGTGAGTAAGCTGGTATATTTTCAAAAGTAAAATCATGACTGATCCTTAAAAAAAAATCACATCGTCTTTCAGCCATTATAGTTCAACACAAATTTTTCGCATGCTCTGATTGATTCACTACTTGGTACTATCAGGTGTTATAGTTCACCACAAAATTTTGGCGCGCTCATTGGCTGAAAGCGATCACGTGACGTGTAGTTGTCGTCCGCGGAGGCAAACTATCAGGCGATAGTGCCCGCTGAGAGCGGAAGACAATTTTGTGATGAACAATAACGACAAATAGACTGTTTGTCTCGGACATATCGGCTGATAGTTTCCCTTGGAAATTTGATGTTCTTAAAACTAGCATATAAGCCCTCGAACTTCGTTCTCGGGCTTATTTGTTTTAAGAACATCAAATTTCCGCGGGCAACTATCAGCCGATAGTACCTCGACGGACACAGTCTATTTGTATAATAGTCCATGGGCACTATAAAAAATGTTGTGTTGAACAATAAGCAACAATAGTGTTTCTGTCTCGGAACTATTGGCTGATAGTTTCCCTTGGAAATTTGATGTTCTTAAAACTTTGCTCTTGGGCTTATACATGTAATTGTTTTCAGATCATAAAATTTCCATGGGCAACTATCAGCTGATAGTTCCTCGACATACACTATTGTTATAATACCTGTAGAAACTTCCAGCTAAGCCTGAAAGTCTAATAAACTTGCTTACTTGTAGTGGCACCTACCATGTGGGAGCAACAGTTACATCTCACGCAACCTCTTCACTAAGTTTGTATTTGGGATAGACAACTGTAACATAATTTGAGCCATCCTTAGCTGTTTCAGTTTCCTTTTTACATTTTCATTGAAATGTACACTAGCCAGGATGTGTCTGAGAAAAATGAAAACAATAGTTGCCTGTAAAACATGATATTGCACACTCTGATACATGTTTTAATAATAAACTTAGACTCTTTGAACAAAGCAATTTGAAGGGGTTCATGCATCTTTCATGTTCTACAAAGGATGAATAAATGATAACATGTACAACGAAATTGTGGACTTGCAAAAGAAATATTAAAAAGGGATATTAAGAACTGCATTGTTTTTTTAATCAAAAGAGTCTCAATAATGTGACTCCTGCTTGGTTCAAACGTCGAATTTCTGCCGTGTCGAACTCAATTCAATTAAGTTCGGCAGAAAAGCGGCAGTTGATTCAGACGTCGAATTCAATGCTAATTTCAGTCGGAGTCTCACTTGGGGTCGCTGTATTTCGGTCAGCAGAACCCATGAACGGTAAAGTATGACGGACTCGGAGAACAAGCGGAGATTTTTGATGATGCAAGAATTCAGCTATAAAAGATCAAGTTTTGCCCGAACTTTCCCACTTGTCGCCATGTCTATCTATTGTAATTGACGGCAGCGCAGAAAGCAGAAAGACAGGAGAAAAGAGATTGCATGAACATTAAAGTTGGTGAGCAGGAGGCAAAAATAGTCATGGAGGCGTATCTGCAGAGGGGTGACAGCGGCTGAGGAGCCGTCCTTAACACAGTCAAAGCGAATATAGAAGCTGTTCCACTCAACTCCATGCTGGTCGATTATTACATTGAAGCTGAAGAAGACGGATTAAGAGAATTGTTAGAGATGGCTTCGTGATCGCGATCCTGTGATCGTATTTCGGCGGCTTCAAGGTCCCGTTCCACACATAGTTCGCCGCCGGTTACGCGATCTTCGAGTGCTGGTAGACGAAACATCGATCAAGTGTTTCGAGAGTTCAGGGAGGTCTTCGATCCAGAGTATAACCAAGAGGAGCTACACCAAGTCGACGATCGTATAGACAGTGCCAATATGTCGGATCAATCAAGTCTGTCAGGGCAAGGAGACCGAGAAGTTCAGTTGAGAGAAAACGCGGGAAATGGCGGCGACCGCTCCCCTCCTCGTGGAAGTTCGCGGGCTCGATCAGCTCGCCGTAAACAACATGACGATCCAACCCCAGAGTGGGCGAAGATACTAATCGAAAACCAACAGAAAGCTCACTGCATGAAATGTCATGTATAATGAAGTATGCTGAGTCCGTATACACCTTGTGTACGGACCGGTATACTGACGTATACTGATCTTGATGTATACGGACTGTATAATGATCAGTATACATCTGATTCATTATACGCTGTGTACGAGTTACCGTATACGGACCGGTATACTGACGTGTACTGATATTGATGTATACGGACTGTATAATGACCAGTATACATCTGATTCATTATACGCTGTGTACGAGTTACCGTACACGGGCCGGTATACTGACGTGTACTGATCTTGATGTATACGGACTGTATAATGACCAGTAAAAAAAAAGTGTGCTGTTCACAGGAGTCATTCTTCACGTCTTCAACAATTTACAAACTGACAAGTACAAGGGAATATATATAGCTCAATTATTTCTATAAATCACGGATAGACTTGTTTTATACGTCTCACGGTAAACTACACTCGTATTCAATATCGTTAATTGTCTTTATTATCCTTCAGATATTTTCTTGACGCTCAAATTGGGAAATGTGATGTGTTAACATTAAAATATATAAATATGCACGCAACATTGTTGTTTTCCGTTTATTTTATTAATTAAACACTTCTCTAACCGTCTTCAAATTTTATGCATGGCCATGGGTCTTAACGATCCTTTCTGGGATTTTACACAGTCAGGCTGAGAAACTTTATACCGGCCCTGTGTTTACGCATCTTTATGCTTCCGTCAATCTACGTAAAGATAGCACATAACTCTACTTTTAGCTTCCAAGTAAATCTGCATAAAGATAGCAACTTAATTACTTTACGCATCTTTACGCTTACGAAAATCTACGTAAAGATGGCAACCAACTTTACGCAACTTTACGTATTCAATAAAGAAGCGTAAAGTTGTCCGAGTTTCATGCTATGATAGTATTCTTTGACTGTGTGGTCTTCATTTCCCTGTATAAATAACGTTTGTGCCTCGAACTGAACCTCAGAATACCAGTAGCCTAGTTCCCCCTAGCCTGCTTGCAGGCTCTGGTTAATTTGGGATTCCTGTGGTGGGAGAGAGGAGGGGGAAGGAGGATATAAGTTCCCCCATATTCATGAACAATCTTGGCCGCCGCGTGGAAAAGGTCTATTCACGATCAAACTTAATTTAAATAAGTTCAACTCCGGTTAGTAAAAGAACTCAAGCACGCCATTTTAAACCTCACAGTTTATTTAAAAAGTTGTTTCGCATCGCGAACATATATCATCGAAAGTATTCACCGGCTACTTTAAACAAGGTATCTTTTTCACTTCACTGTGCGAGCCCCGTAGAAAACGAGCTGATGTCGAATACTATGATTTTTCTTCAATCGCCAGCTGCGTGCCGTCAATTAACTTGTTGTTTGTGAAGGATATCTATACAAAAGTAACACCAAACTAAAGCTACGGCTTAAAAATTCAACGGGTTTATTTCAGTTCGAGATAGCGAGAGGTTCGAAATAACCGAGTTCGAGATGGTGTAAAACTGCCTCCCACATGCGAGAGCAACTTTACGGGTTTGCCATATCTGCCATATAAATAGTCAGTGATGCGCTAAATTGGTAGCTGTACTTAGCAATAGTAATTAGGTAACTATCAATACACGGCGGTGTGTTCTGTGGCTTTGGGTCCCGGTAGTTCTCCTCCCATGCAGTCGAGTAAATGCACCGAGAGTTTCCTTGGAATTCAAAGACCTTCGGGGGCCCCGACATTCAAGGGAAGGCCATGTCTAAAGCATTCGATAGTCTTAATCATAATTTATTGTTAAATAAGTTACATAATCTTGGCCTTAAGCCACCTGCAATTTCGTGGTTTCGTAGCTACTTATCAGATAGATATCAAAGGGTACGTTATGAAGATTCTGTTTCGGAAGTGCTACCATTAAAACATGGCGTCCCTCAAGGATCGATATTAGGTCCAGTACTTTTTACAATATATGTTAATAATCTAATTCACAAGGTTAGTCATAGCCAAGTTACTGCGTATGTTGACGATTGTCAATTGTATTTCAAATTTTCAGTATCGAATTCATTAAATGCTATTTCAGCTGTAAATAATGACCTCATGAATATCAGTAATTGGTGTGCAAAAAACTCTTTACTCATAAATCCTGATAAGACAAAATTACTAGTTGTTGGTTTGCCGCAACTTACTAAGCAGTTACCTGCCATTTCTCTTTCATTACTAGGTAAGACTATTTCACCTGTTCCAGTTGTTAAGGATCTTGGCATCTTTATAGACCACGGCCTTACGTATAATGTACATATTACTAAAACAGCTTCTGGGTGTATGAATCAGTTAGTACAGATAAATAGAATCAAGCACCTATTAGATAAGAAAACACTTTTATTGCTCATAAATAGTTTTGTATTTACTAAATTGTTTTACTGCTCCTCAGTATGGGGGAATACTACTAAATCTAATTTACATAAGCTGCAGTTAGTGCAGAATTTTGCAGCCAGAATAGTCTTAGGATTAAGAAAGTTTGATCATATTTCTGAGGGCCGAAGATCGCTTAAATGGCTAAATGTCTCAGAAAAGATTATATTTAATGATTTAGTTTTAGCTTTTAAATGCATGAATGGATTAGCTCCAGAATATTTATCTAAATACTTTGTTAAGCGTTCTACCATTCATGATAGAAATACTAGGGGATCTGGAAATTTGAATATTCCACGCTGCAGATTGTCAACGGGACAAAGAGCTTTTTATTTCCGGGGTGTCAGTGCATGGAATAGTCTTACAAAAATCTACAAAATATCAAAAATATTCAGAATTTTAAGAGAAGTGTTTTTAATAGTTTATTTAATAAAGATAAGGTTTATTAAATTAACCTATAATTGTAAATTATATTATATTTTTACTGTAATTTAGATTATATATATTTTTATATTGTATTGTGACTGAAAAGCCCTGTTAAGGGAGTCTCAAATAAAGTATTATGTATGTATGTTTGAAGATGAAAGCTTTGCAATGTTGGGGTCGCGTCTCACATTGTAGGTGGGAGTCGGATTCATTCGCTGTGGTCTAGGGGAGTTTTTATTTTTTATCAGTACGCTACATATATTTCATATTTAAATAATACAAATACAACACAATAACCTTTATTTAAACTCGAATTGAAAAGTAGCACATACATGCTAGCCACTAGCTAGCCGAAATGTCTTCGAGACCGGGAATGGCTCAACAACAACAACTGGCTACTTTGGCTACACCGGGTTTACTCCGATGTCTGAAGTTTTACTGGGAACAGGCTCACCTAAACGTACCCTGGTTTCCAGAGGTTTTCTAGAGAGAACAGCCGCGGAAAAATAGCCGCGATCAGCGAGCTCTTCGCAGCCCTCTATCTCCGCGGCTCTCTCTGAAAACCTCTGGAACCAGTGTAGCCTAAACGCTGTCCAAAATCAAATGACTCGTAAAAATACACAGCCGTATTAGCTGCTTAGCCAACTAATAACTTCTCTTATTGCCAGTCGGAAAATATGGACGAATTCTAGCCGTTTTTACAACTGATAAGTTTTCGCCCAACGGTATTCACGAGGTGGGGAATAATCAGAGTCTGGGCCGCCTGTGGTTTGTGTATAGACCACAATGCAATACGAAACATTCCAGTTTGCGTCCGCCATTTTGTCATCTTGAAGCTGTTATCTTGGAGCTGACTTACAATATCTGTGCAGATGACTTCAAGGACAAAGCAAAACAGACTCCAAACAACTCTGAACATCAGAAGAATATCCAGGTAAGATTATATACGAATTTGAAGGTCCAATTTGTGTGGTTTAGCCGAAAAATATGAATTTTACTCTAGTTAGAAATTATCACACCAAACCTTCGGCTTCGAATCCCATACGGCATACGGTCATGTTGTTCACTAAGAAGACTTTGTTTCAATACGGAATCTTTCATAGAAAACTAATGCTTCATCTGTTATTGTCAATGAATCATTCGTGGATTTCCCCCCGAGTTTATTTAGAGTGATTCTTTTAGAAGAAGTTTCTAGCTGCCCAAAATAATTTAGACCGACAATTTAAGCACGTGCAAGTTTCATTTACGCCGGCAGAGCTTCTTACAAAACTACCTAAATAACACCGTAAGATAGAAGAGAAATACAATGTGAATGTCCTGGTATGCTTTTTAAACATTTTCGATAGAGGATGGCAACGATTAAAGTGCATTACAAAATTGATTTCGATTACAGTGAACCGATTTCAAGCTCAAAAGCAATAATTTCATCCACTCGAATCTTTGCCATCCTTCATCAAAATTGCCCCACATTTTCTCCAGTATACCTGGAAAGCATACTCTGCTAATCTGAGCAGTTATTTTTGTCTTTCATCATGATAAAATTTGTCATTTGTTGGCAGTGGGGTCTCACTATATTCCAGGCAGAGGTGGGCCTGGGAAATGCACATATATTATGTCAACGCTGTATTGTTTCCTATTTGTTGTCAATTTCTCTATTAGACACCACGGCACGGTGAAATATACAATAAAAAAATAACTTGGTGAAAAAACACCATTGCTAAGAACCCAATATTTACTGGAACAATGATATTGAATGTCAAAAAACAGTTGAGTCAAAGTACTACACAATAACAAGCAAAGTTCACATCATTTTCCTGCATTTCTTTGGTTAAATTATTCGGACAAAAGATTTTTATGGATTTTTTTTTCAAGAACTGTTCTGATGTTTATGTGAACAAACACATTTTTCCCTGTCAACTCCAGACCTTCAATGTTGAAGTTTTTTAAAGGGGAACTGAAACTGAACCCTAAAGTTAACCCAACGATTATACAAAGATGTATTTGAAAGAATATTTCTGCTTTTTTATTTATCTGTGTTGCACATCTATGAAGAGAAAATTTGTTTTCAAGTTCGATTCTCTGCTGATAACTGTAGATTGTGTGGTGGCTCAATTCAGTGCAAATTTCCCAGTATCATATGTCAACATACCAAGGAAAAACAATCACACCTCCAGCACAAAGAAAACACAATGGTCCGCAATTAGAAGCTGTTATTCCATATTTTCAATGTTGTGGACAGCATGGCAAAACTAATTTATTTCCTGTACCTGACTTCACAAATTACAGGGCTTGTGTCATCTGTACACAAAAAAATAATATAGCAGAACTTATTTATTTCGAATTATTTATTACTACATCTACGCTACTACTTTGAAGGGGAACTGAACCCTAAAATCAACCATTTTTTAATACAATCCTTAAGTGTATTAAAACAATATTTCAAGGGTAGTTTTTCCAGTGTGTAAATTTTCCAGAAAAAATAGTATACAATGCAGCATTTTCAACTTTGACTGGTGAGACTCAGAAATGCAGTGTTAGCAGAGTTTATGAGAATATATGCAATACAATACTTTATTTCACATTTCACAATGATTTTTTTTGTTACATATGGGGAGAACATTTACTTTCAGAATGCTTTGTTTGTATTCTGTATGATGCATGTCCCCAGTAACGATCCCAAACGCCTTTGCGAGATTGAACTCGTCCTAATCCCTTGTCGTTTCTAAAGTGGCTAATTGGAATGACACCAATCTCTTCTGAAGAGGATTTGCTTCAAATTTAAGTAGGAACACTTATGAACCTTTTTTTCCCAGAAAGGCATCGTAGTTTTGCATGCGGCTTTTATGGTACTCTTGCAAAGTTATATATGGTTGGAATTATACCTTCCGATTATGCATCATTCTTTTTAGGAAGGGGAATCTACATGTTTTTTTACTGATAGGACACTAAGTGAGAAGAGGATTTGGCAAGTAGTAGTAATAATAACAATATCTTCTTTAACCAGGGTGTGAACCCTTCAGCCAAAGCTGTTATCAGTGGGTGCCCTGGGAAATCAGAAAAATTAAATAACAAAGTATAAAAATATCAGACAATATTGCAGTGAAGATATGTACAAAATTATCCTTTAACTAATGTCTACAATATTATTTAAATTTCAAAAATCTAAAAAATATCTCATTTTGTTTTAAAAACTAACAATGATGATGCTTCTTTAATGTATGTTGGTAGATCATTAAAATATTTTGCCCCTGAGTAAAAAACAGCCTTTCTTTGCAGTTTCTATCTTAACTTTAGGAATTATGAGATCCAGGCCATTTGGACATGAGAGGTCTTATCGTAATATTGACTAAAAAACTGGACCATTACAATTAAGACATTTAAATACAAAGATAACACAGTACATAGCGTAGCGTACTTGTAGAGATTTCCATCCTAACCGGTGAAGCATATCTTCATGCGTCAGATCATGTTCACACCCCCATGGATATGTCCATGTACTTGCATTCAAATGTTGACAAATAGTATCATAACCAGGGGGTAATGAACTAATCACTGTAAAAATATGCCTTGTAGGTTGTTACATAAACTAGCTGTGTTACAGAAACTAGCTAGCTCTTGGTCATTTCAGTAATTTCGCAACCAGCAGCTTAATGCACGTGGATATTTAGGCTTGCCACGAGTCAACCTCTTTGTTTTCTTTATTTCTTGGAAATAACTTTCATTGAGTAAGTATAGTGCATATTCCGCCATGGCCAGTCAGCTCTGGCCGCTCTCGATGTAAACAAAGCACTCTCCAAAAACTCGGCTCTGGTGTGGTTCTCTTTGAAAAATCATATCTCAAATCGTAGACATATTTCAGAGATAGGATTTGGTGTATTGTTGGTATAAAATTATCTTGTTTTTTTTGGGAGGGAAAAACCTCCGGTATAAATTCGCAAAGTGACTTTCGAGTTTCGATCGAGACGCATTTAGCTTTAAATTGCTGTCAATCCACTTGAGACAATTTCAACTTTGTGGGGCATGTTTACATTAGTAGTATTAGCGCAGTTGGATGCCACGAAGTGACAATTCAAACGTTTACCCAGAGGCTCATTTCGGAAAGGGCATATAAATGTGTTTGTTACCAGCTTCGTGAATAATTAAACTAATATTTCTCATTTTATTTTTTGCAGTGATGGTGACTCAGAAAATTTATCTGGAATCGGCAATGGTGGTATCGGTCACAGTGCGCCAAGAAGCACCATTAATGATGAACTGGTACATGAAACAAATGACGATAGCTTGGACTGTGATGATGATCAGTTTTGAATCTAGTTTAGATCGAGATGTATTAGGAGCAAATATGTTCTAAACTCATTATTTAATTAAGTTTTTTAGAGAGAGAAGGGGTGTCAGATCGAAAAGGTGAATTGAGATGAATGGGGTTCTATCGAACCACTGAACTATAAAGAACAATTACCGATGCCTTGGGCTGCATGCATGAATACTGCATGTGAAATGATGTAAAAAAAGTAAAAATATTGTCCCTTTAAAGTTTAAATAAAGGAACTATACGGTTAAAATGAATTTACGTTATCATTTTTCTTCATAAGATCTGATTTAGTGGCTGGAATCTATCGATTAATAAGCGTCATACTATCGCGTAATAATTTATACCGCAAATTAAAACTGATTTCAAATTAAACTTCTACGGAGCATTGTAGCTCCTTTTATACCAAACAGTATGGTCATCATACATACATCACCTGTAAGTATCCTTCTATTTTCCTTATATACAACCTTATATATCCTGTTTCACACAGTATACAATTATATACTGGTGCGTATACGGACATAACAGGAAACCTGCCACAAGTGTTACCCGCCTTATACACAACCTTTCTTATACGCCCTGTTACACACAGTACACAACACGTATACTGGTGCGTATACGGACATATCAGGAAACCTGCCACAAGTGTTACATGCCTTATACACTACCTTTATTATACGCCCTGTTACACACAGTACACAACACGTATACTGGTGCGTATACGGACATATCAGGAAACCTGCCACAAGTGTTACATGCCTTATACACAACCTTTCTTATACGCCCTGTTACACACAGTACACAACACGTATACTGGTGCGTATACGGACATATCAGGAAACCTGCCACAAGTGTACCAGATCCTGCCATTTTCTAAGCATACCCTGAAAATATAAGGACCGTATCCACACATTACACATCCTGCCATCCTCGTATATCTCCCTTACACATGTGTGTATACGGACTGTATAAGATGTGAATAAGGGCTCGTATACAGGCCATTTCATGCAGTGAAGCGATATCAGAAAGCTCTAAACAGATTCAGGAGCTCCGCATGGAGGCCCTATCCTTAAAACGTAAAAGAGCAGATGACGACAGCTTGATCGAGTGGAAACACAAAGGGAACAAGAAGCAATACGAGTTCAACAGGTCGGTAGAGAGTCGGCTGGAGGATATAGTATCTGCAAAGACACTTGTGGAGGCTAGGACATCGGCTGAAGGAGGTCTGCGACTAGTTATCGATCGCAATAAACTAATTAAGATAGCAGATAGTTATGGTTGGGATACAGTTAATTTATATCTTACCGATCTTTTGACTAAAGACGAGGCCGACGATAAGCGGCTTCGCAAGGCATCGAAGGAAGCAGAACGGGCGAGACAGAAGCAGCAGTCGGTTAGGAGTGCTACGTTTCGTCGTGCTGGACGATCAAAACCGCTGCCGGCCTCTCATCTGGCTAGGCTTGGTTCTTTACCTTCTGGTAGCTTCAGTGAATTGGGCAAGCGGCGGCTTGTTGTCCCCCCCAGCCGATAAGCGGATTTCATCTTCGGGTCAACGCTGTTTTCGTTGCCAAAGGCCGGGTCACTTCGCTCGAGATTGCATCGCTAAAAGCGTTGCCAAACTGTGACCATGTTAACCTAGATTTATTGTGCAAGCACGATCACTGTGGGGATTCGGAGTGGGAGTTTCTCTCTTGTCTATGCAATGATGTTCATAAGTTTGATCAAGATCAAGAGGTTTTAGTCGTTAGGGGGCGCCTAAAGGATAAAATTTTGGATTTTTGGATTTCTATTGGTTCCTCACCATGGGTTCTCAGGGTCATCCATGATGGCTACTATCTCCCCTTTGTTATGCAACCAGCTGAGGCATGGTTTTCAAATCATAGGAGTGCTTTGGACCGCCAGGAATTCGTGCAACAAGCCATTATGGAGTTATCTCAAGTGGGATCAGTTCTGGAGGTGAATAGGGAGGATATTTCTATCTGCAGCCCCCTAGGTGTGGTATCCAAGAAGAAGAAGAAGAAGTTACATCTAATCCTGGATTTCAGGTTCCTTAACTCCCATTTATGTGTTACCAAATTCCGGTATGAGGATCTTAAGGTGACATCACAGATCGCATTGCGGGGCGATTGGTTTGTTACGTTTGATCTCCGTAATGGATACCATCACGTGGATATTGGAGCTGATCATCGGAAATACCTCTGGTTCTGTTTTGAATTTGAAGGGGTTCCAAAGTTTTTTGTCTTTGCATCGTTACCATTTGGACTGGCGACAGCACCCTTCGTCTTTACCAAAGTGTTGTGGCCATTCGTCACCTATTGGAGGGCGAGAGCGAAAAGAGTGATGCTTTACCTGGACGATGGTTTCGCAGCTGCATCATCTAGGGAGTTGGCAACTGATTTAGCATTGTCGCTAAGAAAGCATTTGAATTCTTGTGGATTCCTGATTAACGAAGAAAAGAGTAATCTTACCCCTCATCAGGTTGGGGAGTTCTTGGGCTATATTGTCGACCTACAGGAAGGGTTGTTCTCTGAGTGTCATAATTTGTTTGCCATATAGTGCTCTGCAGGAACTTGTGTTCTGGAGGGACAATTTCGCTAATCTGGTTGGCCAACCACTCTGGTATTCATCACCGAGGGTGGATGTTATTTCATATTCCAATGCTAGCAGCCATGGTTGGGCTGGATTTATAGTTCAGCTCGGTAATGTCGTGGCACGTGGAGATTGGGACAATACAGACTGTTTGTAGAGTTCAACTTTTCGCGAGTTGAAGGCAGTTCGTTTGGTTCTTGAATCTTTTGCCCATAGAATTCAGCATAAGGAGTACAAGCACAGGTCGGATAACCAGGGTAGCAGTAACAAACAGCTTCAGGAGGAGGCAGGAGGAGGCAGGAGGAGGCAGCTTCAGGAAGAATGGAATTAGGCTTTTCCTTGAGTGGATTCCACGTCACCTCAATTGTCGTGCACACTACTGGTCACGTGTAATCGAAACTGATGATTGGTTGCTTAACCCTATACATTTTCGGGAGTTGGATTCCATATGGGGCCCACACATTGTTGACCGCTTTGCTAGCATGCATTCAAAGCAGTTACTGCGTTTCTGTTCACGGTGGCTCTGCCCAGGTTGTGAATGTGTGGACTCTTTTACCGTCGCATGGTCAGGAGAGAATAACTGGCTTGTTCCTCCGATTTTTCTCATTCCTAGAGTTTTGAGACATGATTTATGGACTCGAGTGTGGGGTGGCCGTTCTTTTTCGAGGATTCTGGTGGTCTCCAGGACTTTGTGATTGGCTGCTGTGACGTACTTCTCCATGAAGAAACATTCCTCCCAGGATCAGCGAGTGCTGATCTTTTTGGACTTGGAACACCTAGTTGCCGGATTCTGGCCTTTCGGATAAATTGTGTGCAACATGTTGGCAACTAGTTCTTGGCCTATATTAGGGAGCGCGTCCAAATATCCGAATCGGTCAGGAATCGGTCAGGTCCACCCGATTGAATCGGTGCCGATAGAATGGGAATCGGAAATAAGTATCGGTACCGAAAGACTCGGAATCGGAAATAAGTATCTGTGCTGAAAGAATGTATCAG
This sequence comes from Actinernus sp. WN-2022, assembly GCA_030867875.1. Taxonomy (NCBI): domain Eukaryota; kingdom Metazoa; phylum Cnidaria; class Anthozoa; order Actiniaria; family Actinernidae; genus Actinernus; species Actinernus sp. WN-2022. The sequence continues at coordinate 606,339 of JAOWCC010000569.1, read as the reverse complement.
TCTTTGATCTGTCAGATGACCTTCCAAATTGCTATGTTCAGTACTGCAGCCGCCACCACAACCGATTAAACCTAATCGCTACGCGCTAGGGAAAAGCACGGTTTTCTGCATTCGCTTAATAAGCAGCCAAACGAACTTTGAAGCAATTGCAAATACCAGGGGCATTATTAAAATCCTAATGAAAGTTAATTAAAACTTTACTAAAACACGGACTAATGATAGATACATGTAGGAGATTTAAAACATTGCACTGTAGATCGAAATGTTTGTTTGTTTAGTTATGTGCGTGCAAGAACCCAAGAGAAAATCGAAATTACGCGTCAATTGAAGCACGTGCTGAAACGATACAACATTAATAAGTCTTATCTTTGCAAATGCTCGCCTTTCCGGCTTTCGATATATTTTCGTTCCCATCTTATCTTTGATGTCTTGACTAAGCACCTCTTTGACAACTTTGAGTGGTTTTCTATTTGTGTACATATAAACTTACATACCGAGCTCCGCAAGCGGCGTGGAAATATGCCAGTTTCTTGCTACTTCAATCGTCTTTCTCTTGTCGACGAACTCCGGTCCCTCAACAGCGAGTTCTTTGACGCTGGAAAGACCCTGACCGATCTCTTCACTGATGCCGTTCAACAGCCAGGGCTAGGGTCACTGGATCTACTAGAAGAAGCCATCTCAAGCTTTGTTGGCCTCCTCGAACGATGGATACGACATCAACTTAGGCTGCTCCATGCTCTAAATGAGCTGGACAACCTAGAATAAATGGCAACTAGTCACTGACTAGAAGTTACTTCTTCAATAAAACAACGGCTCTTGTAGGAGCCAACAAACAATCAAAAAGAGCAACAACCATCATGTGCTTTAAAATAGATGTTTTATTGAATCATTTATTGAATTATTTAAAAAAAACTTAAATTCCAACCTCAAACCACCCAACTAATTAATACCAATAATGAGACTTTTGCCAAGAGACCATAAATAAGAGAGGGAGAATCTTGAAATGTATTTTAGTAACCATGCAGTCAATGAAAATGGTGCGAAAATGTATCGCATTCATCGCCGGCAAAATATTTTCGCGCCATTGGCAGTTCATGTGGCCCGACCAACAGATCACATTTATAGATTTGACACTATCATACGGTTAAAACTAAATTAAGCAGCTTTCGAGCAAATCTTTCTCTTTCTTTGCCCTTGCTTCGAACAACCTGGCCCTGGTGTAGCCGCTTATCCGTGTTTCGAACAACCGGGCTCTAATGAAAATAAATACGTTTTTCTTTGTTTACGATCGAATTTCGAATGTAGATCCGGCGTCATCAGATCACGTGATGCGATTCGACTTATCACTCGCAACTATATAATAAGATCGATATGCTGAAAGGTGTAGTTGGTATAGGCATGCTTTCCCAGCTCAGTGCAGTAAAATCACCGTCTAGAGAATTACGAATTATATTCGTTTGTTGTTTCAACTAAATGAGAGCACAAATATTAATTTAGTAATTTAATCTGCAATGGACGATACCTGGATGTTTGCTTCTAGTTCAGAGGAAGATTCACCTCAAACCGAGAGAGATAATTATAGTGACGGTGACTGCTGGATGTTTGAATCTTCTGGTAATGATGAACCACTTGAGGACGAGACAGCTACAGCAGTCATATATTACTTTGCTTTGAAATTTGTCAAGCTAAATTTTTTTAACACGTATCATAAATTACTAGTTTATTTTAATTCACCAGGAGTTGCCAATCCATGTGGAAGACCACCTATAACTAGGAGATTTCCCCAGATTGTCAACATAGTACGAGAATTCAGGGCTCAGCAGCAGCACATGACCGCCGACGAGAAGATACTATGTTCTGCCACGGCGTCAGTGTCGATCAGATACGTAAGCATGTCTTACAGAGAATCCCAGACCTTCCAGCTATATCTACGTCAACCATTCGTCGTCTTCTTTTACCGCCACAGAGGAATAGAAACGCTTCCAAAAGATACAAGGGACTTGTATCGGCAAAACGACCTCCTAAGAGAAATGACTTGGTGATAAGACATCACAAGGACTTTCATTTCACCTGTGCTCAAGTAAACTTAGTGAGTGAGTTGTCAGAAATGTTTGTGAACGAAACTGTAGCAATATCTGCAGACGATAAAAACAAAGTAAATGTTGGTACTTTTGCTGTCAGTAGGTACTATAGCATAGGTAATTTGTTTATGACTGATGACCAACCAAATTATGCAGACCATGATTTTCCATATAGCGGAGCCAAGCTTCTCCCCGCTGTTACATACTACTGAAGTCAAAAAATCGTAGGTCTCGGAGTTTGTCTCCGAAACGCGCATGCATATCCAATAGTCACACAAGTCGTTCTTCCTCACTACCACCTTTACTTTCAGGCATTTCTTATCACTCTAGCAATAACGATAACACGTACCTGGACGAGCTTGGAAGGCAGAGAATTAAGTGGCCTCGAACAATCTTTCTTTATTTCACACTCGTTACTTTACATTTGGGTAGTTTACAGACATACACTTAATAATTATGATAATAGATATGGGGGGGGGGGGGGGGGGAAGGGGAATGAAGAGAATATATAATAGGAAAGGGTGCAGGGAAGTTGAAGGAACTAAAAGTTTTCTAAGTCAACTCCCCATTAAGTGAAATAAATATGTGTAGTGTGATCTGCCTTTGCCTATAAATCCAAGTAATCATAGTCATATAGTAAATAAAATAAAATAAATTAATTGAAAAGAAGTTAAGGACTGTTAATGTATGGTAAAAAAAAAATACAATAACAACTAAGAAATGTACATTAAGCTGTATCATCTCATTAATCATAATTTCATCACAAGTAAAGTGAAGTGAAAGGAGGTAAAATTTACACGTAGGCCATTAAACAGTTATTTTCTATGCGACTTTTAAATTTTGAGCGTTTGAGATCTCTTGTGCTAGTTGGTAAATTATTCCAGAGTTTAATACCAGTTGATTTAATAGAAATTTTTCCATAATTTGTTGAGGCTGGTAAGACAAAGAGGTTCTTTGAAGCATGTCTAGTATTATAGTTATGTATGTTGGAGGCTGGTTTTGCATAATTTTGAAAGGCTTGAGGTAACTGATTATTAATATAATCATGCATAAATAGAGCAATATGTAGGTAATTAATTTCTGATATTTGTAGAATGCCAAGGTACAGTGTATCTGTTTGCCTCCATGTTCCATAACAGTACAAGCGCTATTCACGTTGATCACCTTGAAGAAATGCTAAGGCAAAATTCACAATTAAGCAAAGGCGCAGTAACAATTATTTGTGATGGTGGCCCCGACTGGAGTACAAAATGTACTCCCAATTTAATACATTTTGGCAGGCTGTGGAAGAATTTAAATCTAGATGTTTTGATATTATCACCTTGGGAACACGGGAACTTGTCTGAGGAAGAGCAAAGAAAACAAAAAGGAGACTGTTTAGATAATGCTATCGAAACATGCAAGAAATATTGGCACGGCCAACACTACGACTCTTTTCCCATTAGAGTTATTAGTGTTCCATGTCACGCAATTTCTCTGAATGAAGCTAAACACGAGCTCGTAAAATCTTTTTCCTCTAGTAGTGCACGGGCATTAAAGAGTAATCCTCAGTTCATTGAAATTCAGAAAGAATGAGTTTCTAATTAAACATTGCACCAGAAAAACCTACATGCTAGAATTCACAAAATGCAGTAGCGCTTCATGTGTGCACTGTAATAGTTCACCAATTAGAGCGGTGAAGTTATTTCCGTTGTCACTTTTGCATAGGGTATGCACATTTTCTGTATCATAGTCTGTAAATTAGTACTCCCAGAAGCACAGGCGCGCGGCCCAAGCTCTAGATTATTACAAGGAATGTATGCGATATTTCGCTGTGAAACAATGAAACATGAGGGCGCAAAATAGCACCATTGGCATAAATGCAGTGATCGAATGCATGCGAGTAAATTTTGTGTAGAAATGTGATAAAGACCTGACATTAGAAACGTTGGCACACCTATCCTCCATTGCAGGTGCGGTGTTACATTGTACTAAAAACGATTCGAGGATAATATTCTCGAAACACGAAAACAAGAATACAATCGAAATAAGTTATAAATGTCCCTTGGTTAAATCACCGTAAGTTAGGAACACGCGAATCTGTTGCAGTATGTTTATTTTGATGACAGACATACCATTTATTCGGCTTTGCTTTATACTAACGTGACATGTACGTACGTGCACGCAGAGTAAATCCCAAGTAATGTACTGAATGCAAGGACCAATTCGGACGAAGTGTAGGAACTTGTGTACCCTGAGGAAGGTTGGCCGTGCCAACCGAAATATCGGTAGTAATTATATATATACCCAGTACCGTACAATCAGCCTTTCATCTTGTCTTTAAATCCCAAGCCCGGTTTTAGTATTATTTTTTTCTTTTTTCTTCTTACACCAAGGTGCCAACGGAGGAGGCTATGGGTGGCGAATAGTACTTGGAAAAGACATAAGTCTCGAAACGTCAAATTTTCAAAAGGTTCTCCAACAGAGACTTTGCGTGCATTAATTAAGTCACGACAACATCAAAGGGTTATTTAGCGTGATATACGCTGAAGCTACTGCACTGGCATATATGCATGCATGCTGTGATCAGTTCAAATCAAGAAAATAACACGACACACAACTAGACAACAAGGGATGATGCAGTTAAATAAACATGATATCGAGCATTACATAACTATTTTTCTTGCATAAGATTGGGTAATTCTCTGTTCAGAATCTATTATTTCGGGATATTTTGTAGTATTAAAATATACTTTGTAGTAGTCTCTAGTTCTCTGATAAACCATGAACCATGGTTTAATTGGTGACATGTCCTGTTCATGATTGGAATGTTGATAAGTATACGGCCTATAATTATATGCCAGCTTTATAACACGCTAACTAAAGGTCTCAGTCCATTTTCCGGTTAATTAAACAAAATTTGATGCATAATTTCTTGTTTTGGTGTTTCGAGAATATTATCCTCGAATTCAGTGTCGTTTCATTGTTTCGTGTGTTGGTAACATGGCCTACTATTGCCGGTTCCGTGCCAGTTGTTATCTGAGTGATCGAAGGCTTTAGTTAATAAAAAAAAAACAGTACTCGGGTTGACCTCCCTCCTTGGGCAACAATTTCCCTTGGTCAATGGTTTGTTTGCCTGTATTGCACGACACCGATATACAACCGAGCAACATTTACTGAACACTAGACGAGCAAAACACTATTTCTAGCAAGGTGCAATGGAAAATATCCAGGTAAGAATCGTTACTTAAAGTTTTTGTTTTCTCATTACTAATTTTTTTTATTGCATCATGACAGGAACTCAAGTCATTAAAGCAAAGAGATCAAGTACAAGCATTCGATTCTGTTCTTGGGCAGTGGCTTAACGCTGGTGTCCGACAATTTGACCCTCAATTGCAAACAGTCAATATAAAATGGGCTGGGTACTCAAAAGCTTTCAATTCTACGCTTCCCATATCCATAGGAAGGTTACCTTTGATGGAACGACCATTGGATAGAAAGCACCCTATTTTACAGAGGCACTTCCCAAATAGAAAGCATCCAAAGCATCTACAGAAAGGCGACTGTATTTGCTACAGCGACGCAAATGAGGCAGCTGTGAAGGGGACCGTCAAAGAAAATGACTGCTTCCGAGGAAAGGTACATGTACAAATATTTAACACTTCTCAGTAATTTACTTTTCTTCCTTTTTGCCATTAATTTACAGAACAAAGTAAATTGTAATTATCTTTGTAATGCTACTTTTCTAAATATTTATATTTATCTGTGTCGTACATAGCTCAGCGTCATTTATGACCACTCACAGGAAAACGTACCTTCACGAAAATCCATTTAAACAGGCGCCAAAAAACGTTAACGAACGGGGTGGAGAGTGCACGCTTTCAAAATCGTTGTTGTTTACATTTTACATTAATTTATAGGTCACACTTGAAATAACTTGGTTGTTGAGTATGAGTATGTGAGAGAAGAGTATGAATGAGAAGAGACAGATTGTGTTGATGACCCGCCAGCAATGGTACTGGAAAATGGCCCAGAAAAAGAAGATGACGACAAGCCCATAACAACAGACATCGAAGAGACCAGTCCACCATCACCAGTCGACTCTTATAACAGTAAGGACACGATTGTAGCAAAGCGTAGACTATCGTATTTAGAAGCAGACGAAGAAGACGATGCGGTAAGATAAATTTGCATAAGTTTCAGTGAACATGAATATTGTAAAAATATTTTTAGGGTGCGTTTTTTAGGGTCAGTATTCCGAAAATGAATACAGCAAAATCGTGTACATATCACTGTTCTGGAATTAGAAAGTAAGCGCTACTTTTGGGAGTATTTATTTTTGTTTAACTTTTATTTTTCGTTGTATTCTTTTTTCGGAAGAACGCATCCTTAACTTCAACAATGATTGCGGGGTTTTTTTCTTATGTTTTTAAGTATGTTGATATAGACGAAGTCTTGGAAAAGATGGAGCTGACCGAACAGGTGGAGACATTAAAGGCAACCCAGGAGAAGATATTGGCCAACCAAACCATGATGCTTGCTGTATTGAAAGAAATAAATCACCTTCTTCACGCAAGGGCAATGAAGAAGGGTATCAAACCGGAGTCCGAAAGTATGCAAAGTATGCCAGTAGTTCCAATGCCTACACCCATTGCTGGGAGAAGTACATCTACCAGTGAGGTTATGCCACACCGTCAGAGATATCCACCGTTTACCAGTGATGTAGATCCACTCACACCACTGTCTACACCCATTCTGCCCATTGCTGCGAGTGCGCCTACCAGTGAGGTTATGTCACCTAACATAGAACTCCAGGAATGTTTTCCCACAGGTAGCAATGCTAGTATGCCAAATAGAGGTCAAATTTCAAAGGAATTTCTAACTTTTGCTGCTGCTACCAGTGATGTTAGGTCACCTAACGTAGAACTCCACGAATGTTTTCCCACAGGTAGCAATGCTAGTATGCCAAAGAGAGGTCAAATTTCAGAGGAATTTCTAACTTATGCTGTTGCTAATTCAAACAATTGTACCACCTTTGTTTGTAAATTGCTGGACGGCTCCTCCAATAAAAAAGAACTAAGTATGTCTAGCTTAGCGGGTGGTTCTAGAAAGTACAAAGGAATTGTAAAAAGCAAATCAGCTCTTTCTCCTGCCCGGATGAAAAATATTTTTAAAGTCGCTAAGAAGCGCTATCCAGCTGAATTTCCACTTGTTGTTATGACACCTACTTTTCGTGAAGCAATTAACATGAAGTGCCGACTTTGTTATGAAGAAATGACTTTGTTATGTTATGTTGAGTGCTTATATATCAGTTCTATTTCACAGGTAAACTGTACAGGAATAAGACATGGTAACGGTTTGTCCATGCAGAGTGATTTCAATAAATGTGGGCATTGTTTCAATACTAACAGTGATAATAGTCAGTGTTTATAATTGCTGCAGGAACAAAAGAAAACAGTAGTTACGGTCTAATAGTGTACATTATTTTCTTGTTAATAATACCCTGTTAAGTTTGTTTAAATCACTCTACTGTATTTTGAAATGATAGTCAAACAGTTACTCTTCCCTGAGTGGATTCCACGTCACCTCAATTGTCGTGCACACTACTGGTCACGTGTAATCGAAACTGATGATTGGATGCTTAACCCTATACATTTTCGGGAGTTGGATTCCATATGGGGACCCACACATTGTTGACCGCTTTGCTAGCATGCATTCAAAGCAGTTACTGCGTTTCTGTTCACGGTGGCTCTGCCCAGGATGTGAATGTGTGGACGCATGGTCAGGAGAGAATAACTGGCTTGTTCTTCCGATTTTTCTCATTCCTAGAGTTGAGACATCTGATTTATGGGCTTTTCCTAGCGCGTAGCGATCAGGTTTAATCGGTTGTGGTGGTGGCTGCAGTACTGAAAATAGCAATTTGGAAGGTCATCTGACAGATCAAAGACTGATACATTCTTTCAGCACAGATACTTATTTCCGATTCCGAGTCTTTCGGTACCGATACTTATTTCCGATTCCAAGTCTTTCGGTACCGATACTGTATTTCGAAATTACGCGTCAATTGAAGCACGTGCTGAAACAATACAACATTAATAAGTCTTATCTTTGCAAATGCTCGCCTTTCCGGCTTTCGATATATTTTCCTTCCCATCTTATCTTTGATATCTTGACTAAGCACCTCTTTGACAACTTGAGTGGTTTTCTATTTGTGTACATATAAACTTACATACCGAGCTCCGCAAGCGGCGTGGAAATATGCCAGTTTCTTGCTACTTCAATGGTCCGGCATGTAGCACATTAACTCAGAGGTTGTTTTAGTTTTGATATTGACACCTTTTTTTCTTTGCTTCCCCAACTTCTCTAAATTTCTTCATCGTGTAGCATCATTAAAGATAGGACACATGATATGTACACCAACATTAGCTAGCTGACTAGGAAGCCCACACATGACCACAGGGAGCCCTTCGCTAATTATCTCTAGAGATAAGTACCACGCCGCGGCATGCATGGCATGGCCGACACAAACAAGCCCTCAGTTAGTTGGAAAGTATGGCAGGTGAAAGAAGTACGCTAGAGGAGATCCGCAACAATCGTCTTTCTCTTGTCGCCGAACTCCGGTCCCTCAACAGCGAGTTCTTTGACGCTGGAAAGACCCTGACCGATCTCTTCACTGATGCCGTTCAACAGCCAGGGCTAGGGTCACTGGATCTACTAGAAGAAGCCATCTCAAGCTTTGTTGGCCTCCTCGAACGATGGATACGACATCAACTTAGGCTGCTCCATGCTCTAAATGAGCTGGTCAACCTAGAAGAAATGGCAACTAGTCACTGACTAGAAGTTATTTCTTCAATAAAACAACGGCTCTTGTGAGAGACAACAAACAATCAAAAAGAGCAACAACCACCATGTGCTTTAAAATAGATGTAGCTGGTTTTATTGAATAATTTATTGAATAATTTAAAAAAATCTTAAATTCCAACCTCAAACCACCAAACTAATTAATACCAATACTGAGACTTTTGCCAAGAGACCATAAGTAAGAGAGAGAGAATCTTGAAACATATTTTAGTAACCAGTCAATGAAAATGGTGCGAAAGTGTACGGCATTCATCGCCGGCAAAATATTTTCGCGCCATTGGCAGTTCATGTGGCCCGACCAACACCAACCCAACAACAGATTACATTTATAGATTTCACACTATCATACGGTTAAAACTGAGTTAACCAGCTTTCGAGCAAATCTTTCTCTTTCTTTGCCCTTGTTTCGAAAAATCTGGCCCTGGTGTAGCGCTTATCCTTGTTTCGAACAACGGGGCTCTAATGAAAATAAATACGTTTTTCTTTGTTTACGATCGAATTGCGAATGTAGATCCGGCGTCATCAGATCACGTGATGCGATTCGACTTATCACTCGCAACTATATAATAAGATCGATATGCTGAAAGGTGTGGTTGGTATAGGCATCCTTTCCCAGCTGAGTGCAGTAAAATCACCGTCTAGAGAATTACGAATTATATTCGTTTGTTGTTTCAACTAAATGAGAGCGCAAATATTAATTTAGTAATTTAATCTGCAATGGACGATACCTGGATGTTTGCTTCTAGTTCAGGGGAAGATTCACCTCAAACCGAGAGAGATAATTATAGTGACGGTGACGGCTGGATGTTTGAATCTTCTGGTGATGATGAAGGTTAGTAGTTATATATTACTTTGCTTTGAAATTTGTCTAGCTAAATTATTTTAACACGTATCATAAATTACTAGTTTATTTTAATTCACCAGGAGTTGCCAATCCATGTGGAAGACCACCTATAACTAGGAGATTTCTCCAGATTGTCAACATAGTACGAGAATTCATTGCACAGCACTCAGCAGCAGCACATGACCGCCGACGAGAAGATACTATGTTCTGCCACGGCGTCGGTGTCGATCAGATACGTAAGCATGTCTTACAGAGAATCCCAGACCTTCCAGCTATATCTACGTCAACCATTCGTCGTCTTCTTTTACCGCCACAGAGGAATAGAAACGCTTCCAAAAGATACAAGGGACTTGTATCGGCAAAACGACCTCCTAAGAGAAATGACTTGGTGATAAGACATCACAAGGACTTTCATTTCACCTGTGCTCAAGTAAACTTAGTGAGTGAGTTGTCAGAAATGTTTGTGAACGAAACTGTAGCAATATCTGCAGACGATAAAAACAAAGGAAATGTTGGTACTTTGGCTGACAGTAGGTACTATAGCATAGGTAATTTGTTTATGACTGATGACCAACCAAATTATGCAGACCATGATTTTCCATATAGCGGAGCCAAGCTTGTCCCCGCAGGTTACCTATTACTGAAGTCAAAAAATCGTAGGTCTCGGAGTTTGTCTCCGAAACGCGCATGCAGATCCAATAGTCACACAAGGCGTTCTTCCTCACTACCACCTTTACTTTCAGGCATTTCGAATCACTCTAGCAATAACGATAACACGTACCTGGACGAGCTTGGAAGGCAGAGAATTAAGTGGCCTCGAACAGGTCCTCTTTCAGTGTATCTGTTTGCCTCCATGTTCCATAACAGTACAAGCGCTATTCACGTTGATCACCTTGAAGAAATGCTAAGGCAAAACTCATAATTAAGCAAAGGCGCAGTAACAATTATTTGTGATGGTGGCCCCGACTGGAGTACAAAATGTACTCCCAATTGAATAAATTTTGGCAGGCTATGGAATAATTTAAATCTAGGTGTTTTGATATTATCACCTTGGGAACACGGGAACTTGTCTGAGGAAGAGCAAAGAAAACAAAAAGGAGACTGTTTAGATAATGCTATCGAAACATGCAAGAAATATTGGCACGGCCAACAGTACGACTCTTTTCCCATTAGAGTTATTAGTGTTCCATGTCACACAATTTCTCTGAATGAAGCTAAACACGAGCTCGTAAAATCTTTTTCCTCTAGTAGTGCACGGGCATTAAAGAGTAATCCTCAGTTGATTGAAATTCAGAAAGAATGAGTTTCTAATTAAACATTGCACCAGAAAAACCTACATGCTAGAATTCACAAAATGCAGTAGCGCTTCATGTGTGCACTGTAATAGTTCACCAATTAGAGCGGTGAAGTTATTTCCGTTGTCACTTTTGCATAGGGTATGCACATTTTCTGTATCATAGTCTGTAAATTAGTACTTCCAGAAGCATAGGCGCGCGGCCCAAGCTCTAGATTATTACAAGGAATGTATGCGATATTTCGCTGTGAAACAATGAAACATGAGGGCGCAAAATAGCACCATTGGCATAAATGCAGTGATCGAATGCATGCGAGTAAATTTTGTGTAGAAATGTGATAAAGACCTGACATTAGAAACGTTGGCACACCTATCCTCCATTGCAGGTACGGTGTTACATTGTACTAAAAACGATTCGAGAATAATATTCTCGAAACACGAAAACAAGAATACAATCGAAAGAAGTTATAAATGTCCCTTGGTTAAATCACCGTAAGTTTATAACACGCGAATCTGTTGCAGTATGTTTATTTTGATGACAGACATACCATTTATTCGGCTTTGCTTTATACTAACGTGACATGTACGTGACGGTAGTAATTATATATATACCCAGTACCGTACAATCAGCCTTTCATCTTGTCTTTAAATCCCAAGCCCGGTTTTAGTATTGTTTTTTTCTTTGTTCTTCTTACACCAAGGTGCCTGCGGAGGAGGCTATGGATGGCGAATAGTACTTGGAAAAGACATGAGTCTCGAAATGTCAAATTTTCAAAAGGTTCTCCAATAGAGACTTTGCGTGCATTAATTAAGTCACGACAACATCAAAGGGTTATTTAGCGTAATATACGCTGAAGCTACTGCACTGGCATATATGCATGCATGCTGTGATCAGTTCAAATCAAGAAAATAACACGACACACAACTAGACAACAAGGGATGATGCAGTTAAATAAATATGATATCGAGCATTACATAACTATTTTTCTTGCATAAGATTGGGTTATTCTCTGTTCAGAATCTGTTATTTCGGGATATTTTGTAGTATTAAAATATACTTTGTAGTAGTCTCTAGTTCTCTGATAAACCATGAACCATGGTTTAATCGGTGACATGTCCTGTTCATGATTGGAATGTTGATAAGTATACGGCCTATAATTATATGCCAGCTTTATAACACGCTAACTAAAGGTCTCAGTCCATTTTCCGGTTAATTAAACAAAATTTGATGCATAATTTCTTGTTTTGGTGTTTCGAGAATATTATCCTCGAATTCAGTGTCGTTTCATTGTTTCGTGTGTTGGTAACATGGCCTACTATTGCCGGTTCCGTGCCAGTTGTTATCTGAGTGATCGAAGGCTTTAGTTAATAAAAAAAACAGTATTCGGGTTGACCTCCCTCCTTGGGCAACAATTTCCCTTGGTCAATAGTTTGTTTGCCAGTATTGCACGACACCGATATACAACCGAGCAACATTTACTGAACACTAGACGAGCAAAACACTATTTCTAGCAAGGTGCAATGGAAAATATCCAGGTAAGAATCGTTACTTAAAGTTTTTGTTTTCTCATTACTAATTATTTTTATTGCATCATGACAGGAACTCAAGTCATTAAAGCAAAGAGATCAAGTACAAGCATTCCATTCGTTCTTGGGCAGTGGCTTAACGCTAGTGTCCGACAATTTGACCCTCAATTGCAAACAGTCAATATAAAATGGGCTGGGTACTCAAAAGCTTTCAATTCTACGCTTCCCATATCCATAGTAAGGTTACCTTTGATGGAACGACCATTGGATAGAAAAGCACCCTATTTTACAGAGGCACTTCCCAAATAGAAAGCATCCAAAAATGGGCTGGGTACTCAAAAGCTTTCAATTCTACGCTTCCCATATCCATAGTAAGGTTACCTTTGATGGAACGACCATTGGATAGAAAGCACCCTATTTTACAGAGGCACTTCCCAAATAGAAAGCATCCAAAGCATCTACAGAAAGGCGACTGTATTTGCTACAGCGACGCAAATGAGGCAGCTGTGAAGGGGACCGTCAAAGAAAATGACTGCTTCAGTAATTTACTTTTCTTCCTTTTTGCCATTAATTTACAGAACAAAGTTAATCCCAAAGGCTGAGTATAATTATATTGTCGTGCCTTCTTACCGTCACTAAAGCAAAGCTGGAAGGTTTACTTATATACGGGAATACGAAAGGACAGATCCAAAGTGACTTCACAAACCATTGCAACGAGTCCATCCCTCAGCCCGTGACTTTTATTAGATCTAGGAAAGGCCGGCCCCCTGTTGCTTCTGCTACTAAAAAGACATACACGCTCTTTTATCCCTAGGGCAATCTCTTTATTGTAAGATATCAGTTACAATTCTTTTTAAATCCTCACTAGTTTACGATGGCCGAGCGGAGGGCTATCATAATTCAGACACTTTTTTACTCCAGACTTCAGAGTTTAAAAAAAAAAAAGACCTATAGAAGCTCAGTGATTTAATACTGTTTATGGTATTTAATTGGAGATCAAATGAATGCTTGCTTATCAATTCTATCCTTTAGTACAATGTATGCGCTATAGCACTCCACCGAAACAAATATCGCGTTAATAACACTGATTTGCCTCAGCAAGGATAACAACAAGCATAAACTTAAGCTGAAAATAAAATAGCAAACCTCAATCACTGAGCTTCTAGGTCTTTATGTAGCTCTGACTAAAGTGGTTATGCTTTCCTGAATATTGTATATATTAATTCTCAAGCATAGCAATACGAATCAATGCACTTACCTTCTCATTGTAATGACCGTAATGTACCGTTTAATCGCGAAAACTGAGTACCGTTAATCGTAATAAACCAAACGCAGTCTACGGGCATCTGAAAAGGGCATCTGATGTACATTCTTACAATACCCCCAAAGTAAGAACTAACTATGGTATGCATACATTTAAATTCTCTCTCTCTAAAATATCGGAAGATATTTCTGTTGATATAAAAAACTTAGGCTATCTACAGTTTAAAAGGCGCTACAAAATATTTCTTCTCAAGTCACAGGTCTAACTTTATGTTTTTTAGCAACTAATTATTGAATTTCTGTTGTCATTACTGTTTTTCACTCTGCTCCGACTATCATGCTATAATCCCTGCAAAAAAATAATTTTCGTAGCCTTGACACCCGATATAACTATTTTTTTCAACTTTTCATGATCATGTGGCGGTGGTTAGCTCGAAAGCTCATTGCTCCTCTAACCACCGCACGCTTCATTATCTGAATCTATTTTTTCATATACTGCTATTGTAATTATCTTTGTAATGCTACTTTTCTAAATATTTCTATTTATCTTAGTTGAATTAAGAATTTAATCGTTCAATGATTACGTGCAGTGATGATTGTTAATTACCGTAATGAGAGACACATGTCTGGGGCTAGGCTAAACTAACTGCTCCGTGCACGAACGGTCTCAGATTGCTTTCTCTCTCGCTCAGCCAACGACCAGTCGTGCCACGCCGGTTTGTTAGTTTACTGGAGTTTACTCCTCTCTCTACCTTTATCTAGCAGTCTCATTCGCAATCGGGACCGTTCGCCCTCTCGACTTTTGTGTCACACTCTAGCGACGACTCCCACTCTCTCTATTATCGCGTATCACTGATGTCTCAACAAGCAACCCGTAGCGGAGCTAGACGCCGGACTACCAAATCCTCAGAGACAGAGCAAGATCTGTTCAGTCAGTTCATGTAATTGGATCTAGAGGAGCTTCCACCGCCTAGCGGAGCAGCAGAGGTTTCCTCCCAAGTCGCAGTTGATATTACCAAAGAACTTGAGTTGGTCAAGCTACAAAAGGAAAAACTTGCACTAGAGCTGGAGGTTATGCGGTTGAAACGCTCTGCGGTAACGCCCTCTTCAGATCAAGCTTCTTCTGCCACCGAAACAACCAAAAAGCGGTCAATAGACTGGCCGCAAGATTTTGTTCCTGGATCCTCCGGCAAAAGTGAGTATTCCAAGCTAGAACTCTCCGAGTTCGTCGCGGGTTTTCTGGCAATGATACGAAAATACGAGGATGTCCGTAGGAACCAGATGCACTCGCTTCTGGAGTTATTGATGGTCAAGGCCATCGATTACTCCTGGGCGAGCGTGCGCAGTTTTTATGGGCATATCGCAAGACTCGTGGAGTTGCACCGCCTCGACTGGGATGATGATAACGACATGCGCGAAATGTCTACTACTTTCTTCAAACACTCGGACTTACGCAGTCACCAATCTAAATCATCATCTTCATTCCAGCGGACTCAGCAATCATCGTCGCCTTCATTCAAATCAACTGACCCAGCCAAAGGTTGTCAGACCTGGAACTATACTGGCTCATGCTCTTGTGTTTCATCAGACGCCACTTACGCCCCGCAGCATGTTTGCCGTGTATGTAAATCCACTGAACACCCGATGCTTCAGTGCCCAAAACGGCGTATGCCAATTCCGGGGCAGTGACTATCTGCAATATGTGATACACGGCGAGTAATCAATCCCGGAATGACCACCGACTCGGACATGGACACGAACACGGACACGGGCAGCACGCCTTGTAATTCATTTTCTGTTTCTGCAGTGATAGCGCATTTGCTAGCATGCCAGTCCCCATTACCGAATGCCTTTGGGGCCCGAATCCGCGTGTCTACTCAATTGCACATCCCGGTTTGGGGGGCGTACCTCCAGGACTATTCAGATCGAATCGTGGCAGAATTCCTTGCTTACGGATGGTCCATTAACTACAGTTCTGCTGTTAACCCTAAATCATCTCAGGCAAATCACAAGTCGGCTCGAGAATATAGAGAGCACGTGGACCACTATTTAGAGACGGAAATGGGTTTTGGAGCAATTGCGGGGCCTTTCCTTACAAATCCTTTACACCAGCCGCTCATCTTTTCCCCGCTTCAGACAGTACCCAAACGTGGTTCGACAAAACGCCGGGTCGTGATGGACTTGAGCTTCCCGAAATCGGCCTCCGTAAACGACGGCATTTCAAAATCTAAATACTTAGACAGTGAATTTCAACTACGGCTACCGGGAATCGACCGGCTTTGTGAGTTTATTTTACGGAAGGGTCAGGGATGTCATATTTATAAAAAAGACCTGCAGCGAGCCTACCGTCAGTTCCCGGTAGACCCAAAGGATTACTGTTATTTGGGTTTTCAGTGGGACGGAGCTCTGTACTTTGACATTCGCTGCCCCTTCGGATTGAGGTCATCGGCGCTTATTTGCTAGCGAACTACACAAGCAGTCATCTATATGTTTACGCAGGCTGGATTTACTGCAGATGTGTACCTTGACGATTTTTATGGCGCCGAATCTCCATGTATCGCTCAGGTGGCTTTTACTCGTTTACAATCTCTATTCGACGAACTCGGTTTGCAATCTTCCCCTGAAAAAGATTGGTCTCCTTCCACTCGAATGTTATGTATGGGTATTCTGGTTGACACCGAACAAATGTCATTGCAAGTCCCACCCGATAGGGTTGGAGAGTTAAAACATGAATTATCTCACTGGCTCAATGTGTTATCTTTCAACAAGAGACAACTGCAATCATTACTAGGGAAACTCTCCTTTATTACTGCATGCGTTCGCCCTGAAAGAATTTTCATGTCTCGCATGCTTAATTGTCTTCGATCCCTTCCGGACAAGAGCACTCCTTTTTCGATTTCTAAGGAGTTACGTGCTGACATTGCGTGGTGGATCAAGTTTCTGCCACAGTTTAACGGGACGTCTATCATCAAATTACAGGCTTGTGACTTTAGGGACATCATGTTCACGACCGACGCGTCTCTACAACGAGGCGGTGCAACTTGCCGCGATCAATGCGTTTCGTTTGCTCTCCCCTCCTATATAGCTGAGAAAAGGTTACATATTAATGCGTTGGAACTCTACGTGCTTGTAATGGCAGTGAAGAAATGGGCTCCTCAGCTAAGAGGGCTCAGATTTCAGTTATCATGCGATAACGAAGCGGCAGTTACAGTTGTAAATTCTGGCCGCACTAAAGATGAATTCATGCAGCAATGTCTGCGACAACTTTGGTTCTCTGCAGCCAAATTTGATCTGGAACTACTCGTGATGCATATTCCGGGGATCCACAACGAATTGTCGGATTGTCTCAGTCGATGGGACTCCCACCCATCTTTCCCCCTGAAGTTTCGCGAATTAACGCGTGACAGGGCAGTCCCTTATGTTATGATTTCCGTGGACAACGCAGACTTAACATTCGAAGTTATTTAGGTTAAATTTACGAACCAATGGTTCTTCAATTTTATTTGTTCACAGATCTGACACCACGCTCAAGCCTCAATGTCCATGACCTTGACGAACTGGGACGGTCGCTTATCAGTACTGCTTATGCCGAGTCAAGCAAAAATAATCTTAACTCCCATATTAAGATATACTGCGCATGCTGCGAGGCCATTTCATCAGCCCCCTTTCCTGTCTCGGTCCAGTTAATAACCAGATACGTAGCGCACCTCGTCGCGTGCAGACGGGCATATGGTACTATTTTGAATCACATCAGCAGCATAAAACACATGCATAAGTTACTAGGCCACCAGTTAACTTGGGATCACGATTATCGTTTCACATTATTACTCAAAGGCACTAAGCTGCATTTGGGAACCGCTACAGAACGCAAGGCCCCTATTACACCGCTCTTGCTTCGCGATATTTTCCCTTTATTTGATCTATGTAATCCACTTCAAGCAGCAATGTGGGCACTCTTTTTAGTCGCTTTCTTTTCGTTTCTCCGCAAATCCAATTTGGTAGCTGACAAGACTTCCGTCACAAATCCTAAGCTATTGTTGCACTCAGATCTCCGTTTTGACTCAGATTTCGCATTCCTTACAGTGCGCGAAACCAAAACTATCCAGTTTCGGGAACGCCTTCTTACATTACCTCTGCCACGCGTGCCAGGAGACTGTTTGTGTCCCTTGGCAGCGCTTGTAAATCATTTGCACATTAATGATTTGCCACGGCATGCCCCACTATTTTCGGTTAAATCCGCCAATTCGTTCCAGCCTATTACGTATTCTCAGTTCAGTGCCTTTATTTCTAAACTTTTTAAAATCAAGGGACTTGACGCTTCACAGTATTCCGCGCATAGTTTTCGACGCGGCGGCGCCTCTTTTGCATTTGAAGCGCGGGTTCCGTCCGAGCTCATTAAGGTTCAAGGCGATTGGCAAAGTGACGCTTATTTGGTTTATTTAGACATGTCCGATGTTCAAAAACAAGCAGCAGCCAGCCACATGGCGGCATATCTTTCTCGCGTTAGGTGATCTTCGTCACTATACGTTACGATGCGTTTCCTCTGACCGACTTTTACATTTACCCTCTATACTTCAAACCACAATCTACCGCATGTTTGGGCTACAACTTTTGGCCTCTCAACCAGTTTATCGACTAGGTTGCTCAATAAACTATTTGTCCCAAACAACGGCAGTCTGTGGTTAATAGTGTAGAAGTAATTGTTCAATGATGACGTGCAGTGATGATTGTTAATTACCGTAATGAGAGACACATGTCTGGGGCTAGGCTAAACTAACTGCTCCGTGCACAAATGGTCTCAGATTGCTCTCTCTCTCGCTCAGCCAACGACCAGTCGTGCCACGCCGGTTTGTTAGTTTACCCTCCCGCCCAAACCCGCCTCTCAACCAGTTTATCGACTAGGTTGCTCAATAAACTATTTGTCCCAAACAACGGCAGTCTGTGGTTAATAGTGTAGAAGTAATTAATTTTATATATGTGTGTCGTATATAGCTCAGCGTCATTTATGACCACTCACAGGAAAACGTACCTTCACGAAAATCCATTTAAACAGGCGCCAAAAAACTTTAACGAACGGGAAGTGAACGCTTTCAAAACCGTTGTTGTTTACATTTTACATTAATTTATAGGTCACACTTGAAAATGACTTGGTTGTTGAGTATGAGTATGTGAGAGAAGAGTATGAATTAATTTATAGGTCACACTTGAAAATGACTTGGTTGTTGAGTATGAGTATGTGAGAGAAGAGTATGAAGGAGAAGAGTATGAAGGAGAAGAGACAGATTGTGTTCATGACCGGCCAACAATGGTACTGGAAAATGGCCCAGAAAAAGATGACGACAAGCATCGAAGAGACCAGTCCACCATCACCAGTCGACTCTTATAACAGTACGGACACGATTGTAGCAAAACGTAGACTATCGTATTTAGAAGCAGACGAAGAAGACGATGCGGTAAGATAAATTTGCACAAGTTACAGTGAACATGAATATTGTAAAAATATTTTTAGGGTGCGTTTTTTAGGGTCAGTATTCCGAAAAAGAATACAGCAAAATCGTGTACATATCACTGTTCTGGAATTAGAAAGTAAGCGCTACTTTTGGGAGTATTTATTTTTGTTTACCTTTTAGTTTTCGTTGTATTCTTTTTTCGGAAGAACGCATCCTTAACTTCAACAATTATTGCGGGTTTTTTCCTATGTTTTTAAGTATGATGATATAGAGGAAGTCTTGGAAAAGATGGAGCTGACCGAACAGGTGGAGACATTAAAGGCCACCCAGGAGAAGATATTGGCCAACCAAAACATGATGCTTGCTGTATTGAAAGAAAGAAATCACCTTCTTCACGCAAGGGCAATGAAGAAGGGCATCAAACCGGAGTCCGAAAGTATGCAAAGTATGCCAGTAATTCCAATGCCTACACCCATTGCTGGGAGAAGTACATCTACCAGTGAGGTTATGCCACACCGTCAGAGATATCCACCGTTTACCAGTGATGTAGATCCACTCACACCACTGTCTACATCCATTCTGCCCATTGCTGCGAGTGCGCCTACCAATGAGGTTATGTCACCTTACGTAGAACTCCACGAATGTTTTCCCACAGGTGGCAATGCTAGTATGCCAAATAGGTCAGATTTCAAAGGAATTTCTAACTTTTGCTGCTGCTACCAGTGATGTTAGGTCACCTAACGTAGAACTCCAGGAACGTTTTCCCACAGGTATCAATGCTAGCATGCCAAATAGAGGTCAAATTTCAAAGGAATTTCTAACTTATGCTGTTGCTAATTCAAACAATTGTACCACCTTTGTTTGTAAATTGCTGGACGGCTCCTCCAATAAAAAAGAACTAAGTATGTCTAGCTTAGCGGGTGGTTCTAGAAAGTACAAAGAAATGAATTGTAAAAAGCAAATCAGCTCTTTCTCCTGCCCGGATGAAAAATATTTTTGAAGTCGCTAAGAAGCGCTATCCAGCTGAATTTCCACTTGTTGTTATGACACCTACTTTTCGTGAAGCAATTAACATGAAGTGCCGACTTTGTTATGAAGAAATGACTTTGTTATGTTATGTTGAGTGCTTATATATCAGTTCTATTTCACAGTTAAACTGTATAGGAATAAGACATGGTAACGGTTTGTCCATGCAGAGTGATTTCAATAAATGTGGGCATTGTTTCGATACTAACAGTGATAATAGTCAGTGTTTATAATTGCTGCAGGAACAAAAGAAAACAGGAGTTACGGTCTAATAGTGTACATTATTTTCTTGTTAATAATACCCTGTTAAGTTTGTTTAAATCACTCTACTGTATTTTGAAATGATAGTCAAACAGTTACTCTTCCCTGAGTGGATTCCACGTCACCTCAATTGTCGTGCACACTACTGGTCACGTGTAATCGAAACTGATGATTGGATGCTTAACCCTATACATTTTCGGGAGTTGGATTCCATATGGGGACACACACATTGTTGACCGCTTTGCTAGCATGCATTCAAAGCAGTTACTGCGTTTCTGTTCACGGTGGCTCTGCCCAGGATGTGAATGTGTGGACTCTTTTACCGTCGCATGGTCAGGAGAGAATAACTGGCTTGTTCTTCCGATTTTTCTCATTCCTAGAGTTTTGAGACATATGATTTATGGACTCGAGTGTGGCACTTTAGTTGTCCCATTTCGGCCTTCGGCTCCATGGTGGCCGTTGTTTTTAGAGGATTCTGGTGGTCTCCAGGACTTTGTGATTGGCTGCTGTGACATACTTCTCCATGAAGAAACATTCCTCCCAGGATCAGCGAGTGTTCATCTTTTTGGACTTGGAACACCTAGTTGCGGATTCTGGCCTTTCGGATAAATTGTTGGCAACTAGTTCTTGGCCTATATTAGGGAGCGCGTCCAAATATCGGAATCGGTCCTGACCGATTCCGATCATTCGGTAATAGATCCGATTCCGATGACACTGAAGGTCCACCCGATTGAATCGGTGCCGATAGAATGAGAATCGGCCCTTGCACGCATATAACTAAACAAACAAACATTTCGATCTACAGTACAATGTTTTAAATCTCCTACATGTATCTATCATTAGTCCGTGTTTTAGTAAAGTTTTAATGAACTTTCATTAGGATTTTAATAATGCCCCGGCTATTTGCAATCGCTTCAAAGTTCGTTTGGCTGTTTATTAAGCGAATGCAGAAAACCGTGCTTTTCCTAGCGCGTAGCGATCAGGTTTAATCGGTTGTGGTGGTGGCTGCAGTACTGAAAATAGCAATTTGGAAGGTCATCTGACAGATCAAAGACTGATACATTCTTTCAGCACAGATACTTATTTCCGATTCCGAGTCTTTCGGTACCGATACTTATTTCCGATTCCAAGTCTTTCGGTACCGATACTGTATTTCGAAATTACGCGTCAATTGAAGCACGTGTTGAAACAATACAACATTAATAAGTCTTATCTTTGCAAATGCTCGCCTTTCCGGCTTTCGATATATGTTCCTTCCCATCTTATCTTTGATGTCTTGACTAAGCACCTCTTTGACAACTTTGAGTGGTTTTCTATTTGTGTACATATAAACTTACATACCGAGCTCCGCAAGCGGCGTGGAAATATGCCAGTTTCTTGCTACTTCAATGGTCCGGCACGTAGCACATTAACTCAGAGGTTGTTTTAGTTTTGATATTGACACTTTTTTTCTTTGCTTCCCCAACTTCTCTAAATTTCTTCATCGTGTAGCATCATTAAAGATAGGACACATGATATGTACACCAACATTAGCTAGCTGACTAGGAAGCCCACACATGACCACAGGGAGACCTTCGCTAATTATCTCTAGAGATAAGTACCACGCCGCGGCATGCATGGCATGGCCGACACAAACAAGCCCTCAGTTAGTTGGAAAGTATGGCAGGTGAAAGAAGTACGCTAGATGAGATCCGCAACAATAGTCTTTCTCTTGTCGACGAACTCCGGTCCCTCGACAGCGAGTTCTTTGACGCTGGAAAGACCCTGACCGATCTCTTCACTGATGCCGTTCAACAGCCAGGGCTAGGGTCACTGGATCTACTAGAAGAAGCCATCTCAAGCTTTGTTGGCCTCCTCGAACGATGGATACGACATCAACTTAGGCTGCTCCATGCTCTAAATGAGCTGGACAACCTAGAAGAAATGGCAACTAGTCACTGACTAGAATTTATTTCTTCAATAAAACAACGGCTCTTGTGGGAGACAACAAACAATCAAAAAGAGCAACAACCATCATGTGCTTTAAAATAGATGTAGCTGGGTTTATTGAATAATTAATTGAATTATTTTAAAAAAATCTTAAATTCCAACCTCAAACCACCCAACTAATTAATACCAAAATATTTTCGCGCCATTGGCAGTTCATGTGGCCCGACCATCACTAACCCAACAACAGATTACATTTATAGATTTGACACCATCATACGGTTAAAACTGAGTTAACCAGCTTTCGAGCAAATCTTTCTCTTTCTTTGCCCTTGCTTCGAACAACCTGGCCCTGGTGTAGCCGCTTATCCGTGTTTCGAACAACCGGGCTCTAATGAAAATAAATACGTTTTTCTTTGTTAACGATCGAATTGCGAATGTAGATCCGGCGTCATCAGATCACGTGATGCGATTCGACTTATCACTCGCAACTATATAATAAGATCGATATGCTGAAAGGTGTAGTTGGTATAGGCATCCTTTCCCAGCTCAGTGCAGTAAAATCACCGTCTAGAGAATTACGAATTATATTCGTTTGTTGTTTCAACTAAATGAGAGCACAAATATAAATTTAGTAATTTAATCTGCAATGGACGATACCTGGATGTTTGCTTCTAGTTCAGAGGAAGATTCACCTCAAACCGAGAGAGATAATTATAGTGACGGTGACTGCTGGATGTTTGAATCTTCTGGTGATGATGAACCACTTGAGGACGAGACAGCTACAGCAGCAGGTTAGTAGTCATATTACTTTGCTTTGAAATTTGTCTAGCTAAATTATTTTAACACGTATCATAAATTACTAGTTTATTTTAATTCACCAGGAGTTGCCAATCCATGTGGAAGACCACCTATAACTAGGAGATTTCCCCAGATTGTCAACATAGTACGACAATTCAGCACTCAGCAGCAGCACATGACCGCCGACGAGAAGATACTATGTTCTGCCACGGCGTCAGTGATCAGATACGTAAGCATGTCTTGCAGAGAATCCCAGACCTTCCAGCTATATCTACGTCAACCATTCGTCGACTTCTTTTACCGCCACAGAGGAATAGAAACGCTCCCAAAAGATACAAGGGACTTGTATCGGCAAAATGACTTGGTGATAAGACATCACAAGGACTTTCATTTCACCTGTGCTCAAGTAAACTTAGTGAGTGAGTTGTCAGAAATGTTTGTGAACGAAACTGTAGCAATATCTGCAGACGATAAAAACAAAGTAAATGTTGGTACTTTTGCTGTCAGTAGGTACTATAGCATAGGTAATTTGTTTATGACTGATGACCAACCAAATTATGCAGACCATGATTTTCCATATAGCGGAGCCAAGCTTCTCCACGCTGTTACATATTACTGAAGTCAAAAAATCGTAGGTCTCGGAGTTTGTCTCCGAAACGCGCATGCATATCCAATAGTCACACAAGTCGTTCTTCCTCACTACCACCTTTACTTTCAGGCATTTCGAATCACTCTAGCAATAACGATAACACGTACCTGGACGAGCTTGGAAGGTAGAGAATTAAGTGGCCTCGGTCAATCTTTCTTTATTTCACACTCGTTACTTTACATTTGGGTAGATTACAGACATACACTTAATAATTATGATAATAGATATGGGGGGGAAGGGGAAAGAAGAAAATATATAATAGGAAAGGGCGCAGGGAAGTTGAAGGAACTAAAAGTTTTCTAAGTCAACTCCCCATTAAGTGAAATAAATATGTGTAGTGTGATCTGCCTTTGCCTATAAATCCAAGTAATCATAGTTATATAGTAAATAAAATAAAATAAATTAATTGAAAAGAAGTT
The DNA here is from genome assembly GCA_030867875.1 of Actinernus sp. WN-2022. Classification (NCBI taxonomy): domain Eukaryota; kingdom Metazoa; phylum Cnidaria; class Anthozoa; order Actiniaria; family Actinernidae; genus Actinernus; species Actinernus sp. WN-2022. The sequence goes on along the minus strand of JAOWCC010000569.1, from coordinate 581,958 downwards.
AAGGACTGTTAATGTATGGTAAAAAAAATACAATAACAACTAAGAAATGTACATTAAGCTGTATCATCTCATTAATCATAATTTCATCACAAGTAAAGTGAAGTGAAAGGAGGTAAAATTTACACGTAGGCCATTAAACAGTTATTTTTTATGCGACTTTTAAATTTTGAGCGTTTGAGATCTCTTGTGCTAGTTGGTAAATTATTCCAGAGTTTAATACCAGTTGATTTAATAGAAAAAAAAACATAATTTGTTGAGGCTGGTAAGACAAAGAGGTTCTTTGAAGCATGTCTAGTATTATAGTTATGTATGTTGGAGGCTGGTTTTGCATAATTTTGAAAGGCTTGAGGTAACTGATTATTAATATAATCATGCATAAATAGAGCAATATGTAGGTAATTAATTTCTGATATTTGTAGAATGCCAAGGTACAGCTTCTCCACGCTGTTACATATTACTGAAGTCAAAAAATCGTAGGTCTCGGAGTTTGTCTCCGAAACGCGCATGCATATCCAATAGTCACACAAGTCGTTCTTCCTCACTACCACCTTTACTTTCAGGCATTTCGAATCACTCTAGCAATAACGATAACACGTACCTGGACGAGCTTGGAAGGTAGAGAATTAAGTGGCCTCGGTCAATCTTTCTTTATTTCACACTCGTTACTTTACATTTGGGTAGATTACAGACATACACTTAATAATTATGATAATAGATATGGGGGGGAAGGGGAAAGAAGAAAATATATAATAGGAAAGGGCGCAGGGAAGTTGAAGGAACTAAAAGTTTTCTAAGTCAACTCCCCATTAAGTGAAATAAATATGTGTAGTGTGATCTGCCTTTGCCTATAAATCCAAGTAATCATAGTTATATAGTAAATAAAATAAAATAAATTAATTGAAAAGAAGTTAAGGACTGTTAATGTATGGTAAAAAAAATACAATAACAACTAAGAAATGTACATTAAGCTGTATCATCTCATTAATCATAATTTCATCACAAGTAAAGTGAAGTGAAAGGAGGTAAAATTTACACGTAGGCCATTAAACAGTTATTTTTTATGCGACTTTTAAATTTTGAGCGTTTGAGATCTCTTGTGCTAGTTGGTAAATTATTCCAGAGTTTAATACCAGTTGATTTAATAGAAAAAAAAACATAATTTGTTGAGGCTGGTAAGACAAAGAGGTTCTTTGAAGCATGTCTAGTATTATAGTTATGTATGTTGGAGGCTGGTTTTGCATAATTTTGAAAGGCTTGAGGTAACTGATTATTAATATAATCATGCATAAATAGAGCAATATGTAGGTAATTAATTTCTGATATTTGTAGAATGCCAAGGTACAGTGTATCTGTTTGCCTCCATGTTCCATAACAGTACAAGCGCTATTCACGTTGATCACCTTGAAGAAATGCTAAGGCAAAATTCACAATTAAGCAAAGGCGCAGTAACAATTATTTGTGATGGTGGCCCCGACTGGACTACAAAATGTACTCCCAATTTAATAAATTTTGGTAGGCTGTGGAAGAATTTAAATCTAGATGTTTTGATATTATCACCTTGGCAACACGGGAACTTGTCTGAGGAAGAGCAAAGAAAACAAAAAGGAGACTGTTTAGATAATGCTATCGAAACATGCAAGAAATATTGGCACGACCAACACTACGACTCTTTTCCCATTAGAGTTATTGGTGTTCCATGTCACGCAATTTCTCTGAATGAAGCTAAACACGAGCTCGTAAAATCTTTTTCCTCTAGTAGTGCACGGGCATTAAAGAGTAATCCTCAGTTCATTGAAATTCAGAAAGAATGAGTTTCTAATTAAACATTGCACCAGAAAAACCTACATGCTAGAATTCACAAAATGCAGTAGCGCTTCATGTGTGCACTGTAATAGTTCACCAATTAGAGCGGTGAAGTTATTTCCGTTGTCACTTTTGCATAGGCTATGCACATTTTCTGTATTATAGTCTGTAAATTAGTACTCCCAGAAGCACAGGCGCGCGGCCCAAGCTCTAGATTATTACAAGGAATGTATGCGATATTTCGCTGTGAAACAATGAAACATGAGGGCATAAATGCAGTGATCGAATGCATGCGAGTAAATTTTGTGTAGAAATGTGATAAAGACCTGACATTAGAAACGTTGGCACACCTATCCTCCATTGCAGGTACGGTGTTACATTGTACTAAAAACGATTCGAGGATAATATTCTCGAAACACGAAAACAAGAATACATTCGAAAGAAGTTATAAATGTCCCTTGGTTAAATAACCGTAAGTTTGTAACACGCGAATCTGTCGCGGTATGTTTATTTTGATGACAGACATACCATTTACTCGGCTTTGCTTTATACTAACGTGACATGTACGTACGTGCACGCAGAGTAAATCCCAAGTAATGTACTGAATGCAAGGACCAATTCAGACGAAGTGCAGGAACTTGTGTACCCTGAGGAAGGTTGGCCGTGCCAACCGAAATATCGGTAGTAATTATATATATACCCAGTACCGTACAATCAGCCTTTCATCTTGTCTTTAAATCCCAAGCCCGGTTTTAGTATTTTTTTTTTCTTTTTTCTTCTTACACCAAGGTGCCAGCGGAGGAGGCTATGGGTGGCGAATAGTACTTGGAAAAGACTTGAGTCTCGAAATGTCAAATTTTCAAAAGGTTCTCCAATAGAGACTTTGCGTGCATTAATTAAGTCACGACAACATCAAAGGGTTATTTAGCGTGATATACGCTGAAGCTACTGCACTGGCATATATGCATGCATGCTGTGATCAGTTCAAATCAAGAAAATAACACGACACACAACTAGACAACAAGGGATGATGCAGTTAAATAAATATGATATCGAGCATTACATAACTATTTTTCTTGCATAAGATTGGGTTATTCTCTGTTCAGAATCTGTTATTTCGGGATATTTTGTAGTATTAAAATATACTTTGTAGTAGTTTCTAGGTCTCTGATAAACCATGAACCATGGTTTAATCGGTGACATGTCCTGTTCATGATTGGAATGTTGATAAGTATACGGCCTATAATTATATGCCAGCTTTATAACACGCTAACTAAAGGTCTCAGTCCATTTTCCGGTTAATTAAACAAAATTTGATGCATAATTTCTTGTTTTGGTGTTTCGAGAATATTATCCTCGAATTCAGTGTCGTTTCATTGTTTCGTGTGTTGGTAACATGGCCTACTATTGCCGGTTCCGTGCCAGTTGTTATCTGAGTGATCGAAGGCTTTAGTTAATAAAAAAAAAACAGTACTCGGGTTGACCTCCCTCCTTGGGCAACAATTTCCCTTGGTCAATGGTTTGTTTGCCTGTATTGCACGACACCGATATACAACCGAGCAACATTTACTGAACACTAGACGAGCAAAACACTATTTCTAGCAAGGTGCAATGGAAAATATCCAGGTAAGAATCGTTACTTAAAGTTTTTGTTTTCTCATTACTAATTATTTTTATTGCATCATGACAGGAACTCAAGTCATTAAAGCAAAGAGATCAAGTACAAGCATTCCATTCGTTCTTGGGCAGTGGCTTAACGCTAGTGTCCGACAATTTGACCCTCAATTGCAAACAGTCAATATAAAATGGGCTGGGTACTCAAAAGCTTTCAATTCTACGCTTCCCATATCCATAGTAAGGTTACCTTTGATGGAACGACCATTGGATAGAAAAGCACCCTATTTTACAGAGGCACTTCCCAAATAGAAAGCATCCAAAAATGGGCTGGGTACTCAAAAGCTTTCAATTCTACGCTTCCCATATCCATAGTAAGGTTACCTTTGATGGAACGACCATTGGATAGAAAGCACCCTATTTTACAGAGGCACTTCCCAAATAGAAAGCATCCAAAGCATCTACAGAAAGGCGACTGTATTTGCTACAGCGACGCAAATGAGGCAGCTGTGAAGGGGACCGTCAAAGAAAATGACTGCTTCAGTAATTTACTTTTCTTCCTTTTTGCCATTAATTTACAGAACAAAGTTAATCCCAAAGGCTGAGTATAATTATATTGTCGTGCCTTCTTACCGTCACTAAAGCAAAGCTGGAAGGTTTACTTATATACGGGAATACGAAAGGACAGATCCAAAGTGACTTCACAAACCATTGCAACGAGTCCATCCCTCAGCCCGTGACTTTTATTAGATCTAGGAAAGGCCGGCCCCCTGTTGCTTCTGCTACTAAAAAGACATACACGCTCTTTTATCCCTAGGGCAATCTCTTTATTGTAAGATATCAGTTACAATTCTTTTTAAATCCTCACTAGTTTACGATGGCCGAGCGGAGGGCTATCATAATTCAGACACTTTTTTACTCCAGACTTCAGAGTTTTAAAAAAAAAAAGACCTATAGAAGCTCAGTGATTTAATACTGTTTATGGTATTTAATTGGAGATCAAATGAATGCTTGCTTATCAATTCTATCCTTTAGTACAATGTATGCGCTATAGCACTCCACCGAAACAAATATCGCGTTAATAACACTGATTTGCCTCAGCAAGGATAACAACAAGCATAAACTTAAGCTGAAAATAAAATAGCAAACCTCAATCACTGAGCTTCTAGGTCTTTATGTAGCTCTGACTAAAGTGGTTATGCTTTCCTGAATATTGTATATATTAATTCTCAAGCATAGCAATACAAATCAATGCACTTACCTTCTCATTGTAATGACCGTAATGTACCGTTTAATCGCGAAAACTGAGTACCGTTAATCGTAATAAACCAAACGCAGTCTACGGGCATCTGAAAAGGGCATCTGATGTACATTCTTACAATACCCCCAAAGTAAGAACTAACTATGGTATGCATACATTTAAATTCTCTCTCTCTAAAATATCGGAAGATATTTCTGTTGATATAAAAAACTTAGGCTATCTACAGTTTAAAAGGCGCTACAAAATATTTCTTCTCAAGTCACAGGTCTAACTTTATGTTTTTTAGCAACTAATTATTGAATTTCTGTTGTCATTACTGTTTTTCACTCTGCTCCGACTATCATGCTATAATCCCTGCAAAAAAATAATTTTCGTAGCCTTGACACCCGATATAACTATTTTTTTCAACTTTTCATGATCATGTGGCGGTGGTTAGCTCGAAAGCTCATTGCTCCTCTAACCACCGCACGCTTCATTATCTGAATCTATTTTTTCATATACTGCTATTGTAATTATCTTTGTAATGCTACTTTTCTAAATATTTCTATTTATCTTAGTTGAATTAAGAATTTAATCGTTCAATGATTACGTGCAGTGATGATTGTTAATTACCGTAATGAGAGACACATGTCTGGGGCTAGGCTAAACTAACTGCTCCGTGCACGAACGGTCTCAGATTGCTTTCTCTCTCGCTCAGCCAACGACCAGTCGTGCCACGCCGGTTTGTTAGTTTACTGGAGTTTACTCCTCTCTCTACCTTTATCTAGCAGTCTCATTCGCAATCGGGACCGTTCGCCCTCTCGACTTTTGTGTCACACTCTAGCGACGACTCCCACTCTCTCTATTATCGCGTATCACTGATGTCTCAACAAGCAACCCGTAGCGGAGCTAGACGCCGGACTACCAAATCCTCAGAGACAGAGCAAGATCTGTTCAGTCAGTTCATGTAATTGGATCTAGAGGAGCTTCCACCGCCTAGCGGAGCAGCAGAGGTTTCCTCCCAAGTCGCAGTTGATATTACCAAAGAACTTGAGTTGGTCAAGCTACAAAAGGAAAAACTTGCACTAGAGCTGGAGGTTATGCGGTTGAAACGCTCTGCGGTAACGCCCTCTTCAGATCAAGCTTCTTCTGCCACCGAAACAACCAAAAAGCGGTCAATAGACTGGCCGCAAGATTTTGTTCCTGGATCCTCCGGCAAAAGTGAGTATTCCAAGCTAGAACTCTCCGAGTTCGTCGCGGGTTTTTTGGCAATGATACGAAAATACGAGGATGTCCGTAGGAACCAGATGCACTCGCTTCTGGAGTTATTGATGGTCAAGGCCATCGATTACTCCTGGGCGAGCGTGCGCAGTTTTTATGGGCATATCGCAAGACTCGTGGAGTTGCACCGCCTCGACTGGGATGATGATAACGACATGCGCGAAATGTCTACTACTTTCTTCAAACACTCGGACTTACGCAGTCACCAATCTAAATCATCATCTTCATTCCAGCGGACTCAGCAATCATCGTCGCCTTCATTCAAATCAACTGACCCAGCCAAAGGTTGTCAGACCTGGAACTATACTGGCTCATGCTCTTGTGTTTCATCAGACGCCACTTACGCCCCGCAGCATGTTTGCCGTGTATGTAAATCCACTGAACACCCGATGCTTCAGTGCCCAAAACGGCGTATGCCAATTCCGGGGCAGTGACTATCTGCAATATGTGATACACGGCGAGTAATCAATCCCGGAATGACCACCGACTCGGACATGGACACGAACACGGACACGGGCAGCACGCCTTGTAATTCATTTTCTGTTTCTGCAGTGATAGCGCATTTGCTAGCATGCCAGTCCCCATTACCGAATGCCTTTGGGGCCCGAATCCGCGTGTCTACTCAATTGCACATCCCGGTTTGGGGGGCGTACCTCCAGGACTATTCAGATCGAATCGTGGCAGAATTCCTTGCTTACGGATGGCCCATTAACTACAGTTCTGCTGTTAACCCTAAATCATCTCAGGCAAATCACAAGTCGGCTCGAGAATATAGAGAGCACGTGGACCACTATTTAGAGACGGAAATGGGTTTTGGAGCAATTGCGGGTACTTTCCTTACAAATCCTTTACACCAGCCGCTCATCTTTTCCCCGCTTCAGACAGTACCCAAACGTGGTTCGACAAAACGCCGGGTCGTGATGGACTTGAGCTTCCCGAAATCGGCCTCCGTAAACGACGGCATTTCAAAATCTAAATACTTAGACAGTGAATTTCAACTACGGCTACCGGGAATCGACCGGCTTTGTGAGTTTATTTTACGGAAGGGTCAGGGATGTCATATTTATAAAAAAGACCTGCAGCGAGCCTACCGTCAGTTCCCGGTAGACCCAAAGGATTACTGTTATTTGGGTTTTCAGTGGGACGGAGCTCTGTACTTTGACATTCGCTGCCCCTTCGGATTGAGGTCATCGGCGCTTATTTGCTAGCGAACTACACAAGCAGTCATCTATATGTTTACGCAGGCTGGATTTACTGCAGATGTGTACCTTGACGATTTTTATGGCGCCGAATCTCCATGTATCGCTCAGGTGGCTTTTACTCGTTTACAATCTCTATTCGACGAACTCGGTTTGCAATCTTCCCCTGAAAAAGATTGGTCTCCTTCCACTCGAATGTTATGTATGGGTATTCTGGTTGACACCGAACAAATGTCATTGCAAGTCCCACCCGATAGGGTTGGAGAGTTAAAACATGAATTATCTCACTGGCTCAATGTGTTATCTTTCAACAAGAGACAACTGCAATCATTACTAGGGAAACTCTCCTTTATTACTGCATGCGTTCGCCCTGGAAGAATTTTCATGTCTCGCATGCTTAATTGTCTTCGATCCCTTCCGGACAAGAGCACTCCTTTTTCGATTTCTAATGAGTTACGTGCTGACATTGCGTGGTGGATCAAGTTTCTGCCACAGTTTAACGGGACGTCTATCATCAAATTACAGGCTTGTGACTTTAGGGACATCATGTTCACGACCGACGCGTCTCTACAACGAGGCGGTGCAACTTGCCGCGATCAATGCGTTTCGTTTGCTCTCCCCTCCTATATAGCTGAGAAAAGGTTACATATTAATGCGTTGGAACTCTACGTGCTTGTAATGGCAGTGAAGAAATGGGCTCCTCAGCTAAGAGGGCTCAGATTTCAGTTATCATGCGATAACGAAGCGGCAGTTACAGTTGTAAATTCTGGCCGCACTAAAGATGAATTCATGCAGCAATGTCTGCGACAACTTTGGTTCTCTGCAGCCAAATTTGATCTGGAACTACTCGTGATGCATATTCCGGGGATCCACAACGAATTGTCGGATTGTCTCAGTCGATGGGACTCCCACCCATCTTTCCCCCTGAAGTTTCGCGAATTAACGCGTGACAGGGCAGTCCCTTATGTTATGATTTCCGTGGACAACGCAGACTTAACATTCGAAGTTATTTAGGTTAAATTTACGAACCAATGGTTCTTCAATTTTATTTGTTCACAGATCTGACACCACGCTCAAGCCTCAATGTCCATGACCTTGACGAACTGGGACGGTCGCTTATCAGTACTGCTTATGCCGAGTCAAGCAAAAATAATCTTAACTCCCATATTAAGATATACTGCGCATGCTGCGAGGCCATTTCATCAGCCCCCTTTCCTGTCTCGGTCCAGTTAATAACCAGATACGTAGCGCACCTCGTCGCGTGCAGACGGGCATATGGTACTATTTTGAATCACATCAGCAGCATAAAACACATGCATAAGTTACTAGGCCACCAGTTAACTTGGGATCACGATTATCGTTTCACATTATTACTCAAAGGCACTAAGCTGCATTTGGGAACCGCTACAGAACGCAAGGCCCCTATTACACCGCTCTTGCTTCGCGATATTTTCCCTTTATTTGATCTATGTAATCCACTTCAAGCAGCAATGTGGGCACTCTTTTTAGTCGCTTCTTTCGTTTCTCCGCAAATCCAATTTGGTAGCTGACAAGACTTCCGTCACAAATCCTAAGCTATTGTTGCACTCAGATCTCCGTTTTGACTCAGATTTCGCATTCCTTACAGTGCGCGAAACCAAAACTATCCAGTTTCGGGAACGCCTTCTTACATTACCTCTGCCACGCGTGCCAGGAGACTGTTTGTGTCCCTTGGCAGCGCTTGTAAATCATTTGCACATTAATGATTTGCCACGGCATGCCCCACTATTTTCGGTTAAATCCGCCAATTCGTTCCAGCCTATTACGTATTCTCAGTTCAGTGCCTTTATTTCTAAACTTTTTAAAATCAAGGGACTTGACGCTTCACAGTATTCCGCGCATAGTTTTCGACGCGGCGGCGCCTCTTTTGCATTTGAAGCGCGGGTTCCGTCCGAGCTCATTAAGGTTCAAGGCGATTGGCAAAGTGACGCTTATTTGGTTTATTTAGACATGTCCGATGTTCAAAAACAAGCAGCAGCCAGCCACATGGCGGCATATCTTTCTCGCGTTAGGTGATCTTCGTCACTATACGTTACGATGCGTTTCCTCTGACCGACTTTTACATTTACCCTCTATACTTCAAACCACAATCTACCGCATGTTTGGGCTCCAACTTTTGGCCTCTCAACCAGTTTATCGACTAGGTTGCTCAATAAACTATTTGTCCCAAACAACGGCAGTCTGTGGTTAATAGTGTAGAAGTAATTGTTCAATGATGACGTGCAGTGATGATTGTTAATTACCGTAATGAGAGACACATGTCTGGGGCTAGGCTAAACTAACTGCTCCGTGCACGAATGGTCTCAGATTGCTCTCTCTCTCGCTCAGCCAACGACCAGTCGTGCCACGCCGGTTTGTTAGTTTACCCTCCCGCCCAAACCCGCCTCTCAACCAGTTTATCGACTAGGTTGCTCAATAAACTATTTGTCCCAAACAACGGCAGTCTGTGGTTAATAGTGTAGAAGTAATTAATTTTATATATGTGTGTCGTATATAGCTCAGCGTCATTTATGACCACTCACAGGAAAACGTACCTTCACGAAAATCCATTTAAACAGGCGCCAAAAAACTTTAACGAACGGGAAGTGAACGCTTTCAAAACCGTTGTTGTTTACATTTTACATTAATTTATAGGTCACACTTGAAAATGACTTGGTTGTTGAGTATGAGTATGTGAGAGAAGAGTATGAATTAATTTATAGGTCACACTTGAAAATGACTTGGTTGTTGAGTATGAGTATGTGAGAGAAGAGTATGAAGGAGAAGAGTATGAAGGAAAATGGCCCAGAAAAAGATGACGACAAGCATCGAAGAGACCAGTCCACCATCACCAGTCGACTCTTATAACAGTACGGACACGATTGTAGCAAAACGTAGACTATCGTATTTAGAAGCAGACGAAGAAGACGATGCGGTAAGATAAATTTGCACAAGTTACAGTGAACATGAATATTGTAAAAATATTTTTAGGGTGCGTTTTTTAGGGTCAGTATTCCGAAAAAGAATACAGCAAAATCGTGTACATATCACTGTTCTGGAATTAGAAAGTAAGCGCTACTTTTGGGAGTATTTATTTTTGTTTACCTTTTAGTTTTCGTTGTATTCTTTTTTCGGAAGAACGCATCCTTAACTTCAACAATTATTGCGGTTTTTTTCCTATGTTTTTAAGTATGATGATATAGAGGAAGTCTTGGAAAAGATGGAGCTGACCGAACAGGTGGAGACATTAAAGGCCACCCAGGAGAAGATATTGGCCAACCAAAACATGATGCTTGCTGTATTGAAAGAAAGAAATCACCTTCTTCACGCAAGGGCAATGACGAAGGGCATCAAACCGGAGTCCGAAAGTATGCAAAGTATGCCAGTAATTCCAATGCCTACACCCATTGCTGGGAGAAGTACATCTACCAGTGAGGTTATGCCACACCGTCAGAGATATCCACCGTTTACCAGTGATGTAGATCCACTCACACCACTGTCTACATCCATTCTGCCCATTGCTGCGAGTGCGCCTACCAATGAGGTTATGTCACCTTACGTAGAACTCCACGAATGTTTTCCCACAGGTGGCAATGCTAGTATGCCAAATAGGTCAGATTTCAAAGGAATTTCTAAATTTTGCTGCTGCTACCAGTGATGTTAGGTCACCTAACGTAGAACTCCAGGAACGTTTTCCCACAGGTATCAATGCTAGCATGCCAAATAGAGGTCAAATTTCAAAGGAATTTCTAACTTATGCTGTTGCTAATTCAAACAATTGTACCACCTTTGTTTGTAAATTGCTGGACGGCTCCTCCAATAAAAAAAGAACTAAGTATGTCTAGCTTAGCGGGTGGTTCTAGAAAGTACAAAGGAATTGTAAAAAGCAAATCAGCTCTTTCTCCTGCCCGGATGAAAAATATTTTTGAAGTCGCTAAGAAGCGCTATCCAGCTGAATTTCCACTTGTTGTTATGACACCTACTTTTCGTGAAGCAATTAACATGAAGTGCCGACTTTGTTATGAAGAAATGACTTTGTTATGTTATGTTGAGTGCTTATATATCAGTTCTATTTCACAGTTAAACTGTATAGGAATAAGACATGGTAACGGTTTGTCCATGCAAAGTGATTTCAAAAAATGTGGGCATTGTTTCAATACTAACAGTGATAATAGTCAGTGTTTATAATTGCTGCAGGAACAAAAGAAAACAGGAGTTACGGTCTAATAGTGTACATTATTTTCTTGTTAATAATACCCTGTTAAGTTTGTTTAAATCACTCTACTGTATTTTGAAATGATAGTCAAACAGTTACTCTTCCCTGAGTGGATTCCACGTCACCTCAATTGTCGTGCACACTACTGGTCACGTGTAATCGAAACTGATGATTGGATGCTTAACAACCCTATACATTTTCGGGAGTTGGATTCCATATGGGGACACACACATTGTTGACCGCTTTGCTAGCATGCATTCAAAGCAGTTACTGCGTTTCTGTTCACGGTGGCTCTGCCCAGGATGTGAATGTGTGGACTCTTTTACCGTCGCATGGTCAGGAGAGAATAACTGGCTTGTTCTTCCGATTTTTCTCATTCCCAGAGTTTTGAGACATATGATTTATGGACTCGAGTGTGGCACTTTAGTTGTCCCATTTTGGCCTTCGGCTCCATGGTGGCCGTTGTTTTTAGAGGATTCTGGTGGTCTCCAGGACTTTGTGATTGGCTGCTGTGACATACTTCTCCATGAAGAAACATTCCTCCCAGGATCAGCGAGTGTTCATCTTTTTGGACTTGGAACACCTAGTTGTGGATTCTGGCCTTTCGGATAAATTGTTGGCAACTAGTTCTTGGCCTATATTAGGGAGCGCGTCCAAATATCGGAATCGGTCCTGACCGATTCCGATCATTCGGTAATAGATCCGATTCCGATGACACTGAAGGTCCACCCGATTGAATCGGTGCCGATAGAATGAGAATCGGCCCTTGCACGCATATAACTAAACAAACAAACATTTCGATCTACAGTACAATGTTTTAAATCTCCTACATGTATCTATCATTAGTCCGTGTTTTAGTAAAGTTTTAATGAACTTTCATTAGGATTTTAATAATGCCCCGGCTATTTGCAATCGCTTCAAAGTTCGTTTGGCTGTTTATTAAGCGAATGCAGAAAACCGTGCTTTTCCTAGCGCGTAGCGATCAGGTTTAATCGGTTGTGGTGGTGGCTGCAGTACTGAAAATAGCAATTTGGAAGGTCATCTGACAGATCAAAGACTGATACATTCTTTCAGCACAGATACTTATTTCCGATTCCGAGTCTTTCGGTACCGATACTGTATTTCGAAATTACGCGTCAATTGAAGCACGTGCTGAAACAATACAACATTAATAAGTCTTATCTTTGCAAATGCTCGCCTTTCCGGCTTTCGATATATTTTCCTTCCCATCTTATCTTTGATGTCTTGACTAAGCACCTCTTTGACAACTTTGAGTGGTTTTCTATTTGTGTACATATAAACTTACATACCGAGCTCCGCAAGCGGCGTGGAAATATGCCAGTTTCTTGCTACTTCAATGGTCCGGCATGTAGCACATTAACTCAGAGGTTGTTTTAGTTTTGATATTGACACTTTTTTTCTTTGCTTCCCCAACTTCTCTAAATTTCTTCATCGTGTAGCATCATTAAAGATAGGACACATGATATGTACACCAACATTAGCTAGCTGACTAGGAAGCCCACACATGACCACATGGAGCCCTTCGCTAATTATCTCTAGAGGTAAGGGACGGACCATTAGAAAAGTGATGGGGGCGGGGTGGGGAGTTTCGAAGATGAAATCCTTTATTTTTTTTCATTTGATCGCTGGGAATTTTGTTTTTTATAAGGTAAATATAAAAATTTTGCAGCATATCAATTTTGTTTGTGATGAAAAAACAATAATGTAACAATAATAATACGTGTTTTAATATTGGACCTCTTGCAGTTGAGAACTGAATTACAGGAACAGTCAATATAAAAAACATATAACACATATAACAAACTGTAACAAAAAGAATAGCATTTGAAATGTTAAAATACCAAGTATCATAGTAGCTGATCTTGGATGTAGATGCAGTGAGACATCACATATCCCTGAGGAGTATTTGATATCCCAACACACACATGAAGTCCCTTTCCTCTAGTCTGTCTCTCCAATAGCCCATCATATGTATGCCAAGCTTGATTGATTGTGAGAGCTGCTCTATAGTGGCCACCATTCCAAAAAGTCAAGCCAAACAGACTGTACCTGTTTAAAAAAATATAATATTATAAGAAATTTGTTAGGTTGTTTTAATACTTTGTACAGAGTTCGAAAGTTTAATATACCAGGGAGGTTATACATACGAAAAACTTGATGAAATAGCATTAAATTACAGTAGTGAGATTCAAACAAAACAAAACAAAACATGAAAAACACAAGTTCCTAGTCATTATATCAGGTTTACTAGGATTTGCATCTATATGTTTATTGTCCGAACCTCTATCCACATGTAGATATGGTTTGAATGCAATTTTATTTGTGTATATATTTATTGATGCCAAATATTTCAAAATGTAAATATCATGTTAGGCAAATTATGCACCTTTCACTCAGGAGAACCAAGTTGTTTGGCAGATCACTGGGATGGGACAATATGCCCTGTTGTGCAAATATATCCAATGACATTATCTAATAAGGTGGTAGACTTCCTGAAGCAAATACTCTGCTGCAATTGCTGCGGACCCCAGCACAGTAGGCCTGCATTGTTTGCCTGTAAGAAAAATATTATGGATCTCAAACAATATTTATTTTACCAGTACTTGATTTGTTTAAAAGATGCAATTTTAAAATGAATATGCAACTGGATGTCAGTTGTAATACAATATTATATTCAACTGTGTATTAAAAAGCTAGTGCAATACTAAAATACCTACCCAAGCTGGCCTGTGATAGGATCTTGAACAATACAACTCCCTTTATAGTGCTTGGCACCAGGGGAAACAGCATTCATTCTCATGCCACACGTGCTTGTATGTAGTTCTGTTTTCATCCATTGCGTCAGTGAATCTTGTAGAAATTGAGGTGGTGGAATCCCTACAGCACAACTACAGATATACAAAAGATAAATAGATTTAATATAACCTATGACTGGAAACAGTCAACTTAATTACAGAAATAAAAAAACAACTATATACCCAGTTACTGTATGATCGATGTTCACTATGTAATAGGCATTATAAAAAAAAGCCAATAATTATAACTATATCAATTTTTTTCAATATCAACTTGTGTATTTATCATTACTATTAAAGTTACACAAGAACAGCTTTCTTCATACCTCAAGACTATTCCCCTTGAATGGTTCTGCTTCACTTGTGCTGGGCAGTGTGGGGAATCACATACACTTGTATAATTTGTTCCCAGGACTGGAAATAGTCTAGAAACAAAAAGCTCATCCTCGTTTCCATACAAATTTAGCTACGATGACTGTGTCAAGTTGAACTGGCCAGGGAACTGTTTGAGCCATTCACACTTCCCCTCTGCAAACTGTGACTGATCAAAGAGATTTGAAACCTTTACTAGTGTCCTTGCATATAGTTCAGGTGAATTAAGCATATGCTGCAATGCATTTGGGTGATTCTTTATCACTGAGTAGAATATGGTGAGAAAATTATCAATTGGGCAAGTGTTGGTTAACGTCAAAGGTCCAATGAGTGGTCTGTTAACTTGTCCTCCCCAAGGAGGCACTTGCAATTTTATTACACTACGAGGACTGCTGATGGAGTGTGATATCAAGGCCACATTTACTGCTGGATGTTTGTGTGGCTTGCTTGCTTGTGAGGATTTCATTTCTGTAGTGCAATATAATTTGTTTTTGATTTCTTCAATTTTTGTTACCTTCGTAAACCCTTTCTCATCACGTCTTTCTTGGATAGACCCATGTTTGTGAGGAGATAAAGGTCAAGCTGTGAGACGTAAAGTTTTTGAAGATCATTATTTCTTATCACCGTCTCCCAGTCAATGTCCTCATAGGTTTTTGCCTTTTCACTGGCTCGAGCACTAGCATTGGTCTTTTTGCTGACAAATGCTTTGATTTGAGAATTGTATTTTCTTTTATCTCCTTTACTACAGAGTGTCTTAAATCCTCTCCAGTGAACCTTCGACAAAGTCATCAACTTTAGTCAACATCTTGTTTAGAGTGTCATTGTTATCGGTCACAGTTTGAACTAGATTATTGTCTGTTGACTCATCTAAAATAGTAGCATCCATCTGAAGGTCCAGACAATCACAGAGGCCACAAGATTTTCTAGTTGTTTGCGGGGCAGAAGTCATCCTTTCTCCTTGTTTCACCAATGAGCTCCTTTTTGAGGCCATACTTCTCCGTAATATCACCCGTAGAAATCTGGTCCAGAGTAAGATAGTGGAACTCCTGTTGACTAGAGTAATCTGGAATAGGAGGATGAACCCGTGTAACTGGTACACCACTCCAGCCATCATGTAGAATCTGCTTGTTTTCCATGGATGTGTGAAAGGGGCAGGCCAATTCATCTCCATTGATACAACCATTTCGTATACCTTCGAACCCATTGTCATAGAGGAGATAATGATCGGTGAAGAACTGACTAACAAAAAGAAAGTAAGCTCTGCCAGCACACTTTTCGAGAATGGTTGAGGAACTTGCATTAGTGCATTTCAACATGAACTCCTCATCATAAAAGAACTTTTTATCACTCTCATAGAAGGGAACAGTGGCATGAATTGATGTGCCCATGCACCTGTTACCATCAAAGCGGTTCTTAATTTCTAGTGCACAATGTTTTGCACTCTCTTCCTCGGCTTCAATTACCAGAATGTCCAAACTGCCTTTAATACCTCCCCTTGCATAGGGATTTCTTATACTTTCTTTGTATAAAATTAGACACCTTGAAACCCCCCCATGCAACCAGAATTCCAAATTCGAAAACCCCCCCTTGCCTTCAGAATTTCCAAATGTTGTGGTGGGGGTACATAGATTTTCTGGAATTGCCCATTTCTAGTAATTTCCTTACCTGTGCCTTGGTAAACCATTATTCTCTAGCCTGCAACGAATTGCACTGCACAGCTCACTTGAACCTTCATAATCGTTTTGCACATCCCATTCTCTCCAGTTCTCTGCCTTCAGCTCCGACTCTTTAAACAATAAAATGGGATACATTGTAATCTCTGCATCATATCATTACATTCTTGGCAACTTTAAGTTTTGTTACAACAACATTGAAAGAAGAAAAGAAAATTATAAATGATATTATAAATAAGCTAAATCTAAACTATAGACTTACCTATGGTTTCCAGCATGTCATTCAGCATTGACAATTCACTTCTCACTTGTTGCACAAGATCATCCTTTTCATGAGGTTCTAAGGATACTGATATTACTTTAAGTCTCTCTAGAAGAACTTGAACCCTCATTTTCTCCCTAGCCAAGTGATCACCTCCCTCTTGCACTCTTTCATAGTCCTCCTTGATGGTCATTAACTCGAACTGGAACACACTGTCTCTCAATCCTATGAGAAATATCTCAATATCCTTAAGCGACCCATTTTTTAAGTACTTCTCCTCATCACATACTGGTACCTCATGTTCACTTCTGAAATTATAGCGTGTAGCAAATAAATCATTTCCCCAGTTGGTTGCAGAGCTGGGATAAATGTGTTTGGGCTTACACGTAACACTGACAGTTACATTAGTTGGCACAAACTTATCCCGTCCTTTGTATTGCGTCTCTTTCATTTCATTCACCAGCAGCACAAACTCCTGGAGCAACATAGCCCACTGGATCTGGGTAGTCAGCAGAAGGCAGCTTGATTTGGCTTTCTTCACTTGACAGCTGCACTGGAGTATGCAGTGGCCTCGAGAAGCCCTCTGATGTTCCACACCTTACATAGGCCTTATCATCTATGGCACGTCGAATCACATATTGATGCATCTCTTTGTTTCCATTGGAAAATGCAAATTTAGTGTAGTTCTTGATGTGAGCACGGTTGTAATGAATGTTTATATGTGTTGCTTTCCACTTTTTTTGAGGTCGAAGATGGGCCCATAAATTCCTGCCTCTATGTTGCTTGGCTTGGCCAGATCTCTTGTTTCTACATTTACCCCATGAACGAACAGTCTCCTTTATACTTCTTATTATTTTCTTTCCTTGTTTTCTGAGGTAGGTATTTGCTATTTTTCTCATTTCCCTTGAATGCAGACGTTTTTCATGCTCAAGATACCCTGTGCCTTCTTCACCCCATCTTCGGCTATGTGCTTTCAGCTGTTCTTCAAGCACTTCATATATGGCTTGTTCTGCACCTCTATCAATTTTGAAGCTTCCCTTCCCTTTTCCCTTCTGTGACATGAGGCTCTGTTTCCAGTTGTTAAAGAGCCTTTTGGACACTCTTTTTGTTGCAGCAACTCTTGATTTCCCTTTCATTCCATCCAGCCTTCTTTTTTTGATTTCTATTTCAAAGCTTCTTTCTTCTACTTCATCCTCGAATAGCCTTTCTTTTTTCAAATTCAAATCATCAGAATCCCTTGCTATTTCAAGCTGTAATTGTGATATTAGAGCTTCTATTCTCTTCTCTGCTTCTCCTTCTACTTGTTCATTTGCTTCATCCATTTGATTCAAGAACTTGTCAACCATTTCTTTTAAATTCTGAGTTCGTTTGGGTTGCATTCCAACAGCTAGAGCGAGTTCAGTTGTTGAAAAGATGCTTGACAACACAAATGATAGAATGGCTCTGTCCTTTGATGTGCTCAAGAGCTTCATGATCGATGGAATGAAGCTAAAAACTTCCTCTTTCTGAACTGTATAGACTCTGCTACTCTCTCTAGAAGCATCTAGAACCATGTCAAGACTCTGGCATAGTGCTATACTATTCAATGGACGGTCCTGTAGCACGATAAAACTGATCCATTGTTGTCTAAATAAAGAACAGGCAAGCCATTCTTCGACAATATTTTGTCCTTAAACTGGCGACGAACACTGTGTTTATCTTCCTTACATGCTAGTGAAGGTACCTTGCCAATATATTCGTTGAATGCTTCTTGAAAGTTCATACAGGAAACTCGATCAATTCATCCAGTAAACTTGAAAATGCCACAATTGTCTGCCTTTTATCTTCGCAACTCTCCTCGTTTGCATTTTTATGTAATTCAGCTTGCCTTTCAACAGCAGTTTTATTGCACAAAGAAACACAGATATGTTTAAAACCGAACTGTTGGTTGAAGTTTCGATATGGGCGTTTATTTTTGCCATTATTTTCTGGATTGTTGCCCGCCATTTTAGAAACGGAATACTACTTTAATCAATATTACCGATGACAATCTTGAAATTACCCAGGGCTCTGAGGGCTCTGGGGACGAGATAGCCTAGGCCCCAGACTTCTCCGCGAACTCTGTTTTTAAACATGGCGGCGTCGGGGATAGTACTGAATTGTGTTCTTGGTTGAAAGCTGGTTCTCTAGAAAAGCACTTCAATGTCCTTTAGAAAACGGTATCAGTGAAATATCGGATCTTGCTGATGTCAAACAAGAGGATGCCTCATTATTGGGGTTAACGAAGTTCGAATTCCGCCGACTAGAGAGACGTTTCTCTGAACATCAACAATCGAAACAGACAGATCATGCAGCACCGGGGTCGAGTACAGCTTTATACAGGCCCTCGAATAAGTCAAAAGTTGTTTCGCTGCCGCCTGTAATGAAGAACTTTTTCCAGACTAAAGATGGGATGGGAAACATCATTGCGAATGCGAAAAGTCTGCAACGTAAGTTCAGAAATCTCTGGTACGAATCGCCAGTTTGCCCTCGCCAAACGATTTCAAACACCTTCATACTTGAAATGGCAGCAGAACGCTTACAGTATTCCAAAGACCAAAAGAAATGCGAGGCATGGTGTAGGAATCAGCGCCCCGTAATAATCAAGCTGTTATATGGTGTTACAAAAAGCCCACAGCTTAATAGCTGGAGTCCGCACTTAAAGATGCAAAGCGTGTACGGAATGTTAGAAGTATCAAAAGATAGATACCCGGAATTGTCACCTTCAAAGAGACGAACAAACTGCCAGGCAAGAAACATTATGACATCTGTGCCGATTTGTGGAGGGGTGCCTTGCACACAAAAACATAAACATCTGTGAAAACGAAATAAAAAAGACTACAAATGGCAACAGAATTATAGAAGGTACAGTAGTAGTATTTTTTATTCATTTCTACACAGGCACATGCCGAACGGTTTAAAAAGTGCATCACAACAGAATGTGTTTTTTTTCACCTGCTTGATTTTAATAATAGTATAAGTTCTAAACTTTTCTTCTTCTAAATCTATAAATCATATTTGGAATATTTTTATTAATATGGGAAGCCGATGAAGTCATTCGACTGATTAAATTCCTTTTTCTGTTTTAATAAATAGTTATATAGCTCCAAAATTGCAGCCTAGCATACACAGGCAAGGTTTTAGTACACTTGTATAAGTGTACTAAATATATATTCAATATATATTTTTCTGCCCATTGTATTATTTAGGTCTACATGAACAGAACAGGTTCTTCACAGAACTGCTGCCAATGCTTGAAACAGCACTCACCACCTCCAAAGACTTTCTTGCTCCCTACGAAAGCATACTTCTAGAATGCAAAGCACACTATGGTCCTCGGATTGCAGACTAAGTTTGCGCAAGAAAGAGGGGGGGAAAACATCAGAAGGAGAGTAGAAAGAGGCAAAAGAAGCAGGCAGAAATAGGTATTGATGTAGAGGACAAAGACGAATCTGAGGAAGAGGAGAATGTAGAAAAGGATGAAGACGAGGGAGACGAGGGAGAGAAACAAGAAGAGAACAAGAAAGATGAGAGAGAGGAACAAGAAGAGAACAACAAAGAGGAGGGAGAGGAACAAGAAGAGAACAACAAAGAGGAGGGAGAGGAACAAGAAGAGAACAACAAAGAGGAGGGAGAGGAACAAGAAGAGAACAAGAATGATGATGTGGAAAAAAAGGAAGAGAATATGGAAGATGTCAGCAGGAAGAATGGTAATGAGGAAATAGAGTACAAAGATAGTCAAGACATTGAGGTAGGAGAAGACTTGGCAAGTGATAGTGAGTGGAGTGATGTTGAGGACTGATGCATATGTTGCGGTTCAATTTTATCCTTGGTTCAATTTTCGTTGTCCTTTGTCTCAGCTTCATTATCACACATTAGCATAGACTAAAACAAAAGAGAACGAAAATTGAACCAAGGATAAAATTGAACCGCAACATATATATGCTACTGTATATATATTATCTTTATTTATCTGATTTTAAAGTTGCATTTTTTAGAAGAAGAAAAAACATCATTACAATAACATGCTACATACATAAGATAGCAAAAAGTTAGATTCCTTATTTATTCAAAGTTGATAGATAGGATCTCGTCATTGAAGCCTGTTTAATATTCAAGGTTGGTTTAAAGATCTGTATTTTGTTTAGTATTAAAATGTATTGCTTACATGCCTCAAATAGGCAATATGGCTAATGCAGGTCAATTTGAGCAAAGATATTAAGCATATATTTAATATTTGCATATTACTCTGATAATTATGGAGGAATGCTGCTGTACTGTGATAATAAAAAAATATGACACACCAATCTTCAGCTGGCAATATATATATTTTTTTTTAGGTAACAGGAAAAATAATGTTTTTTTTAACACATCGTTTATGGAAATATTTATTTTTTTGCTTTTGTCCCCCCCCCCCCCCCCCCCCCCCCCCCCCCCCCCCCCCCCCCATCACTTTTCTAATGGTCCGTCCCTAAGTACCACGCCGCGGCATGCATGGCATGGCCGACACAAACAAGCCCTCAGTTAGTTGGAAAGTATGGCAGGTGAAAGAAGTACGCTAGATGAGACCCGCAACAATCATCTTTCTCTTGTCGACGAACTCCGGTCCCTCGACAGCGAGTTCTTTGATGCTGGAAAGACCCTGACCGATCTCTTCACTGATGCCGTTCAACAGCCAGGGCTAGGGTCACTGGATCTACTAGAAGAAGCCATCTCAAGCTTTGTTGGCCTCCTCGAACGATGGATACGACATCAACTTAGGCTGCTCCATGCTCTAAATGAGCTGGACAACCTAGAAGAAATGGCAACTAGTCACTGACTAGAAGTTATTTCTTCAATAAAACAACGGCTCTTGTGGGAGACAACAAACAATCAAAAAGAGCAACAACCATCATGTGCTTTAAAATAGATGTTTTATTGAATCATTTATTGAATTATTTAAAAAAATCTTAAATTCCAACCTCAAACCACCCAACTAATTAATACCAATACTGAGACTTTTGCCAAGAGACCATAAGTAAGAGAGGGAGAATCTTGAAATCTTGAAATCGCATTCATCGCCGGCAAAATATTTTCGCGCCATTGGCAGTTCATGTGGCCCGACCAACAGATTACATTTATAGATTTGACACTATCATACGGTTAAAACTAAGTTAAGCAGCTTTCGAGCAAATCTTTCTCTTTCTTTGCCCTTCCTTCGAACAACCTGGCCCTGGTGTAACGCTTATCCTTGTTTCGAACAACCGGGTTCTAATGAAAATAAATACGTTTTTCTTTGTTTACGATCGTATTGCGAATGTAGATCCGGCGTCTTCAGATCACGTGATGCGATTCGACTTATCACTCGCAACTATATAATAAGATCGATATGCTGAAAGGTGTGGTTGGTATAGGCATCCTTTCCCAGCTCAGTGCAGTAAAATCACCGTCTAGAGAATTACGAATTATATTCGTTTGTTATTTCAACTAAATGAGAGCGCAAATATTGATTTAGTAATTTAATCTGCAATGGACGATACCTGGATGTTTGCTTCTAGTTCAGAGTAAGATTCACCTCAAACCGAGAGATAATTATAGTGACGGTGACTGCTGGATGTTTGAATCTTCTGGTGATGATGAACCACTTGAGGACGAGACAGCTACAGCAGCAGGTTAGTAGTCATATATTACTTTGCTTTGAAATTTGTCTAGCTAATTTTTTTAACACGTATCATAAATTACTAGTATATTTTAATTCACCAGGAGTTGCCAATCCATGTGGAAGACCACCTATAACTAGGAGATTTCCCCAGATTGTCAACAGAGTACGAGAATTCATTACACAGCACTCAGCAGCAGCACATGACCGCCGACGAGAAGGTACTATGTTCTGCCATGGCGTCAGTGTCGATCAGATACGTAAGCATGTCTTACAGAGAATCCCAGACCTTCAGCTATATCTACGTCAACCATTCGTCGTCTTCTTTTACCACCACAGAGGAATAGAAACGCTTCCAAAAGATACAAGGGACTTGTATCGGCAAAACGACCTCCTAAGAGAAATGACTTGGTGATAAGACATCACAAGGAATTTCATTTCACCTGTGCTCAAGTAAACTTAGTGAGTCAGTTGTCAGAAATGTTTGTGAACGAAACTGTAGCAATATCTGCAGACGATAAAAACAAAGTAAATGTTGGTACTTTGGCTGTCAGTAGGTACTATAGCATAGGCAATTTGTTTATGACTGATGACCAACCAAATTATGCAGACCATGATTTTCCATATAGCGGAGCCAAGCTTGTCCCCGCAGGTTACCTATTACTGAAGTCAAAAAATCGTAGGTCTCGGAGTTTGTCTCCGAAACGCGCATGCAGATCCAATAGTCACACAAGGCGTTCTTCCTCACTACCACCTTTACTTTCAGGCATTTCGAATCACTCTAGCAATAACGATAACACGTACCTGGACGAGCTTGGAAGGCAGAGAATTAAGTGGCCTCGAACAGGTCCTCTTTCAGTGTATCTGTTTGCCTCCATGTTCCATAACAGTACAAGCGCTATTCACGTTGATCACCTTGAAGAAATGCTAAGGCAAAACTCATAATTAAGCAAAGGCGCAGTAACAATTATTTGTGATGGTGCTGGCGTACTGGCGTACAAAATGTACTCCCAATTGAATAAATTTTGGCAGGCTGTGGAATAATTTAAATCTAGATGTTTTGATATTATCACCTTGGGAACACGGGAACTTGTCTGAGGAAGAGCAAAGAAAACAAAAAGGAGACTGTTTAGATAATGCTATCGAAACATGCAAGAAATATTGGCACGACCAACACTACGACTCTTTTCCCATTAGAGTTATTAGTGTTCCATGTCACACAATTTCTCTGAATGAAGCTAAACACGAGCTCGTAAAATCTTTTTCCTCTAGTAGTGCACGGGCATTAAAGAGTAATCCTCAGTTGATTGAAATTCAGAAAGAATGAGTTTCTAATTAAACATTGCACCAGAAAAACCTACATGCTAGAATTCACAAAATGCAGTAGCGCTTCATGTGTGCACTGTAATAGTTCACCAATTAGAGCGGTGAAGTTATTTCCGTTGTCACTTTTGCATAGGCTATGCACATTTTCTGTATCATAGTCTGTAAATTAGTACTTCCAGAAGCATAGGCGCGCGGCCCAAGCTCTAGATTATTACAAGGAATGTGTGCGATATTTCGCTGTGAAACAATGAAACATGAGGGCGCAAAATAGCACCATTGGCATAAATGCAGTGATCGAATGCATGCGAGTAAATTTTGTGTAGAAATGTGATAAAGACCTGACATTAGAAACGTTCGCACACCTATCCTCCATTGCAGGTACGGTGTTACATTGTACTAAAAACGATTCGAGAATAATATTCTCGAAACACGAAAAAAA
The DNA here is from genome assembly GCA_030867875.1 of Actinernus sp. WN-2022. NCBI lineage: Eukaryota > Metazoa > Cnidaria > Anthozoa > Actiniaria > Actinernidae > Actinernus > Actinernus sp. WN-2022. Next base: position 558,043 of record JAOWCC010000569.1, on the reverse strand, counting down.
GAATACAATCGAAAGAAGTTATAAATGTCCCTTGGTTAAATCACCGTAAGTTTATAACACGCGAATCTGTTGCAGTATGTTTATTTTGATGACAGACATACCATTTATTCGGCTTTGCTTTATACTAACGTGACATGTACGTACGTGCACGCAGAGTAAATCCCAAGTAATGTACTGAATGCAAGGACCAATTCGGACGAAGTGCAGGAACTTGTGTACCCTGAGGAAGGTTGGCCGTGCCAACCGAAATATCGGTAGTAATTATATATATACCCAGTACCGTACAATCAGCCTTTCATCTTGTCTTTAAATCCCAAGCCCGGTTTTAGTATTGTTTTTTTCTTTTTTCTTCTTACACCAAGGTGCCAGCGGAGGAGGCTATGGGTGGCGAATAGTACTTGGAAAAGACATGAGTCTCGAAATGTCAAATTTTCGAAAGGTTCTCCAATAGAGACTTTGCGTGCATTAATTAAGTCACGACAACATCAAAGGGTTATTTAGCGTGATATACGCTGAAGCTACTGCACTGGCATATATGCATGCATGCTGTGATCAGTTCAAATCAAGAAAATAACACGACACACAACTAGACAACAAGGGATGATGCAGTTAAATAAACATGATATCGAACATTACATAACTATTTTTCTTGCATAAGATTGGGTAATTCTCTGTTCAGAATCTATTATTTCGGGATATTTTGTAGTATTAACATATACTTTGTAGTAGTCTCTAGTTCTCTGATAAACCATGAACCATGGTTTAATTGGTGACATGTCCTGTTCATGATTGGAATGTTGATAAGTATACGGCCTATAATTAGATGCCAGCTTTGTAACACGCTAACTAAAGGTCTCAGTCCGTTTTCCGGTTAATAAAACAAAATTTGATGCATAATTTCTTGTTTTGGTGTTTCGAGAATATTATCTTCGAATTCAGTGTCGTTTCATTGTTTCGTGTTCTGGTAACATGGACTACTATTGCCGGTTCCGTGCCAGTTGTTATCTGAGTGATCGAAGGCTTTAGTTAATAATAAAAAACAGTATTCGGGTTGACCTCCCTCCTTGGGCAACAATTTCCCTTGGTCAATGGTTTGTTTGCCTGTATTGCACGACACCGATATACAACCGAGCAACATTTACTGAACACTGGACGAGCAAAACACTATTTCTAGCAAGGTGCAATGGAAAATATCCAGGTAAGAATGTTACATAAAGTTATAACAAAATGTTTTTGTTTTGTTTTCTCATTACTAATTTTTTTTATTGCATCATGACAGGAACTCAAGTCATTAAAGCAAAGAGATCAAGTACAAGCATTCCATTCTGTTCTTGGGCAGTGGCTTAACGCTACTGTCCGACAATTTGACCCTCAATTGCAAACAGTCAATATAAAATGGGCTGGGTTCTCAAAAGCTTTCAATTCTACGGTTCCCATATCCATAGTAAGGTTACCTTTGATGGAACGACCATTTGATAGAAAGCACCCTATTTTACAGAGGCACTTCCCAAATAGAAAGCATCCAAAGCATCTACAGAAAGGCGACTGTATTTGCTACAGCGACGCAAATGAGGCAGCTGTGAAGGGGACCGTCAAAGAAAATGACTGCTTCCGAGGAAAGGTACATGTACAAATATTTAACACTTCTCAGTAATTTACTTTTCTTGCTTTTTGCCATTAATTTACAGAACAAAGTAAATTGTAATTATCTTTGTATTGCTACTTTTCTAAATATTTATATTTATCTTAGTTGAATTAAGAATTTAATGAATTCTATATATATGTGTCGTACATAGCTCAGCGTCATTTATGACCACTCACAGGAAAACGTATCTTCACGAAAATCCATTTAAACAGGCGCCAAAAAACGTTAACGAACGGGGAGTGCACGCTTTCAAAACCGTTGTTGTTTACATTTGACATTAATTTATAGGTCACACTTGAAAATGACTTGGTTGTTGAGTATGAGTATGAGTATGTGAGAGAAGAGTATGAATGAGAAGATACAGATTGTATTAATGACCCGCCAGCAATGGTACTGGAAAATGGCCCCAAAAAAGAAGATGACGACAAGCCCATAACAACAGACATCGAAGAGACCAGTCCACCATCACCAGTCGACTCTTATAACAGTAAGGACACGATTGTAGCAAAGCGTAGACTATCGTATTTAGAAGCAGACGAAGAAGACGATGCGGTAAGATAAATTTGCATACGTTTCAGTGAACATGAATATTGTAAAAATATTTTTATGGTGCGTTTTTTAGGGTCAGTATTCCGAAAATGAATACAGCAAAATCGTGAACATATCACTGTTCTGGAATTAGAAAGTAATCGCTACTTTTGGGAGTATTTATTTTTGTTTACCTTTTATTTTTCGTTGTATTCTTTTTTCGGAAGAACGCATCCTTAACTTCAACAATGATTGCGGTTGTTTTTTTCTTATGTTTTTAAGTATGTTGATATAGACAAGTCTTGGAAAAGATGGAGCTGACCGAACAGGTGGAGACATTAAAGGCAACCCAGGAGACGATATTGGCCAACCAAAACATGATGCTTGCTGTATTGAAATAAAGAAATAAATCACCTTCTTCACACAAAGGCAATGAAGAAGGGCATCAAACCGGAGTCCAAAAGTATGCAAAGTATGCCAGTAGTTCCAATGCCTTCACCCATTGCTGGGAGAAGTACATCTACCAGTGAGGTTATGCCACACCGTCAGAGATATCCACCGTTTACCAGTGATGTAGATCCACTCACACCACTGTCTACATCCATTCTGCCCATTGCTGCGAGTGCGCCTACCAGTGAGGTTAGGTCACCTAACGTAGAACTCCAGGAAAGTTTTCCCACAGGTACATTTTGTAGCAATGCTAGTATGCCAAATAGAGGTCAAATTTCAAAGGAATTTCTAACTTTTGCTGCTGCTACCAGTGATGTTAGGTCACCTAACGTAGAACTCCAGGAAAGTTTTCCCACAGGTACATTTTGTAGCAATGCTAGTATGCCAAATAGGTCAGATTTCAAAGGAATTTCTAACTTTTGCTGCTGCTACCAGTGATGTTAGGTCACCTAACGTAGAACTTCAGGAAAGTTTTCCCACAGGTACATTTTGTAGCAATGCTAGTATGCCAAACAGAGGTCAAATTTCAAAGGAATTTCTAACTTTTGCTGCTGCTACCAGTGATGTTAGGTCACCTAACGTAGAACTCCACGAATGTTTTCCCACAGGTAGCAATGCTAGTATGCCAAATAGAGGTCAGATTTCAAAGGAATTTCTAACTTATGCTGTTGCTAATTCAAACAATTGTACAACCTTTGTTTGTAAATTGCTGGACGGCTCCTCCAATAAAAAAGAACTAAGTATGTCTAGCTTAGCGGGTGGTTCTAGAAAGTACAAAGGAATTGTAAAAAGCAAATCAGCTCTTTCTCCTGCCCGGATGAAAAATATTTTTAAAGTCGCTAAGAAGCGCTATCCAGCTGAATTTCCACTTGTTGTTATGACACCTACTTTTCGTGAAGCAATTAACATGAAGTGCCGACTTTGTTATGAAGAAATGACTTTGTTATGTTATGTTGAGTGCTTATATATCAGTTCTATTTCACAGTTAAACTGTATAGGAATAAGACATGGTAACGGTTTCTCCATGCAGAGTGATTTCAATAAATGTGGGCATTGTTTCAATACTAACAGTGATAATAGTCAGTGTTTATAATTGCTGCAGGAACAAAAGAAAACAGGAGTTACGGTCTAATAGTGTACATTATTTTCTTGTTAATAATACCCTGTTAAGTTTGTTTAAATCACTCTACTGTATTTTGAAATGATAGTCAAACAGTTACTCTTCCCTGAGTGGATTCCACGTCACCTCAATTGTCGTGCACACTACTGGTCACGTGTAATCGAAACTGATGATTGGATGCTTAACCCTATACATTTTCGGGAGTTGGATTCCATATGGGGACCCACACATTGTTGACCGCTTTGCTAGCATGCATTCAAAGCAGTTACTGCGTTTCTGTTCACGGTGGCTCTGCCCAGGATGTGAATGTGTGGACTCTTTTACCGTCGCAAGGTCAGGAGAGAATAACTGGCTTGTTCCTCCGATTTTTCTCATTCCTAGAGTTTTGAGACATATGATTTATGGACTCGAGTGTGGCACTTTAGTTGTCCCATTTTGGCCTTCGGCTCCATGGTGGCCGTTGTTTTTAGAGGATTCTGGTGGTCTCCAGGACTTTGTGATTGGCTGCTGTGACATACTTCTCCATGAAGAAACATTCCTCCCAGGATCAGCGAGTGTTCATCTTTTTGGACTTGGAACACCTAGTTCCCGGATTCTGGCCTTTCGGATAAATTGTTGTCAACTAGTTCTTGGCCTTTATTAGGGAGCGCGTCCAAATATCGGAATCGGTCCTGACCGATTCCGATCAATCGGTAATAGATCCGATTCCGATGACACTGAAGGTCCACCCGATTGAATCGGTGCCGATAGAATGGGAATCGGCTCTTGCACGCATATAACTAAACAAACAAACATTTCGATCTACAGTACAATGTTTTAAATCTCCTACATGTATCTATCATTAGTCCGTGTTTTAGTAAAGTTTTAATGAACTTTCATTAGGATTTTAATAATGCCCCGGCTATTTGCAATCGCTTCTAAGTTCGTTTGGCTGCTTATTAAGCGAATGCAGAAAACCGTGCTTTTCCTAGCGCGTAGCGATCAGGTTTAATCGGTTGTGGTGGCGGCTGCAGTATTGAAAATAGCAATTTGGAAGGTCATCTGACAGATCAAAGACTGATACATTCTTTCAGCACAGATACTTATTTCCGATTCCGAGTCTTTCGGTACCGATACTTATTTCCGATTCCAAGTCTTTCGGTACCTATACTGTATTTCGAAATTACGCGTCAATTGAAGCACGTGCTGAAACAATACAACATTAATAAGTCTTATCTTTGCAAATGCTCGCGTTTCCGGCTTTCGATATATTTTCCTTCCCATCTTATCTTTGATGTCTTGACTAAGCACCTCTTTGACAACTTTGAGTGGTTTTCTATTTGTGTACATATAAACTTACATACCGAGCTCCGCAAGCGGCGTGGAAATATGCCAGTTTCTTGCTACTTCAATGGTCCGGCACGTAGCACATTAACTCAGGTTGTTTTAGTTTTGATATTGACACTTTTTTTCTTTGCTTCCCCAACTTCTCTAAATTTCTTCATAGTGTAGCATCATTAAAGATAGGACACATGATATGTACACCAACATTAGCTAGCTGACTAGGAAGCCCACACATGACCACAGGGAGCCCTTCGCTAATTATCTCTACAGATAAGTACCGTGGCGTGGCGGCATGCATGGCATGGCCGACACAAACAAACCCTCAGTTAGTTGGAAAGTATGGCAGGTGAAAGAAGTACGCTAGATGAGATCCGCAACAATCGTCTTTCTCTTGTCGACGAACTCCGGTCCCTCGACAGCGAGTTATTTGTCGCTGGAAAGACCCTGACCAATCTCTTCACTGATGCCGTTCAACAACCAGGGCTATGGTCACTGGATCTACTAGAAGAAGCCATCTCAAGCTTTGTTGGCCTCCTCGAACGATGGATACGACATCAACTTAGGCTGCTCCATGCTCTAAATGAGCTGGACAACCTAGAAGAAATGGCAACTAGTCACTGACTAGAAGTTATTTCTTCAATAAAACAACGGCTCTTGTAGGAGCCAACAAACAATCAAAAAGAGCAACAACCATCATGTGCTTTAAAATAGATGTTTTATTGAATCATTTATTGAATTATTTTTAAAAATCTTAAATTCCAACCTCAAACCACCCAACTAATTAATACCAATACTTTTGCCATAAGTAAGAGAGGGAGTATCTTGAAATGTATTTTAGTAACCAGTCAATGAAAGCAAAATATTTCCGCGCCATTAGCAATTCATGTGGCCCGACCAACACTAACCCAACAACAGATTACATTTATAGATTTGACACTATCATACGGTTAAAACTGAGTTAACCAGCTTCGAACAACCTGGCCCTGGTGTAGCGCTTATCTTTGTTTCGAACAACCGTTTTTTCTTTGTTTATGATCGAATTGCGAATGTAGATCCGGCGTCATCAGATCACGTGATGCGATTCGACTTATCACTCGCAACTATATAATAAGATCGATATGTTGAAAGGTGTAGTTGGTATAGGCATCCTTTCCCAGCTCAGTGCAGTAAAATCACCGTCTAGAGAATTACGAATTATATTCGTTTGTTGTTTCAACTAAATGAGACCACAAATATTAATTTAGTAATTTAATCTGCAATGGACGATACCTGGATGTTTGCTTCTAGTTCAGTGCTGGATGTTTGAATCTTCTGGTGATGATGAACCACTTGAGGACGAGACAGCTACAGCAGCAGTTTAGTAGTCATATATTACTTTGCTTTGAAATTTGTCTAGCTAAATTTTTTTAACACGTATCATAAATTACTAGTTTATTTTAATTCACCAGGAGTTGCCAATCCATGTGGAAGACCACCTATAACTAGGAGATTTCCCCAGATTGTGAACATAGTACGAGAATTCAGCACTCAGCAGCAGCACATGACCGCCGACGAGAAGATACTATGTTCTGCCACGGCGTCAGTGTCGATCAGACACGTAAGCATGTCTTACAGAGAATCCCAGACCTTCCAGCTATATCTACGTTAACCATTCGTCGTCTTCTTTTACCGCCACAGAGGAATAGAAACGCTTCCAAAAGATACAAGGGACTTGTATCGGCAAAACGACCTCCTAAGAGAAATGACTTGGTGATAAGACATCACAAGGACTTTCATTTCACCTGTGCTCAAGTAAACTTAGTGACCGAGTTGTCAGAAATGTTTGTGAATGAAACTGTAGCAATATCTGCAGACGATAAAAACAAAGTAAATGTTGGTACTTTGGCTGTCAGTAGGTACTATAGCATAGGTAATTTGTTTATGACTGATGACCAACCAAATTATGCAGACCATGATTTTCCATATAGCGGAGCCAAGCTTCTCCCCGCTGTTACATATTACTGAAGTCAAAAAATCGTAGGTCTCGGAGTTTGTCTCCGAAACGCGCATGCAGATCCAATAGTCACACAAGTCTTTCTTCCTCACTACCACCTTTACTTTCAGGCATTTCGAATCACTCTAGCAATAACGATAACACGTACCTGGACGAGCTTGGAAGGCAGAGAATTAAGTGGCCTCGAACAATCTTTCTTTATTTCACACTCGTTACTTTACATTTGGGTAGTTTACAGACATACACTTAACAATTATGATAATAGATATGGGGGGGGGGGAGGGGAAAGAAGAAAATATATAATAGGAAAGGGTGCAGGAAAGTTGAAGGAACTAAAAGTTTTCTAAGTCAACTCCCCTTTAAGTGAAATAAATATGTGTAGTGTGATCTGCCTTTGCCTATAAATCCAAGTAATCATAGTGATATAGTAAATAAATAAATAAATAAAAATTGAAAAGAAGTTAAGGACTGTTAATGTATGGTAAAAAAAATACAATAACAACTAAGAAATGCACATTAAGCTGTATCATCTCATTAATCATAATTTCATCACAAGTAAAGTGAAGTGAAAGGAGGTGAAAATTTACACGTAGGCCATTAAACAGTTATTTTTTATGCGACTTTTAAATTTTGGGCGTTTGAGATCTCTTGTGCTAGTTGGTAAATTATTCCAGAGTTTAATACCAGTTGATTTAATAGAAAATTTTCCATAATTTGTTGAGGCTGGTAAGACAAAGGTTCTTTGAAGCATGTCTAGTATTATAGTTATGTATGTTGGAGGCTGGTTTTGCATAATTTTGAAAGGCTTGAGGTAACTGATTATTAATATAATCATGCATAAATAGAGCAATATGTAGGTAATTAATTTCTGATATTTGTAGAATGCCAAGGTACAGTGTATCTGTTTGCCTCCATGTTCCATAACAGTACAAGCGCTATTCACGTTGATCACCTTGAAGAAATGCTAAGGCAAAATTCACAATTAAGCAAAGGCGCAGTAACAATTATTTGTGATGGTGGCCCCGACTGGAGTACAAAATGTACTCCCAATTTAATAAATTTTGGCAGGCTGTGGAAGAATTTAAATCTAGATGTTTTGATATTATCACCTTGGGAACACGGGAACTTGTCTGAGGAAGAGCAAAGAAAACAAAAAGGAGACTGTTTAGATAATGCTATCGAAACATGCAAGAAATATTGGCACGGCCAACACTACGACTCTTTTCCCATTAGAGTTATTAGTGTTCCATGTCACGCAATTTCTCTGAATGAAGCTAAACACGAGCTCGTAAAATCTTTTTCCTCTAGTAGTGCACGGGCATTAAAGAGTAATCCTCAATTGATTGAAATTCAGAAAGAATATGAGTTTCTAATTAAACATTGCACCAGAAAAACCTACATGCTAGAATTCACAAAATGCATTAGCGCTTCATGTGTGCACTGTAATAGTTCACCAATTAGGGCGGTGAAGTTATTTCCGTTGTCACTTTTGCATAGGCTATGCACATTTTCTGTATCATAGTCTGTAAATTAGTACTCCCAGAAGCACAGGCGCGCGGCCCAAGCTCTAGATTATTACAAGGAATGTATGCGATATTTCGCTGTGAAACAATGAAACATAAGGGCGCAAAATAGCACCATTGGCATAAATGCAGTGATCGAATGCATGCGAGTAAATTTTGTGTAGAAATGTGATAAAGACCTGACATTAGAAACGTTGGCACACCTATCCTCCATTGCAGGTACGGTGTTACATTGTACTAAAAACGATTCGAGGATAATATTCTCGAAACACGAAAACAAGAATACAATCGAAATAAGTTATAAATGTCCCTTGGTTAAATCACCGTAAGTTAAAAACAGCGAATCTGTTGCAGTATGTTTATTTTGATGACAGACATACCATTTATTCGGCTTTGCTTTATACTAACGTGACATGTACGTACGTGCACGCAGAGTAAATCCCAAGTAATGTACTGAATGCAAGGACCAATTCGGACGAAGTGCAGGAACTTGTGTACCCTGAGGAAGGTTGGCCGTGCCAACCGAAATATCGGTAGTAATTATATATATACCCAGTACCGTACAATCAGCCTTTCATCTTGTCTTTAAATCCCAAGCCCGGTTTTAGTATTGTTTTTTTCTTTTTTCTTCTTACACCAAGGTGCCAACGGAGGAGGCTATGGGTGGCGAATAGTACTTGGAAAAGACATAAGTCTCGAAATGTCAAATTTTCAAAAGGTTCTCCAATAGAGACTTTGCGTGCATTAATTAAGTCACGACAACATCAAAGGGTTATTTAGCGTGATATACGCTGAAGCTACTGCACTGGCATATATGCATGCATGCTGTGATCAGTTCAAAACAAGAAAATAACACGACACACAACTAGACAACTAGACAGTCAGCGGTCGTCATGGCGTGTAGACGTGTGAAAACTTGCTCCGCCATTTTTATCTACATTTTCATCTCTTTTCACCTCAATAACACATCATTTTACCGCACAAATGCCACACATCTCCCATATAATACGACAGGAATACCATCTGATGGTCTAAATGCTCAAATCAACTCATCCTATCAAGATATTTACACCCAATGTCAAGTGTCGCTACCACGTGTTTGGGGACGCCATCTTCATCTTCAACATCGCGGGAAAAAGTTCCTCTCTTCACGAACTCCTTTCTACTCTAACTCCATCGCCAGTCACCAACTAACAAGACTTGCCACAAGTGGAGACGTCAACCCAAATCCTGGCCCAGCATCAGTGAGAAACAGTACAATACACTGCTCGGTATGTCAACGAACAGTAGCCAAAAACCATCGCGCCATTAACTGTGATCTCTGTTGTCTTTGGTGTCACATAAAATGTGGAGGAGTCAAACCACGCGACTACAAACTGCTTCAAACACAAGATAATTTCGCATGGACCTGTCCTCCCTGCATATCTGACCTGCATTCATTGCCGTTTAGTAACGTCAGCAATATTGATTCAAGCTTCAATTCTACGACCACATCTGATAACGACTCGACAGAACTCTCTGATTGCTTTACACCTTTACAAAATCATCTGTCTAAATTCAAGTTCGCCCACCTAAACATTAATAGCATTGCCGGTTTCAAGTTCCACGAAATCAAGATTTGGCTCCTTAGAGGAAACTTTGATGTTCTTGTCCTTACCGAAACCAAGCTCGATGCCACATTTCCAGATACTCAGTTTGCTGTTGATGGTTTCAGATTTCTAAGGCGAGACAGATCAATACATGGTGGCGGTATCATTATATATTGGAGAACAGATCTCATTTTCCACCATATCGCCAACACATCCCAAACATCAAAAGTAGAGTCACTCATGGTAAAATTAAAGATAGGAAAGAAATGGCTATTGATTGTTGCAGTGTATAGACCACCAAGTATCAAGAAATCCATATGGAATGATGAACTATCCAAACTATTTGAAGAAGCATCCTCCTTATGTGAAGAAATACTGGTACTGGGTGACCTAAATTGTGACATTCTAAATCCCGACAAAAATGGTAAGGAAGGCAGAGATCTCCTGGACATATGTCAAATATTTAATCTGAAGTGCCTCATCAATGAACCTACTCGTTTGACTTCATCTTCTAAAACTCTTATTGATGTCATCTTAACAAATAACAAGCGTAAATTTCTATCATCTGGAACACTGGAACCTCACTTGAGTGATCATCGTCTAATCTATACTGTGATGAGGAAATCCAACTCTTTCCAAAGATCTAGGAAAATAACTTGTAGAAGCTACAAAAATTACAGCAAAGACCGCTTCACTTCAGATGTAGCCCTGATCCCATTCCATATTGCCTCTATATTTGATGATGCTGATGATCAAGCATGGGTTTTCGGCAAGCTTTTCACTGATATTGTTGATTAACATGCCCCAGTGAAGCAATTCCATGTTCGCGGTGGCCATGTTCCATACATGACACCCGAATGGAGACGAGCCATACGACATAGGAATCGATTATGGAATAAATACAAGAAAGAACCTACTGCTGCTAATTGGGATGCCTACAAAACACAAAGAAATATTTGCACATCTATGAGGAGGAAAGCCATAACAAATTACTACCATCACAAAGCTGAAAATATTGCATCTAAACCCAAGGACTTCTGGAAGGTATTTGGCTCTCTCTTCAAATCGAAACGAGGGCAAGTAAATGACATTGTACTACAGGAGAACAATGAATTTATCACTGATAAGCAGCATATAGCTAATATTTTTAATGATTATTTTATTGATATTGTCAGAGATTTTCCTGTACCGGATACTAACCAGTATGGTATAAATTACTCTAACCACCCTAGTATACATAATATCAGAGATTTTATGTCCAATAGCATGTCCAAGGAATTTAGTTTTGAGCCAGTTCAACCTAACACAATATCTGACGTCGTCCGATCTTTATCAACATCTAAAACTATGGGTTATGACAACATCCCTGTACGTCTCATTAAGGATAGCATCAGTATCATTGCCATACCTCTTTGCAATTTATTTAATTTTTCTATTTCTTCCAATTGCTTTCCTAAGTCCTGGAAATATGGACAGATTACACCTGTATTTAAGAAAGGCACTGAATATTCTAAATCTAACTACAGACCTATTACTGTTTTACCAGCTTTTAATAATATATTTGAACGTATTCTTACCACGCAGCTTAACAATTCCTTCACAGACAAATTATCTAGTTTTTTATCTGCTTATCGTAAATACTACAGTTGCGAGACCACCTTAGTGCACATACTTGAAGAATTTAGATCAGCTCTTGATAAGAAAGAATTTGCATCAATTATTGGGATAGATCTATCCAAAGCTTTTGACAGTATCCCTCATGAATTATTGCTAGCCAAACTCAAAGCATATGGTGTTTCGAACTTTAGTCTTTTATTCATTCGTAGCTATTTAACAGACCGCTACCAAAGAATCAAGATCGGTGATCAATTTTCTAATTGGAATTTACTCTATAGAGGCATTCCACAAGGTTCAGTGTTCGGTCCTCTCCTTTTTAATATTTTTCTTAATGACCTTCTCATTACTACATTAGATTCTAAAATAAGTGCTTATGCTGATGATACACAGCTTTTTGCAACTGGCAAAGATCCTGCTCTAATTTATCATAATTTAAATACTGACCTTCAAACTGTTTCCCAATGGTTTAGCTGTAACGGTCTCAAGATAAATTCTGACAAGTGCTTAACCATGTCACTGGGTAACACCACTGAAAACCCACTTTATCGCATAGATAATCGAGCGATCACCACGGTTGATAGCTTTAAACTATTAGGAGTTACCATTGATAATGACCTTAATTTTAACAATCACGTGGCTGATACTGTGCGCAAAGTTAGTAGTCAACTTCAGGTCATCAAACGGCACAAGAAATTAATTGATACCAATACCAAGATCAAACTATATAATGCTTATCTTCTTCCACAACTTAACTACTGTTCTGTGGTCTGGAATCATTGTGGTAAGCGGAATTCTACTAAACTAGAAAAGCTTAATGAAAGGAGTTTACGCTTTGTTTTCAATGACTTTACTAGCACATATGATCACTTACTCCAACAGCTAAATCACCCTACCCTCCATAACAGAAGAATTCATGACACTTTAACTTTAGTATATAAATCCATACATGGAATTGCTCCCAGCTATATCACAGACCTCATAACTAAACGTTCATTAACCTGTAATCTCCGTGGTCATCTTTCTGTTGATATACCAAGAGTACAAACTACCAAACATGGACTACATTCCTTTCATTATAATGGCAGCAAACTTTGGAACTCCTTAAGTGACTCTATCAGATCCTCTCCAAGTATAAAAACCTTTAAAACAGCTATTTCTAAAATTAACTTTACCAATGACTGTTGTTCCTTCTGTAGATCAGATTAATTATATATTACCTTTAATTTTATATTTATCACTACATCATGTATATAGCGTTATATACTAGACCTTTATTCAGCATACTATAGCTTCATTTATTATTACTATGATTCCACACATTGTATATCTTATTTCTTTAGTAATCATTTCATTGAATTTACAACTTATATTTATATTTTGTAGTTAATATATCCAAATGTATATATACAGGAGTAAATGTATCTCTATTTTATTTTATATTTATTTTAGTTATTTTATTGGATTTCGGAGATATTAGCATCTTGTAATTTGCTACCTTAAATTCGAAGAAAATAAAGTTTATTGTATTGTATTGTATTGTAACAAGGGGTGATGCAGTTAAATAAACATGATATCGAGCATTACATAACTATTTTTCTTGCATAAGATTGGGTAATTCTCTGTTCAGAATCTATTATTTCGGGATATTTTGTAGTATTAAAATATACTTTGTAGTAGTCTCTAGTTCTCTGATAAACCATGAACCATGGTTTAATTGGTGACATGTCCTGTTCATGATTGGAATGTTGATAAGTATACGGCCTATAATTATATGCCAGCTTTATAACACGCTAACTAAAGGTCTCAGTCCATTTTCCAATTAAACAAAATTTGATGCATAATTTCTTGTTTTGGTGTTTCGAGAATATTATCCTCGAATTCAGTGTCGTTTCATTGTTTCGTGTGTTGGTAACATGGCCTACTATTGCCGGTTCCGTGCCAGTTGTTATCTGAGTGATCGAAGGCTTTAGTTAATAAAAAAAAAACAGTACTCGGGTTGACCTCCCTCCTTGGGCAACAATTTCCCTTGGTCAATGGTTTGTTTGCCTGTATTGCACGACACCGATATACAACCGAGCAACATTTACTGAACACTAGACGAGCAAAACACTATTTATAGCAAGGTGCAATGGAAAATATCCAGGTAAGAATCGTTACTTAAAGTTATTAAAAAAAAAAAACGTTTTTGTTTTCTCATTACTAATTTGTTTTATTGCATCATGACAGGAACTCAAGTCATTAAAGCAAAGAGATCAAGTACAAGCATTCGATTCTGTTCTTGGGCAGTGGCTTAACGCTAGTGTCCGACAATTTGACCCTCAATTGCAAACAGTCAATATAAAATGGGCTGGGCCACTCAAGCTTTCAATTCTACGCTTCCCATATCCATAGTAAGGTTACCTTTGATGGAACGACCATTGGATAGAAAGCACCCTATTTTACAGAGGCACTTCCCAAATAGAAAGCATCCAAAGCATCTACAGAAAGGCGACTGTGTTTGCTACAGCGACGCAAATGAGGCAGCTGTGAAGGGGACCGTCAAAGAAAATTACTGCTTCCAAGGAAAGGTACATGTACACATATTTAACACTTCTCAGTAATTTACTTTTCTTCCTTTTTGCCATTAATTTACAGAACAAAGTAAATTGTAATTATCTTTGTAATGCTACTTTTCTAAATATTTATATTTATCTTAGTTGAATTAAGAATTTAATGAATTCTATATATATGTGTCGTACATAGCTCAGCTTCATTTATGACCACTCACAGGAAAACGTACCTTCACGAAAATCCATTTAAACAGGCGCCAAAAAACGTTAACGAACGGGGAGGGGAGTGCACACTTTCAAAACCGTTGTTGTTTACATTTTACATTAATTTATAGGTCACACTTGAAAATAACTTGGTTGTTGAGTATGAGTATGTGAGAGAAGAGTATGAATGAGAAGAGACAGATTGTGTTGATGACCCGCCAGCAATGGTACTGGAAAATGGCCCAGAAAAAGAAGATGACGACAAGCCCATAACAACAGACATCGAAGAGACCAGTCCACCATCACCAGTCGACTCTTATAACAGTAAGGACACGATTGTAGCAAAGCGTAGACTATCGTATTTAGAAGCAGACGAAGAAGACGATGCGGTAAGATAAATTTGCATAAGTTTCAGTGAACATAAATATTGTAAAAATATTTTTAGGGTACGTTTTTTAGGGTCAGTATTCCGAAAATGAATACAGCAAAATCGTGTACATATCACTGTTCTGGAATTAGAAAGTAATCGCTACTTTTGGGAGTATTTATTTTTGTTTACCTTTTATTTTTCGTTGTATTCTTTTTTTCGGAAGAACGCATCCTTAACTTCAACAATGATTGCGGGTTTTTTTCTTATGTTTTTAAGTATGTTGATATAGACGAAGTCTTGGAAAAGATGGAGCTGACCGAACAGGTGGAGACATTAAAGGCAACCCAGGAGAAGGTATTGGCCAACCAAAACATGATGCTTGCTGTATTGAAATAAATAAATCACCTCTTTCACGCTAGGGCAATGAAGAAGGGCATCAAACCGGAGTCCAAAAGTATGCAAAGTATGCCAGTAGTTCCAATGCCTACACCCATTGCTGGGAGAAGTACATCTACCAGTGAGGTTATGCCACACCGTCAGAGATATCCACCGTTTACCAGTAATGTAGATCCACTCACACCACTGTCTACACCCATTCTGCCCATTGCTGTGAGTGCGCCTACCAGTGAGGTTATGTCACCTAACGTAGAACTCCAGGAATGTTTTCCCACAGGTAGCAATGCTAGTATGCCAAATAGGTCAAATTTCAAAGGAATTTCTAACTTTTGCTGCTGCTACCAGTGAGGTTATGTCACCTAACGTAGAACTCCACGAATGTTTTCCCACAGATAGCAATGCTAGTATGCCAAATAGAGGTCAGATTTCAAAGGAATTTCTAACTTTTGCTGCTGCTACCAGTCAGGTTGTCACCTAACGTAGAACTCCAGGAAAGTTTTCCCACAGGTAGCAATGCTAGTATGCCAAATAGGTCAGATTTCAAAGGAATTTCTAACTTATGCTGTTGCTAATTAAAACAATTGTACAACCTTTGTTTGTAAATTGATGGACGGCTCGTTCACTAAAAAAGAACTAAGTATGTCTAGCTTAGCGGGTGGTTCTAGAAAGTACAAAGGAATTGTAAAAAGTAAATCAGCTCTTTCTCCCGCCCGGATGAAAAATATTTTTAAAGTCGCTAAGCAGCGCTATCCAGCTGAATTTCCACTTGTTGTTACGACACCTGCTTTTCGTGAAGCAATTAACATGAAGTGCCGAAAAACTAAGTACACCTGAAGAAATGACTTTGTTATGTTATGTTGAGTGCTTATATATCAGTTCTATTTCACAGGTAAACTGTACAGGAATAAGACATGGTAACGGTTTGTCCATGCAGAGTGATTTCAATAAATGTGGGCATTGTTTCGATACTAACAGTGATAATAGTCAGTGTTTATAATTGCTGCAGGAACAAAAGAAAACAAGAGTTACGGTCTAATAGTGTACATTATTTTCTTGTTAATAATACCCTGTTAAGTTTGTTTAAATTACTCTACTGTATTTTGAAATGATAGTCAAACAGTTACTCTGCTATGTTAAGGTCCTTTTTGTGGTAAAATAAAAATCATTTTATTGTTACTGATGTGTAGTCCTGTGGGTATTCTTGGGTTTCACGTGACGTCACAGCTCTTCCGGGCCTCTCCAAATATGGGCATCCGCCATTACTGTGCCCCTCAAGAGTGTGAAATTTATGGAGATCGTAGGCCATTTTTGTAGTATCTTAAACTTTTCGATGGCTTTATCGCAAGACAACGGAAACGATGGGCTTGAGAATCTTAGCAAGAGCATTCCAATCCTTTCTCAATATGCTTCGTTATTGGAAAGCCGCTTTAAGCAGCGCTATCTCATGAAAATTTCAGTGATAGGCATTGACCCATTCACCATTCCAAGTGAGCAGTTCGATCCAGAGTGCTTGCCTCCAGTCGAACAGTCAGACCTCTTCAGCTACCTGGTTCTCCAAACTAGCCACTATACGAAGGAGCAATTCTAGGCCTACAAGAGTTTGCTGGCTTATACCCAAGTGGTCTCTGGTTGTTGGTTCACTGCATGGAAAGGTGATAGCGGGAAAGCATGTTGTTGTGGCTAAGGTTCGACATTCCCAATCAATGAATGCCACTCTTGCGGAGTGTTGGCTTATAACAGAGAACGATGGAACTGTTCTTTCGGCACACTGTATGGGGTGTAAAGCAGGACTAGGAGAGACTTGTTCGCATGTTGGAACCGCTTTAATGTACATTGAATGCTGGACAAGAATCAACGACAAGTTGTCATGCACTCAAGTCAAATGCACGTGGCTTCTTCCTACTTACGTTAGTGAAGTGACCTACGCAAGAGTGAAGGAAATTGATTTTACGTCGGCTAAAAAAATGAAAGCAAACCTCGTCAGCCGAATCGATTCCTACGTTGAAGATAATAAGAACTTGAACAATGAGCAACAAGCGGCAACGAGCAGAACACAAAAAGGAGCCGCGGCTACACCGCAAGTTTCAGCAGCGGAAATGAATGCAGTGTATGAAAAGCTTAATCAATGCCCATCAAAAGCTGTCGCTTTAAGTTTAATTGGAAATTATGCTGATCAATTTATTTCTAAAAGCCGGAATGTACCAGTGCTGAATGATCTGTTTGAATCAAGTAACATAGACCTTGAATATCCAGTTATTTTGCAAAAGTGTTTACAAGTGAAAATAAACATGTCTGAGGACGATATTGAGACAGTGGAGAAAGATACCAGATCTCAAGCAAAGGGACCTGGATTTTTTCGGCATCGTGCCGGACGAATTGGGGCTTCGGTAAGCGGCTCTGTGTTCAACAGTAACCTTGCACAGCCCCCGCAATCACTCATAAAATCTATTTGCTACCCCCACTTATATAAAATTAACACTGCGGCAACAAGGCATGGAAACAAATATGAAGAGGTTGCCATTAAAGCCTATGAGAATTATATGAAGAGTACGACTCATGTCAACTTCCAGATAATCCGATGTGGACTATTTGTTAATAAAGAGCATCCCTTTATCCATGCTACACCAGACTTTCCGATGTCTTGCGACTGCTGTGGATTAGGCTGTGGGGAGTTAAAATGCCCAGTTACTGCCTCAAATGGAGACTTTGAGGCATACGCCCAGCGAAAGGGTGCATGTATTGAGAAGGTGGATGGCACCTTCAAGTTAAAGAGGAGCCACAATTACTACCACCAAGTTCAGCAGCAGCTGTTCACTCTTCCTGAAAGAAAGTACTGTGACTTTATTGTTTTTGCCATTGACACCAAAGGGAACACCCATCTTGTGTGTGAGAGGATAACCCCTGACTTGAAACATGCAACCACTGTGATAAGAAAACTGGAAGCTTTTTGGAGAATATGTATACTCCCAGAGATATTAGCTAGGTGGTACACAAGAAGATGTGATGTACCAGTAAAACTTCCATCAGTGGGGAGCATCTGCTTTTGCAGAGGACAGAGTGACACTAACATTATTTCCTGCAGCAATGCTGATTGTCCTTATGGCCAATTTCATAAGTCATGTTTGGCCATTAGTGATGTCCCAATACGGAAAACCTGGTATTGTCCTCATTGCAGTCGCTTACCAGAGTTCAAGCACACCAGGAAGGCCAGAGGAAAGCCAAAGCAGCCGTCTGCAGTAAACCAGGCCGCCATGCTTTGTAACACTGTATGCATCTGCAATGCCAAGGCAACCTCAGATGACAAACTGGTTGAATGTCACAACACCGGATGCAAAGGGCATTTCTTTCACCTGACTTGTCTAGGACTGAAAAGGATGCCCAATAATCACAAAACAACCTGGCAATGTCATGCCTGTAGAGGAAAAAAGAAAAATCCAGCTACTGCTTGTACTTCTTCTCTCTCAGTTACCGATTCTAGTGAGTCAAGTGGTGATTCAAACAGTGATAGTGAGGATAATGCTGCCAGTGTTGCCTTCATTAAACAAGACACCGGAGAAACTGA
Organism: Actinernus sp. WN-2022; assembly: GCA_030867875.1. NCBI lineage: Eukaryota > Metazoa > Cnidaria > Anthozoa > Actiniaria > Actinernidae > Actinernus > Actinernus sp. WN-2022. The sequence continues at coordinate 539,174 of JAOWCC010000569.1, read as the reverse complement.
CAAATTTGGTCCACTTGCTAATTTGGGGGAAGCTGATTTTGATATTATAAGGGACCCCAATGGTTGGCTTACATGTGACATTATTCAGGCTGCACAAGTGTTACTGCAAAAAGCCAACCCATCAGTTGAAGGACTGCAGCGGTCAACACTAGGGCGTGTGCAAAACTTTGATGTGGTTTCTGGAGAATGTGTACAGATTTTGCACTCTGGAACTGATCACTGGGTTTGCATTAGTAGTATTGGCTGTTCTCCTGGTATGGTAAATCTTTATGATAGTTATTACCATGATGCAATCAGCCAAGAAATAGAAGAGCAGGCAAATGATTTACTTGGTGGACAGTTAGTTTCATTAGAATTTGTTCCTGTACAGCAGCAACTTAATGGAAGTGACTGTGGAATTTTTTCAGTTGCATTTGCAACATGCTTGGTTTTAGCTTTCCCTGCCTTTTAGAGCATGCATTATAGCTTTGGACATGCAGGGCATACAATTCCATTGTTCTTATAAATTGTCTAAGGTTGATTCAGGAATTATACTAATTGGGGTGACTGATATTACAAGTTGTTGCACTAGTCATGCCAGAAAAAAAAAGAGGTTGAATGTTATGATAGGATTGATAAATTTGTTTGAAAGGGGGTCATTATGGTCACCCCCTGGAAAAAAAAAACAGGACCCACCCCTGATGCTTTAGTGCAATAAGAGAAATAAAAATGGTACAAATAATCAAATTACAATGTTGATTCATAATAAGCTTATATTTTCCATTCCATTCAAAGTTCCTTGTTATTTACAATGTAACATTACAACTGCTTAAAAAAAAATACAAACTATCAAAGAGCCTTTGTTTATTTATTGCCAATTATAAAATAAGTATGAGATTGACCCTCTTTGTTATTTAATTATACATTTGCGATTTAATAACATTGGCACTATGAGTACTCCCACACACTATGAGTGCCAAGAGTCAGATGCCTCAATTTCCGCGGCAAAAGAAAGAATGCTAAACCGCATTAATAACATTATTGTGAAATAGAAAAAAGAAAAAAAACCAGGTTATTTTTCATTTTGCATTTCCTAAAATCGGCTTCAGTCTGGCAGTATATCGTGTTGTACTTTGTAGTGCCAAGGTGCTCTTTATGTTGCTAAATCAGAAATGTATATTTACTATAATGGGCAGATCTGGGTCCCCCTGGTGGGATCTCTGGAATTCCAGGACAGGTACCCCTAAACAAAACAGAGGGCAATTCCAGAAAATATCTGGAATTATCTCTGAATTGCCTTATCCCCTCACTCCTCCCCCTTGAAGGATTTTTAATTTGAAAGATTTGATGGTTTTTCTTTATCAAATGGGATATATAGAATATAAATATATTAAAATGCCAACTGCAGTGCAGGTACAGATATTTTCTGGAAATGCTCAACTTGAGCCAGTAATTACAGTTCCTACCCTGAAACAATATTTTATCCCTTTTACAATTATTTATTTTAACTATGAACGTGCTTGTTGGTCATCTGCAGAGTATGGCACAATAGACCATTTTCTCAGGTACTGTTATGTGTTCAACAAGCTAAAGTTAAGAACTGGCAAGAAGGAAAACAGCGTCTATAGGTAATCTCTTGTTGATCAGTCCTAAAGTTGAGCTGAGAAAATGGTCTATATAAATTAAAGCACTTTTTATTCAGAGGTATTCATACAAAAAATTACACATGGTGCCAGTACCAGAGTCATTTTTCTTGGGCAAGCTACATTGCATCTGCTCAGGTGCTAGGTACCCCTACCAAGTCTGAATAAATATTTTTGAACCATCAGGACTGAAAATTTTAAAAGCTGGTGACCTAAAATTATACATTCTACCCAATGCAAATGGTGACCAGTTTGTCACATTTAGCTGAAATCAAGGTTAATTTCCAGCCTTGACCATGACAGACTTTTCCTATCTATGCCCATAAAGAACAAAAATGATATTCAAATGGAACAATTGGAGGACAAAAATTTACAAGTGCAGAGCATACCCTCAGGATTCTATCAATTAAAGGTACCTGCAACTCGTGGCCCTTGACACGAGTAACCAGAGTCTGTTGGGATGATTCCTTCTAGAAATGTGTATTTCCTACGCAGGAGTCCTATAACTCTCTCCACATGGATCCTAACATTGGCAATACCTCTTGACTTCTCAACATCAATGGGATCTAACTGAGATTTCCCTCTGGTGAATGCTGGGATGACTATCTTCCCTTGCTTCAAGCCAACACTTTCAGTAATTGTGAAGCCCCGATCAGCCATTACGACGGTGTCCCCAGGCACAAGTTTGTCCAGAAAGTCGCAGTTCTCTGTCAAGAATTTATCTGAAGTGCGGCCACCCCAAGCTTCAGACACATATGAAATACTGCCCTGTGGTGTAATACCAATCAGGACCTTGATGGTGTTGTGGTGTTTGTAATTTGAGAATGTTTGTGCTCGGGCCAGTAAATTTGAAGGTTTTTCGATGAAGACCTCAAAACAGTCTATGATGACAGTTACACTTCGACCAAATGTATACCTGAAACACATTGGCATAGTTCTATACAGATCTTCTCGTTCTGGCCATCTTACAAAACATGACAATCGTGAATCCATGGCAATGACCCAGGCTGTGAAGATCCTCGAGATTGTAGACATTGATACAAGAAAACGATAAGCCAGATCCCGAAAAGGCATATTAAGCCGCAACTTCATGAGTACCAAGACAAATTCCTGGAAACTGTCCAGACTTTGAGAGCGGCGGGAGACAAATGGGGCTACATGCTCATAGACAAGCATGAGGACTTGAAACGATGGGAGACCGGTATAAAATCTCACCTTCTCGTCCGAGTCAAAATACTCTTTGTTCGGTGCTTGATATCTTGGAGAACGAAACATATACTCGAACTCATTTGTCTGCGTCTCAGCTTCCTGATACTGTGGTCTCTCAAATCTAAATTCTTCAGTCTGTGATCCCACATCCATTGAGGTCATTTCCTGAAGTGTTTCAACGAGAGAGGTTGCAACTCGGACTTAAGTGCTTGATGTCGAAATTGCAACTCAGACTGAAGTGCTTGATGTCGAAATTGCAACTCACACTGAAGTACTCGATGTTGAAGTTGCAACTCAGACTGAAATGCTTGACGTGGAGGTTCCAAATCAGACTCGAGTGGCATCAGACAAGGTGATTTTATCTAATTTATATAGCCCTATGAAACAAAACAGGGCTTGAGACCCAACTTTTGTTGTGCAACTATTTTTCAGCAGTCACCAATATTTGTTTACTTGTCTTTCTTTTTTTTATGAATCTTCCACGTTTTAGCGATCAGAAATGGCAGAATTGCAACGATATTTCAGGTCCTAGACATAAATGTACAAGTGTTTCATTTTAGGAGCCAACCATTTGACTTCTGAGGGAGGGCGTAATTTTAGAAAATAATTCCTGTAAGCTGCTTTTGTGGAAAAAAATTATGAAAAGGAATACCAATGGTAAAAAACAATTACACATACTATGAGCAAGACAAAATATCAGGTTACATGCATGTACATGAAAACAAATATCATGCACCTATATGTCCTTAGAAAAAAATGCTGAATGGTCATTAAAATATTTATGCCTATACCAAATCACCCCTCCACGAGAAGTCAAATGGTTGGCACCTTAGTTTTGAGCCCTAGAAAATGTCAGTAAGCTTCATTTTACAAGTTATGTTTACAATATTATAATGTCATAGCAAGAGAAAGTATCACAGATTTGGGGAGCTGGGGTGGTGCAGTGGTTAAACGCTTTGCCTTTCACCTGTGTGGCCTGAGTTCAATACCTGGACGTGGTGCCACATATGAGTTGAGTTTGTTGGTATCTTGTCCTTGCTCCAAGGGTTTTTCTGCGAATCCTCTGGTTTTCCTCCCTACCCTAAACCCAACACGCTAAATTCCAATAGCCCACTTACGCATATGCTTCACTCGTCATGCACAAAGGTTTCAATACGAGGCTCTGTGCTAAATTAAATTAATTCTTTTCACAGAGAATATAATATAATTTAGCACAGAGCCTCGTATTGAAACCTGATAACTAAAGCATATATTTGTGGAAGTGGGCTATTCCATTAGTGATTTAGGCAGGTCCTGACTCTGATCAGCCAGCCAGCCAGCTATGGTTATTTCAGGTGCTATTAGAAATTCAGAGATTTTGTGTACTCAAATCAGCTTAATATATTTTCTATTTCAGTCTCCTAAAGTTGCTCCTTGTTCAAGCTGTGCCTCCCTAAGAAAGCAAAAAAAGAAACTCCAGAGGCAGCAGAAAACCTTGAAATCCCAGATGGAAACAGATCAATCAAAATGGGAGACTTTGAAAAGAAAGAGCAATAAGGGGCCAGAAGTAGTTTCATCAGGTAAGCATTTAGTGAAACTACAGTAATGTGTTACTAGTCAGAATCATCAGAAAGTTGTAGCTGACAACTTTTACTATCCAAAAAATATTTTTAATGCTACATTAAGACATAATGATTGCAACGAGTTCCATGTAAAAAGCTGACGAGTACTAAAAGCTGAAGCTTTGTTGGATGAAATAGTGTGACAGGCCAAAGTCAATGCTTGGATTTCAAACCTGGACTGCAGTAATGTTATCAGGACTGCATTGTAATGGGCCTTGGTAATGGGAGTATTTGATCCCTAGAAAACTGCAGTCAGTTTGTAACTTATGTTAATTTATGATGTATGCTATACATATATTGTCGGGTTTTCTGACATTGTTTATTATAGAGACTCAAACAGAAGCAGTGGTGATACTGGATGAGGACCACTTAAAGGGAATGGCAGAGGTAGAGTGTGAGGAAGAGGGCATGGAGATTGATGAGGAACCAGAGGAAGGGCAAGGTGATCCAGTTGATGAGGATGATGACCCAGACTGGACACCAGAGGAAGCTGAGAATGCATACAAGCAAGCAGGGGATGATAATGACAACAATCAGCCAAATCCAAAGTATGGGTCTTAAAATTTCTTAGAGCCAGCAAGTTAGATAAACTGACCAAGAGAATTATAATATACTAAACAAAAATAACTTGAACTTAATTTATTTATCTACCTATCTGTTTATTCACTTACCCACCCACTCATTTATTCATGTTTTGCTTGTTTCAGGTTGAATTGTGAGGGTAAAAACACCAGAGAAGAACCCAAAGGGATAGTGTTTCTGTCCAAGCTACTTATGCTATTCCAAACCTGCCACTTGTGCTTAGCCAGCAACCCACTTCTTACAGTATCACAGTCTGGCACCATGCTTACAATCAGGTCAACTTGTAGCCAATGCACTGGTGTATTTGTATGGGACAGTCAACCATATATGTTAGGCAAATTCCCAGCAGGGAATCTACTGTTGAGCTTTGCCATACTCTCTGCTGGTGCCTCAATCAACAAAGTCCTGCTTGTATTCCAGCACATGGGTATTCTAGTGTATCACTACCCAACCTACTACTACCACCAACGTTATTTACTGGTACCTTCCATTATCAAGTACTGGCGAGGCTACCAGGCCGAGTTACTTGCAGGTTTAAGAGGAAAAGAAGTGGTGCTGGCAGGGGATGGCAGACATGATAGCATGGGCCATTCTGCAAAATATGGGACTTATACCATATTTTGTTGTACTATTGGTTACATCATTCACATTGTCCTAGTGCAGGTAACAATTCAGTTAAACAATTTTCATGTGGCAATATCATAATTTACAGACAAGGATTTATTTTATGTCCAAGGGGTGCCAGGCTGATAGTTTTAAAACCTTTTTCCTATAATATGAACTAAATATATTTGTTTTACTTCAGGCAAATGAGGCAGGAAGCAGCTCTGCCATGGAGTTTATGGGCCATCAACAGGCATTTGCATTCCTCCTTAGTACTGCAATGATCATTACTGCCTTTGTATCAGACCGGCACTCCCAGATTGCAAAGTGGATGAGGGTGGAATGCACGAAAAAGTGCAAAGAACTAGGAAAGCCAGTCATCAGCCATTTATTTGACCTGTGGCACATAGGCAAAAGTAAGTTACCCAACAAACAAATTATTATTAGCATCTAAAGAATGATAAAATATTTGTTGTACAGTCCCTGTCAAAAGTTTTTCAACCGTATACGGTACCGTATGTGTTTCGGTAAAACGAAGATTCGGTAACCACATGTGGTAGATTTCGTTCGGTAAACTCCATTCGTTTTAAGACCGAATTCGTTTTACTGAAAGTGGTAGAGTCACCGATTTCGTTTTACTGAAAGTGGTTCGGTCACCGATTGTGTTTTAACGAAAGTGGTTCGGTCATCGATTGTGTTTTAACGAAAGTGGTTCAGTCACCAATTTCGTTTTACCGAAAGTGGTTCAGTCACCGATTTCGCTTCACCAAACATTGCAGGTCAAGACAGTCTACAAGTTGTTACTTGTACATGTAGTTCACTGCTTGCGACTAAAGTGATTTTTACAACGTTAAAACTGAAAATGCTGAAGTTTAGATTTCAAAAATGATATCTCGTTTTGTCTTCTTTCACTGAAACGATATATCGGCACAGCAATAATTATTGGTGTTTTCATTCTAGAAAAAGCTCCAATTTCAAATTGTCGGTGAAGCGTCAGGTCGGTGTCCTGGTGCGATCATCGAAAAACTTATTTGTTTTGATCGTGATTTGTACCGAGAAAGCCGCGAAGTGGCTAAGAGCATTTCTCTCCTTCCTATTTCTTCTGATAACCTCACTGATAAACTGTACTGAAAAAAAAGGAACTGCTGTGAATATATAACCTTAAACTTATGCACCAGTCAATCTAAACCCCCGCCCCCCCAACCCCGGGACTATGCGGGGATTAGCGAGGCATTTGGCACTTCATTCGTGCCCCGGTGAGCGGGGCATTAGCCTTGTTTAGAATGTCGTGGCGATTTGAGCGGGGGATTAGGCGGGGTTTGGCCATGGAAGCCGCTGACCATTTTGGCTCATTTCACCTCGTGTGCGAAATATGCGTAAGTTTTCCATCGTTTATTGAATGAAATAATAGCATTTTAGTTCAGCTGGAATGCTTCATGGATGACCTTGAAGCTTCTTTGCGGGTATTGACTATTTTTAAATCAATTTTGCCAATTTTTTTAAGAATGTGTTTTCATATAAAGTAATATGGGAGAGAGTTGGCGCTTTAGACTTTAGTTATTTTTGCCACAAGTGTAACGAGGTACATTGTTAATTCGTGAATGCACGCATGTGGGTTAGGTAGATTTCGATTCCAAATGTGCCGTATCCGCGTATCCTATTCCGAATGCCGTATCCTTACGAAGATGGTCGATGTGACTGAGGAACAAACTTTTATCGGAAAAGACGCGTCGAAGCTTTCGAAAGGATTTGGTCTGACTGCTGTAGATATGCCGCTTTCTAAGGTAATATTCCGAAATAACTTATAATTTACTGCTGTGAAGTTTCTCTGTTGTCTCTGTGTCTATCTTGCTACACTAATTCAAACCACTCGACATTATAGAAGTTATGTTTTAGATCGGGATATACTCGTACGATGTTCGGGATAAGCAATAGTGAACTTTTGGTGGTAGCTCATATTTATTTATACACGCTGGCGAAACAGTGATGTCTTGGAGTTCACAAAATAGTGAACATTTGGGATAATAGATTCTCTCACAGTCGACCTACATGTATTCGGATTCAATACAATCAATGTATAGACCAGAGATTTTAGCCTCAACATTTCCATTTGTGAATTTATTTCGAAAGTAAAGCACTGTTTTCAGATAATTTCGAATTCATATATATGATGAAAATTGTTTTAGCGGCATGAAAAATAATATTGCGTGACCCCCAGAACTAAACTGTGAAATGTGTTGCACGACTGCTGCATCATTTATCCTTTACGATGGTAGAAATAAGGCAATTACGATTTAGATTGTGTTATTTCAGTCTTCAGATGAATTGTTTTATTTCAATGTTCAGATGAATTCAAAAATCAGTCCCAAGAAAGCCGAACGGGGAATTTCCGTATCCTTTTCCGAAGATGTATGTTAACAAAATTCGTACCATGTTCGGAATATGTTCGTGATATGAGATTTTCATGGCTAACTCGCTTACTGGCAGGTGGCTCAAACCTGGACAGACATGGTAGTGGGTCCCTATCAATCACTTAGTGGTGATGACGTAACGATGAAGTCATCGGTCACGTGATTTTTAGTATATGCCAAAATCCGCGAGTTGTCATTAGGGGCCCTATGTTTAACTTCATTATCTTATTATTAAATAATTTTGAGAAGGCAACATACTTTACATTATTTAAAGTGTCATCCGAAAAGCGGGAAGTTGTATTGTATTTTGGACATTTTAAATCCGAGTTTGTTCAGGCAGCCAGCAAGACAGTGTATTAAAGGAACCTTGCTTACTTCGGCTGAAAAACAATATTTGCTCTCAAATCTTCCTTTTGGACGCCTAAGTCTATTGCCATGTTTGTCACTTCCAAATTGTACACTAGATATCATTTATGGGCCGATTTCCCATGTCCATAAAACTCATTTGAATTTCCTGCGTGCCGCCATCTTGGGTTTTATAACATCAAAGTGTTGCCCCTATTGTTACACAACAAACAAGCTATATTGTTTTCTGACAATAGAGGCAACACTGTGACGTCATCAGATCCAATATGGCTGCGTGCAGGAAATTCAAATGAGTTTATGGACAGGAAAATCGGTGCATATATGACATCTAGTCTACAATTTAGAAGTGACAAACACAGCAACAGACTTAGACATCGATCAGGAACATTTGAGAGCAAACATTGTATTTTAGCCGAGGTTTTCTTTAAACGATATGAACTGTTTTTCTAATTATCTCTCAGATGTTGTTTGTATATATACACGTATATATTACATATCAAGAATGAGGCCATTTAAAATCTGGAACTGTTGTAGAACAGTAAGCTACGGAAGACAGTTGTTGCATGCATGTAAATATAAAATAATTATGGTACACACGTCATTTTGAACAATGATCCAACCATTTAGGGCGGGGTATTTGACCAACTTAAATGCCCCGTATAGCGGGGCATTAGCTCTCATTAGAAACACAAATACCTAATCCCCGCCTAATCTCCGGGGTTGGGGGGGCCGGGGTTTACATTGACTGGTGCATTACGCCACAAACTAACAACCGCCGTTCGTTCATAATCTAGCGGCAAACTTTTAAAGCGGGCCCCGCCAGTAAGCAATAATCAACAAACGAACTTTAGCTTCCGTAGTTTAACATTTACGAGAGATTCCTGCGTTGTTCAAGGTTCCGACCAAAAGCATTGCAAATGTTTGCGGATTCTGGAAAGGCATGTTTTCGAAATTAAAATATCAAGATTGTGCAATTGAAATCAGTCACGCATGAACCTGTCAGTCTGAGTTTTGACAGGGCCTATGTTTGATCGATCGAGGACCTGAGACTTGTTTGTTTCACATCTGACATCAGACCAATCGCTGCAGACCGGTCTCACAGCAATTATAAACCGCAATGCCAATCACAAATTGACAAAGTGATGAAGTAAAAAAGCTTAAATTGAAACTCCAGAAGATTCGGTGCGATCTCACGGCAAAATAACCAATAACGAATTAAAATATCCAAAATGTATTCACCTGGGTGTTTTTATTTCACAGAATGGACTCAAACCAGTTTTCGCATTAGGTGAAAACTGTTCAGACCGTAAATAAAATACAAAACTTTGAAAGCATTCGATTCAGTAGGAAGATATCAAGATAATTTTTGGTGTGATCTCAAAGCAAAACAAACACTGCTGTCACGTCAGAGCTCATTGATTATTCAAAAATGTCACACTTCTGTTCGAGCAATTTGAGCAAAATGACGGATCCCACGTTAAATAAAAAGAATTCCAGAATATTCTATTTGGTAGACGTTTATCACTTGCCAGTATTAAAAGTTGAGAAACTTTCCCTCATTATTTAACTCTGTATTCTGCAATAAGATCACATGTTCCGCGAAGTTCGTGACATTCTTGTTGTGTCAAAAACCAGACAATTAGTTTCCACGGCTGAAAGCACATGTAAGCACCGAAAAGCTCTTGAATCTGTTGAATTGAAAACATACAGCGTACGCAACGACTTTTAAAGAATCGTGAAGGGATTAAGGGATAGATTAAAGTATGAAAGTACAGAAGTCTGTAAAGTTTATCAGATGAATAAAAACGCCGAACTTTGCTACAACTAAACTAGAATTGATCGCGTACGTAGCGCCATATTTACATAACACGATGACTATCCGAATTCATTTTACCGAAGGTGGTCGAGTCACCGAATTCGTTTTACCGAAGGTGGTAGAGTCACCGAATTCGTTTTACTGAAGGTGGTAGAGTCACCGATTTCGTTTTACTGAAAGTGGTTCGGTCACCGATTGCGTTTTACCGAAAGTGGTTCAGTCACCGATTGTGTTTTACCGAAAGTGGTACAGTTACCGATTTCGCTTCGCCACATTTCGCCACATTCATTTTAACGAAAGTGGTAAACACATGTGGCACATGTGCCACATGCTACCACATGTGGTTCGTACGGTGTGAAAAACTTTTGACAGGGACTGTAGGTTACGGATTTGTTTCATTAGAAACAAATTTTATTTAGCAAATATTATGCCATTTGAAACAGCAGCAGGTTGGCTTATTTTAAATCAGGTGCTAAAAATTGGGTGGGTATATGTAGTACATGTATATCTTTACCTCACATAATATCGTTCCCTCACACTTCACCTCTTATACATGTACATATTCAGAAATCCAAAAGCTGCTGATCAAGCTGAGCAAAGAAAAAGGTTTGGAGGCAATTGGGCGTTGGAGGAAAGCCTGTGTCCGCCACTTCTGCTGGGCAGTAACGTCCACACAAGCAAAGCTTGAGCAGGTTATCCTTGCAAAGTACAAGGCATTTCAGTACCATATCCTGAACCAACACACCAACATACCTGAAAGGCTGTTCAACAAGTGTGCTCATGGGAAGGTTACCACCCAACGCTTGTGGCTGACAAAAGGTATTACAGTACATTTGCCTAGGCTAGAGCACTGTAACCTACATTGATGTACATGTAGGCATCAAAGTAGTATATGCATGATTTCACATACATTTGTGTACATGTAACTGACTAAAACATAAGTAATGCAATAAGGTGCTATAATAGACATGAAAATGGCAGTACCACACCACACAAATGTACATGTATTATACAGATTAAAAATTCTGCAATGTTTGGTTAGGGACTAGTCATTAATATTAGTGGGGGTGGGGGGCTAGTGTAAAATACCTCAATTTCACCTGACCCCTCGCTTGTGAGGGGTCACTTTTTGCTTATCTTTTACTGATCCCCTTCTGATGACTCCATTTTTGTCTGCATGAAATTAATGAACCCCCTCATTTTGAACCAGCCTCCCTCCCTCCCTCCCTCCCTCCCCCCACCCCAAACACACACCCCACTAATTAACTAGTTCCTCTAACAGTGGATATCTATCTGCAAGACTAGAGAGAAAAATTGATCTAGTCTGACAGAACACATTTACAGGCTTGAGTATTAACGATAACAATGTCTGATATTCCCACCCAACTAGGCTTTTGCTGCTTCAATAATTGAGGGAGGGCAGGCATTTAACATTACATTGTTTAACATTCCTTCTTTAGGTTCAAATGTATACAAACTTTGTGAGACATTGAACAGCTCCTTCCTACTGAAAGGCATAAAACAAGCATCTCCTGTTCAACAAACAAGTTGTCTGGAAGGCTATCACTCTGTTGTAAACCAGTTTGCCCCAAAAATGTTGGCATACTCTTATCTTGGAATACTGAGCAGGTAATTTTAATACTGCTTTTATAAACACAATCAAACAACCTTATTGGTTGACCCTATCACATGTTGAAAAACTTGTAACGTGAAGGTAAAACATTTGCACTTTCTGACTTGGCAGCCTGAGTAAAAAGTACACAAAACTATGAGAACAATATTCTGGATATGAACTAACCAAGAGAAAGGATGTATACTCGTACCAGACTTACTGCATAGACATCTACCAGTCAGCAGCAATTACCACTAGTCTAGAGCAATGGTTGCTGAGGTTGTGTGTAAATTTACAACTGTTGTGAACATCAATAGAAAGTATATTCTGGCTATTTTCTTAGCAATTCACAAACATAAATGTCCAAAAACTCATTAGCTATTGATACAATTGTCTAGGTCCATTCTTGCTGCATTGCATTTCAACTATAACCTGAACAGAGACACTGTAAAGGATAACCAAGGCAATCCAAAACTTCGTGTCACTTATGTCAAATTCAATGAGGGAGAGGGGACAGCGAGGGAAGTCAAAGTCAAGCAGAAGTATGGTATGTAGAATGTTGTTGTTGTCAAATAAAGAAACAATGAAAATATAAGGAAATTTGTTTTTTATCCAAAATACAACTCCTAGCCTCTACCAGTAACACTGTTAATCAGGGTTCCCACACATTTGCAGGACTTTTCACTGACCAAGAAGCATTTCTCACTGACCTCCAAACACAATTTTTTTTACAAATATTCAATCACTATTTTGGGACAGCAACATTGTTATGTGGAGCCTGAAAATAAATATTCCCTTATTTTTCATTGAAATTTGGGATTTCCCTGACCTTGAAAAAAATATTCCCTGACCATGGGAACCCTGTGTTTATTATTATACTCTAAATCTTTAAAGTGTCTATGAACAATAAATAAATAAATTCCTATTTTATTATTATACAATTTTTTTTGTTACAATTAAACAAATTTGTCAAATTATCAGTGTTATACCCATGGTTGAAATAAAATGATGTTTGAAATTTGTTTTCCTATATCAGTAGATATGCCCATTCACAACCACTAAGAAGTGATTGCAGATACCTCCCCTGACGTCATGTAATTAGCATTTTGGATATTAAAACCTCATTAACTCAGCAGCACAGCATTCAAAGCAAAATATATTTTACCATTCTACTATTCACTTGATTTATAATTGATATCTAAAATAAAAAAGAATGCACTTTAAAATGCCTTTAACCACAAAATATTTTTCTATTCATGATGTGACATCACAAATTGCCTAACATAAGAAAACGATATCGAGAAACAGTAAACAGCATTCCTATTTTTGAAAGTAGTAAAGTAAGCACTTTAACAATAATCTCTTTAAAACTCTTTTTCAGATCTTCAAGCTCAAACATTAAAACCAATATTAATATGGCAATCCTTGTACAGTGTTTCAAATAGTTACCCCTAACTACATGTAAATCAATATTTAATTGTGCATAGCATTGTGATCATACTGCCTTCAATTTCAGGTTATGTTGCTAAAATATATGAGGTACTTATTACAACACCAAGGGAGAAGCTTCAAGAGTTGGAAGAGGAGCTGAAGGCAGAAGTCCCAGAACCTCTGCACAGCATGCTGCAGGACAAAGAAGGCAAGGCTGATGCAAAGGAGAAGTATAGATCTAGAAAGAACAAGGAAACTGCTATATGCCCACCAACATGTACAGGTACTGCTTAATCACTGCACAATAGTATGGAAACAGAAACTAATTTTTAATAAAAGTTATTACTTGACGATAAATATCTTATCAAAATAACAATGATGAGCAGCACTGTAAGAGGTTCATGTCACAGCCAACTAACAATATTCCTTTTTCTTTCCAGATGCTGAGCTACAACAAATTATCCAGCCTATTAATAAAAATACTGGCAGAAAGGCACCTGTGTGCAAGAAATGTGGACAGCCAAGGAAAGGCCATAAAAAAAGGCAATGCTCATCAACCAATAATGACAGCAGCTAATTGATTGATTATTTGTTATATATTCACTAAGTGTCAAATAGTGTGCTTCTTTCTAGATGATATTATGGAAACCCAGCTGAAAAAACATGTTAAATTGTTGCTTATTAATAGCCTCATCCCCAGTATTCTCATTACATGTGGCTGGATATTGACATTGGTTTAGCTCATGCTAATAAGCCTGGCCAATACCTCTTTGACGCGAAATCGAGAGGTCTATGGTGTACACCAGTGAAACAGTCTAATTAGAAAATTTCTGACGTAGGTACTTTATTAAGTGAAAAACAAAACAAAACTCAAAAAATACCTACATGTATATTTCCCTTTGCAAGTGACTGTCAACCCCAAAGGTTTTGTCAGGCTTATTACTTGGGAGTCAAAATGGCCACTATTTTCACGCAATGACTTAGTACAAGCCTGGGAACAAGGCTATCATATGCCTTTTGTAAACCAGCAAAGCCTCATGGGCACCACCATAATGACCAGACATGATGTTTTTTTGGCAGTCATATTGTCAAAGAATAAGAAGGTATTGTTTGAGGACAATAGCACCACCAAAAAACTTCATTACAAACTCATTATGATAAAGATGGTGGAACCTATGGGTCTGACGGTGCATCATTGAAGCACTTGTTTGTAAATGGCATATGCAGCAGTTTGATTGTATACAACACCGATTTGGCTTCACTGCCTCTTGTTAATTCCCAAAATTGTTACATAAACATATTAAAGGTATTTACAATATCTGTTACAGTTTATCAAAATAACGTAATGGCAAAAGTTATTAGTCGGAGCAATTTCGATGGCCATCTTTACAGTGCTACTACTGAAACTGGCACCACTTAGACAATGTGAACCAATCACATTGCAGAACAATATTTATTTATAGCAGGAGCTAGCCATTAAATATCTAAGGGAGAGTATTGGTTGGCAGTCTAAAAAATATTCCAATCAGAATCTCTTTTAAAATAAAAATTAAATGTACCTTTCAGTTATGAAGGCCTGGCTTGGCTTGATAACTAATAAAAAAATTAGCATCTGACTAGATTGCCAGACCCTTCCCTCAGAAGTTTGATGTCAACACTTTATGCATTCATAAGCAGCTTCCCCCAGGGGTCGATCCCCGGGCTGACAATGGGGATGTCTTGGACTTTGCTGAAAAAATAGGGAGGGGGTTGTGCAGATTGTAAGGGTTGTGCAGATTGTAATAGAAAATTAGGGATTTCAAGTTCAGGAAAAATATTATCAAGGGGACTTTGAATTCAATGATTCCACTACCCCTGAGGGAAATTGTCAAGATTGTTCCAGCATTTTTTAAATCCCCCTAGCCTGCGTTGCGGCTCTGGAGTATCGGAGTGGAGCTAATCCCCGCTCCGATACTCCAGAGCCACAACACAGGCTACAATCCCCCTTGGTCAGCCTGGGATCGATCCCTGGGCAAAAGCTGCTGATGAATGCATTACATGTAAATAATATGAACAATACAAATGTACTTCTGTGAACTTTAGTCGTCCTCCTCTTCCTCAGACTGGTATCCAGTGTATTCCTCTCCAGCATTTGGAAAAGCATGGCGGATGCTATTATACACACAGTTCGGTAGAGGAATTCTTCTCGAGGCACCAACATATTCGTACACTAGGCGAACATATTGGCGATAGGCCACAGATCTCAGGAACCTAAACAAAATTAAAATTTCACAAACCTTCAAAATGATACTACCGTAATCTGGTTTAATTATTACAAAAACTGTTGAAAATAATAGTACTGATATATCATATGTACATTTGATAACTAGTATTTTATACTGTAAGTCAATCTATTGAGAAAGCTCTTTCTAGTGCTCACAAAATTAAAACAAATGGCTTTTCATATTGGCTAGCTTAAAGTAAAGTTTTCTTCTTGAATCGTACAAAACATTATTCGATTTACGCACACAAACAAGTACAGGGTTCTTTCATCCGAATACAATTGTCGTCATTTCGTCTAATAAAATAGCAGTAACAGCAAAACTGTACATGTAGTTCTAAGGAATCCGTTCTAAGACTTACTCTGATTCGGCTGCATTTCTCTGAGTTTTTGTGGACGAGTAAGATTTTTTGGATTTAGTTTTCAGACCGATCCCTGCGATGTTGAGCACCCAAGTATTCAAGCAGCAAACGGCAAAGCCTGGATGCAACGTAATGCACTCGTCTGCTTGATCTGTAATTAATTATTTGGTGTGAAGACAGAGGACTCCAATAATCCAAAAACCGAGTGGAAATCGCATGTTTATTTCTGAAATGGACTCATGCAGTCGATAATTTATTTGAGAACTAATAATTTATTCTAAATCATCTGAAGGAATGTCAGCGGTCATCATGGCAGGTAGTCGTGTTACTTCTCGCTCCTGTATATTCGGACTTCTACTTTTGATTTATACCCTGTATCTAAAGAAAATTGCCCTTAACCACTACGAAAAAGGGCCTAAACATGCTGGAAATGAATTTGAACAGTCTAAAGGATACAAAATGGATGCTATGCCCCACTTACGAACTGCAAACCCGCCGTGGGAAGAAAGCCGCCATGTTGGTTCAGCTCGACTTCGTGGCAAAGGCTACTTCGCCTCCAGAGTTAACCGCTATTCTAACTCTACTTCTAGCTTCCAACTAATACGGCTAGTAATTAGCGGAGATGTCTGTATGAATCCTGGACCTGAAAAATGTGCAGTTTGTGCCAAAACAGTTGCTCGTAATCACCGGTTTGTAAGCTGCAACTCGTGTGACCTCCGGTGCCACATCAAATGTGGTAAAGTCAAGCCCAACAAATACAAACAAATGCAACTGGCAGACAACGTACTCTGGACCTGTCCTGTCTGTGTATTATCCAGACCTGCCTGCTTACTATCGGAGTTACCCTTCTATGATACTAGCATTTCAGATTCAGAGACAAAGCTAAATAACAGTTCAACTGACCTAGATATGACACATACTATAAACCCGGAGGTTGTGGAGGCCAGAAAGAAAAACTTCAGAGATTTACTACTCCTTCACCTGAATATAAATGGAATCCAGAACAAGTTTGAGGAACTCAAATCCACAATCACTGAAGATCTGAAAGCACATGTTGCATTTGTAACTGAGACAAAGATAGACTCCTCCTATCCAAATAGCCAATTTAAAATAGACGGGTATAAAATCTACCGGAATGATCGGCGTAAAGGCGGTGGAGGCATCATGGCCTTCATAGAGTCCTCCCTACCATCCAAGAAGCTAAAACTTCCAATCACCTACAAAACCCTGGAGCCCTTAGCTGTTGAGAGTAGAATCGGCAGCCATGATGTATTATTCCTGGGTATATATAGATCTCCCAAGGGTAAAGCACAAGACTACCTTCTCAAAGTTGAACAAGTTGAACAAGTTACTTGGGCAACTCTCCAGAAACAGTTTGTAATAGTCCTAGGTGACCTTAACCTTGACAGACTCAAACCAAATGAAAGAGAAGGGAAAATACTAATAGATTTGGAAGAAATACATGGATTTGAATGTGTTATAACTGAACCAACAAGAATCACCAACCATTCTAGCACTCTCTTAGATATAATACTCACAAACAAACCCGAGGTGTTCAAGAAATGCGGTGCATACGATCCAGGAATTAGTGATCATAAATTAATTTACGGAATTATGAGACTGAAAGCTATTCAATACAGGAGTAAAACAATTAACTTTATGCGAAAGCTCATATAATAGGTTGTATGTTGACACCCTTCAGCAAATCTAGAAAAAAATACAAATGAACTACAACAATTAATTCAAATGTTGAATCAGTCAAAATATCAAGTTTTTATACTAGGGGATATGAATACTGACTTCTTGAAATATAATGTACATTCAAAAACCGAAATTTATCTAGATATGCTATACACAAATATTTTCTTCACAATTATTACAAAACCTACAAGATTAACTTCTCACACATCTACATTAATAGACCATATATATATTTATATACATATATCCACTCAACGAATCATACCTGGGATTGCAACTATGGACATTTCAGATCACTTAACTGTTTTTTGTATTATTGACATAAAGTTGAGAAACAAAAGGCAAAAAGATACTATAGAGATTATAGTCACTTTGATAAAGATTTATATTTGAATGATATTTACTCAATTGACTGGGGAAAGGTTTTCGATGTAAGTGAAGCTCTACATGATAAAACTAATAAATTCATGAATGAAATAAAGGTAATAGTAAATAAACATGCCCCATTAAAACAGGTACCCAGAAGTAAAATGAACCATGGCTCTAACTATTGGACCATCAAATAAGAACAAGGATATTGAAGTTGTTATTATGGATAGGAAAGTTAACACCTCGTCCGAACTTAAATTATTGGGCGTAATCATAGATGATCAGTTAAATTTTAAAACCCATATTAGTAATGTTTGTAAGAAATCTAGCAAACAAGTGGGTGTTATCATGCGTTTACGTAATATGATACCCACACAGGCTAAGCTACGATTATACATTTCAGCCATTCTCCCACACCTCACTTATTGTCATACTGTCTGGCATTTTTGCCGGGCATCAGACCGCAGAAAACTAGAGAGAGTGCAGGAACGAGCACTGCGTGCTGTCTACTGCAATAAGACAATGGACTACTTCACATTATTACAAACTGCTGGTCTTCCTACTCTTTATAATAGGAGATTACAAGACATTGGAATTTTAATGTATAAAGTCAAGAACAATTTATGTCCTAAGTATATTCAGGATTTATTCACAACTAGTAATAGTAACTATAGCCTAAGAAATGCAGATTTTACAATTCCCAGATTCAACACTGTATCATATGGTAAACATACCATAAGCTACTTAGGAACTATGTTATGGTCAAAACTTAGCACCAGTGTCAGGACATTACCTAGACTTAAGAACTTTCGTAAATGTATTAGGAAAATTGACATCGCTGACCTCCTGAAAGATAACTGTGACAATTGCTTTCTATGTTCAAACTAGATTGGTAATATACATTTAGTACATATTAATTATCCCATTTTAGCACATATTAATTATTCCATTACTCCGTACATTTTTAAATAATATATAAGTTTAACTTAGAGTTACAGACGTTTTCTTGCTTACATTGAATTCTTTATTATTGTATATAGGATCATAGCATTTTTAATTAGTATAGCATATTTTACAATTTATATGATAATAGTTAGGATATTATATTATTTACTATTCTTATAGGTATAAATAGTGTCCCCAATTAGTAGACTGTATAGTCAGCTATGTTCATATTGACACTTAAATAAAGTTTATTATTATTATTATTTTTTTATTATTATATGTATTTATAATTTCATTACAATTGGATTAATTTTATCTGAACTAAGTTTGGGCCTATAACAGAAAGATGGTAGCCTCCAGTTTGCTTAAACTGCAATCCAGTAAGCTCAGTGGTTAAGTGTCAGTCTGTTGTGCAGGAAGTAGTGGGTTCAAATCCTGGTGGGACCTTCAAATAAGTGGGAGAACTGGTACTGCCTTTGCTCTGACATCTGCAAATGGTTAGACCTTCATGTCTTCTTGGATCAGAATGTTAAATTGTAGGCCGACACTGATAATGCAACCAAATCTCTGGTAGTGACCACCCTCAAGTGTGGTGGATATAGTTGTATACATAGAGTAAATGAGTTTGTCCCCAAGTAGCAATACCATGATGCTAAATACATTGACATTCTCCTCTGTTAGTAGTAGTAGTAGTACTAGTTCCCTTGTTACCACTATGTACATTTTATATATTAATATACAGGCTAAATATAGTAGATTACATACATAATCATGACTGCTGCCTTTAATTCTTTTGTTGTTGTTGTAAATGGATGGGTAAATAATGCATGTATTAGCAACTTCCCCCAGGGGTGGATCCATGGGAACCTGTCAGAATTAATTGTTTGTTGCCCATCGGTGAGGGAGAAAAGCTCACTTTGGTTTATAGATCAGGAACCTTGTATGATTTTTTACTAATTGCTGTGTTCCATACCAGGGGATTTGATTCGAGTTTGATTTTGTATTTCTGCAAATCCCCAGGGTACCTGGGGGTTGACCCCTGGTGTAGTAGCTGCCAGTAAATATGCAAAGCTACTGATACAGTGCAGAACTGAATGCTAAATCACTGGGAGGAAGTTCAAAGGAACATTGCATGTGTTATATTAAAGACTTGTTGTTGAGGTTTTACTTGGCCTCTTGTATAGGCAAATCCTCGTTTACGTTTTTTCCTTATTAGCATACATCAAACTTCAAGCAACATAGATATAAACAAACAGAGTTCATAAATCGAAAGAGATTGACACACTTGATAATCACCGAAAATTTTAGAATGATAAAATAAATTTATTTTGAGGAACAAGTATTTCAAAATAGCAAAATTTACAAATAATGTATGGCTGTCAGCAACTTTTGCCCCCCAGCCCATTTTACAGTTTTGAAAAGTCAATTTCTCCGTAAATATTTAACATATCAATCTTACATTTTTGGTGATTACTAAGTTTAAAATTCTCTTTCAACTGATGTACTCTGTTTGTTTGTAGCTTGAAGTTTAATTTATGCTAATGAGGCAAAAATGTAAACAATGAGGTCAGCAAGGATTCACCTATTCTTCCCTGAAAACCATGCGAAACCATGTGAAATCAAACTTGTTTGATAAAGAGTTGTCAGCAGAGCAGGACAGAATTAACCATTCGTGTTCACTATATTATCACTGGTCTCGTGTTGCTACATGTATATAGCCTGCGTCACATCCGAACTGAACCTTAACCAGGTTTCAGTTCGGATGCGACACAGGCTACATGTATATTGTCTCAAACATATGTAGCTACCATGGCAGTTATCATCCAAGGCACTCTAAAATAGGATGATTTTTACATAACTAATATAATATTTTTATTATATGGCTTCTCTGGAGACAGAATCACAATTCTTCTTAAAAAGAATTTATATATGTAACTCTGTAAAAATAATTCAAAAATAATTTATTATTCTCCCAAAGGCTAAAACAATTGCAAATGTAAAATACTTTTTTTAATCAAACCTGCAAAGAATACCAACTACTCCTTGTTGAAATTCCATATGGCCCGAGTAAAGGCTGGTACAGCCTCTTGTTCATCTTATAATACCAATACACATACCAATCTTGGACATCATCTTCGCCTGAAAAGCGACTTAACAGAGTCTGATCGTCCTCTTCTTCGACGGCCAACTGCTCCAAGTATTGAGCTGCTTCATCTTCGTTTGCAACGGGCTCTAAAGCCTCATCATATGGAATGAATTCCTCTCCAGTATCTCGTATATTGTCATCCGACAAATCAGAATGGCTTTCTAAATCACTGCCTGATGTTAAAGTGCATACGAAATGAAAAATATTAACTCCTAATATCCTAAATTAAGTCTTCAAAAGTCCGAATTTTTGGGTCCCGTTTACCTGAAGCGATTTCATGGCAAATTTTTTTCGCCTAGAAGTTCGGTCAGAACGCTTCAAAAATGGTTACATTTCCCGCGCGGCCATACGATCCAATTACAGGGCCTGTGACGTAGGATGACGTAGTAACCTTGACACAGCGGTAATCGAAACATGGCTACCAGTGAAAGAGTAAGAGAAAGCTAAAGAACGGCGGCGATTATTGTGTGGCTGGTGGCCCTAACAACTGAGGTCGGTTGTAAGAACAACAGCTATACGGAAGGCATATCTATGTACTACTTCCCAAAGGAAGAAGCTGTGAAACAGAAGTGGACGCGTTTTGTTCATAAACACAGGAAGGGTTTGCCCCATGTTCGGCTCACTTTGACTTTGAGTTTGAGCAGAGCTGCTTACGAGCACAGGTCGATCATTTTCTTTGGTCCGTCATATACTACGAAAGAGCTTCCGCAGTTGAAAACAAAATTGATCAGGCGAGCAGTTCCGACCAAGGATGCTGTTCTAGTCGCGATGTGTCCTGACTCCGCCGCCGAGTGCTCGCAGCGAAGACAAGTAAGTCCATTTCTAATGTCCCTCTCTCAATTGTAAAACCGTGCACATCGCCCAAAGCATCTTTATTTTTGTTTGAAATAGATTGTAAACTAACGTACGCAGTACCGAAGTTAAGGTTATTGCCTTTTGAATATTGGATGTACGAAATTATGTAATATAAAACTAATAAAAAGAGTATTGTACATACTCCTTTTACAATTTAATCTTTGTAAATTTTAATACTCATTACTGTTTTGAAAAGCTAATTTATAATTTAAGGTTAAATATATTACTTTCAAAGTTTCAGTGATTACTAAGTGTGGCATTCTCTTTCGATTTGTGGAGTATGTTTGTTTGTATCTTTAGTTTAATTTGATTCTTGAAGTTTTTTGATTTATGCTAATGAGACAAAATGTAAACATTGCACTCGATCTAGGCCTAGCTCTCCAGAGCCAGAGGTTTTCTAGAGCTAGACTTAGAGAGAGAACGGCTCTTTCTCTGCGGCTGTTCTTACTAGAAAACCTCTGGAACCAGGGTACTCTCCTGCCTAAGCCGATAGCAGAGGATGATGAAGAAAGTGATCAGGATTCCCAAGGAAATAATTATCCAAATAATGTTAGGTACATATAATTTGAAAATACGTAAGTAAAAATCTACATGCACCTAGGTGTATGTAGATACAACAATAATTTATTGTATATTTATTCTAAGATTGGCAATTTAGATGTTTTATTTTACTGACAACAGATTTGGCTGTAGATATATAAAATGTGACTATACGATTTTAAACAAAATGCTGTTAAAAACAATTTCAGAGTTCAACCAGACCAACCAGCCATGAAGAGCCCAAGTTCATTGCTGATGGCATTGTTCACAATGTTTTGCTTTAAGTGCAAGGAAACCAAGCCTACCATAAGCATCAGACGTAATGGTACCATGGATGGTATGCCAGCATTGTCCAAAAACTGGGCAAAATGCATTCAAATGGCAGTCTCAACCATTGGTCCTTGGGAAGTGCCCAGCTGGTAACATCTTGCCCAGCTTTGCTGTTCTCATGGCTGCAGGGCTTCCAAAAGCAAGGTGTCGCTGGTGTTCAGACACATGGGGCTATGTGCTTATGATATAAGGACATACTTTATTCACCAAAAGAAGTTCCTGTTCCTGGTGATCTTACAGTATACTGGGAAAGCTATAGAACAGTGCTCGTGAACAAACTTAATTAAGAAAGTGAAGGATGTGGTGTGGTGCAGGATGGGACATTTGACTATGGGGCATAGTGCAAAATACGGGGCTTACACTATGTTCTGCTGCACAATCCTTAAGATCGTACACTTCGAAATTCTCCAGGTATTTTTCCCTTACCATTAGTTAAACAAAAATTGATTCACATACATGTAAGACTCAGTTAAATACAGAGAGAACCAAGGTATTTAACTGACTTATTTCATTGTTATTCGATAACATTTATTTCCCTAACATTCCAGTGAATGTCAATGTAAAGACCTGATTAGGTCATATAAAGACCTCCATATAAAAGCCCTTGAATATCTAATGAGCAATATATTGAAATTCACTTGCATCTTAGTGAAATAAAGGTTATCGAATAATAATAGAAATGTGTCAAAAATGAAATAAATATATATATAGTCTAATCTCGAAAATGTTGTCCAAAACCAATTTCTACTAAAACAATGTCCTTCAAGACATATATTAGTTTGCTAATATACAGCTTTTTATTTTTACAAAAGGCTTACATTTCATGATCCTTCAAAATACTAAGAATCATTGCACCACTTTATCTAGGGATGGTTTTAAATACATGTATAAGTCAACATATGTTTTGTATATGTCTAACAGCCGAAGAACAATATGCTTTACAAGCTAGCTGACATCCAGTCTACTGTGACAACAGCCACAAACAAAACTACCCAAAAACGAAAGGCTCATGTGGGCTAAAGTGAACAATCTGCACCGGAAAAAAGTGGTCGGTAAGTGGTCGGCCGACCACTTACCGACCACTTACCAACCACTTACCAACCACTTACCGACAACACTTGAGAACTGCAGTTTCGATGGTTTCCCGTCATTTATGCCGATGGTTTCCAGTCATTTATGCATTGGAACATACGCTTACTATGTTGTAGAGAGTTGGATATTGTTGAAAATAGTGTACTCATTATATTTGTCTGTTCTTCTTTGCAGCATTTTCTCAGTATAAATGCCAAAAATGGTCACACTCAACTCCGTGAATTAGCGAACCCGACAATACTTGAGAACTGCAGTTTAGATGGTTTCCTCTGCCATTTATGCATTGGAACATACGCTTACAATGTTGTAGACAGAAAATAGTGTACTTGTCTCTTCTTCTTTGATCTTCTTCTTTGCAGCATTCACTCCGTGAATTAGCGAACCCGCGCCATCTTCGATTCCCATCTTGCCATTTAACAACACAGGCAGCCCGCAGCA
The DNA here is from genome assembly GCA_030867875.1 of Actinernus sp. WN-2022. NCBI lineage: Eukaryota > Metazoa > Cnidaria > Anthozoa > Actiniaria > Actinernidae > Actinernus > Actinernus sp. WN-2022. The sequence goes on along the minus strand of JAOWCC010000569.1, from coordinate 514,883 downwards.
AATAAACATACTGCTATCGATATCGATAGCAGGTGCTAACAGTGATCGACTTTATTCATTATATATAGACTATAATTATTGCAAACTACAAGTTTGGCTTGTCGAGAAGAGGCCATTTATTATTAGCGTAAGCATGCCGCGAAGAAAAGCGTGCCAACAAGATGCCATTTATTTTGTTTGTCGGCCCGTCCCTCAGTAGCGCCAGCTAATTAGTAGCGCCAGCGTGCCGACAAGAGGCCGTTTATTATTAGCGTAAACATGCCGCGAAGAAATATATATATTATTAAAACGTGCCGCGAAGTATTTTTATTTTTTATTAAAGCCAATTAAGGTCAGCTAGGTTATGGGTTTCTTGCCTGACCATGAGGTCATTGCCTTTCAGAGATGGTGTGGCTCCTAAAGGAGCCGTTGTTTGTGCGGGTTGATCAGACTAATCTGATCGGTAGAATGCCTCATCAAAGGCCATTGGCAGCAGCCTCCCATCAGCTCTCATCGCAGCCATCTCTTCTCGGAAATTCCAAAGAAGCACTGCGAGTCTACTAGCGCAGCTTTAGTTCCGTTAGGACTGGTAACAAGTGATGCCATGCGGTCAAAACAAAATGGCGTCGGGTTTACGCTCGTGAAGAACTATCGATGTTATTGTTGGCCCTCATTGTTGCAAGAACACTAAAGTGTTGTGAAACTATCTTTAGAAGCTTTGAAGTGTTCTTATATGGTATTTTATTTCAACTGGACCTTGTGAAGAGATGACAAACACGTAATTTTCGAGTTCGCAAGTTACCGACCACTTACCGACCACTTACCGACCACTTACCGACCACTTACCGACCACTTACCGACCACTTACCAACCACTTACCAACCACTTACCAACCACTTTTTTTCGGTGCAGATTGTTCACTTTAGCCGCTCATGTGTGCAGCAAATGTGGACAGCCCAAAAAAGGGACACCCTAAAAGTTCTTGTGAATAGTTACTGACCATATAACTGACCACCCCCCACTCTCAAAAAGCAAAGTTGTAAATAATAAATTGTGTTATATTAGCCTTTTACAACTGGTAGAGTGATATCACTATAATCTTAGCAAGTCATATTGTCTAACAGCCAGACCAAAGAAAGCCTCAGTTGTGAAGCACACCACCACTAATGTATATCAATTAATAATAATAAATGGTAAATAATAATAATAATAAATGGTATATTTTATGTCGAAGATACAGGAAGCCGTTACTGGGTCTCCCAAGCCAGAGGCTTATGTTTAATTTCGACGAACTCCAAGGTCGAATTGGAATTTAGGTTGGTTTTTGAGGAGGGAGGAAAACCAGAGAACCCGAAGAAAAACCCTCAGAGCAAGGGTGAGATACCAACAAACTCAACTCACATATGGTGTCGCGTCCGGGATTTGAACCTGGGCCACAGAGCTGAGAGGCGAAGCACTTAACCACTGCACCACCCTGGCTCCCCAAGTGTGCCCAATCCCCCCTATCTGGCAAAGGGTGGGGCATTGGTCAACAAACCAACCAGTCCTGGGGATGGGGATTGTTTATTTTAACACTTTTTACAGTACTTGAGCAAGGCTTTGTAAGTCCGACAGTGGAGCATTTGCAAGAAATAGTATAAATAGTGAAATTCCCAGGGGTATCAGGCATGCTTAGAATTTAATTAACGGAGGCACAATTGTATGCATGGCACATCCTTAGTGAGTAACAGTGGATACAACTTACAAGCATTTTGTTTTTCCACACCCAAGAGAGGCTACATGTAAGGATCTACAGTATCATGCACATTATTACAACTTGGCATTGTGCAAACTCTATTATACAATGTATATATATATATACACTTTATATACATGTATATTAGTACATGTATATAATTTCCATTTTAACTTAGTACCTCTCCTTGAAATGCTAATAGTGACGTTGACTGATGCATTTATGTTGATAGAAGTTTCATTGAATAACATGCAGCAATGCATAAAGTTGGCTATTGTGGTACATTATGGATACACAAACACTATTGTGTCCTTGCTTCTGCTGGCTGGTAACTGCTTGCTCTGCCGTATGTCATAAACACAGCTGGCTGGCAACGGCCTGTTATTGTCCCAGCCCATATAGCCACAAATTCAGCAGATTAGCCATCTGTATGCAACAGCTCGTAGGAAGCTACAAAAATAAAATTTAACGTAGGCTTTCCCTTAGGATAGTTGCTACAATAGTAATGTTGTTAATTGTATTTCATTATTTATTTGTTTGTGCAAAAGGTGGAGCCACATTTGTATATCTAACTTACATGTACTTATTCTGTATATTTCATTACTCTGCATGCAAATTTATTCAAGTACTAGGGGCCGGAAGTGAATAGTGTTTGACTGCCTATGAATACATTGCGTCTCCCTGGCCCCAAAACGAACCCTAACCATCACAAAACGAGTTCTCAAGTATTTAGAGCTAGGGTTCACAAAGTAAACAGTGAAATAGTACTGAATAATTGCAATATTTTCGTTATTACAACCTGACACGTGACTTCTGTCACCGAAGCAGTATTTGAATCAAGCCCTAACAAAATCCTACCCATTTTCAACCCCAGGGAGGGACAAAGGGAAGACTAGCCACAAATACGTACATGTATTGTTTAGAGTACTGTCATTTCCAAAACTATAAACATGAATATAAAAAATTCACTTACTCGTTTTCAGACTGACCTGCACGACGACGAGGCTAAACTATAGAATACAGGGCCACGAGCAAACGAGCTCAATATGAATATGACTGAGATTTAAAAGTGGCCCTGCATTCTGTAGTTGCTCCAGAAAAGATTTCAAGCGGAGGATTCCGATACAAAGGTTTCCTGTTGTGATTTATTGGGGCTTGGCCCTCGAATCTAGAGCACAACACCGCCAGAGACATAATTTTCGTCGTCGTCTTCCCCATCGCTGGAGCCCGCAGCGGCTCATCTTCGTACGGTTGAAATCCGTTCGCCCTTACTTCCACTTCATCAAAATCGTGGCTTCCACTCTCTGAACTCGAAGATGAAGATAATTTTGCTCCCTTTCTGACATCTTAATACTTAAGTTTTGCAACGAAGAGCAAGGACGGTTCGCAGGTTTATCGAGCTTGTTTACGTCTATACGAATTGCTATCAAGTGTGTCAAGGTTGCTACGTCATCACGAGCTTGACTCGCCCCAGTCTCCTGACCATATTTCCAGTGCATGTATGACAACTTTGCGAAGCGAAATCTCAGCTTTATAATTTTTTTCTTCAAAATTTTCTTTTGCTTTGATGTTTAGGAGATAATGAACGATAGAAAAACTAAAAAAAAAAATTATTTCGTATGCACTTTAAGCTTTGATATTCGCCACTGGAAGAGATACTAGACATATTTTTGGAGCGTAACAAGTACTGACAACTTATGTAAGCTTTGACTTGCAAACCCAAGCGTCTTGAGAAAATGACGTCACGAAACTAAACAATGGCTCCTCAAAAAATACCGCAGTTACAATCGCTTTGGTATCGCAAGCTCGCTGGAACATAATCCAACATGGCGGACAGGAAAAAGAGTACTTTTCTGAGATGGATATTTTCGCTTTGCGAGGAACAACTTTCATTTAGTTAGCCTCGATGGATATTTTCAATTCTAATAAACTATCCTGGATAGACCCTGGGCCCTGTTGTTCAAAGGGTGGATAGCGCTATCCACAAGGGGCCGGTTAAATCCTTATCCAGTAGATAAGTGTTTATTTTATCTACTGAATCAAGATTTATCCAGTGGCTAAAGTTATCCTCCCTCCGTAAAAATTAACATGTGAGTTTGAGAGTAGTATATGTCTAAAAATATATGAATGTAGTGGAGTGTGTGCGTGGAGTTGAAAGCAAGGCCCCCACCAGCTATGCTGAAATACATACCTTGCTATACACAAATAGAATATTTATTTATTTTATCCACTCTTTGAACCAGCCTCGGATAAATATAAAGTACAAATGTAAGCCAGTTTGGTTAACACTTATCCAATGGATAGTGAATAGCATTTTTTATAACTGCTCAGTTTCTCTGTTTGTGATTGCCATTGGAAGTAAGAGGACACCACAGATTGCAACATTGCTTGTGCCACATATTATGTGATAGCATGCACTATAATCACTTTTCTCTCACAATTTCCCTCGTTTTCAAGGCTCTTCCACTTAACTATTCTCATTTGTCATTGTAAAAACAAATTTACAATAGTTTTCCTTGGTATGTCCCTTTATAATTAATTGCCATGTTTTTCATCATCTCATGGCCAAAATTTGTTGTTGATTCACTTGGCTAGAGTGTTGTGAAATCCACAGCAATTTTGACCATGAGATGAAGCAAAACGTGGCAAATAAGGACATACATGTAATCCCTCAATGTTTTTCAACCATATGCAGTACCAAATATGGTTTGGTAAAATGATATTCGATAACCACACGGTGAACTCCATACCTCACTGAATTCATTTTACTAAAGGTGATTGGTCAGCAATTTCGTTTTCCGAAAGTGGTAGAGCTAAATGATTTCATTCTACCAAAAGTGGTAGACTTGCCAATTTTGCTTCGCCACATTTATTTTACCAAAAGTGGTAAACACAGCACATGTGCCACATTCTACCACATGGTTTGTATGGTGTGAAACACTTTTAACAGGGACTGATACCATGGTAAACTATTGTAAATTTGTTAAATATCCACCCTTTCAACAACCGGACCCAGGGTATATGTACATAGAGGAAATTGCATGAACGTGAGTGTGATACAGGATGTATATGGGCACTGAGTAATATTTAGAAAGTTCTAATAATATTATACAAGCCTTTGGGCAATCAAGTGCAATTTGAGAACTTTCAAAATATCACTCGACAGTGCCTACAAATCAAGTATAGGACAAGCATATCATACAATTTTTGTTAATTACAATGTACTGAGCAAACATTTGCTGACAGCATGCAATGTACAGTGCACTCTATCATTTTTATGCACTCGTTATTGGAGAATCTTTTTGTTGAGTACATGTATATTATAAGCTGGAAATACAAGGGGATAGGTGGTAAATTCCATGGCCAATAATTGAACTCTCGAATGTGACAGTAAGGTAATCAAAGCAAATTTCATTCATAAAAATTACCAATACTCTTGTAATGCGATCAAGCTGTAATCAAAGCTTGGGCTCCTTGTGGATATGTTAACATGTCACACTGCTTGGACAAATATACTGTGGGAGGAAGCCACTGATACATGTATGTCATGAGTTTCCATATATGGCTAGTGCAAGTATTACGCGCGGAAACATGATGGCATTCAGGTAAGAATGTTTATAAAGACAAAGTTGCGTGTTAATGGATTAATCCTCATCTTTAAACCTTTCAAATGTAAAATTCGTAAATGACAGTGTCCCTTTAAGCTTATAGTACGCTGGCCCACAAGTATCACGGCAACAGTTCGTGAACACCGACGGCAAGAGTTTGACGACACAACACTGCAAATTCACGGCGGAAGTGGATACTTCACGGAGAAAGTACACTTACGAGGAAATTGCAGCGTTATCGAAGAAAAGGCACGATATAGAAATTAGCGTTGCTACTTTGAAAGGGAGCTTGAAAGAATACGGCCTCAAAAGAAATAATTTAGCTTATGATGTGAATGAGGTTCGTGATAAGATTAAGAATATGACTATGTCGGTGTTCACAAACATTTGCAGTGTTGTCGTCGAACTTTTGCCGTCGGTGTTCACAAACTGTTGCCATGATAGTTGTGGGCCACCGACTATAGTGACATTCAACGTTTGATCCCCTGTTGCCAGTACTCAATAGGAAATAATTTATTTTCTACAGCTTTACGAATGAACAGCAAAGAGTTTTAAGAGCAGCTGAATCAGGCCATAATTTACTTATTTCCGGTAAGGCTGGAACCGGAAAGTCATTTCTCGTCAATGGTTTAGTGCGTAGTTTGCGCTGTCTTGGTCGGAAAGTTGCAGTCATATGCTCAAGTGGCATTTCCTGTACAGTTTATGGGGAAGGTGTAAAATCGTCTACTGTCCATTCCCGGTATGCATTACAAACCGCAAACATGCCCTCGCATATGGTTGTGGCAAGAGCAACGTCCATGCCACACTTTGTGGCAAGAATTAAAGAGGCTGATACTATCATATGGGATGAGGCAGGAATGTCAAGCAGCCGGATCTTCAAGCTGGTTTATGCCATTCACCATGAAATAGCTGATGATGAAGTCAAAAACAAGCCTTTTGCTTCAAAGCAAATGATTATAGTAGGTGAATTCTTACAATTGAGACCAGTGCCAAGCACATTTGATGATGGCGAATTTATGTTTATCTCGAGATTGTTTGAGAAAGCCATAACACACAGATATGAACTGACCATATTGATGAGACAAAATTTGGCCGACAAAGCATTTGTTAAAGCACTTCAGGAACTTCGCTTAGGCCTCCTGCAGTGAAGATTCTGAAGTATTTTTGAAGTCTCTAAACAGACCTCTGAAAGAGGAGGCAGTACACATTTACTTTGCTAAGCTCTCTGTACAACTGCACAATCAAGATGTCCTTTTCAAAATGCCTGGAGAGCTATTCACATTTGACTACATAGACGATGGGAATGTAGCAGGAATAAACTGCCCTGCCGATAGGAAGCTTCTTCTGAAACCAGGTGCCAGGGTTATGGTTGTCTGGAATATTTCGGAAATTGTAAAGAAGGGTTCTAGTGTAACATTCGTGGGGGTAAAAGGTGACACATTGGAGATCGAAATCCCAAATCACAGGAAGCTGTTCGTGAAAAGAGAGACTTGGTCAAAGCGGAAAAGATCTGGACAATTAATTGGAAGTCGTACTCAGTTCCCCATAATTCTCTTTTATGCCTGCACATGTCATAAGACACAGGGCCTGACCCTGCCATGTGCCGTGGTGCATTGTTCCAAAGAATTTGTTCCTGGCTTAACATATGTTGCCGTGTCACGTGTGCACAGTGCAGATGATCTACAAATCTGCAGATTCAAGTGTGAGCAACTCCTTAAACCATCCACTGAGGCTTTGGAAGTATGTAAAACCAGCAAGGAGGAGCTTCCAGACCTTACGTGTTGCATCAACCAAGATTTAAAGAGTGAGCTGTTTTTAGTTGGTGACAATGGAGAAGAGTTTGGAGAGGAGGAGGGTGACATGCCAGAGGCACTGTCAATGGACAGCTATCCCAATGGACTTGTCTCCTCCTTTTTTGAGAAGGAAGGAGATGTGTTAGTGACAGATCTGGCCACTGTATTTCTTGCATTAGACGAATAGGCCCTTTGCAGCTAGCAAATCACGTGGTTGTACATGGAGAGCAAAAAAATATCTGACTTCATTTATTTAAAGACCTTGTACGAGATCGGTAGTGTTATTAGCAAAACCTCAGTGTTTGTAAATGCTATTTTCCACCTCCAATCGATTGACGATCTTTCTAAAACTGCGTTTTTGAAGATAGCTTGCTCTCCAGTATTCATGGCAACGCCTTTCCCATGGGGATCACGAGCTCAGTTCATTCGTTAATGAAGTATTAGGGAGCTTAAGCATCGACGACGAAAGGGACGACGACGACGGAATAATGACGTGATGTCTGAAAAAGACTGAGGCGAGGGCTTCGTTCTCGGCGGGAAAACGTAAAGGTTAAGCAAAGGCTCTTTCGTGGACGACGACTTTTACAAGTCCATACCGATATGACATCGTTTAAAGACATTCGTGAACTACTTCTCTTTAGTCATGACGATAATTTGATTGACGATGAAGAATTCCTGTTCCTGTATGAGCAATATTCTTCAAGAAACCCAGACTTTCCCTATGCTTCGTACAGTTCCTTCGACCTTGAAGAACTCGATGAATCTGAATGCCTGGCCGAATTTAGATTTTTAAAAAGGGATATAGTGGTTCTTTCAGATGTTCTTCAAATTCCTGCGACCATTGAATGCGATCAACGATCTATCTGTGACGGATTTGAAGGCTTGTGCATGCTTCTAAGGCGGTTGTATTACCCTTGTAGATATGGAGACATGATACAGAGGTTTGCTAGACCAGTACCAGTTCTCAGTATGGTCACAAACAAACTGCTAGACCACATATATAATATTCATGAAACAGGGTTATGCAATGGAACCACGATATTTTAATTCCCGCCAAACTGCAGACCTATGTTGATGCTATTACAGCCAGAGGTGCTCCATTAGAAAACTGCTTTGGCTTTATTGATGGGACCGTAAGACCCATAACACGACCAGGGGAAAACCAGCGAATAGTGTACAATGGGCACAAGAGAGTACATGCTTTAAAATTCCAAAGCGTTGCTATACCTAATGGTTTAATTGGAAACTTATATGGCCCAGTTGGTAAGAGAAGCCACGTTACTTATTTTCTACATTAACTTTCATGTTTTTTTGTTCTAATCTATAAGCCTCATTGCATAAATGACATTTAAATTTTTTTCCTGTCTTTAGAAGTGAAAAAACACGATGCTGGTCGATTCCAGGTTACTGCACAATCTCGAGCAGTTCGCATTTAATCCAGCAGGCCAGCCCCTCTGTGTTTATGGTGATCCGGCATATCCACTGAGAATCCACCTACAAGGTCCTTTCAAGTACGGTGTTCTTACTCCCCAGATGGAGCAATACAATGCTGCAATGAGTTCAGTTAGGATTTCTGTGGAGTGGCTGTTTGGAACTCATGCTGAGTAGCGTTGGAAAAATGTATGTTGTTTCTGTTATTCTTCAGAATGCCTTAACTTGTTTGTATGGGAACCTAACTTCTACTTATTTTGATCTCAGTCCACCAACACTTGAGGACTATTTTGCTTAAATATTGTGCAACAATGATTCTCGTGTCTGAAGCCTGTATTCAGTTTGTGCCATGTCAGCGCACATTTTCACATAAGATTTGATGAATTTTATCCGGCACAAATTAGTCATGAGTAACATTAACGCAATCTAGAAGGTCAGGGGAATGGGGGAGGGGGTTGTATATTTTTGTGCTGTTGTCTAGGGGGGGAGGGGGGCTGTGTTTTCTCTTTTAACCATGAGGGGGATGGGGGTTGCATAATGTTTTTTAATGACTCGCCAAGCTAAACACACACCCCTCTGGTGTCATTTATGAACGGTCCCTAAGGTGGATTAATGCAAGGGATACACACCCCAGTGGATGCAGTGGTGATAACTTAATCAAAGCTTATTATACAGCAGTGACAACAAGCTTCTTAAGCATAAATTACAATTAAATAAATTAATCCTGCAATACATTCACAGAAATACAGATGTATTTAAAATCCTCAATATCTGCTGTGTAATCTAGTTTGCAATCAAATTTCCACTATTATATCTCCTATACACTTCTATAAACAGTGCAAGCAGACACTTTTTAGGCATGTCATGGTAAATGCATGAACAATATATAACTTTAGCCTGATATGTAATAGCTCTAATGGCTATGTAAACAATAACAATGTAACATTAACCTAGTTTTCAATAGTGATGCATACACAAATGCAAGTGCAAGTATAAGAATGTGACTGTGAAAGTTAAGGCTTGAACACAGGCAGGATGCAATAAAGCCAGCACAAGGAAATTTCAGCACAATACTTGTGCAATGCTTGAGCTTGAGTTTGCAACACTATTGAATATCAGGTTAAATATATAATCTCTGATTTCCATAAATTAAAATACTTTTTTCCTCTTTTAACTTTGCCTCCATGTAAAAAAACAATGTGCATGTCTCAACATATTTCAACAGTACTGTAATGGTTTTACCACTGACAAATAAGTTCATTCCTGTTTTTTTTTTTCAATTAAAGCCATCAAAATCTTGTTCTGTTGTTGCTGCTGTGCAACGAACATTGTTTGCAAGTTCTGTTGTTGTTGTTGTTGCTGCTGCATTTGACTCATCATAGCTGTTATCATGGCTTGTTGTTGTTGGAAAGCTTGATCTTGTTTACCCGCAGCAAGGTCTATTTCTTTCTTCCTCAATTCCAGTTCTTCCTTTCTCAGATCATGATCCCTCGATGATTTTTCCTTTAGATAATCGATTGCATCATTTGTGCTTCTTCTCGTTTTCTTTCCACCCATTTCTGATTCATCACTCTTCCTCTTAGTAGTAGTATCAGCCATTCTTTGCATTGCCTGTTTCCTTATCTCTTCGGCTTGTACTTTTTCCTTCTCTGCCTTTTTGTTTTTGTCAAGATCCTGAGACTCGATTCTAAGCTTGCCTTCCTTTTCTCTCTCTAAGATTTCTTCTAGCAAAATATCCAACTCTGACTGCTCCACTTCGATACCAGTAGCTTTCTCTTCTTCTCTTAACTTTTGAGCTTCCTTGGTTGTCAACAACGAGTACCTATCCCTGACCGATCTAGCTGTAACTCTGAACTTTGGTTGTGCGATGGCATTCAGTCGGCGGGTAATGTTCTCCCAAATTTTACCCCTTTCTGGGCTTCTCGGTTTTAAATTGAAAGGTTCTGATACGAGCACTTCGCGACACATAATGACATCGTGGTCGGCAGTCCACTGAAAATACTTGTTTCTGTTTTTTTAAATAGAAACATAATTTTAAAACAAAATTCATAATAAGCTCGAAGCACAAATCTGTAAGACTAATAGCGAAGTAAAATAAGAGAGCAAATAATAAAGGAATGGCACATCCAAGACAGTTCGCCTGCCATGTTGAATTTTCTAGAAAACATACGACTACCATTAAGCATTAATTGTGAAGGATAGGAATTATAAAATACAATAAAAACAACTGCTGTCTACCTATAAGGAATTTATATTCGTAAATATAGAGAAAAAGTCCTGCAAGAAATTGTTTTTTCGACTTTACAGAGGTAAAACAACTTACGTTTTCAGGTGAACGGCTTCGCACTAGAAATTCCGTCGTCGACGAAGACAGGACGACTGATTGACCTGGGCAGACATGCGCAGTGCGTTCAAAACGAAACGAGCCACTTCCGGTCGTCGTCGTCGTCCCTTTCGTCGTCGATGCTTAAGCTCCCTAGTATATCAGCACATGACTGTTAGCTGCAAAGGGCCTATTCTCCATATTTATCCAGAAACTGTTACATGTAGCTGTAAGGTTAGAGTAAGGTTGATAATCTGGGCCATTCATTCTTTTTCAACACCCCCTGTTCATGTCTATATACATGTACATGTACAGCACTTTACCCCAAATAAATGAATTTTAGAGCTTCCCCCCTGATCATTTTTGTCTTTATTCCCTTAGAAAATATGCTCAAATCCCAGCCACCTCCAGACAATCACTTGGAAATTGTTAAACCCCCTCAGGAAAAAACACTTGAAAATTGTGAAACCCTATCAGAAAAACTAGAAAAAGAACTGAAGTTACCAACTAGGGGAGGGGGTGTGGATAAAAAAAACATGAATGGCCCTCAATTATTGACTGAGATCATATTTTTTTAATTCTTTAATTCACACTCATATGTACAATAACTGTTGGTATGATTGACTCGTAACCTGTTCTTTTTTTTTTCAGATCCAAAAAATGCAAAGGAGAGAAGAAAGGTTCTGCATTCCGTGAAGCCTATGGGAAATTGTCTCTTCTCAGACCATGTTGTAGAGAGGGTATGGAATTTAAATAATGATAAATAATAAACAAAAACTTCTGGTATACAAGGAAGTCCTTGTCCTTTCATGGCTTTGGATCTCTAAATTTGAAATTCAAATTGCAGAGCAATGAAAAAGCAAGCAAGTGATCGGTTCTGTTAGAATTTTAATGTTTAAACAACAAACAATAAAAAAATGAACAGAGGGAAGGTAGTTTTTCCTTAATCGCTGTCAATGTAATTTTTTGACTACATGTATGATTCATGAAATATTGTTTGATTTTAATTTCGTGTAATAAGCAATCAGTAGCAAGACTGAGATGTTCACTCCACAAAGACTGAGTAACAACTGAAGGTTTCATACCCCCCTTTATAATGCAACTTCCTGTTTAAGTAATTTTACATGAAAACATGTACATGTAGTAACCAAAGTTGATATGTCCATAGAGTGAAATGTTGTTAAGTCCAAACAAAATAAATGTGTTTCCAGTGTCCAACTGACCTAGGATCTTCTCATGCCAACTTTTTATTGCAAATTTCCAAGACTTGAAACAGATAAAATAAACATAAAAACAATGAAAAATTAGAAGTACGTACAGTACATACTAAACAAAGACTGCTTGCTACATGTACAGTGCATAGTCAGCCCAATCACATGAACAACAATGTAAACGCAGAGTTAACTTGCAAATAGATTTCACAAAATATACTTATTTTCTGACCTAAATGTACCTGTGTTTTTTTCAGCTTGTTACTGGAAACACAACATACAATGTAAATTGTTTTTGCTCAATGGGCAAGTTGACATTTAAAATTGTCCATGTTTAATTTGGAGCACTGTTCTGTTTAGTTTTATTGTCTAAATGAAAGCTGAATACAAGTAAAAAGATAAAACTAAACAGAGCATTGCACTAAAAAATCAAACATGGAAATTTTTAAATATCAACATTCCCATTTAGGGCAAACAAATTATGTTGTGCTTCCAGTAACGAGTTGAAAAAGGTCCAGGTAAGTACATTTAGGTCAGAAAATATCTGTACATATATTTTGTGATTTTTTCTATACAATCATGTACATTAACCTTAGCCTAAACAAAATCAAATAAAGTAAATGCTACAGCTAGGCTCATAATTACATGTACAGTATATAAAATTATTGTGGACAAATATTATAGTCGTAATAAATAAGGACAATAATAAATATAAATTATGTGAAAATCAATTGTAGGCATGTCATTGATGTAAAGAATAAATAAAATTGGACCTAACACATGAACACTGATCATGTTGGTACTGGTTTACTGTTTTGATCACTCAGGTACACCCATTGCAGCTCTTACTGGAACAGCAGATCTGAACACACAAGCAGTAATTGAGAAGGAGCTCTGTTTGAAGCCAGACTGTCTCAAGATATACGTGAGCCCAAATTGCAGTAACTTGAGGTTTTCAGTTAAGAAGGTCAAGAAAACAGAACAGCTGCAAGAGCTTGATTGGTTGGTGACTTTGCTTTAGGAAAAAGGAATAGAGACCCCCAAGACCATAATATTCTGCAATACTGTTAACGAGATTGCTTCTGTTGCCAACTACCTGTTTTTGAGACTAGGAAGCCATGCCTATTTTATACAAGATTTAAAGAAGGAGTACTTCATTACAATATATCACTCAAATTCATGGCAGAGAAATAAGAATATGCTGGTTGACTCTTTCAAGGGAAATGGTAGCAAGCGTATTGTTATTGCCTCCACAGCCTTGAGCATGGGAGTCAATTTTCCAGACATTAGGTACATTATCAACTGGTACATTGAAATTTGTCGTGCTTCCGCTAATGCAACATTGTTGCGAGACATGCAAGTTGCAATAATACTTTATCTTTAGAGATAAACATATTACCTGCAAATTACAAAGCAAACGTTTGTAATGTTTTCTTACCTTTAACTGTCGCGTGTAAAGTCTGCTGCTTCGTTCCGAGAGCTCCTAGATCACAGCAATGCCAGAACGGACAGTAGATCCTAGATTCTTCAACAATAATTTTGTTGGAGAAAGCTGCCAGCTCATCTAGCTCTTTAGCTTCCAGTACAGAGCCTCCACGGAGATAATCCCGCATCTCATTCGAAACTGCTTTGCGTAATGCATTCTTCAACTCAGGTTGCAGTTTTTCGTGTCGTATAATTATGTTGGCTGCGGCTTTCCAATTACTTAAAGCTACATACTTCACAAGATTTTTACTTTCAGAGTCAGCAGGTATTCTTGCCTCTGTACTCCCGTTTGGGTTGAGTATAACAACTTTCACCTGAAGTTCCTTTTCCTTTGAAACCAAATCGTCTATGTTCAGTTTCGAAAGAAAAAGGTCTTGCTCGTACGAAGTATAAACATTTCCGATTTCTTTCAGGACATTCTCCTTTTCAAAACATAACACACGCTGGACTTTGTTGCGGACAAAAGCTGAAGAACTTTTGACCGGCGTACGATCGCTGATAGTTATTTTTCTAGAAAACAGTTTGTTGCAAACTATTCTATTTGAGGGCTTGAAAAGATTTTTTGAAGATATGTATCCCGGCTTATTATCGAAGAATGTTTTGAAGGAGCAATCGCAAAATCTACAACACGGGTTGATTGTGTTCATGTCTCAATTTATTTTTCCAATTCGTCAACTTTACTTCTTACTTCTGATTGGTCCTTATTTGACAGATCTTGACGTTTACATGCATGACTGCCTGCATATTAATTAGGGGGCGAATTTCAAAAACACGGTCTCGTCACAGGCCTTCCTTTCTCTTTCTCCTCCTTCCCCCTCCTCTCTCCCACCACAGGAACCCCAAATCTACCAGAGCACCACAAGAACCCAAAATCAACCAGGGACCCCAAATCAACCAGAGCCTGCAAGCAGACTAGAAAGACTACTACACTAAGAACTTCTCATTGTGTAAAAATAACTTGAAATCAACATGGAAACTTATTGGCATATTAATCAAACTAAGGGCCAAACCTATCCGATAAAACTTATAAGAAATAATAAAAGCCATATCAGTCAATCGGACATAGTTGAACAGTTCAATAAGTTCTTTGTCAATGTTGGCCCATGTCTAGCTAATCACATCACTAATATTAATGATAGTAACCCCACTAATTATATTAACCAAACACCACCATCTAGCTTCTTTTTACCTCCAGTCACAGAAACTCAAGTAAATCTACATTCTCATCTAAAAGACAGTAAAGCCTCAACCGACATACCTAATAAATTAATACAAATTGCGAGTCAACCACTGTCAGTCCCTTCCACACAAACATATAATGAGTCAATTGACAGTGACAGTGATGAGGAGGGCATGGATGGAAAAAGTGAAGAAGCTGAAGGAGGAGAACAAGAAGAGGAGACAGGCAAGGAAGGACCGAGACAAAGTGAACGAGATCAACAAGGATCCAGGAAGAAAGAAACACAACACGACGATGAAAAGGATATGTCAATATCTAAAAGAGGAAAACGGAAACACAGCCCTGAGAAGTTTGCAGTCATCACTGGTCAGTGGGGTGCGGTGTACGGGAAGGACATGCGCAACTATTGTTACCTGTGGTTTGAGAATGAAGGCACATGTGTCTATGAGCAGCTCGGATAAATTAGTCATCAACATTCCACACGAGAACAAAGGAAGGACATTCAAAGCGTGGAGACGAGCGAGAAAGTTTGAGATAACCAATCAAAAGCCGTATAACTCAAATGACGCCATGGATTAATAGAGACTCCAAGGACGCAGCTGGGATTCGATCCCCCAACCTCCCACACTCTAAACCGTGCTCTACCAAATGAGCTAACCGGTGGGCACTGAGTAGCCTCTTGAAGCCAGTATTCGGAGGCGAAATACAAACTACAAAAACTTCAAACAATACCAGTACAAGTACATGGTCCAGCACCTCGTCAGGTTCCTGCAGCTCATCACGCAAGAGCAAGCAACCCAGCAGACGTCGAACAACCAAAATAGAACGTTGATACAACGTCATAAAATACAACGTCACTATTCGAACGTTGACACGACGTCACAAATTACAACGTCGCTTTTCGACATTGACCCAACGTTGACTCGACGTTGATCGGGCGTTGATTCAACGTCGAAAACCGACTTCCAAATTCAACTGTGTGATATATCAATAATGAATGGAACATATCCATCTAGTTTGTGTTTATGTACTCTGTTCAAATCAACGTGCTTGCCGAGTTGATTAGATGGTTCATAATTAGTAACTATAAAAAGCATCGAATACGAAAACTTCGCGTATGATTTTATACATTGCATAAAATGTTTCAATTGTTTCCGTGTCAGAGAATGTAAAGTCCACTGAACTGATCACGAAGAGACTCAATTCTACACTGATTGAGATCACTTTGTTTTTTTTGGGGGGGGGGGGTTTCCTGTGCCGCGCGGTCCAACTGGGGAGAGAAGGGAAAATGTGTCAGCGGAAGGTTTTGCCATGCGCAGTAGCTGTTGTTCGACGTCCGTTGAGTTGAACGTTTCTTCAGCTGTGGATGTGTTTTCGTGTTCTCTGTACTGACAAGAAGAAATCAACGTAAACTTTGCAGGTAAGAATGCCATCCATGTGTAATAATAGAACCAGTTTGGTGTTTAGTATACAAAGATTAACCTTTGATGTGTATTTCGTGTATGTGCTTCGATGCAGGCGTCATTTTCAGCATTTACTCATCCACCTGTGTGAATGAACTTTGACGTTCGCGCACCAGCGTAATTTTATAAGCCATGAAACCGAGTCAGTAAACTAAGAGAAAGGAAATGCTTGAACCAGGGTAAGCGTTCATCGTGTGAGTGCGTATAAATGTTAGGCAGGTTTCAGGGTGAGCCTAAAGTGTGAAATTCCTCTATCGGCTCTTTTAGCGTCTTATTTATTGTCGTTCTAAAAAGTTCGAATTATTTATGGTTCATTCGCTTTCAAATGTAGTCGTAAAACTGATATGATCCCACTTCTGAATAAAGGAGCGGTGTCTTGATTTTAAGAACAATTCGGTGAGCTGAAAAATGTTTAACTACACAAGCAAAAACCTAAATACCAGTCTATGTTTGTTCAATAGCACTTTAACTAGTAGCTTGAAATAAGTTTAGGGTTTCTCCATCTAAAATGGAGCAGATGGAAATGGATTGCAATTTGAACCTTTTGAAAACTTGTCAGGATGAACATTTTTCAAAGTTTAAAATTACACTGAAAACTCTAGAAAAATCTCGCCTAATTACAACTATAGCATAAATAATACTTCTCTTAGACTGTTTGACTGCAAATGAAGGACTTTTGGTTGTTTGAGAAGACGACTTGTCTTATTTATACCATTTTCTCCAAATAACCGTGACACTGCTCTTTTAACATGAATAAGTATAGTCAATTATTTATAAATATCCTAGTACATTTTTTGGTCAAATTTATACCTTTTAGTGGAGTGTAGCTCCACACAGATGTATTATTATTAAGACAACATGAAAACAGAAACTCAAATATTGTGACTGTAGTTTTCCCATGCTCAGATATTTTTCCTGTTTTAATTACCAAAGTTGAAGTAAGTTTCTGTGCTTCTGTTGTTCCTTGTGTCTCTCCCCCACCCCCAGACAGGGCCAGGACTTGGTCAGATCTTTCCGTCCCTGTGGTGGTGAATATTTGGATGGTTTTGACACTATTGTTACAGTACTTGACTTGAAATTTTTTTTGAGGGGTGGGGAATTTTCAAAACACATATTTTAAAATGACAAAATCCCCACCTAAATTTCTAAAAGTGCATATGCTTGAGAAGCAGTGTAATTCAAAATCGGCATGGAACCAGCATGTGACCCTTGTTTTGCAATTTACAGTATATCATAACAATGTACCACAGAAGGCGGAGGAAATGTCAGGCTGATGTACGAACTCTAGCAGAGTCAAGCAGCAGTGGTGAAGAGGAAAACAGAAAGTTTCCCAAGATAAGGCATTCAACATCTGAATATGAAGAAGAGAGGTCTGGCTCATTTTCTCTGGATTTGAGCCATGATTCAGACTCTGATTATGTTTTTTTCTGTTGGTGTACTGTCTTCTGACTCTGAGGATTGTATGAATGAGTGTGAGCAATCTAATGCTGATAATGAACCAGTTCCTGGTGAGGAGCTTGCCAACTGGGCTACCACAAACAATATCACACGGTCTGGACTGAATGAATTGTTAGACGACAAGGGCATCGCCTCCCAAATGATTCTCGAACACTCATGGGAACACCCCAAACTGTACAATCAGTGGAAAAATGTGGTGGCAAGTACATCTACTTTGGGATTGAAACAGGGATTTTAAAGATCTTGGCACAAAACCCATTGTTTTCAGAAAACAATAACTCTATAGACCTACTTGTGAACATTGATGGAGTGCGTCTTTTTAAAGTGCCAATGAAATGAAAAATTCGATCCCGTTTTTATTTTATTTTATTAAATTCTAGCCTTCTCTTAGTCATTTTGTGCAATTAAAAATCAATTTGGAGAGCGCAAACATATTTTTTTTTCGTATCGAAGTCAGGCAAAATTGCCAAAATCAGGCGACACTTTTTCTGCCGTTAAAGATATGGTAATCACATGTGTGACGTCACTAGGTCTGAGCATTTATATTCGTCTCCATAAATACTACAAAATAAATACATTTTTGACCAGTTTTCAATTTAAATATGTAATACTTTGAGAAACCTTTGACGATGGCCATAATTTTTCTAATAGAATCCTTGTAGTCAGCCATATTTACTTTTGTGAATATAAATGTAGGACCTAGTGACATCATGCATGTGATTAGCATATCTTTAACGGCATAAAAAATGTCGCCTAATTTTGACAATTATGCCTGACTTCGATAAGAAATAAAATTATGTTTGCGCTCTCCAAATTGATTTATCATTGCACAAAATGGCTAAGGGAAGCCTATAATTTTAAAAAATGAAATAAAAATGAGATCGATTTTTTCATGTCATTGGCACTTTAAGTCCTCAAATGTTCAGCTGTGGCCTATTTTGGTCAGTTTTCAATCATTTGAGCCATTCATGGTAGCTCTCTATTGTGGGGAGAGCAAACCCAATTCTGTTGATGAATACCTTAGTGATTTCCTTGAAGAATTTCAAAGGCTGAAGGATCATAGTATCACCCACAATGCAAAAAAGTATCAGTTGAACATAAAAGCTTTTATTTGTGATGCCCCATCAATATCTTTTTTGAAGTGCATAAAGAATCATAATGCATACTTTGCATGTGAGAGATGCGTAATCAAAGGTTCATGGCAAGGAAGGGTTGTTTTTAACTGTAATGAAGAGGTTGCCTAACGCAGTGAGGAAGGTTTTAATTCTCTCAGTTATGAAATTCATCAAATTAAGAAATCGCCACTTGTCGATGCTGGCATTCCCTGCATAAGTTCATTTGCTCTCGAATATATGCACATGGTCTGCTTGGGGGTTGTAAAGCGTATCCTTTGCTTTTTAAAGCAAGGTCCCAGAGAGTGTCGGTTGTCACTTCGTCAACGAACTGAGATCTCAAACAATCTCAAGTCATTACAAGGGAAAATGCCAAGAGAGTTTGCAAGACAGCCAAGGTCATTAGATCACCTGGATAGATGGAACGCCACCGAATTTAGACAGTTTGTATTGTACACAGGACCTCTGGTTTTAAGGAACGTTGTTTCTGGTAGAATTTACAATCATTTCTTGACATTGACTGGTGCTTTGTCATTTTTGTTGAATTCCAGTCAAGAAATAAGAAATAACTACTTACAATATGCAAAGGAGCTTATTGTGTACTTTGTTAAGAAGAGGAAGGAAATGTATGGAGACACTTTCACTGTTTACAATGTTCATAGTTTGATTCATATTCCTGAAGATGTAGAGTTTTTCCAGAGTTCACTCAATGATGTATCTGCCTTCCCATTCGAAAACTATCTACAGAAGTTAAAGAAAATGGTTAAAAACTCTCAAAACCCAATAGCTCAGGTTACGAAACGGCTGGCTGAAGTGGAAAAATCGAAAGTAACACAAGTGGACAAGGGTATCACCACAAACATTTCGACAAGAATGAAGGATAGTTGCTTCCTGTTACATTCTGAAAAATTGGCCTTTGTAAAGGAAAAAAGGCAGGATGGCAGATTGCTTTTGGAGTTGAAAGATTGATGTGAGACCACAAGAAGTTCAGCCCAGCCTTGATATGTACATGTATGTGATTATAATGGTGCACTGAAAATTTAACAATTTAAAGGAGCGGTGTCATGATTTTAAGAACAATTCGGTGAGCTGAAAAATGTTTAACTACACAAGGAAAAACCTAAATACCAGTCTATGTTTGTTTAATAGCACTTTAACTAGTAGATTGAAAGAAGTTTAGGGTTTCTCCATCTAAAATGGAGCAGATGGAAATGGATTGCAATTTGAACTTTTTGAAAACTTGTCAGGATGAACATTTTTCAAAGCTAGAAATTACACTGAAAACTCTAGAAAAATCTCGCCTAATTACAACTATAGCATAAATAATACTTTTCTTAGACTAAGTTTGACTACAAATGACGGATTTTTGGTTGTTTGAGAAGACGACTTGTCTTATTTATACCATTTTTCTTCAAATAACCGTGACACTGCTCCTTTAATTGCGTACAAGCTAAACAAATTATGGGTTGAAATATAGTTAATAATTTACAAGAATAATGATAGAAATCAATTAACAAGAACATATAGAAAAGATAAATAATTTGTAGAAACTTTTGGCCATTAGCTTTCCTTTTTTTCTAAGTCTAAGAGAGGAGTCCTTCACAACTAGCAGAAGACCCTTTAAAGGATTATTTTAGTCTGCTTTGTTCTTGAAAATATTGCAGTCACTATTTTCTAATAGTTTGTAAATGTCTAGCTTAGGTATTTCATTTTAGATAATAGTTTGTTTCTAATTATTAGTACAGTATATGTAATCGCATTGGGCTGAGTGAACCAAATAGTTTAAACGTTTAAAAACTATGCATGTTTTTTTGTAAGTATGTTTATTTTTAATGTTTTCCATTTTTTAGATTCCATTAAAATGTGGACAAGAGCAGTATGGATTGAAGGAGATGTAGAAGAAGGAGGTGTGGTCCCAAATACCTGGGTAGTTGATCAGCATGTCTTATGGCCTCCAGGCTCAAGCGCTGTGAAGGCCATGAAAGAAAAAAGGCAGCTAACAGAAAAAAGGTTAAAGTTTCCACTTGTGAAAATAAAGATTAGTTCAGGTAATACATGCAGTGAAATTGTTTTTGCAATTGAGATTTTGTCCAACCTTATGGAATGAAATGTCATCAAAATGACAATGGTCATCGTATCAACACATAGTTGTAGTGGTTATTTTCCAACTTTATTTGTGCTCTTGTTTTTCTTGTTTAACCCTTTGACGCCGCTATATTGATTTTGACGTATTATGATAATGCACAAATATAAAAAAAACATACATAAAAACTAGTCAATACATGCAGCTGATGTTGTGACATTACTTTTATGGGTAAATAACCTCAAGGAATAAGCTATTCACAAGGAAATGAAAATCTTGTAACTCCCACAAAAAGCCTCCATCTACTTGAATCAGTGGTAATCAGTTGCTTTGGTTCAGTTAAACTCTGGCTGATGGGGGTGGCATCTGTTCTCACTCTGTATTTTAGTGGAACCAGAAAAGAAAATAGTACTAACTTTGTGTATGTTAACATTTTTAGAGAATAAAAAAGAGTGTGAAGACTTAAATGAAACGACCACAGCTGAGTTCAGTGATGAGGAGGAAGATTTAGAAGCTAGGAGAAAAGTGAAAAGGAAAAGATATGAAAACTACATTACAGGTATTGACTAAATATATTGTACAGCTTTAAATAATGGCTGGACAACTATAGAAGTTAATAACATTAACTGACTTGATGTAACTGAATTGTAAAGTGCCACTGAGACTGTGGTAAAATGGTGTTATGTAAATGAAACCATTATTTGAAATGACTGTATAATTATTAGTTAACACAAATTTCAAATTGTGGTATGGAACAAATGCGCATGGGAATGTATTTGCCCTACCCCAAAAATGTGACCATTTTTCTTTTTCTATTTTGAGCTCTGAAATGGTATAAAATTAGAATCAATATAACTTACAGCTTAGACCTCGCATGGAACAGGTACAGTGTATGTTACATGTTTTTAAAACGTATGGATTGTTGCTTTTAGAATCCTTTGGAGATACCGAGCAGTCGTAAATTGAAGAGGAAAGGCCCAATAAGCAATCTACATGCTCAAGTATGTACAATGCATGCTATAACAGCATCGATAAAAATATGGTTTATATGTTGCAGTTTAATTTTGTTTTACTCTGTTTTCATGTTGTTTTTAGATTATTATTAAGCTTTGTGGTAAGACTACAATGCTTCAGAGTATGAAACTGAGAAGTGAAGCAGTGTCCCAAAATAATTAAACCAGGCAAACATTTCAAACCAAAACATACTCAACAGCTTGGGCTCTGTGTTTTGTTCATTAAACTTTCAGAATCCCCAGTGACGAGGCTGGAACAGTACATTAACTGGGCAGAAGTCATTGGGTTAAGAGACAAAGTTCTAGCTAGCCCCCCAAAAATATACCTTACAACATGAACTTTGTCAGATTAAAACAATGCATTATGCCACTGACTAATTGAAGACCGAGACAATTTTTTGTGTTCACTAATTTCAGAGAATAACAGGGCACTTTAACCAAGAGAGCACAGTGCCCTCTGTTTAGGCCTAGCTTGAACACTGTAGTGAGTATCAACTTCTGATTTATATTTCTCTAGGTGAAATAATTGTATTGCCAGATCCTCCACAACGGACCTCAAGGCATGGAAAGATCACACAGGCATCAATTGAATCATCATCCCATCACTCGCCCTTGCCACTCACAAGTAGACATTGCTCACCCTCACCATTGCCAACAGGAAGATATCACTCACCCACACCACCCACAATTATACATCGCTCACCCTCACCATTGCCAACAAGATGTCACTCACCCATACCATCCACAAGTAGACATCGCTCACCCTCACCATTGCCAACAAGATGTCACTCACCCATACCATCCACAAGTAGACATTGCTCACCCTCACCATTGCCAACAAGAAGATATCACTCACCCATACCATCCACAAGTAGACATTGCTCACCTCACCATTGCCAACAAGAAGATATCACTCACCCATACCATCCACAAGTAGACATCGCTCACCCTCACCATTGCCAACAAAAAGCACACAGTCATTCCTCCCGTCACTCACCATCACTATCAACAAGCACACGTCGTACCTCCTCACCAAAGAGAAGTCGCTCAAACTCTGCCAGGGACCAGTCGCCAGATATTTTACCAATGTCTGAAGCAAGTACGTACAGTATCTATGAAATGCAAAGCTATGTTTTTGGGGCTCGAAATTGTGCAAAAATTAGCAAAATACTGTTGTTTGCAACTAAAATATCTTCATCAGCCTCAAAACACATGGATATTAACCTTTTTTGTGATAACAAATTTGCAATCAGCTAGTCAACAAGTACTTTATTTTAATTTCGAGCCCTGATTTTGTTATTGATTGATGAAGTCATAGAAGTTAGAAGAACCTGTCACAATTTTATTGTTCCCCTATGTTTTTAAAAGTAACTGTGCTGTGGTTCAAAACTTTGCATGGTTTTAATTTTGGGTACATCTCAGAATTCATTCCCCTTTGTTTCTAATATTGTAATGTAAACATACACCAGCTAAAACATGCTTTTGTCTTGTGTGTTCACACTTAGATGCAAATGACTGTAAAATACTGCAGGTACAGTGGTTTGTTACTATTTTAATTAATTATTGCCTCTCTGTTTAGAATTCCAGAAAAGGACATTGCACTTGCTAACAGAAATACGGAAACATTACAACAAGTTGGTAAAAAGTATGAGAGTGCAGGCTCTGATATCCATGTAGAACAATGCAGCTCCCTTGAGGAATTCCAGGCACTTGATGGGACTTTAGGACAGCCAGAAAAACGTCAGCTTCTGGTAAGTATAAACAGGGCTTTCAGTATAAGGGAGTTCAGTATAGTTACCAGCAGCTTTCTACTACCTACTTTATCCCAAACCACTGGCTGCTATAAGCAAAAAATTACAATATTTTAAGGGCATTGTGAATTTATACATTTTTTTTATATTTCAGATTTTACATTTTGGAGTTGATACTATCATAATTATATCCATTTGAAATCACTAGTGTTTCCTGCAATTTGATTGCTTAGAATGATGCAATTACAAACGAAATTACAATACAATACAACAATATTCTCTATTTGGAGAGGGAAATACACAATTAACCTTATCAGTTATCTAACATGAAGCCCAAAATTGCATCATTCTGTGTCTGTAATTGCACTATCTTGCTCAACCAATAAAATGCATTATCAGTGTCTTTAATTGGCTGCCATTTGGTAAGTTGAAACTGGAATATTCTGTTCTTGAACGAGGAATAGCTCGCTTACTTTAGCACCCTGTCAGGTTATAACTGTGTAGTTTGATTGCATTTTGCGTATTAGTAGCCACTGTCCTTAACTAAAAAAGTCTGGCTAGCCATGAAGTTCACTTAACTGAGAATGTCCAATTTCTGTTTTGTGTTTTGTTTCACAGAGTGATGACCAATGAGGTGATGTCGCAAATGAACATGAAGGGAAACAAAGGAAAAGTGGCATTCAAGGAGACAGTTTTTTTCAAAGTTGTAGTAGGCTAGTACTTTAATATGATATTTTACTTTAAGAGGTATCAGACAATTATTATCCTAAATTGCCACCATATACAATGTACCCACCTGTACTTATTTTCCCTGAATTAAAAATGTAAAATACATCCCTGATTCCTAAAACATAATTGAACTGCATAACTTTTTTGCCTGCACTTTTAACTCTCTTAGTGTTCTTCCATAAAATCATTAGAAATTGCAGAGCACAGCTTGTTCTCCAGCCTAAACTCTCTTAAATTTCAAGAGTTTAATAAATTGTCATGTTTCAATTTTAGAGATATCAATCTGAATTGAAAATCGTGGTGCTTACTTATTTGGCTTGCTCTTTCCAATAGTAAGTGTAGTTGACATAAAACGTGTGGACTGTCCATTTACTGCAAAGACTATTAGTGGGTCTTACAGTACCATTGTATATATAACAAGAGCCCATCTGGGCTTTCACTCGGGCCACATGAGATTGAAGATGAAATACACTTTCATTTGAAATCCTCTTAGTAATAACCAAAGGGAAGAATTATTAGCAGTCTTTAGGAGTGGCCGGTAGCGCGGTGACTTTCATTCTCTGCTCCCCTAGTATATATATACATGTATGTAATTTAATATTTTTGTTTTCTCGTATGTAAATTAAAGTAGTTGATCTTTTATTGAAAACACTACTTATTCATGTGTGTATGTATGTTCAGACTACTATCGTGCAGCTAGCTAGAGTCTTGAGATATCTGTCAGCAACTCGCAGCTAGTTAATAAATTAGTACTGTTCAGACCTAGTAACTTAGTAGGTTTTACTTTTTGTTTTTCCCTCTTCTGGTTTGTTTCTATCTCTAAAGAGGGCATGAATGGGGTTAACTGACTACTGACAAACAGCCTTAAAAATAACTGACAACTGACGATTTTTTTACTGACAACTGACAACCGAAAAATAACTGACAACTGACAAATTTGGTTTTTGTGGGTCAAACATTGTAAATTTTCTCTAGTAATGATTAACTAGGGCTAACTGACAACTGACATGTAGACCCCCCCCCCCCCCCCATTCAGACCCTCTCTAAAAGATAGAAATTTGGTCTATAACTGCCCTTGGCGCAAGTGTTTCGTAATCGCAAATAATTGACCGCCAAAGTGCTCAATTGAAATTTCAACCAAAATATTAAAACTGTGCGAAAAACTGCTACTGACTGGTGTTTGGCGATCCTCGTTATCCATGATGGCTCAATTGACGTACAATACACCCGGTAGTTGTTGTGGTAAGAGAAATTACCTTGGAGCGAGTAGTGAACGTGGTCGTAGCGAGAGCTAGAAGTCGGCTAGATCGGATGATAACACTGACTTGACATTTGTGTACATTTCAAAACCTTAAAATAACTAAAATCTGTCATCGATGGGCTTTTAGCGCGCTAGATTCTATTCAAGCTACCTCGCTAGGTAGCTTGGAACTTCAAAGTATTCCACCGACCACTAGCTAGCTAATCACCAGAGCAGAACAACTGTTCAGACTAAAGAAGCTCGCTACCTCCTGTGGTTAGCTAGCTAGATTTACTAGCCTGAACACGGCCACACGTTTACAATTTAGTCTGCAGGTCCGATAAAACTGCAGGTTCCAGTCGTAAACAGTCCGAGTTTGACCAAAGTGAAACGATCGAGCTGCTCGCGTCCGTAGATATATATTTCTTCGTTTGCACTTTTGACATGATAAAATTCTTCAAATGGCACCATTGTTTTATTTCTTATGTTTAATAATACAGTTCTCAGCTGTAAAAAAAATAGAACATTCTATGGAAGATTTCTTGTCCTAAAGTTTGGAAACGTAACACATGCATTTGACGCTAGAAAGTTCAGTACTCGCGGAAGTACGCAAGGTCAATTTACTAGTGGCAGTTTACTAGTTTGCACTATCGGCTGTTATGGAATGGAAACATACTTTCACAGCTTAATATGTATGTCGATTGGTCAGAAGGATATCTTGTTTAAATGCTACGGTCCTTTCTGCATCAGGAAATTTTTAAACGGGAGTTTTCGTACAGTATTTCAAGCTATGCTGTAGTGCGAGTTCAGTTACGCCACAAATGTCGGTGAAACTAATACCGTGTTCATTATTATCGGTTTTCTCTATGGGTTCTCATGTATTCAATAATTACTTCTGGAGCTTCATATTTATGTCGATTGGTCACAATGATTTCCTCTTTCAGTTTTTGCCTTTAGTTTGGACATTAGGGATATATCCTTGGAGATTTCGTACAGTTTAGCGACCGTTGTGTCGAAAGTAGAAACGTTCGTTTGTCATGAAAGTGCGTAAACAAACTGTCACAAGCGGTTTCATAGCAGCTCGATGTTTGACTCCCATATAGTCGATGATAACTTATATAGCTTCATATGTACGTCGATTTCTCACAAGGATTTCCTCTTTCAGTTTTTCCCGTTAGTTTGGACATTAGGGATTTATTCTTGGAGATTTCGTACAGTTTAGCGACTGTGTGTTGAAAGTAGAAAAGAGCCCATCTGGCCTTTCACTCGGGCCACATGAGATAATTTGAAGATGAAATACACTTTCATTTGAATTTGATTGAAAATAGATCAAAAACTCGGGGAAATGTCCGGCTGAAACTGTATGAATAAATGTGAAATGAAACATAAATTTCATAGCAAGAAAAACATGTAATTCCTAATTAGAAAGCTCTTCTAAGTCCGCTTCTCAAATTCACAGACTGTTTTACAAAAACATTTGGGCTTATCGACACAAGAGTTCAGTTGACCTTTCAAATAATTTATTCTGAGGTACGCATACTCTAAATCACAGAGATGTTAAATAAAGCGATAATTAGAAGAAAAAGTACATTAACAGACAAACTGAGAGGAAATGTATTCAAATCTAAAAGAGTTTACTTACAGTACTTACGTAACTGAATCTTTCGTTTTGGTTCTTTTGTTAGTGTTGTTGAAAGCATTCCACCTTCGTGCACATATGCACTGAATCGGAATGAAAGTCGAAGCCTACCTCAAACTTAACTTTCAGCTAACCTGTTTCCTTTCATTCCACAATGAATAATAATCTCATAAAGTAAGCCCGTAGCTTTCAATAAATTTGCCAGTGTCTGAATGAAACAGCTAGATCTTTTCCAATTTCTCTCACGAGTCACGGCAGAAGACAGTCTCAAAGAACTTGAATTTTGATCCTCTTCACAGTAACGTAATTTAACGTCTCCGATCAATTCCTCTCTCTTTGCTGGCAGTTCATGCTTCTTGTTCGTGTAGTTGCCCCACTGAGCCGTAACCAGAAAACGAGCACAGCATTTCAGTTGGCATACACTGCGTACATCTGCTTAACTAATTAGATTTGTAAAAATCTTAGCGGATCATGTAAATATTCCGCTTGGCTCAAATATGAGGGTTTCTGCCGTCAAAGTTCATTTTTTGTTTCAGTTTTCCCCATATTAGCAGACTTGTATAATGTCTCGAGCTCTCCGAATCCAGTAGAAAGACTCTGGTTATTCTGTCGTAAAACATGGACCTGACCCAAATTTAGGTTGTATTGCATAATTGCCCACGATGGAATAGATTTCTGACAATGACTATTTGAAATTGATATCTCCTTGTCTCGCCTAATCTGAACTTTGAACTTTCTTATCTGAGCGCGCCTGAGGAAATCTAACCTTTGTTTGCGTGACCAGCACAGTGCAATCTGATTGGTTCGAATTTGACCTTTAACGCATGCGCAGAAGCCGTCTGACATGAAATAAAAAAGAAAAAAATAATAATAACGACTTGCATTTTAAGACTCGGTGCTGCCACAGGCAGCCCGAGTAATAATACAGTAATAATGAAGTTGGCGAAGTTAGTTCCAAAACACCAGCATATAAATGTTCTTTTTCTCTTTTTTTTTCTAGCAAGCGTGCTGAAAACCAAACAGCCACCGAATCAGATGTTGCGTCAGCGATTACATCATGCCTAAAATATGCTCCTGACAGGAAGGGAGGAGGAAGGAAGTGAATAAGTCGATTTTAGTGCATATAGACCCTGTGTAAAAAGGTTTATATAAAATCTGATGCTTCAAACTGCATTATTTTCCAATGTTATCATTTGAACTTCCCCAAAATCATGGTCTTTTCACAGGCTTAGTTACAGTGACCATTCATTATTTCTTGCCATGTCTATTGATATATGCAGCATTTTGACACTAGGTCCTTTGCAATAAAGCAATCACGTGTTGATTGATTTCAGCAAGACTGAATGAATACAGGTCTTTATTCACACTGAGCCGCAAACAAACTTCAAACAACCGGTTTTAAGAGATTGCATTACAGCTGTACTTTGTAATCAGCTGGTTATACATTGTTTCATTAACTATGTTACCACTGACTAAAATTCAACATCAAATTGATATAAAAACAAAAGAATTGCAGTCTAAGTTCAACCACGTGACTTTGTTGCAAAGGGACTAGTACTCCAATATATTGTATACATAAATTGTTGTTGTTGCCATTTTAATTCAGAAATTAGTTACCGGTATATGCAATCCCACATAGACTACAGGACGTGCAGAAATGACAAAGTATTCAACCCTTATTTGTGGCAGTAAATTGGTCAGCTGAGACCACCGAGTAGGATTTTTTTTACTATGTAGAATGGTTTGTTAAATATATGTATTACATGTTGATGCCATCCTATTCCTGTTTTATTAAGTAAGTGCATTAATTATGCAATTCCAAATAATAAATCCTGGCAAGAGGAATGATATGCCAAAATAGGAAAGGAAGCACACAAAATGCATTGAACTTGTGGTCTCATGGAAAATTAAGGCTTTATTGGCTGGCTAACCATCTTAAAAATCAGTAAGATAGCAAACAATTGAATGTGAAAAAAGGCATTTACAAAAACTTACAGCCACTTGATTTGTCACCTGCAAATGACCCTATTGCCAAGCATTATCAGACCTCAATTCCATTGCTTTATTTTGTTTCTATTTCACTCTTACATTCTGACTATTGGATATTGTTTCAGTGTTAAGTGGAACTACACTAAAAGCCGTGAAACAAACTCTAATAGTGTCACTATGTAATGGTACGGTACTAACGTCCAGTACCCTGTAAACGTAGTTTTTGGTACATATTCTGAACACGGAATACACTGTATAATCAAATATTTTGCAGGTACTTGCACAAAATTACTTCTAAATACGTGTATTAATACTGGCTACTATATTCCACATTCCAAAAGTTTTTTGTTGTATTCCGATTTCAGTATAACTCGTAATATGTGCCAAACAAAGCGCCCTTATAGTGTCTAACTGTCTACTATATATTTCACGGGTTTATGCCATCACCGTCCTGATCGGTGAAAAGGGGATTAACATGGCTCAAATGTATGATTATGATGAAAATTTATTGATAATAAACTGATTTATTGTTACACTACACTGTAGTAGATATATTCACTGCAAAGGGGCAAAAGCCAATTGAAGGCTGAAGAGGGATGTTTTGATCTCGTGCGCCAAAATAAGCAAAGTTAAACAGATGCAGAGCTCCCGTCTTTATCCATGGCAAAGGACGTCAAATAAGGAACAACGTTCCGACGTACATGTAGAGCTGTATAGATGAGATCAAGAGCTGGATGCTTACTGATAAGCTCAAACTTGATGACGACAAAACAGAATTCATCTTCATTACAACTAGACAGCAACTCGCAAAAATTAATTTAGACACACTACGTGTTGGTAACACTCACTTAACTCCTGTGAGCCAGGTTAAGAACCTAGGCTGCTGGTTTGACACTCAAATGAAACTTGACACCCATGTAACTAAATGTTGCAACGCAGCATTCTTTCACCTGTTTGACATTTGACGAATTGGGAAATTCCTGAATAATGATACTGCTCAAATATTAATTAATGCTTTCATAACTAGTCGTCTAGATTACTGTAATGCCCTTTTATATGGTCTGCCGGCCACTCAGCTTAGTAGGCTCCAACGTGTTCAGAATGCTGCAGCTCGGCTTATATGCAACTTTTCTCGTTTTGAACATATTACTCCTATTCTTTTATAAGTTGCACTAGCTTCCAATTAAGTCTGGAATAGATTTTAAAATAATGCTTATCACGTATAAGGCACTAAATGGTTTAGCAGCATCCTATATTACAAAGCTAATTACTATCAAGCCTGCATCTCGCTATAATTTAAGATCTAACTCAGAACTTCTCCTGCATCGACCAAGACTTAAGACTTTGGTAACCCTAGGTGACCGATCTTTTGCAATAGCAGCGCCTGCCCTATGGAATGACCTACCCGTAGAAATACGTAATGCTGAATCAGTTTCAGCTTTTAAGAAATCACTTAAGACGTTTTTATTTAAGAAAGCTTTTACTAGTGTTTATATTGATTAATCCTGTATGATGATGGACAACTTATAGCTAGGAATAGCTGATCGTTACCAATAAGTTTATAAGTTGGTAACTATCAGTTAGTAACTAGTATGTTCTTGTTATGCGCATGTGAGCATTTATGTATGGCACTTGCGCACTATCAATGTTAATTATTATTATTATTATTATTCCAATATTTATCCTTAAAGTATTTACATATATCCTACTGGACAACGTTTTTGAGTTTGAGATTGACTGTAACATGTTTAACATAGAGATTCGAGATATTCAAGTAATTGTTAGAGAGGAACAGAAACATAGGGCCCCCAAGGACAACTCGTGGATGGTCAGCGAGCTATTTTGGCTTATACTAAAAATCATGTGACCAATGACATCATTGCTACCTCATCACAACCCACTACCATGTCTGTCCAAGTTTGAACTGTCTGGCATTAGAAATGAGGGAGATATGGGCATGTACTTAATATCACGTGACCGATGACGTCATCACCTCTAAGTGATTTGTGGGGATCCAATGCCATGGCTGTCCGAGGTTGAACTGTCTGGCATTAGAAGTGAGGGAGATATGGGCATGTACTTCAAATCACGTGACCGATGACGTCATCGTTACGTCATCACCACTAAGTTATCGATAGGGACCCACTGCCATGTCTGTCCTGGTTTGAAGTATCTGGCATTAGAAGGGCACCGTCAATACATCTTCTCCAGCATACCATAAACATCCGCCAATATATCTTCGGTAAATCAAACGTCATTCGGAAAGTCAACGGCGAGTCGTCGATCCACGAGTTAAAAACGATGAATAAATGATCTCGCGTCCACATAACCCCAATAACTCGTTCTGTATGTGCGTGCATCCACGAGTTAAAAATCAACATACATATCTATAAAACCACAGTACATTTTATTTGTTTCAAGTTCAGTATTATCAGTTTCTCTTAACCAAGAACAGTCTTATTATCTGTTAACAATTATTGTGTAACACAGACATACGAACATGCCTTCAAAAAACCACTGAGCACAGAATAAAAAGTTCAGACACTTTGCTATTGTATTAACTATATAGTTGTCATCTCTACAAAAAGTAATACTTTCTCCTTTTAAAAAGCATGCATCTTAGTTCTATCTCATAAACCGTAACCAGCGGTCTGACATGAAGAATGAACAAAGCCTACCGGGAGTGACGTCACAATCATTGAACCAAAACTAACCCGAAGGGAGTTCATGTGCTTTTGGAGTGCTCAAGGTTTTGTCGAGCTTCTCGGTTATCAGCCCTTTTTGGTTACTTTAAGGTAAGTTTATCGTTGTTTTAACTTGTAAGAATACTTATTGAAGGTGAAGTGAGCTCTGTACGAGTCACATTTGACTTATTAACCTAGAATGGCCTTGCATAGGCTTTCAATGACAACAATGTCATCCGCCATTTTAAAAACAATATTTCACGCAACATTTGCAACTTTTTCCTTCCGATACTCCTTTTGACTCTTCTTTGTATTTTACAGGTCATGCATGTTAGAGGCGAGCGACTCTGGTGAGGGCACTTCAAGGCCTACAGATCAGCCTGAGAGCGGACCTTCACGAACGATTATACCCAATCAGAGTTCGGTGAATCAAGCTATTTTAGCGGGCCTAGAACGAATGCAGGAGGTCGAAAGTGGTGATTGCATCACAGTACATCCTGGCTTTAGAAATATTTGCTTGGGCCGTTGGGTTTTATAAACCGCTGACATAGGACTTAAAACGAGAATTAACAAGTCCTACACAAGAATGCAGGCCCAAAGGAACAGGGCTGAGTCAGAGTAAGTTTATCCTCTGCCTCTGCCAGCTCTTTTAATCTTTAATACTGCAAACAAACAAAAATTATTTAAGACGGTTAAATGCTTGATATTTGTAAAGTACCACAATTTTTCCTGTTATGTAATCGTGGCTTTTCAAAAACTACACATCTAGATAATATTATACAGAATTTCTAACGAGACCTGAAACAACCATAGGGCTGATCAAAACCAGGTCCCAACTAGTCCACAGATCGAATTGGAATTTAGCGTGTTGGTTTACTGGTTTTACTGTTTTATATTTAGGAGTCATTCATGCACACTTTAATCTACAATGTACTCGTATATGTAGGCGAGTAACCGTATTTTATTAGTTATTCATGGTTTATCAAAATTGTCTAATAATGTTGTTTACTAAAATCAGTTACATGTACAAATAATGCTAGCTAAGAGGTCCTCTAAGAAATAAAATATAGCCATCTAGCTTTTATTATTCCCTCTAAAATACTAATTCTTGGTTTCTATTATTACAGATTTCTGAGATCAGTTCCATACAAACAGTTTGGTATGAGAATATGTAGGGCATCAACAAGGCTTCCTCTCCCATGTTGCGTGTACAATGCGATACGTGCAGCCTTTCCAACTGATGCTGAGCAATATCAGGGTTATGAAGAGGAGCTAATTGTTTACTGTTATCAGGTGGGAAGCCTGATGGTGTATTTTTTAAGCTATTTCAAAAAAGGTTGCCATGGAAATAAGACAGCAGGAAAGGCATGGCAGAACCGATTAAAATGGTGTATAGCACCTATTGATCGTTTGCATTGACGTCAAACAAAAAATGCCTCAAGAAAAAACTTATATTAGTAAAATATTTTTAATGCTGTGTATAGAGCAGATAAAAATATAGAAATGACCGAAATTTTGGAGCGATAGAGTACTTCGTAACCGAGCTGTCGGCCAAATAATATTCGAACAATTTAGTGTAATTAGTATGCGGCGGCCATGTTGGTGTACAGCTTTAGTACACCAAGATGGCGGCCAAAACGTACTCAACAAAGAAAGCTGTTTTCCCCATCAATATGATTAGCATTCACTTCAAAACACTTTAGATATCACTTCTAAAGGTTTATCAAGTCTAAAATTTGAAATTGGCCGAAATATATGGATTTCCTTGACATTTAGGAAACACGCTGACCTGGGCTGTCACAAAATTCAAAGTACTGTAACTCAAAAACAAATCACCGTATCGACGTAAATTTTTCGAAGAATACTGAGAATACCGATATCTAAATCATATTAAAAGAACAGCTTCATATATCTCATAGTTTAGATTTTAGAATTTTGATGACGTCACATGCAAAGGATCTATTGGTTCTAAGTCTGACTGTAAGTATCATCAATGACGTCATCCGCGTACTTCTCGTGTATCAGGACTTGCATGTCTGTTTTAAAATAGGAGTAATTGCAGAATACCCCTCCTTTGGTTAATTAATAATTCATTTCTCAACTTTTTCATACAAACCTTCTAAAAACCTAACCCTGAAATAATAATAAAAAACCTAACCATTTCGACCCAAAATCATTCATAGAACGAGTCTAAATACACCTGAACTAAAGTGGAGAATTTTGCGAAGTTTTCAAGCGATCTTTTGAGTGGAGGGGGTATTCTGCAACAAAGCCTTAAAATGTAGTTACCAGCGCCTGTCGTACATTGTATCTTGCAAAGTCTGAATTATATTGTCATCTTTTAATCATGAGTTAAACATTCGCGATTTGTTGCTTTTCCGCGATTGACGTCACTATAATTGAATTCCAACCACTTATTACCCCCTAGGTTCCATTATTGACTTTGTTACTTAAAACTTGATTTTATTATTCGTTTCGAACTTTCACTATCGGTAACGAAGATGGCTTAGTTGCAGAATACCCCCTCCACTCAAAAGATCGCTTGAAAACTTCGCTAAATTCTCCACTTTAGTTCAGGTGTATTTTGACTCGTTCTACGAATGATTTTGAGTCGAAATGGTTAGGTTTCTTTTTTATTTCAGGGTTAGGTTTTTAGAAGGTTTGTATGAAAAAGTTGAGAAATGAATTATTAATGAACCAAAGGAGGGGGTATTCTGCAATTACTCCACGAAGATTCCAATATTCAAAACAAAACTAAATTGAACATTTGATTGCTGATTGGATTAACGAAACAAAAGGAGTTCCATATATGGACAACCACACAGGCCACCATCCCAAGTGGGTTCGTGGAGGGCAGCAAAACAATTATGGCGGTATGAAACCAGGAAGGCCTCTCAAATCCTTTCAGACTGGAAATAGTTGACCTGTACAATCGAGGCTTATCAAAGAGACAGATACCTCGCAATTTGAAATTGTCAGCCGGTACTGTTCGAAGGATCATGAACCACTTTCAACAGCATGGAACTGTGACTCCATTTTCCTCCGGTGGAAGTGATCCAAGTAAAATAACGGATGCTGTATTACAATGTATAGAAATATGGAAGCTGCAAAAGCCCAGTGTATATGGCACCGAAGTACAGAGAAGGCTTCTGCTTAAAGGGGTATGTAATATCGATGTTAGCTCACAGGGACAACAGATAACTACAGAAGGGCCTTTGTTAGATGGGAAAAAAACTTCGCCTCGTCAAGAGATGAAATACAAGCCTTCCCAGTCAAGACACAGCATCTGGCCTTGTACCTCCAACACTTATTGGACACTACTCATTTGCATGCATAATGCCACAGATCAAGCTATTTATTATATTCAATGGGCTCATATTTTAGTGGGTTTACCATCTCCTACTCATAGTCCGATTATATATATACATTTAGGGATGCAGCCAAGAGAATTGAAGGAAAGCCAAATATAGAAAACTTGCTACAGTTGAGAAATGTTTGTAGCTGCATTCTAGCACATTCAGTTTTTTTCGGAATTAAAGAGGTTCTTCATCTCAAGGATCGAGAGGTTTATTTTCATAGCGGATAAATGTCTATTAATATTGAAAGAAGTAAGACTGACCAATTGTGCAAGGGTCATGAAGTACTCATCTCTGAAGTCATCGATAATGATATATGGTTAAAATGTTGAAACAGTATTTAGCTGATATCGAATTATTACAAGAGCGATTTCAATTATTATATTTAGAGCGTTTTCTAAAACCCATGCTGGTTAGCTTCCACCAATAGACGCATTTGTTACTCTAGCATCAGAGAATATTTTAAGACTAGTTTTAAGGAACTTGTTCCTGATATTTCTCAGTTTAACGCTTCATCAGTCGCTAATGCAGGAGTAAAAGATAGGGGTTTCCAAAGACATGGAAGGTGGAAATCGGTTACAGCAAGGACTGTTATGTTGAAGATGATTTAGGTTCTCGACTTCAAGTTTCACAAATGCTGGGTATTCAGGCACTTTTGCAGTTCACTAATTTAATAAGGAATAACAATTTATTCAAAACAAATTATTTGATTAACAAAGTATTCCACTGCCAAATATTAATGCGATGACACGTCCTGTAATGGCTCCAAATCATTTGCTGAAATTTAATCAATTTGTTTTCCACAAATTTATTTTTAGATTATGAAATGTGATAGGTGTCAGAGGAACGCACTTGATACCAAGAGGTCTGCAGATGTCCTGCATCCAATTCCAGTGGTCGGTAAAGTCTAGTAAATGATAGGCATTGACATAGTTGACAGCCACAATGTTTCAGAAAGGGGCAATACGTAATTTAATTGTAATTACATCCATTTACTGGGGAAGTTAAAAATTACAACTTTTGAATGCTTTTTTGCATTTATTTATTTCCTTTTTTCATGATATTCAGGGTAGATTACCTTTTTTCTAAAAAGCCTAAGTGCTAATTTAACACTATAAACCCCCCTCCCATCTGTATGTATTAAGATATGCATTATATTGTAGTTCAAAATGTTCACCTGGTTTGAAAGTTTTTGAATTATTTTAAAAAAATAACATAATTCCCTCAGTTTTTACCTGGACACTAGAAATTCCCTAAACATGCTATACAATTTTTTTTTAGGTACTAGCAAGTAATTAATAGTGATTGAAATGTTACTACCAATCTCAAAAGCAGTAGCATGCAACATACACTTTTAATTTTAAAATATAACTGGAAGCTCCAGTAACAAATAGCAAAATAGAAGCTTTCAACAAACCATCAAGGCTTCTCTAAGTTAAACATTTGCAATGAAAAGTGTGACAAAAATAAACTCAAGCACGTGGAGTGAAGCTTTATAGGTTCAAGCGACAATTTGCGACAATGACTGTATAAAATGAATGTTTGTGACAATTATAGTATAAGGTGCAGAAACAAAAGTTGTTATGCCAGTCTTGACACACTGGACATGTGTCCCATTTATGCCACAAATACAGTAACAGTATCATTGTTTTGTCTATGTTTCCTCATGTTTATTAAGTTAAGTGACACTAATGTAACAATAATAATAAATTGTCTCCTGAAGCTATCTGAGGAGCTCCTGCAGAATTTTGAAGTAAAGCACAGGATATCTTCACCATATCACCCACAGTCGAATGGTCTAGCTGAAAGGACAAATCAAACCTTGAAAAAGTGAATATTTCATATTATAATGATAATTATCACATAATATTATGTGGACAAGAGTGTTTTACCAGGATGTAAACCAGCCATAGAATCCATATCTTACTTGCACCAGTAATATATGGAAAATATGTTACTCGGTTCCCAGATGTATGACGTCAAGCTTACTCATTTGGACAACAAAGATGGTGGGCTGCTCTGGGAAAATCACAGAGTGAGATCTAAATGGCTTGAATGAACGGAAAGAAAATGAAAATTCCGGGGAGAAAGGGCAAAATAAGATATAAAACTCTTTGAAAATGTTCTTGCTGTAATGAAGAAACAAGAGAACCCGAAAATATTCTGCCAGAAGAGCAGCTTCAAAAGATCACGAATACGTTTGTACTGACCTTAAGTAAAATGAATAGAATGAGTTCTTAGAGCCGTGTTATTGTCCATATAATAAAAAGAAAATTACACTGGGGTTTGAAGATATGAAATTCCTCCTTTTAAGGACATAAGAGTCCAAAATATTTCACTCGTGAAATCTGTGTAATATCCTCTATTCATTACCATCATCATCATCATTACTATCATTAACAACTCTGTATTATTAAATTATATTAGAACCCTGAGAAAACTCATTCAAGACAAGGAAGCTAACTGGGATGAGTACCTGGAGGGAGCAGTGTTTGCCATAAACACAAACGTCAGCACCACCACTAAGTACAGCCCTTTCTTTATCATGCATGGACGCAATCCCAGGCTTCCATTCGAAGCAGAGGTTGAAGCTGAAGTGAAGGATTTATTTGACAAGGCAGATAATATTCCTAGATATGTTGAACACATGTCCAAACTCAATGATACACTTTTTCCAAAAATCATGGACAATATCAATGCTGCCCAAGAAAAACAGAAGCTACACTATCAGAAAAAAAGGTCTCAGCTCTTCTAGTTTACAGGATGGGGACAAAGTGTTGAGGCGTAACATGCTACAAAAGACCAAAATGGGGTACAAAATGCAAGACAACTGGTTGGGTCCTTATACTGTTTTTGAGTTGAACAATACAAAGGATTCGTGTAGACTTATTGATGTACATGGTTAAGACCTTAAAGAATAGAATCTCTCTAAAGCAATTACGTCCATGGCTGATGCATCAGTAGAAAGTAAAGAAACAACATCCTAAACTAGTCCATCAACTGTGCCTACCCCTGCTGCACCAGCACCAGGCAACACCCCTGCTGCACCAGCACCAGCCAACACCCCTGATGCACCAGCAGCAGCCAAGCCCCATGTACCAGCTGTTAAATTAGCTCAGTCTTCGGCAGACTACCAAAGTGATGACTACAGTACATGGAGTGAAGATGAAAAACTCGACTGGTTTAACAGTTTAATTCAGAGTCTTGATGAAGAGGCTGTAATGAAGCAGTTAATGCTGATCATGATTGAGCTAAAAGAGGGTCAAAGAAGGCAAGATTGAAAGTTGGTACAGAGAGCTGTTTACAAAAGGCCACTGCAGAAGCGCCCCAGGGTCTCAGGAGAAAAGATTTAGCTTTCAATGTAAGGTTTGGTGGTTTTACAGAAGATCAGACAAAAGTAATGGTTGGACAAAGCAAAAATACACCACCTGGTTGGCGAAGATGAGAGGTGAGCCTCTCATCTTAAGAAAGATCAAGGGTTGCCCAAAGCGAGGCTGGACAGCCACCTCAAAAGAAAGCACTATCATAGCAAAGAGGTTCAAGGGAAAGAGGGCAAGGGTAAATTGGCAAAAGGTCAAGTGGGGAAGTCCCTTAAGCCGTTAGACGAAGCACCCACGGAGCCTCGTCCACAAGAACAGCCTAGCAAGGCACCGCCTCTCAGAAAAGAAATACCTGGCAGTTCAAAGACCACAATCTCACCCTCGCCGCCGCCATCACCCGAAATGGAGTTTGACCAATACGAGGATCCAGACTACAGTGTAGAAAGCGATCAACCCTCATCATCGGAGGACGAGTTCTCCAATTTGCCAAATTCCGCCATTGGACATCTAGTATGGACCTGGAAGGACCACCTGTCCACTCCACATGGTGGGTCAAAGGACGATAAACGTATCCAACAGATGGCCCAACAAGTGCTTACCATTGTAAGGGAAGTAGACAGACATGCCCAGGATCTGAAGGTATTCATGGACGTTAACACAGTATACAATTCCTTCTTCAGGCGTAACATAGAACTGTACGCCAAGAATAATAAGGAAGGGCTGTCCATCGCCACACTTCATGTTTACTCACGTTCCCTCGAGGCTTTCCTTCGGTACGTCCTTTTGCCTGAGGTAAAACAGTCAGACCTCTCACATGAATGTAGGACCGCCATTCTTACCCTGAAGGAACGCCAGGAGGTGTGGCGTGGGTCTTGGAAAAAGAAGAAAGCAGAGCAGAAAGGTGATCGAGAGTACGCCACATGGGAGCGCCAGCCAACCCTCGAAGAACTTATGGGTGCTAGAGATTGCGACCATTCCAAGTCTTGCAAGGCCATACTTGAAAACACTGCCAGTGCCAACATCAGTGTGGAGAAGGCCATCAACATCAGAAACTGGCTGATGTACCTTCTCAACATGGCCAACGCCAACAGGGCTGGCATCATTTCCGAAATGACTGCCACCGCCTTAGTGAACCTGAAGGAAGACGAGAAGGGTACCTATACCATGCAAATAACGCATCATAAGACCGTGACAACCCACGGAGGGTATATGTTACATATCCCACTACACATATACACCTTTCTTCGACTCTTCGTCGCCAAGGTGCGCCCATTATTCGTGGTGGACGACGTTTCCAATGGCGACAAGATCTTCCTGACAACATCTGGGTCAGCTGTCCAAAACAATGAGGTGCACCATATGCTGAAGGCCTTCGCGAAAGCCAGCAAGGCCTTCAAGGATGATACGCTCTCCTCCTTCAGTTCAACCACCATCAGGCAGGTCGTTGTATCTAATACGAGACAACTTGACTCTCCCACAAAGAACCGGCTTGCTGTCTCCATGGGCCACAGGAGGATGACTGCAGATGCATCCTACAACTTGCAGAGTAAATTGCTTCAATCAAAGAAGGGCCATGAAGCAATAGAGACTCTATTCGGTGATGCATCCTCAAAACTCACCACACGCTCTGCATCTGCATCTGCATCGCCAGCTCAATCTCCATCGCCATCTCCATCCACATCTCCATCCAAATCATCAAAGGCCAGCAGCTCTGGTGTGGTTCCACCTACCACAGTGGACGAGTTTGCTTTCACGTCGATTGCCTTTGTTGCTGCTAGAAGGGTGTGGACCAATGATCACGTGAAAGAGATAACACGGGTGGCTGCCAAGTACATTAAGGGAGAACGAGCTCTGAACAAGAAAAGTGTGATCATTTCTCTCCAAATGGATCCAAAGACCCGTGCGATAATGACAGCCGAAGGTGAAGAGCGCACTTACGAAAAAGTCAAGTCGTTGAGGAAGAGCGCTGGGAAGTGAATTACTTCTCCCTTCGTGGACGCTCCAGGTAAAGTGGCCCTTAAAGTTGCCAGCTATTGGTTTTTATTATTAAAGAATTTTATTTCTATTAAGTTAACCTAATTAGGGGATCATGAGTTGCTTCATCTGTGTCGACCAGAGTCACAATCACTGTGACCAACGTTACTGACGTTGTCTCTGGTGCGGCATTGGGGCACTCATTAGGTTTCTGGTTTTCATTCCTTTTTCTCAACTTTCTTTGCTAATTTTTTCATTTTAATTACATTTTTTTATGTACAATAGTACATAAAATCAATCATCATTTTCTCGTGGACTAAGAGGGGCTCCCTCCGTGTGTTGTGGGCCACAGTTTCCTTTTTGGAATCTGTGTGCAGGTGTTAAGACATCCGTCTTAACAGCAAACACGCGGTGTTGGGCCCCTTCGATGGTCAAATGATTGATTGATTGCTGGCAACTTTAAGGGGGTGGCGGTGAGTTGGTGTTCCCTTCGGTTCCAGGGTGGGATTGGGTTTCAAGGGGATCTTGCACCTACTAGAGGTAGACACAGGGGCTACAATTCACACATCCTAGTAAATGCTTGACAAAAATAAACCTTTACAATGCAAGCACCAAAATTGGAAAACTTTGAGGGCATTGCCATGAGCTACATCGATCTCTGCGCTACAGGGCAAGGTTCTTTACTTTCCCAGTGCCTAAACCACCTTGGTTAAGAGCCTGGTCAACTTACTTTTTCAGCCAGAGTGACACTGGCATCCTTTGGTAACTCTTCCCAGAGCCAGACCCTATGGTGGTCGGGCCTGGCCTATATTTCAATTTCCAGTTGCCACACTCCAATGGAGGCAGAGCCAAAGGAAATTACATCGTACCCAGTGGCAGACTCTGATAGGGGGCAGAGGCTGCGGTACTTATGTCCTTGCCAGCGCTAACATCTCAATGTGGCGATTGCCTGAATTCATAAACCTAATTATTATACATATAAATACTTATATAAGTATAAATACTATAAATAAGTATAAATAGCTTAGTATATATGTAGATTAAATATGTCAAAAGAAACATATTACTACATATATAGTACTTATGTATCAAAAAAGAAATACATTGGTACACAAATATAACTAACTTAGTATATAAACCACATGCATTACATCTAGGACATA
Organism: Actinernus sp. WN-2022; assembly: GCA_030867875.1. Taxonomy (NCBI): domain Eukaryota; kingdom Metazoa; phylum Cnidaria; class Anthozoa; order Actiniaria; family Actinernidae; genus Actinernus; species Actinernus sp. WN-2022. The sequence continues at coordinate 473,164 of JAOWCC010000569.1, read as the reverse complement.
CTGTCCCACAATACATGAACTATTATTACGCCCCACATGCATACACGCGAACCTTTTTCAAGCCCCTATGGTTCGCATTTAGGACAAGTACTTTGGACATCACGTAGTTGGTGTGCTAGTACGAAACACATGCATTACATGCGCATACAAAGTCCTTTGGAAGGCTCAAGCAATTGGGTCGTCAGGTTCGAATCCTGTCGGATTTCGTGCTGCCTACCTCACATATACTTACAAACAATTATATAGGCTCAGAATGTTTAGAATGCTCTGTTATGCCAACAAATGAAAAAAAAAAAAATTCAACATTTAGTTAGGACTTCCGACTCTTTTTGGTGATTTGTACCAATATTTCCCGATTTGTACCACCTTTTCAAACGTTAACGTCTCCGTGAGTTGGATTATGTTAGTCGATCTTTTGGGAGTCAAGGTAGCCTGGCTATCCAGCTTTATGATCGTACTATCATTATGGGATATGCGCATAAATCAAGGGAGCTGTGACAGTTTCGCTGGACCCACTTTGTTATTTGAACCACTTTGTTTAAAAATTTGTAAGTCCGTAAAGATTCGACCAATTTCGAATATGTTTCTTAGTTAATGTAGCCTCTCTATCCAGCCTTAGCATGATATCAAGATCATAGGATTTGATGGGATATTCAGGAAATTACAGTAATCCTACAGGACACCGCTTTTACCCTTTTTTCGTGATTTGTACCACTTTTTTGGATTTTGTACCACTTTTTCAAGAAGCGGCAGGTTAGTGAGTTTCCATGAGTTAATCAATATATTAGGAGTCAAGGTAGCCTGGCTATCCAGCTTTACGCTTGCATTACAATTATGGCATATTCCCATAAATTAAGGGAGCTGTGACAGTTTCCCTGGACCCACTTTGATCGTTGTCACACTTTTTCAAAAGCAAACAGCTCCGTGAGTTTGCATCGATTGGTCGATCTGTTTCTTAGTGAAGGTAGCCTGTCTATCCACCTTTCATATGATGCCAAGTGTATAGATTTTGCTTCATTAATAATGGAGTTAGAAATATTGGCGTGGACCCCATTTTACCCCAAAAAGTCAAAAAATGATCATTTTGCCGCTATTTTCAGCACGTTTTGATGTGTAACTCGGAAACTTGCCAAGGAACTTCAACGTATTTTTAGCTCAGCATGCTCGCCTAACTTGCCGCTTTCATATGGTACCACTCCCATTTCCAGGCGACTTGGCATTATGTATTTATTCATTACCGTTTGTACCACTTTTTAGAAATTTCTATCTCCGTCAGTTTCCAATGGTTCATCGACCTGTTTATGAGTTAAGGTAGCTCAGCCATCCAGCTTTCACATGATATCAATATTATTGGATTAGGTTGATTATTAAAGTGCCACTACGACGAAAATTTACCATTTCGATTTGCCACTTTTTCAGTGTCTATAGGTCAATCAGTATTAGAAATATCCGAAATAGTAAAAAATATTCCCAAATGGACATATTAAACCACAAATTTTAGGAGAGTTTACCGGTAAAATCCTGTCCGCCATTGCTGGAAGCCGTGCCCTTTGTTCAGCTTTAAACAAAGGTTTATTCACCGGAAGTGATGTCATACACTTAACACGACAACCTCGTGGCGCGAAATAGCGTGCATAAAAAAGTAGCCAACCTCGCAAAGATAAATATAACTTTCTTCTTATGTACGTGAAGACGTTTTTAGTAGAAATATGCCTCCAGGCGTTGTGTTCTGCAGGCGAGCGTTAAGTGTATGACATCATTTCCGGTGAATAAACCTTTGTTTAAAGCTGAACAAAGGGCACGGCTTCCAGTAATGGCGGACGTGTAGATTCAATATTCGGAGCTAAAAAAATAAGACTTCCTGTCGTTGTATCGAAAAACAATTTGAACTGGTAATAATATATGAACTCTACTTTATGAATATGCAAAAACATTGATATGTCAAAATTTGATCGTAGGGGCACTTTAAGGGAGAGACAGCAATTCTTCTGGACCCCAAATTGCTTCTATAAAGTGTTGAAAATCATCATAACTCCGTCAATGTCTGACCGATTTCAATTGTGATTAGCTCATCGTGTTCGTATCGATGAGGGCTTTCATGTAGTACCATTTCCATCGGTCTACCTCTTAAATTAAGGAAATGGAGTTTGTACCACTTTTTTGGAGTTTGTACCATTTCTCTTAAAAGTCGAATAACCCGATTTCAGATATTTTTAACTCATCGTGTTCATCTCGTTCATAGCTTTCATACGGTACCATTGCCATCCCTCTACGACTTGGAATAAGAAAGTTAATCAACTACAATTTTTGCATGTCTTTAAGATGACAATTTTTTTTAAGGTAATATATCTCCGTCAATATGTATCAGTTAGTAGATCGGTTTACGAGTTAAAGTAGCTTGTCTATCCATCTTTAATATATCATCAATTTTACATGATTTGGTTCAATATTCGAGGAGCCAGAGCAATTAACCTAGACCCCATTTTAGCCCAAAAAGTCCACAAATGATCATTTTTCTGCTATTTTCAGCACGTTTTGATGTGTAACTCGGAAACTTGCCAAGGAACTTCAACATATTTTTAGCTCAGCATGCTCGCCTAACTTGCTGCTTTCATATGGTACCACTCCTATTTCCAGGTGACTTGGCATTATGTATTTATTCATTGCCGTTTGTACCACTTTTTGAGAAATTTATGTCTCCATCAGTTTCCAATGGTTCATCGATCCGTTTATGAGTTAAGGTAGCCCAGCCATCCAGCTTTAACATGGTGGCGATCGTATATACTTGCCTTCAATATTGAGGGAGATAGAGCGTCTTCCCTAGACACCCTATTTCCCATATCACTTCCGGTTTGACATCGAAGAAAAAAAGACTAAGTCCACAACCGGAAGTCCTAAGAAAATGGAAGATTTTTTTTTTTGCATTTCTTGGCATATCAGCCCATTTCGGGAACATTCGAATTTTTTGACAAAATTATTTCCAAGTCTTTATGAATTTATAATTTTCCTAACTAAATTCGAAATATATTTTTTGCATTTCTTGGCATATCAAGACATTTAGAGTCATTTGAGACTATATATTTTTGGCAAATTTCGCGATTTTCGAATTGAGTTTCTATGGCAACCAAACATCAAATCTCAAATCTGGCTCGTTCATCGTGATCAGCTGGTCGACACCTTTCATATGGTACCACTCCCACCTCCACACCACTTTACCTTGGCCCTACAGAAAATGTCGTCAAACCGCGAAAAAAAATATTTCATCTGAAAGGTGACACCAAAGTAGTGTCCCATTAAAAATTTCCCATTTATAAGTCTGACTTTTTTGGAGTTTGTACCTATTTTGGAGTTTGTACCACATTTTTGGAGAATGTACCACACTTTTTGGAGAATGTACCACACTTTTTGGAGAATGTACCACTTTTTGGAGTTTGTACCACTTTTTTGGAGTTTGTACCACTTTTTTTGGAGAATGTACCACTTTTTTGGAGAATGTACCACAATAATCCTAGCCCCTGCATGATCTTTCTTATTTATTTATTTTGGACTAAATTCTGGGGGAGGGGTGGGTTACGTCCGCAGTTTGTCAAACATTGTTCTGGGAGGTGAGGACCAAAAGTATTCATTTCACCGCATAGTTATCACATTACGGCGATCGCACGCCAATCCACGAGTTACAAAAACATTCCATTAAACGCCATGCCCACCACGACCCAGCAAGGCCACCACGTACTTTAGTTCACTTGTCTTAAGCTTTGGCATAGAGTAAAACAATTTCAAGACTACAAGTTGTTCACGAGGACTTACTCAGACGTAGTCAGAGGGAGTTCGTCAGGTTCGAGCTCAGAAGATGGGCTCTAGAGATGGTGAATATTACGTTTGTACAAGATAAGGTATAACAGAATGCCGATCTTTTTGAGATTTGCTACGTTCATTTGTCCTTAATATTGTAACTATCCGTTCAAAATGTTTGCAGTATTTTAATTGTACGCCTCTGCTGCACAAGCGATCTTTCAAATCGAGTGGTAGGTAGAGTATAAATCTTCTGTTTGCTATTTTAATTTTCTTGTATTTTCAAAATAACTAACTTTACTTGCCTCTCTATGTGCCCTTGTTAAACTATTGTGTTTTGTTTTTTTCAGGTAAACTGTGGTGCAAATCTGTGAACAAGGCAGAGGTGCAAAAACAAGGTAATTCTAATGAGACTGCAAGAAACACTAGTCCTGCATTTAAAATGTGTAAATGAATCACTAAAGGTGGTTTTGCTTTGCTTAGGACTACAAATAACAGTTTTTGATTCATAAAAAAATTATCGTCTTCACGAACATTACACATATCTGTTTTTAACCGATTTATGAAAATATTTACTATCAGTGGTCAAAATAAATAATTTCTCTCTTCTTTTTTAAACAGCGATCAAGACAGTGGCTTGGTTTATTTGGGGGAAACACGTCAAAATGGGAGCAAACTCATTAGATGACTCGAAGAATGGGTAAGTTGGGTACAGTATTCAAGTTTTTCTTTGAAATGGATTAACAAAATTCGGACTTTTAGTCTGCAACAAGTACTTCTATTTGATCAACAAAAGGCCAATCCAGGGCAAAGCCAAGAAGAGCTCTAGCGCGACATCAAACGCAATTGACAACCGGGTTGCTATAGTTTAAAAGAAGCTTGTAGTATGAGGTTTTGAGAGTTGTTAATAACCAGTCCTGTCAAACAACGTCTGAGATGGAGTCGTCCCAGTTTGCTCTTTATGTCAAAGAATGTGTATAATCGACGCATTTGAAACTTTTGATGGTAGAACTGATGTGGGGACAAAGAACTTTACATTCTAGGTGACATAAATTGCGATGTTTTGGCTGACCTACTTGATGGACATACATTTCATTTAATAGTTTGGTACAAATGTATGTTTACCAATTGTTTCAACTTAGGGCCAGTCCGCACTTGTGACATTTCGGTGATATTTGTCCCAATGATTGACATGTTGTTGAGTGCGGATGCAATTTGGTGACGCGACAGAAAAATGTTGCGTCAAGCAAACTTCAAAGGTTCCGTCAGCGTGCCCCAAGGGCAGACCATTTGCAACAATTCTGGAAAAAGTGTCAAAGGTTTGTTGACACTGAGATGCACTCGAAGCCCAACATGGCGGATCAAACTAACCCATTTCCCTTCAGAGGGTTTTACCAGGGAACAGAAGTGAGTCCAACATACGATACAAGTTCAAACCTACATCCTACTAGTATACTACATCCACGGAAACTGGTTACCCGAGTAGACTATATTCAATGTCCCAAATTATCAGTATAAATTGAGTCCAGCAAGTTCTTCCCTCTCTTGAAGCCCAACTTCTGCATCGAGTTGTTGGTCAGATTCATCAAACGATTATGCAACGAAGTCATCGGAGAAACGCTCATATGAGAAATGGACAGCAGAACAGGATATTTTCCTTATAGATCTGTGGAGAGAGTACGATACTGAATTCGAAAGTTCTGACAACCTGAGGGGGGCAGATACCAAACTCTGCTTGCCCCTCCCCAAAACTGAGTTTGCGAAAAAGACATCTCCTACAATGGAGCAAAGCTCTGGAACCAGCTTTACAGCTGAATTACGCGAGACTAGGTCGTTAGTTTCTTTTTATAACAAAATTGCGACTGCCTCTCTCCTTAATTGACTTTTAGACTATTTTTACTATACGTTACTTTACTTTTGTATTTGTTATTGTTATTACTATTTTATATATTATTGTTTATCCGCGCAGAATATAATACATAATTAGATATATAGTATTAGGACTTACTTTTAATTTTATATTACGGATGTATTTTTAGCCACGGACTCTGTAAATCAGCGTTGTGCTGTTAGCAATACCGTGTAACAAGTGATTTTAATAATAATAATAATAATAATAGTTCACAGAGTAGGGAGTACTGGTCTAAAATACAAGAGAGACTCAATGACAGATTCAAAGGATCTTGGTCAAAAGAACAAATACAAAGTAAAATTCGTTACCTAAAAGAGCAGTACAAAAAGGCCAACGACTGGAACAGAAGACAAACAGGAGGAAACATGAAGACATCCCCACATTATGGGAGAATCAACATCATTCTTGGGAAGAAGGACTCCGTAATCTTAAAGCATATCATTTCGGCAGGAAACCCAAGCGCTGTGGCTCCATGTTGATCGACTAACAATGAAAATGCAATCACAAGTAAAGAACCAGAGAAAACTCCCTCCGATAGTGAAAGTAGTGAGTTCGCAGCACAGTAAAAAAAGAAAGAAAACTCAAGAGAAACCAGGCACTGAGCTAGGACTAGACACAAATATCTGGATATTTTTGGAGATATTTAGAAGATTTTTAGATATTTAGAAAATCTCATATTTAGAAAATAATTGGGATATTTAGAATTTTTGAAGGAAAAATTATTAAAATCTTTTTTTCCTAGCAAAATTGATAAAGAAAGCTATTTCAATGCTAATCAGGGCATGGGCCAGCATGGGCATTGACAGAAATTCAAAAAAATATCCCCATATGGGCCTGCAGTAATCAGATTCAGCAGCATTCTCCATTTATAATATATGCCATGCGTGTCTAATGTTAGCGTTTGCTTGTTCAACAAAATGGCGGATGCTGAAAGGTCAAATGCAGTGAATACAGTTCCAGATGACGTACCCTCTGAACCTGAACCTGAACGTCCTGAAGCTGAGTCACGCACAGACCCAGTAGTGTCCCTTTTAGACCGCTTAAGACCTCCAGCACCTAATGACCTTTCAAGGAAAAGAAAGATAGCGAGCAATGCTACAGGTAACCGACGAAATAGTGGAAAGACGAAAGTTTTAAATGAGCCTGTCAATGTCACTGCACTCCAGCGTGTTGGTGAATTTAAAGATGAAGGCTTCATTGTAAGTCAGAGTCGCAGGCTGTTCTGTAGAGGTTGCAAAGAGGAGATTTCCTAGAAAAAACAGAACATCAATGTGCACATTTCAAGTAAGAAACATAAAGCGAATAAAGCCAAAATGGAGGCAACCTCGACAAGAGAAAAGCACATTGCTGATGCTTTGGCTACCTACGACGAAAAGAATCATCCAAAAGGGGAGACACTACCGACTGGCACTAGAGTCTTCCGAGTAAAGGTAGTTCAAGCATTTCTCAAGAGTGGTACTCCTTTGAATAGAGTCGAATTATTCAGAGATGTATTTGAAGAAGCTGGTGTAACTCTGACCTCTCATTCCCATATGCGCCAGCTCATTCCGTTTGTCCTTGAAGAAGAATACAAATCCATCTCGAGGGAGCTGATGGGAAAGGAAGTATCTATCATATTTGATGGCACTACTCGAGATGGCGAGGCACTTGCTGTTCTAGCCCGGTTCATTCAAGACTGGGAAGTCAAAACCAGGCTTGTGAGATTTCAGCTTGTGAAAAGTTCAGTAAACGGAGATGAGTTAGCCAGAATAATCATTGAAGTACTTCACAGAAAGCTCAATGTTTTACCAGGATGTCTAATAGCAGCAATGAGAGACAGGGCCCCTGTAAACACAAAGGCCCTTCGAACTGTCAGTATAATATACCCAGAAATGCTAGACGTGGGATGCATTTCCCATTTCATTGACAGGATGGGGACAAAGTGTCGCATTCCACGACTTCCTGGAACTGCATCTTTACAACGAGCATCAAGGGAAGGATGGTGTGGAAAGAACTGACTGGGAGGGTTATGCCCCGGTATAACGCTACGAGATGGTGGAGTTTCTGGGAGTGTGCTCGAGTTGTTTTTCAAGAATGGGAACGAATCCGTGCGTTCCTTGAAAGCGAAACAGAGATTGCAGAGGCATCAAGGCAGCAGCTTTCAGATATTTTTGCCCAGAGTCGGGTTCAGTTAAAGGTAGAACTAGCAGCGCTCATGGAACTTGAGCAGTTTGTGAAGGCAACATACATACTAGAGGGAGATGGCTTACTTGTATTCATAGCATATGAGAAGCTCGAGGCACTCAGGGCATTTATCCACGTGAGGAACTTTCCATCTCTTACACGCACAGTGCAGGAACTATTTCCTCTTAATGTACCTGACCAGCAGCGATGGTATCAGTATGGCTTTGAAGAGTGTGTAGCACCCGCATTAGTATTATTTGCAGACCTTAGCAAATGATGCCATTGTCTCACGGAGTATGCAAGTGTTCCGCGCAGCCCAGTTATTCAACCCACACTTTGTGAAGACCACACGACCTACTGCTGTTGATGTGGATAGGATTCGAGACGTGCCCTTTCTGAATGATGGCTTGGTGTTACAGGCACTAAAGGATGAGCTCCCTGTTTACATCGTTAAAGCAGATCTGCTGAGAGATGGGTTCAATCCTGAGCTCGACACGCTTCAGTGGTGGAAGGATGTCTCTCGAGATCTTCCGTCTTGGTCAGCAGCCGTAACTAAGCTTGTGCTGGTGCAGCCATCCTCAGCAGCTGCCGAGCGAGTGTTCTCCCTACTGGCCACAATGTTTGGAGACCAGCAGCATGATGCACTAGAGGACTATGTCCAGCACTAATGCTCCGAGTAAATAATGTTAACTCTGCTTGTAACTGTGCTGCGGACTGCTGCCCTAGTCTTCTAGGAGGCTACGGGGTACTAAAATAAGTCCAAGGCCGAATTTATGTAAAATTGTTTAGAGTTTCGTTGCCATTTCAGATGACAGGCTACTTTTTGAGGTTATCACTGTAATACTTATGAGAATAAAGCCAGATATTTTCAAGATATTTAAAACTTTTTCGAGATATTTAGAACTTTTTCGAGATATTTAGTATTTTTTTTCGAGATATTTATAAAAAAAATTGGGAATTTCCGGAAACATATTTAGGCGATTTTGCGTGATATTTGTGTCTAGGCCTACACTGAGCGATGAAGAAGAAGGTAAGAGGGCAAATAAATCTGATGAGATAATGGAGGGATTGCAAAATCAAGGTAACAAAATTGCTGAAACGATGAAGATCGCTGTTACCGCAATGCAGGACAACTAAAGCCATCAGCTCCAGTTCATGGAACAGTTCATGAAAATATTTGCCGAAATGGCCAAGCAAAAGTAGCCAAATAGATCCCGATGCTTTTTTTTTGTGTTGAACATGTTAAGCAACGAAGGGTTTATGAAAGACTTGTCTGGTACTGTTTGATGTTTTTTGTTGAACATGCATGTAGCCATATAGATTTTACAGTTGCAAATCTATTTATGAAAGACTTGATAGTTTGTGTTAGAACATGAAGCCTTTGATATCAACGTTTTAAAGATGCACATTTATCTACGAGGGAGTAGATGGTATTGTATCACGGGAGGAGGGGGTGGGTACTCACGCTACTATTTAATTCAAGGTGTGTCTCAGTGTCCAGCTTTTGAAACAACATTTAGTGTAAGTACACGCTTTAGATTTAAATACGTTTCAGAACACAGTCCAAAGAGTTTGTAGAGAGTTTGTATAGGCTTGAAATTGTTGAAGGGAATATGGACATGTTAAACTTCACAACATTGTCATATCATGACAATTTGCTTGATTCACAGATGGACCATTGCCAAATCCATTGTGAAGATCGTAAAGCGACATGGGAACTAATCACCCTACCCTGTTATAGGAGCAGAATACATGAATGCTTAGTAGAATACCAATACATCAAATTTACCTTATCATGTCCGAACTGCGCCGTAAAACTCTACCCACTGAATGAAACCGACCACTATCCAGACCACCCCCACGAGGGATATACTTACTTACGTCTTCAATTTACAATTATACATATAACGGCTGGACTGCGCCCAACAAGACGGATGACTCTAAGGGATTAGGCTCACATCCGAGCCCAACGACAATCTCATCCACGAACACACAGCCTACATATTTTACGCTGTAAAGCGTAAAACAATAAACAGATATACTGTATATTTTTTAAACGTCATGTCCCGAGTACTTCCTTCTAATACTTCCTAACGTTTCGAGAATCCAATATCAGTTTTGCATTAGTTTTGGTAAACCTTTGAATTCATGAACTTCATGGCTTTACCCTAAGAAAAACGTTAAGTTTAAGAACATGGTTCGGGCGGTAATTTTTTTTATAGTGAGGATAACGTATAATCGTTCTAAAATTTCTAAGTGTCGATTTGGATGTTCGTATAAACTTTCCGAGTCTCAAATTATTCATAGCGAACGTGGGTAACAAAGGGAATTTTATGACGCAGTTGGTTAAACGGTACACGACGATACTACCAAAGATTGGGTTATCATATATCACTTGCTTCAAATTCGTATATATCACGAGATCACGAAGGTCATGTCCATTGCATTAATTAGTACACTTGATAAACCAGTGCTCCAGGTCTTTTGAAGTTATGGCAGAGCGATCGAAAAAACGTCTCTCTTCGAAGGGCAGTGGTGTTTATCCTTCTTCACCTGAAAGTGAACACAGTTCGGATAGGAGTTCCAGAGACTCCGTATTACTCTCTATTAGTAGTTCCCGGCCGTCCCGGCCATTATCAACCTCCACTCCAAAGCCAAACGGCGTTCAGCCGAGCGTTCAAGTTGAATGTAAGTATATATATCTCTTATACCAATGATTCACGATTTAACACTAAATGAACTAATTATAACCCTTTTGAAATTCAGTACCTGATCTCTAAAAGTGAGTTGGTTAAAGGCGGATTGGTATACCTATTCGTTTGTTTTCGGATTTGGCGCTCAAATCTGATCACAATGAAAAGGTACTATGTTATTCAAAAAATGAAAGCATACATTTGTAATCTATTTCAACATAATCGTTACCGCTTTATCAGTGTGATACTGGGCAGAAATATTTTTTTTATGAAAACTAAGTCTTTCCACGAGTCGTTATTAGCTTTACCGCCAAAAATATTAGCATGCAATGGCCCTTTTCATAATTATTTATCGCCTCCGATCAATCCAGGGTTCAAATTTGACACCTTGTCAAAAACGAATTGATCTAAATAATGTAGGATAGAGTTTCTCTCGCCTCAAAATACACTTGTACATGTAGTGGCAGGGTAGTGGCTATTTCAAGAGAGAAATCGAACAATTAACAATTAGACCCGCAGCCCGAATGGGCTATGAGTCAATAGCCCATGAGGCGCAGCCGATAAGGATGAGAGGTCTAATTGTTTTAGTATAAAATAACTAGTTGGACAGTAGAAAATAATAGAAAGAAACAAAGTGAAGTTGAAAATTTTGTATTATACCGTGAAAATGCGTGCGGTTTTTCTCTAACATGGGCTATCACAAATAGACCTATAGTAGGGTAGCCAATCAGAATGCAGGATTTGTAATAGTCCACTAGTTGGTTTATACTAATAGTCAATAGACCTCTTTGACGATAGCGTGACTTCTTGAAACCGAAGAACTCTACTTTTAAACAAATATTTCAAAAAGTCAGTGATATTATCAATAGCAAAGCTAGCTAGTATCATAACAACATACCATTCGAGGTAGAATGGGTTTTCATGAAATGAAAATCCCCTCTATTATATTTGAGAATTACTCCCACGGAGCGAGCATACATTCTGCTACTGAGGAGAACGGCATTCGGCATTCTAAAACCGGGCAGAACACATTAAAAATGAAAATATTATTCAATATATACTCCTTCTGGAGACTCCTTTCATTTGATTACATATTTTTCTCCTTTCAGCTGATTCTATAACTGGTCTAAGCAATTCCACACAAGAGCTGCTTCAGAAAATTATCTCCAATCAAAACCGACTGCTGAAACAGAATGAGGAGATTCTGGCTAAAAAAGATTTGTCTCCCACGGAGGATGATAAAAAAATTATAGTTCCCAGAGAGATAAGAGTAAGTTACACCCGAGCTGAAAACCAATGAGCGAACAATTTAGTGTGTATGTTGTTGAGGGAATTTAACCAAGAAAAGCAACATGCGGTACTAAATATAAAACAGAAAGCGAGAGGGTGTATATATTGGTAATTAAATGCAAAAGGTCCTGCTTTCGAGAAAAATATTGGATTTGAACTGAATAATTACTCAACCACACAAAGCCACAGGGAATTGACAGTAAGCAGAATGCAGATATGCCATAAAATACGTAATGAACTTTATGTCTTAGAAGGGCACTGAAATATGTCGACAATGAAAAGCGAGGTCTAGAAAACCATTTTGAATTAGTTGTACATTCCCGAACCCCCCCCACAAAGATAGATAATTTCTGCTGACCGGTCCTTTGTATGTCAAAGAACTGAACTTGTTTTCAATTTACAGGAAGCTGTCCGACTTGCATATAAAGAATTGTGCGGTCACATAGATGATGAAGATGAGGGAACTGGCTTAAAAAAATGGAGCTTCGAGAAAGGGTAAGTTGTTATTACAAATAATCTCAATGAATATAATTACAACTGTTGATATGTATCTGGGTATGAGTTTCTTCGGAAGACACCATGCCATCTGTACTACATTTGTTCCCCCCACCCAATATGGAAAAAAAGCTGTGTACGGCCCTGTATGGGTGCTAAACTATGCTAGCATGCGTTATCTTCACTAGACAGTTCTTAAATTTTTGCTTTGAAAAACAGGAATACAGCCTCATTGCAGATATCTGATAAGCCGATAAAAATTAGTTTATACTTTGCTTTACTATTTTAAATGTGTCTATCTGTGGATAGCAGAATTCTGATAATTTCACGGTTATTTTGGTCTCGTTTGCCCTTTCTACATTTCCAATCCTACAACTCACCCTGTAAAAGGCCTATCAGCTTTATTATAATGTCATATTCTTTGCCCTATATATATATATATATATAGCCGTCGTGACTCTGAGAATATCAAAACCACTGCTGAGCTGATGAGGGTTGCGAAAGGATGGTACCCCGATGCCCCTAAAGGTTCAGTCAGAGGTAACTTACCGCTATCATAAGATCAATGATTGGTTTTATTTATAGTAATGCAGAAAATTGTGATGTATTAGCTACGTTGCTTATAGTCTTGTTTTGTGTTTGGTTGTCTTTTTTTAACAAATGACGATAGTTTACTGTGGTATACGACTATTTCAATAAAGGTTGTCACAGCGATAGTACAAACAGAGTACATAGTGCATTTTGAGATCGCTGGGAATTTGAATTGCAAAGTTAGCAAGAATGGCACATTATTTTGTGTCCGTGACGTGCGCGAGTATCGTATGCACAGCACGCACTAAATATTTTATTTATTACGGTCAGACTTAGAATGTACTACTTTACTGTGTACTAACGGCATGACAACGTTTTCAAATGAGGCTATACCAAAGTAAAATATCGTATTTATTTTCGCAAAGAGAAACTGAGAACTGCTTTTAAATATGCAAAGCACATTTACATTGAATATCATACTTTATATAATTTGTGCTATATATAAATACATACTTTTTTTTCACCAGTGGCAACCCAGAGGTATTACACATCTCTGTATGAAAGCTTTGTAAGAGACAAGAAGAAAACAACGGAAAAACACAAGCGCCGTCAGAGGCAATATGAAAGAAGGAAAAGGGTACGCATACAGTAAACAAGAATTGTTGTGCAACATTTTATATTTTTGAAAACAATGCTTTCCAACCAATCAAGCATGACCAATTGCGCATGACTATAAATGAAGCAGGCAAAATAAAGCACACCAACGAAATAAAAACATTCCAAGGCTAGAGATCATATTTAAAACAGGTAATGAGGCGCGGATCCAGGGGAAAAACTGACCGTTTTCTGAGCTAAACAAAGGTAGAAGTCAAACGAGCGCTGACGGCACGAGCTCCTAGGGGGGTCTGGGAGCATGCCCCTATGAAATTTACAAGCTCTGAAACGCTATTTCCAGCATTTTCGATGCAAAAAATGAACAAATGGACAAAATCTGAGCATTTTCCGTAAAACGGTGGAATGGAAACGGTGTGGACCCGCGCCTGTTATCGATTTAAAAAAAATGATTGTTAGAATACGCCATCCTTATCTATATTATCTTTCTTTAAAGATCCAGGTTACTGTGCATGCACTCTAACCTAAGTCACTCCAGTTTGTTTACGATTTCTACAGATACCTCAAGAAAAATAGTCATTATAATTCCTATTTTATAAACATTACTTAACCAAAGGTTTTTGAGTATATTTCTACAGTTAGAGTCTACAAATAATTATACGATAAAATACATATGAAACACAGCGATGAGCAACTTTGCAACCTACGATCTACCGTTATGAGTTCGCTACACCCTGTACCGTGAACTTGTATGGCGTTGTTTTCAACTAGCTCGCTCTCTGAATTTTTTTTACCAAAACGAAGCCGTGACTTCGGTTAGAGTGGATACACTGTAAAGTTTTGAGGTTGTTATTTATAAATTATTATACATTAACATACGTTTTTGTTTTATCTCCAGAAACTTAATGCAAGGAAGAGAGCTGCTAGATCAACTGGCCAGTTGAGTGAAGCCCAGAAGATCAAATATGCCAATGTGCTATCGATGGACTACATGTCCTCCGAAGAGTCACAAAGTGAGTGATTACGGGGACATTTGTCACAAAGAAGCTTCCTTGGCGGTCTCGGGAAGTTTCAGATCTGTTCTCCGGGCTGGACAGAAAACACAATTCTCACCTGAGCTTGAAGGGCAAGCGAATGGCGACGGAGCGCTACGAGTCGAAAGAGCCATCGAAGCGAAAGCTGCCCAAACGTTTTCAACGCTGGGCAGTTCATAAAGACTTCCATCCAGCCTCAGCCAAATGAAAAGCTTGGACTAAATTTTTTGCTATTCTTTGCTTTACATTGCCTTGAACTGATTGTATCGTCTTATATAGCTTATCATATTCATTAAACTAACAATGGAGACAGAAATGCATGTGTATTTAGTAACTGAACATTTCAAGGGGGATCTGACAATCAATGACTGAATCAAAGTTTAATTGTAATGAAATTATTTCTGAAAAATATGTATTTAAATCAGACTTCAAAGCCTAAATTCACCATCAGACTTGAACTTGTTATTATTCAGCAATTAAAAACAATGGATGCACTAACTTTATTAAAAAAATAATTGCCCAATTAAAAACACAAATTAATTTGTGTTTCCCCTGACATTTCAAGGATAAAGTTAACTCCAAATTTTGTACTGATTTGCACTACATTTCGGAAACGAAAATTCAATCTTTGATTTAAGTTTTCTTGACATTACCAGCCAGTAAATTCCAAATTTTGTACTGATTTACAAACATTTAGGAAACGAAAACTCAATATTTACGTCAGGTTTCATTCACATTTACAACCAGTAAACTTCAAATTTAATACTAATTTACAAGTCCTTTGCTGTTATTGTAAATTGAGCGTTTACGGACTTTACAATGCTAGTAAATTAAAGGTAAATTTCAAATTTACTATAAGGTTGTAAATGTACCTAAATGTGCTTAAATTTGGAGTTTACTTACGCATTTACTCCAATTTACTATAACCTAAAATTCATAATTTTGTGCAGTGAGACTCGTATGAAGGACCTCTATACAAAGACTCGTATGAAGACGGAACGTCCTGTGGTGTCCAGATATCAAAACAGAAAACCTCACCCTTGACGATGTGAGAAATAGTTATGGAATCAACAAGGTGAAAATATTACCCCCACAAGACTTGTTCCATCCGGTGCTTCCCTATAAATGTAGAGGAAAGTTAACTTTTCACCTGTGTCGCACCTGTGTGGAGCAGAGCCAAGAGACACAATGTCACCATACAGTGGAAGGACGTGCCTTGCTCAGTGTCTGGTGCACCTCAGAACTTTTCAAGGCTTTTGAAAAATGGGTACACTATCCTTGCTGTGTATGACATTTACCATTACCCTACCACCAGCAAAGATATTTTTAGTGACTACATCTAGAGAAACCTGAAGTTAAACCAGCAATGTTACATCGCCTACTACTTGGATGAGGAAGGGACTGCCCTAGAATATGACAAGATAACATATACTCCCGGTCTCTGTGATATACACAACTCTACCTGGTGAACAGGATGTTGCTCTAGGTTATATCCTGGGCGATTTTACCTCCGAATGTAAACCTGGGGATTATATCACAGAGTTTGTCTTCACTGGACCCAAAGCCTACGCCTACAATACGTATATGGGATATGGAGATGTAAAATGTAAGGGCATCATCCTAAACTGTGACACGGAGCAGCAGGTGAACTTCACCAACATGCAAGCTTTGGTAGATGACATCTGTGCCTCCAAGACCGTAACGTACCCTAACAAAATTGTTAGGGATACCAGGAAAAGAACGCACCACACCACCTGTACCCAAAAAGTGTTCTGGATGGGCTACACTAAGAGGGTGCGCCAAGGGTACCATACCTTACCCTATGGACACAAAGACATACATGTAGTTTAAAACCTCTATAAACCTAAAATATATTTCTCTTGTAATGGACTATGAATGCAATGAATAGGTAGTGTAAAGAGAAATAGTTTCCTAAATGGACGAGGGCCTGGAGCCCTTATGATAATAAGGTTCTACATATTGTATAAAACTGTCAAGTGACAGAGTCAGCTCCAGTGTGGTTCTGGTTTTCAACAAGATAGGACTCAGATACAATTATAATTTACAAGTTCAGTTTTCAAGTGATTAGATTAGATTAAGTTTATCAACTATCTAGTCATGTCTATCTCGACGAATTGTAAGCATTATGTGATACTTGTATGCATAGATATATGATAATGATAATACAGTGGATATTGTGGGCCAGGACCCGCCACCGCAAAGTGCTGTTGTTGTGCTGTGGGTCAGGGACTCAGGGGTATTTAGTAATAACTAAATATCTAAATCTATCAACTCTGAAGACTATTAAAAACTATAAGGTGTGTATATAAACTCTATACAGTTTCATTTGAAATCATAACCCGTAGTGTTGTATGGGAAAATGAGACTTCCTACCTTGAGTGACATTTGTCAGTGATTACGTGTTGTGGAGGACGTGTGGTGGTGCGTACAGAGGAAGCAGATGGCCATGAAGAGGAAGAAGAATATATTACGAACCTCTAAGGAATTGAAGAAGGATAATGAGGTGTTGCACGATATTTATTAGGATCTTCGGAACTCTGCAGGGTATTCTGGGTTAGAACAGGTCACACAGGCAACCAATAAAAGGACAGTCCCCAGAAAAAGTGTGAAACAGGGTTGCAAGAACAACCCACGTATACGTCACACAAGCCTGTTAGAAAGAACTTTAAATGCAGTAAAGTTTTTGTCAATGGACGGGATGAAACCTGGCAAGTGGATATTGTTGATAAGCAATGAGTCGTGTCAATAAGGGTTACAAGTACCTGTTGACGGTGATTGATGTGTTATCCAAGTATACGTGGATACAAGCTCTAAAAAACAAATATGGACATCAAGTGATGCAAGCATTTCAAACTATTTTCGCTCAAGGCCGACAACTGATGAAACTGCAAACAAATCAAGGTAAAGAATTATTAAATGGGACATTTAAAAGCCTTTTTTTAGATCGTGTGCACTTTTACACCACCCATTCCTTCATGAAGGTTCAAATTATGAAATGCTTCACCCTGAAAGGATTTTTACAAAGTGGACAATCACCGGTATGTGGACGATTTGCAAGACTGTGTCAGCCTACAATCACCGCAAACACCGGTCTATAGGTTATGCCTCCTGCAGAAGTGACTGAGGAAAATGCTCCCAAGTGGTATGGCACGGGTTATGACATGTTCAATACCCCTCAAAGCAAATACAACTATAAGGTGGGGGCAAGGTACTTTTGAACAAACATGCTTGTCTCTTCAAGAAAGGTTATCTACCCAATTGGACCGAAGAGGTCTTTACCATAGGCAACGTATAAAAGTAATCCTCCTACATACAAGGTTACGGAACACAATGGCGATTGGTTGGAAGGTCGGTTTTATGAAATGGAAATGCAGCAGGTTCTTGGCGAAGTTCCTGCATACCGTATCGAAAGAATATTGAAATGGACCAGACCTCCCTTGTATCTAGATGTACCATGGATGCCCTAGGGTTTTCAAATACCCTAAGTGTAAAGGCAGTCTAGGAAAAAAGGTACATGGTGTTGTAGTGGTAACATGCCCGAAGAACCAGTTACCAGTGGTTCAAAAAGAGGTTGCGAAAGAGGATCACGTTTATTATAACTATGGATGTTTACATGTACATCTAACCCTTGGTCTAATTCTAAGAGATGCAGCTGATTCTGTAAGGAAGGTGATGGAGAGAGACTTCTTCGTGTTTGGAGGTTTCTGACACTTTTATTCAAACTAAAGGGACATAACAAGTATGCATTTGTCTGCGTTTATCAGCATCTTGTCTTGCATTATTGACTACAAAGCAAGCCCATCGTCTTACATGGAATCGTTTTGCTGCCACAAAGCAAGGTCCAGCACAACGGATATCATGTGACTTGAGACTGGAGCACATGAACCATCTGTCCAAAGAAGAAATCAGAGCTTTGGGGTTTCCAAACATCAACGACCAAAGCATAAAACATACAACAAGAGCTACTGGACCAATAGAAAAGATAATCCAGCAGTCAAATAGTGACCTAGAAAGTGGTAAGCGTGACAGCATACATATAAATAAGCAACAAGAGCTTGGTTATACTGGACCGAGTTGTCAACAGAAGTCAAGTGTTCAAGCACTCTTGGTAGGGAATACGAGTCCTTTCCTGGTCTTAAGAGAAACATATTTGACGACCCTTAATCGCAAGCTACTACAGCGTTGGATCAGAAGACACAAGAAAAAGTGGCACCGCCAAAACGTAAATTATTATAGACTGACTTAGTAGTTCCTACAACTACTGTCAAAAATCTGTTAGTGTGATTTGGTAATGATGCAGGTTATTTCTCAGTATGGTTTCTCACAGCCTAGTCCCATGTATTTATTCCCTTTTCCCAAACCAAGTGCGAAGTTTGAGAACTGAGACCCCACTTACAATTAAGTTTCATCTGTTTCATTGGCTAAGTTTAGTCAGCTAAGCAGCTAATACGGCTGTGTATAGCCTGCATAGCAGGCTCTCAGGGATATATTCAGAGAGTTAGCCGACTGAGGCCAAAGGCAGAGTGACCAGAGCCAAGCGAGGGCAGGCGAGTGCATCAGCACGAGAACCTGCAATAAACTGCAGAGCTTCCGCTGATCTCCGTTCACCATCTAACGATGTGACTTACTGGCTGAGCGCTATAATCTGTCAATCAAACTATCACTTTGCCCAGCATACATTAAAACAAAATCTATGGCGGATGTTAGTGAAGAAATGTTTTCAAAAGACCTAGAAGAATCTTTACATTTCTTGTCCTGACAAGAGTTTTCTCGCTCAATCAAAGAGGAGCAGAGGGCTGCAGTTCGTCAGCTTGTAAACCAAGGAGATGTACTTCCCACTTCCCACTCTTGGTTAGGGTGAAGGAAGTCATTTTCTCAAACTCATGAATTATTCATGATGGTAGGCCACCAATCACCGGATGTATACCACATGACATGCATGCAGTTGGATACCCAGTGAAAATATGTATACCAATCAATAGTATAACTGGTACAGTACCGCCTGGAACTAAGTACATTTATCGCGATCAATGTACGCAATGCCTTTTAAAGAATCGTGAAGGGATTGACGGATCTATTAAAGTATGAAAGTACAGAAGTCTGTAAACTTCTTGTGCAAGGCGTCCCTCGATCATGTCGGACGTGAATCTTTGAGCTCCTCAAAGCGGGAAAGAAATCCACCAACAATTATGGTATAACAATGCTTTAGTTGACCTCTTAAATTGTCAACTAATGAAAATACTACTAATGAAAGACTGGGTGAGAGATTATCCAAGATTGAATCACTTCTGGTCGAAATCAACAAATCATGAAATAGCCGATACGATGAACTCGACAAAAAGCTAAATGACCTAAAAAAGTTTTTATCAGTAACCAATTTGATAAGTTTAAAAATGTTACTGATAACATAATGAAAGAAAATGTTTTGCTGAAGAAGTCCAATCAAGAACTCAAGTGTCAATTAGAAGTTTGTATGAAAGAAACTTCGAAAGCCTGCGACGCCATAAACGATCTTGAACAATACGGTCGTCGAAGCATGCTGGAAATAGGTGGGGTACCAAGATCATCAGAAGAGAATGTTGAAACTATAACTCTGGAAATCTGTAAATGCCTTGACGTAAACTTCCAACCAAGCGACATTGAAGCTGTCCATCGCTAATCTACGAAAATTTCTGCAAATATTATTGTGAAATTCTCGAATAGGAAAAATCGGGATCGCGTCATGGCTAGAAAGTCACACCTAAAGCATAAATCTACCCACGATCTTGGTCTGGTTACAGAAAGGGCCCCGTCAAACCTAAGTAAGTAACTAACTAACTTTATTTAAGTGTCAAATGTATTTAGCTTTGCAACTAATTGGGGACACTAGTCCTACGATTTTACGTCCTTATCCGAGAAGACGTGAAGGTCTAACCATTTGCAGTTGTTTCACAAAGGCAGCACCTTCTACTCAGTTATTTTAAGACCCGAGTGTTGGTCCGGCCGCGGTTTGAACCTGCGACCTCCCTGCGGACCTTAACCACTGAGCTAACCGGCAGGCGGTAAATCAACGAGAGCTTAACTCGTCAAAATAAGGCCCTATTTGCAAAAGCACTGAAGTTCCAAAAGGAAAACCACTTCAAGTACAGTTGGTCCTGAGATGTAAAGATTTACATCAGAAAATCGGATACCTCTGACGTGAAAAGGATCACAAACGAGGGAGACTCGACTGCCCTTCAAGATGAGTAAATCAAATTTCCACAGTATATACTATACTTGACTATATGATATACGTTTACCTTAACTAATGAGTGAAATAGTTATTTGCCACACTTGTAATCATCATGTATATGATGATCAATCTTCGATCTTTTGTGATCTATGCTTAACATGGATCCACTCAAAATGTATTAAGATAACCAAACGGGAATTCACTAAACTTTCAAAAAGTACTGACCCATGGTATTGTTCAAATTGTATTAGATCCGTTTTTCTCTTTCCAACAATCACAAACCCGCCATTATTTTCACTATATAATTCCCCTGTAAACTATCGAAAACTACCTCCTGTAATGAAAAAATACTGAATATAAATTATAGGGATGAAATTGTTTATAAAAAGAAATGTTCAATATGCAAGAAACTTGTCAAACAACACCATAGCATGTGACAACTGTCACTCTAAGATTCAACTGAAATGTTCCCATATATTCAAAAACAAAATTATTCAATTTAGACAGTCAAGTTCCACTTTTCCTTGGACTTGCTATGCCTGTATCTCTGAATGTTTTCTCTTCAAAGCAACCCCTCCCCTGTCTGATTTCACTTTTAATAGCAACTATGACTGCTCTTGTCTTACAAATATAAACTTAAGTATAACCAACACTAAATTACTTCCTAAACTAAATATAGTATCAACAAACTATAATTTATTAACAGAAAATGAGAAAAACAATAGATAATGAAATTTCATTTGAACCTAATTTTAATTATTATATTTTTTTTCAATATTTCATTCAAATATTAGAAGTCTAAATCATAATTTTGATGAATTGTCAGTCCTGCTTTTAAGCCTACATTTTAATTTTGATATCATAGCATTAACAGAAACATAGATGTCTCACCAAAATAAAGACCATATTACTTCTCCTAATTTACCAAATTATCACAAATTTGAAACTTTAACTGGTTCCTCAACCAATCGTAGTTGTGGACTTTATATTTCTAACAAGTTATTATATACTAGAAGAGAGGATCTATCACTCTCCATGTTTACGACTGAATGTGAATTTCAGGCTCTCTGGATAGAGATAATTAATGACCGTTGTCTACCTCCACCCTAATCCTCAAAAACCTAATATATTTCTAGACTATTTAGAAAATAAAGGAACTAAAGAAAATAAAACAATTTTAACAGGTGACACAAATCTTGATTTATTAAAATACGAGTCCAGTGATCATATTAATAACTGTTTATCTACTCTACTATCCCATTTCATGATCCCTCAAATAATTCAACCCACAAGATTTACTGCATACTCACATCCTTCCCTAATTGAACACATATTTATTAATAATGTAAATTCAAACGCTCTTTCTGGTAATCTGATACCCCACGTTACCGATCATTTGCCTAACTTTTTAATTTTAGCCAACACAAATCTTTCAAACAAAATTCCTTGCAATGTTCTTAAGAGGTACTTTTCCAAATTTAATAAGGAATCCTTTATCCAAGAAGTAGCTGACTTAAACCTGGCAAACCACAAATGACAAATAACTTTTTCCAGGATGAGCTCCTAAACATTATAAATAAATAAATATGCCCAATTTAAAGAAATTTCCAAAAAGAAATTAAAGCAATCAATTTAGTGCCTTGAAGGTTAAAAGTAGAATCTTGAAGATAATCCGTTGTTCTATTGGTAGCTAGTGCAGTTGAATAAGGACAGGGGTGACATGATCATATTTACGTGTACAGGATATAAGTGTAAATCGTAGTTTATCTATTAAAAAACACATTCCCAAATTTCTGTTCAGTTTTCTTGAAGATTTCAAGTAAAAAAAATGCTTTTCCCGAGTCAACTGACTGTTGTTTCTCGTTGCCATGGTAACTATGCCTAAGTTTAAAGATCTTCCAAAATTGTCCCCAAAGGCTAGAGTAGTAGCCAGGAAAACGTCGGGGTTTCAATGGGAAACCACGATGGCAAGCAGAAGCCAAGATAAAGGCAAAGAATGTGACTAAACTCACTTTCGTTCCCGACTGTGATGTCGGTCCTGAGAGAGCCACAGCAAACCCGCCAGTGTCTGCTTCAAAGTGTAAGCTTCCCGAAGTTACGTGTGTTGATTCTGACGAAGAGTTCTATCAAGATCAGATGCACCCAGCAGAAGGTTATTGCCTTGTTTTTATGGCGAGTCTTACAAATTTTGTTCAAAGGATTCATACATATCATGGCATTTGTGAAGGTGAGTGTAACTATTGAAGACTAATTATTAACTAAGTCTAAGTTATATCACACAGGTAGTTGTTTTGCATGCAGTCGGCCGAAAATCTATGCTTTAAATCTGCAGCATAAATATAACTTAACTATGCATCATCTGATAATTGATACTTTCTGCCTCCTAAATCTCATAGGGACTGTTTCAATTGTAGAGGATTCAACCAAGTGCTTTGGACTCTGAGTAGTCTCTTTGTGGAATGTGATGGCTGTGAGATGAATGAATTTTTCAGTACAGGAAAACATTCTCTGACAGACAATGTCCCAAGAAACTTTACAGGGAAGGGACGTAAACAGGAGCTGTTTTTGCAGCTAACGAGGTTGGCATTGGACGCGAAGGACTGGCAGCCATTTGTGAAGTGCTGGATATGCCACCTCCAGTTGCACCAAATGCCTGGGCGGCACATGATCAGCACCTGTACGAACAACACCTTGTTGCTGTAAAAGAAGAACTTGCAACCAACCAAAAGGAAGTGAAAGAGCACCAAGCTAATGAGATTGATGTTTATGAGAATGGGCTAAGTTCTACTACAATAAGCTTTGATGGAACATGGGCCAAACGTGGCTTCACCTCTAATCATGGTGTTGGCTTCGTTATTTCCACTGAAACTGGAAAAGTGCTGGACTATGCTGTTCAGTCAAAGTCATGTAAGTCTTGCAATATAAATAAGAAAAAACTCTCAGACAATGACTTCCAGGCATGGCTAGAGGACCATGAGTGCCCTGGTGATTTTGAAGGATCCAGCCCAGCAATGGAGATTACCTGTGCAAAACAGATATGGGCACGGAGCAAGGAAGTTGGCCTGCAGTACAGGTTTATGGTGTCAGATGCGGATTCCAAAGCTTATGATGAGATTTGCGAGGTATATCAGGTATGTGAGGATTGCCATACTTACAACCACATGGAAAAGTCATCCAAATAATACAAAGAATGGAAGAGTTCACCTGCTTTTACTACGTATATGGAGGAGCATATGGAGGATGACAGTGAATGCCGCAAGGTCATGAAGCTGGATTGCATGGGTAATGTGCAGAAGAGAATGGGGAAGGCTCTGCGTACCTTACAGCAGCAGAAAGGCAAGCTAAATGATGGCAGCAATTTCTTCGGTATTGCATTTTTCTTCTGGTGCTACTGCCAAACACAGGATTATGGATTTGGCAGGTATCCCAGCAGGCAACCAAACTGCTCATGCAAGCATCAGGAGGGATTCCAGACGAGTAAGAAGTGCTGAGAGGAGAGTTTCAGACCAGTACAAGAAGTACAGACGTGCAACTAAGGGAGTTTCTGTCAGAGTTGAGGAACAACGGGTTGCCAAGGAAGGCACTATTTATGAGGCGGGTGGCTTTTGATGGCCAAAAAAGTAACAGTAATGAAAGAGAACAATTATCTGACATAATTATAGTATCCAAGGACTAAATAGAAGGCAATACTAAGTTTAAAACCTATCTATATAGTCCTTTCATTAGGAAAATACTATTTTCTAACTTTAACCAGCTTTTTCTCAAAATACTGTTTTTCGGACCTAGCGTCACTGCCAAATGTTGTATTTCAGAGAGTTTTTAAGATAGGAACTTCAAATTTTCAGTAAATATAGCTTAAAAGGTGTTCAATGTAATGAATGATTTACATATTTTAAATTAATGAACATTTTTGAAAATGAAAATTTTGCCAAATTTCCTAGACACAACATAAAATAAGAATTATAAATCATTCATTGCACAGTTTACTCTTAGTTTAACATAAAAACGTTGTTACTTTGAAAGAAAATTGTAATGCAAACCCTTGAGAAACATTAGCATCTGGGTACTGTAAATTTGATGACTGTAAGTATGTAGTTAATAATTAACCGAGATTAGGTTAGTTATTTATTAAAATAGCATATAGTGAAAGCCAAGTTCTTACTGATTACATTGATATATAACATGCCCAATATATATTTATTATAAATCCCTAAATATTTTTTTCAATGTAATTTCTGTGTTTGATTCTTTGGTAGTCCGTACATCAGTGAATTACAAGAATCTAACTTGGATGTCACGAATGCATGCACAAGCTTCTCAGTAGGCAGGAGTGATAAGTATTCCTAATACGAGCGATGTTCCTTAGATGGTAGAAGGCAGCTTTACAGATGTTCTTAAAATGTAAGGACATGGATATTGTTTTATCAAAAAGAACTCTGGCTGAATCCGAAGGACGTACAAAATCAGATCCAATCGTGAGTGAAGAAAATTACGGCTCTGAATGATATTTGGAGCTTAATGGAGTACATTTTTCCACACGTAGCTTTTTGTCTAATTCTCGACTGTTTTTGTACGCAAAGGTGCATACATTTGTGTCATCCGCATACATATGGAACCACACATTGTGTATACATAACATATCACCAATTGGTGAGGTATATAGTACGAAAACCATTAGTCCCAACACTGATCTTTGAGGAATCCCACAAACCAAGTCATGGCTCAGTGATGTTGTCGCATTAACACAAACTGGGTACGCTCAGTTAGGTATGACCTAAACCACCTTAAGGCATCACCCTGTATTCCGAATCTCGAAGGCATCCTGTTCAGTAGAATATCATGATCTACAATATCAAAGGCAGCCAACATGTCAAGAAGTACTAATATAACACCACAGTTGTCATCTATTGCACAAAGTACGTCATTTTGTATGCGAACCAAGCCTGTTTCACAACTGTGACATTGTTTATAAGCCGATTGAAAGGGTTCCTCTGGACTGTATCATAAAGGTAACACTTTAAACGTGTAGCCGTTACTTTTTCAGTAGCTTTTGAGACAAACTTTAAATTAGACACAGGTCTAACGTTAGCAAAGTCTTCATAATCCAAGGGTGGTTTCTTCAGGGAAGGTGACAAAACAGCTACTTTCAGACTGGATGGCATATAACAAGACTTCAAAGACAAGTTGACTATATCAACAATAACAGGTGAAATAGCATCCATATGTTCAGTAAGTAAACTGGCAGGAACCGGGATCCAACATACAAGATTTTGAAGCAATAATTCCAGACAGCTCTTTAGCGGTAGTGGGAGTAATTGCATCTAGACTACAATCCAGTTGAGGTGTGTCAAAGAGAATAAACTCAGGAGGAACTGTTCCAGAAGAGAAAAATGTTGCTTGATAATAGTAATTTTGTTAGTGAAAAAGTTGACAAACGTATTAGCAAGTTGGGTTGTAGAAGGGCAGGACGGGTACAGTTTATCATCAAAAACATTTATTGCTACTAGAATTTCATGTGCGATAGTCATATTGAAGATTCCAAAGTTACAATAATATAATCAATGGTAAATATATACTGGCAGTTTGCAACAATTTCATCAATTAATTGGTCTGTACATTTTGACAGACAATTTGTCCCTAACACTGATGTGTCATTGCCCTGTGCACTCTGGACTTTCATTAAGATGGCTATAAGGAGGTTCCTATCCTCATCTTCAACAGAACTCGACACTTCTTCCAAATTCTTGGATACCACAGTTTCAACCTTATTGCAGATGGACAAAACCGCAGTCACAAACATTTGCACACACATCACAACAGTCATGCTTGATAGGGATTGCAAGAGGCTCTTCTTTGAAGTATTGAGATATTATCTCTCTCCTGCACTTTCCCTCTGTGTTTCTCACTAACATTCTCATGGAATCTCATGGACTTCTCACAGTGTGCAAGATGGAATGAATGGTAGAACATAATAGCAGGTGCTTGCTTACCATCCCATCCACCACAACAATTTCTTGGACATATTGCTCAATGTCGTGTGGTATGCCATAATGGATGATGTGGTATACATCGGTATATTATGCCCATGCCAAGGGTAAAACCAATTCTCATAGTTCCACCATGAGAAGCAAAGGAGTACATAATATGTCTGAATGCTCTTTGGTGTCTTCCCATGGTACATGGCAAACAAACCTTGCAACCCGTCAATTGGAGAAAGTCCTTCATGAAATATGGAGTAAAGCTCCATGTAATCCTTAATAGACTGGCAATAAATTATTGTTTTTGTGTTTGTTCCCTCATTTCTTTGACTTCAGATATTAGCCAATCAAAAGTGTCTTCTATTTCCTTCTGCATTCTTGTCATCTTAAGTGTGATATTGGGTTTGTCAGGAGTAAGCTTCACAACATTCACCTTCCTCGTATGCAACAGCTTTATGTGGCTGTAAGGCACAAGAACGGTGCCTTCGTAAATGCCCTGAGATTCCCTAGTCTTGCGCAGGCTTCCCTAAACGCTGCACTATTTTTGCTGTCAACTCCCCTATAAAACCCAAAAGAAACAAGGTAAAATTTGTGTACCTACATAAATGTCTGTCATACATGTATGTAAAGTCGTAAACACCCTAAAAATTACCAATTCACAACACCATGGGATTCATCCATGACGATTCCTATTAAAGTACTTGTTTAAATCATTTAGAACCTCATCCCTAATGGCGTTTCGAGAACTTCAGGGCTGCTGAAGCGGATGCTGTTTTTACAGAATTCTTCGGTGTTCTTTAGTGTGGAGGTTTCAAACTTGGATGGATCCAAACCAAGTCTTCTACACGAAGCAATCTGATCATCAAAAAGGGCATTTAATGTAGAAACTACAACGATGACCGGGTTGTTTGGTAAAGAACTTTCAGTTCTTGTACCACACCAACAGCCATCTCATAAATGATGGACTTTCCATGTCTCGTAGGAAGATTAACGAAAGTATCTTTACCGTTGAAAAAGGAAAACACACCTCTATACTTGGTAATTTGTCAACTTAGTGATGTTGCTTGTCCTTGAGGTTTGACACAGCTGCTTTTAACGCTACTTCGAACTTGCTCACGCTCACTCCAAAAACAGACACCATCTTGAAACTGCAGACTCCAGACTGGGCAGTGATTTAATAGTACCAACAAGTCATGCACGTGTGATGTCGACCTCGAAAAAACAGTTTTCAAACTTGGAGCCGGTGTGATCTAAATAACTGTTCGGGTTGTGGCAGAGGTTCTTTTCTCCCTTGTTAGTGGAGCTGGAGAGAGGGTTAGGGAAAAGAACCTCTGCTAGCAGGGTTTGGCACGAGAAGTTTTGGACGATCATCTGCGATTATATGGAAACTTTAGAAGACTATCATTTTTTTCAGAACAGCTACCACGAGGGAGGAAGGCATGAGAAACTGCGGGAGGGATAAATATTCACTAGTCATTTACTGTATGGTAGTAGATAGTGTTGAAAACAAAGTGATGCAGCCAGTACCCGACTACGTTCTCTGGTTTCACACAAATGGGGAGCTGCACTATGTACCTTACAAAAAGATGAAAACTCTGGACACCAACGTAATAGATAGTACACCTGCTGCATTTCTCCCTTCAAGATTTCGGAAATGGTGTTCAAAGTGCTCAGTGTTACAGCCAAAACACTACTGCGATCTGTGTCGTTGCTCTCTTGGTATCCAGTCAGACATTTCAAGGTTTTTAAAGGGTTTGGACAAAAGTTAGATTTAAGTTATGAAGTTGATAAAGAAAGGGACTATTGGTGTCAACACGAGTTGTACCAGGAAAATAGGCCCTGTGAAATAAATTGTTCTCCTGTTTCTAACTGCCTAAAAAATACTTAACCACGACCCTGACTGCACCAAAATTAAACTCAAATCCCGACCCTGATTTGCCCATATCAGGTGAAAACCCTGACCCTACCTGCCCAAACTGAGCTCAAAACCCTGACCCACGCCCGCGACACATACATAATACGTCACGAACAGGAGTAACCCCTGGGGTCTGCAATCTCGGGTGCGTGCCGGTTATCAATCGTATTTTTAAGATGCCGCACACGCAAGACTGTAAAAGACAACTGTATTGGTTACTTTGTTGAAGAACATTTTGAAGTGTTGATGTTTGGCAGATCAGAACTCTGGAAAAGAGTGGCTTCGTTGCCAAAGTGTACAGTCAAGATCACGATGACTCGATGGTGTAGGGAATGCAAAGTCAGGCTGGTTCATTTTTCAGCGACAAAACTTGAACATACTATTGAACTGATCCGCATTTCATTTATAGGTTGTGCTATTATTCTAATGAAGAAACTCAGAACATTCAAACCTTTACAGCAGCTCTTAATCGCACATATGGTGGAGGATTATTGACAAGAAAAGAATTCAGAGGGCTGTTCGAGGACTACATCTTCAACATCACATTTAATTTTAAGCAAACCGCTTTATTACATTCTGGACAGAAGAGGAGTTGGGAAACACTGGTCATGATATTGATTAATATATTGATTAGCAGAACTGGTTTGGCATGTAATGTGTTACGGATATGACGTACATTCATGATGCTGTATAAAGAGCATGTAGCTTATTGAATAAAGGGACTTCAATCGCATACTTCATTGAGTGAACACCTCTAACTCAAGCTATATAATAATCATTACATGGTGTCAGAAGTCGAAAATGGATGGCCTGAAGCACCAAAAAGCCCTTTCATTTAAAGGCAATGTGGCTGAAAACTGGCGTAGATGGATCCCAACAGTTTCGCCTCTACCTGAACGCGACGGGACGAGATAAAAAAATCAGAGGAAATCCAATGTTCAACCCTGGTGACTGTAGCAGGCGAGGAAGCAGTGGAAGTGTACAATACATTTGTACTGACTGAGGACGAGGTAAATAAGATCGAGCCTTTGATTAGAAAGACACGTTTGAAAGACACGTTTTCAACACAAGAAATCAAGGACAAGAAGAGAACATTGACAGTTATGTCACGGAGCTGAAAAAGCTCACAAAGTCGTGTGAATTTGGAGAACTTGCGAATTCGCTCATCAAAGACCGAATTGTATGTGGTATTCAAAGCGCAGAAGTAAAAGCTCGACTGCTGAGAGAAGACGATTTAACGCTAGAAAGGACAGGAGGACAGGAGCAAGTCGCATTAATACAGAAAACGCCAGAAAGGAGAAAAGCGGAGCAACAAAATCAACCAAGAAACAAGCAATTCGACTGCTCGAGATGTGGTTCAAGACATGGGCCACGACAATGTCCAGCCTTTAACAAAACGTGCACCAAATGCTAGAAGCTAGGTCATTTTGCCGCTCAGAGAGGCAGCAGGGCAAAATAAACGTTTTGCAAGAAGAGGAATCTGACTCGAATAAAGATGAATTCTTTGTTGGCGCCATAAACAATGCAGGAAAGAACACACCCAAGGAATGGAATGTGACAGCTGAGATCAATGACACGAAAGTTGCTTTGAAATTAGACACAGGAGCGCACTGTAACGTGATGTCTTTAGAACTTTATCAGAAACTGTCAAAAGAAAAGCTCACAAGATCAACAACCAAGCTTGTCTCATATTCTGGGCAAAAGATCAAAACCGTTGGCAAGAGTACCCTAGTAGTGGCATACAAAGAAATTCCACCCTGTAGAATTCGAAATTGTGAACCAACAAGGAGCAGTTCCTGTATTAGGATTATCGACTTGTTTACAAATGGAACTCATAAAACGAATTTATGCTGTAAACACCGATGAAGGGAAGAAAAATGTAACCCAAGAAACCGCATCCGGAAAAGCGGAGCAGGAAGAAAGCAAAACTACAATGCAAACGGAAGCAGAGAAAATCATCAAAGACCACAAAGATGTGTTTAAGGGATTAGGGTGTCTCGAGGGAGATTACCACATAAAGATTGACGATTCAGTGTCACCAATTGAACACCCTCCCCGTAAAGTACCATTTCCTTTGAGGGACCATCCCAATATAGATCAGTAGAGCCACGTTAGAGCTTGTTCGTGGACTCATTGGTGAGTTCTCTTAGAGGCAAAGAACTATCATTGAAGGAAAAGTCCAAGGAGGCCACGGGCCAGTTCCCATGAGCAAGGGACGCTGCAAGCACTGTTTGAAGCGAAAGGAGAAGACATTTTGCCACATGGGATGTGAAATGTGTGGGATGAGAGTTTGCTTAGGCTGTTTTAAGAACCATTGCTTCGATGAAACCTAATTATGCTTGAATGCAACGTGCGCGAAACGACTTGCAAAGTTCAGGACAGTACAACAGTGTAATGACAATTTGTCATTGTTAATTTTATTATAAATGAACAAGAGTTTATTATTATGTATATATATATATTTAGCTTTTCACGTAGAAATGTTGGCAAAGACTTTAAAATGTTTTTTTTAAATAGTGTGTGCAGTTGGCTAATGGCCACAGTCTTGCTTCTGAACAAATGTTTATGTACATATCAGTTAAATTCAAGTTCGGTTGAACTTTTTTGTGTTTCTTCATAAGATTATTTATGTATCATGTTGCCATAAAGTTGCTTATTCTTGATATATTAGCTAAAATATAAAGGGTACTCAAATGAGATCAAATCTAATAAAAAAACCATAGGATTTTAGGGTGTTCACATGGTTCACACCTAAGGGTTAAAGCAATTTCTGCAGCTTGCCGAGCGCAAAAACAGAACAGCATACAGAATTTGTCTTGGAGCGTCCTCTGAGTCATGGATGGGGACAAACCTGAGGCTTGACTCAATCAAGATTTACATAACATCCACTTTCAAGGATCACAAGATATTCAAAACTTCTCAACAGAGATTCTCATACAAGACTGTGATAATGTATTTGTGGTTTATTCATTTTTCAGGACTAGTGCTGTTCATATTATCCAGGACTCTTGAGTCAGGGATACTTTTCTATTAAAATATATTTTATTTACTGGCCGAGAGGTCCATATGGTGAAACCCTGTATTCAAGACAGAGGGCAAAGTTGTTATCCAGACGGACCGACCAAGGCCAGTATATAACATTTCAGTTTTCCCCTTATTGGATGTGATGATGTCATACTGAAGCAATGAATTTGTCAGTCTTGAACATGTGCTCTTTGTTTCACTCAAATCGCTGGCAATTTCTGCCGTTTTCCCCCTTTTTCCAAGGCAATCATCAAATATGTGGCAGACATAAAAGGTCAATGCCGGCGCACATTTATTTAAGAATGTCATCAATGTTAGTTTTGAAATGCCTTGCTTTAGTATAATTGTGTTGGAATTCACTCAAAAATGTCACTCAAGGTTATTGCTATGAATTTGTGTGATTCAGAGAATGGAGTACAGTGCGGATGAACTTGAGAATTTAACCAAGCTTCTCGACAATCAACAAGTCAAGTTTGGCTGGAGTGAACATTCAAGTCAGGTGAATTTACAGTATTCAATCAAAATGTTGAGCCTATATATACACAATGTATGCTGCTCAATGTGACACTGCTGCTACATTGTTTTCTTATTAAAGCTTTTTCCTCTAGTTCTTATCCAGCTACTAGTGGTCAAATGAATGTCTATCCAATACTGTGAAGTGTTCACTGTGATTCAAACTGGTACAACTCAAATGGCCAACCTCACTTTATAACCTTCCTCACCATTATCCTCATAAGGAAAATATAAACTGCCCTATCTCCAACTTTACTGGTTGCAAGATCCTTGGTTTAGGCAGTTTGCTATCGCTGATCATGTCTTGAAATTTAATAAAAGTTGTAGTCACAAAATGCCACCAGTTACGAAAATTTGGTCACAAGTTCACAATTTTAGTCACTAAAACATAATCCAGTATATATTTTAAAAACAGACCACTATAAAATGGTGTATGACTTTACATTGGTCTTAAATGCTAATTTATGTAAATTTTTGAAGCCTTTTCTAGAAGTTCTTGCAGATAAGCCGCACCCCCAATTTGGATAAAAGGGTGTGACTTATCTGCAACTGTTTACGGTATATGGGAGGTGTTGAACTAAGTGATCAATGGCACTCTTACCCTATCGTCCAATCCCAAAGGATGAAGAAAAAATGGTGGAAGTACTAGTTTTCTTTCTTCGTGACCTGTCTATTATCAGCTCCTGCATTCTCTATGCCAAGACAGTGGCAATACCACTGATACATTAGAATTCAGACAGGCTTTGGCACTGGAATTAGTGGCCAGGTTCAGCATATACAAAACAACTGTCGTAACAATGCCAACACCAATGGTGCTGCACGTTTCGACCACAGCAGCCATGACCCAATGGGAGATTGATTTTAAGTGCTTACAAATGTACAAATATTTTGTATCTAATACTGGACTTATACTACAACCTTAAATTTCAGTGTAATTAGTCACTGCCGTTATGATGGCA
The DNA here is from genome assembly GCA_030867875.1 of Actinernus sp. WN-2022. NCBI lineage: Eukaryota > Metazoa > Cnidaria > Anthozoa > Actiniaria > Actinernidae > Actinernus > Actinernus sp. WN-2022. Next base: position 440,021 of record JAOWCC010000569.1, on the reverse strand, counting down.
AATTTGAAATTTCAATGGAGTTGCAACTTCTATGCAAAAATAACACTTTAATAATTCCTACAAAGATAAGGTTGTGTCAAATGTATTCACTAGTATTTTCGAAACATTTTATGTCTGCATTGGAAACAGCAATGTGCTATAGTTTAGGCACAAATTAATGATTTATACAGCTACAGTACTTTATTTTTTACATAACTCATTAATATGCACGGAGCATGGACATAATTTTGGCTCAGAGGTTCTCCTGGCTTAAAGGATTTAAGGTTTTAGTTAAATTATGGTTATTTTGTCATTATCATTATCTTAGCAATATTTCATACCATTTATATTTGTCTGGAATGATTTAGTAAAAAGTATAAGTACATCAAGATGGCTGGAATCAATGTGGATGAAATGTATTAACTTTCTTTCCGATTTATACTGTTATTTTATAGTGAAGACTTTGAAGAACAGCCAGAGACAGTGCTAGAATCAGTAAGTGAGTCTGATGAAGATGTAACAGACCCGAAAAACCATCCTAAAAGTAAAAGAAAGAGGGCTTCAGCTGGTGCCAAGCAAAACACACAACCAGTTGCCATGGCAACGGGTTCTTGGAAAAACACAAAATGATGATCTGGCTCCTCCAAGAAGACGTGTTTTTGTTAACTGAAGTCATTCAAGTGGTATCCTCTGACTGTGAAAGAGGTTTTGGTATTTTTTCTATAATTTTCTTTATGGGAATGGTGGAAGTGCCTGTTCCAAGAGATTACTGGAATAATGTTAATTTCTTTGGACAAGACTTTATCAGGAACTCTGGTATGTCCAGACATCACTTCTTGAACATTTTTTTAGCTGCTCTTCATGTATCTGACCCAAAGGAGGACATAGAAAATGAATGCAAAAAGAAAGCTCTACAGAAGTATGATCCTCTACTGAAAGTGAAACCCTTTATTGAAGACATTATTTTTTCATTTTCTGGACATTGCTGCCACAAATTCATATATTATTTATCGTCAACTAACTCCAGGCCTCACACACAAGAAGTTCAAAGAAACTTTGGCCAAAGACCTCTTGGAGAAAAGTGAAATGCAACTAAATTCCAGCCCAAGACCCCGTCGCCCACCGAAAAGTTCAGTTAGGGCTGACCACTGTCTTGTGCTGTTATCCACAGACCACCACGATAATAAGTCTGCAAAGGCTACATTTAGCAGAACAAAATTGCAGGCTTTGCACTGTTTGTCTAAAAAAGAACAAAAAACACCATGGAAGTGCAATGTCTGAGACATTCCTCTCTGCCTTCAGCTGGAAAGGAATTGTTTTCAAAAGTGGCACACAGCTGAGTGTGATCCATATAGAACCTGAACTTGCTCTTATATGACTCATATGTGTGTAAAACATTTTTATTCATCACATTTTTATAGAGAATAGTTGCAAATAACTTTGCTGACAGTAAATAACCCCCAACAATTGGAGATGACTGTTGCCTACCCCTCCCACTTGCACAATTAAGCTTATATATCATCAAAGGCCAAAACAAAAGCTATTTTATGTGTTGTGTTTATTGAGATCCTCAAAACTTTATAGTATAATCGTTTTTGATTTGTTTTGGTATGATTTATATTCATAGATAATGATTCTTACTGTAATATACATGTATGAGTTATGTAATTATTGCAAACATTTCAGCCGACATAGGGCTTGACACAATCTATTATACTTCTGCAGCATTGTAATGAAAGTTCACCAAACTTTCAGGGAATAATGATGAGACATTGAATTTCAAATTGACAGTATTAAAACTCTTCCACTGGAAAATTGTAGATGAAATACATTTTACCAATTTTTTTTCTGCTGACGTCATGACAGTCACGTGACAAATGACGTCATATTTGACAAACATCAACAATAAATAAACAATTTTATACCACCAATGCATACTACATTTTATAAGGATTCCAATGTGTGGCATGTGCCTTAAATGAAAATACTGAATTTGTGACTCAAAATAGCCTTAATTTAATTATGCTTAAAAGAGTTAAAACCACAGTAAGTGTTCTCATAGTGGCTAAACACGTTAAAGGAGCTCATTCAACCAAGATGCATTGCGAGTCACTGTTATTGTTTTCATACGGGAAACTACTTGAAATCGGACAGCTGCCAATCAGAAAATGTGATATCGGGCTTTTTATAAATAGAGTTTACGAGTTGAACTTGAAGAAATATAATAGAATGAGCGGAATTACTACGGTTCTCCGATAAAAATTCCTCGACGTGATGCTAGCAATCGATCTCATGCTCGATCTAGCGAACCAACTTGTCCAACTTCTGGACCAAGTTCCAGCGATGCAGATCGTGTGACAAGGAAATTAATCAATTCTACGATAGCGTTATACATTTAGAGTTCTTTCCTTTCTAGGCTTGTGCATGCAAGAACGTGTAGTCGAAAGAAAGGAGCTAGGTTGTCCCTGCCAAAATGCTGGTTTGAAATGTTGAAGTACTGTTTGCCACATTCTATTTGTGTTCAAGGTCCGTGCGTTCTCCATACCACATTTTGACTCGCCAATGCAATATGCAAATTTGAAATCAAATTTGAGGAATCGAATCCGTATAATGTTGTTTGTTAGCCTGAATTTCGGCCGGTTTGTGTCCTTTTAAAAGCCCCTTGACTTCCGTTAATCGTACATTGGATATGCTAGGTAAAAAAAATATCGATCAATCAGTTTTCTGAGCGCCCAGCGGCACTTGATTGAACTTGAAGTTTATTCATCAGCAAAGAAACATTTATGAAATAGGTTTCCACAGCCGCTCATGCAGATACCTACACAACATTTCACTTTTACTTACTTTAATTGTCTCAGCGTTGTCCGTGTACATTGAGCGAAAACCAAGACTATAAGACTAAGAGAGAAACTGCGAGATTTGTAATCTTGCATGTACCGCGCGTGTACCGCGTACTCAAGTCCAATGATAAGCAAAAGGCTCAGCTCTTCTGACCTTTAAATTTCTTGTCATTTAGGTCTGCGGGCCGATCAAGCCAATGTAGAAAGGCCCTGGTTTGGATAAACTGTAGGAATTACGATCAAACAGTCGGCTAACTCCAGTACAGGCTCTAGTAATAATTTCACTGACCAAAGGCGACTCCAGAGTACGTTCAATACTTCCCCTGGCAGGTGAAAATTCCGAAATATATGACTGAACACGAAAGCTAATAAATAAGGAACATTTTCCCCTATAAGTAATCAACTGGTATGCCCCTGTGAGACCGATGGAATAGGATTTGTTTCAAGAAGCTCTCCAGAGCCATTATCGGGGGCCCCGAAAATGGCGGTTCGAGAAATTTGAGCTCGCAATGCATCTTGGTTGAATGAGCTCCTTTAAGTTACAACTTTTGCAGCAACCATGTTGATTTGTTTTGCAGCACTACTATCCTGTTGTGCTTCACTTGGCATAGGCTACTTGATAATTTTAGAAGGGTACAAAATAATACTTTAAAGCAAATAAGTAGAATGAAGACCCTGAGGGTCTAGAATTATCAAACAATTAAGTCCCTATTGTTTCTGATATTAGCCAATCATATTCTACCTAGTGCTCATAACATATGTCTCTAGTGGAAGTGTGAGCAATGCAAAAGTTTATCATCCCTCGCACTGTGTGAAAACATGGGAGAGCCATGCAAGATTAGTATTGAGGAACATGGTGCACTAGGATTTGGAGATACAGATGAAGACTGATTTTGATGGATTTGATCCAGATATAAATCTTAACGCTATTGATGAGAATAGTGGAGGAAATAGTGAAGATTTCAGCACCGAAAGTGAATGCAAAATGAGCAATGAAGAACAGTGGACTGTTGAACTCGCCAATTTTGATGTTGAAGAGTTTAGTGCTCCATCAAGCATAGTTGTTGATGTCGGATTATTTTGTCCTCGTGTTTGGTGAAGATCTGTATGAGAAGTAGTGGGGGGAAAGTAATTGCTATGCTAGACAATAGCTAGCTAACGACGAGTGGTGGCTACGAGTGGTGCGATGTAAACAAGACGGAACTGAAGGCATACTTCGGGATGTGTGATTATGGGTATAAATATTTTGCCAAAAATTGCAAACTACTGGTCAACCGATCCTTACCTATGTAATGAGGCCATAACACGAGTTATGCCAAAGAATCGCTTTGAGGAGATTAGCCAATTCATCCACTTTAGCGACTTGAGCAACGAGCCAGCACATGGCGAAGACAACTTTGATCATCTTTACAAAGTGTGACCCGCTTTGTAGGACATTCTAAGGAATATTCAGCAATGCTATCCCCCCACAAATAACATTTCGGTGGATGGGGGAATGATTGCTTTCAAAGGGAGACTGTCATTTCGCCTGTACCTACCTGCTAAGCCCACAAAGTCATTTAGTTAGGAAGTGAACAGGGGAGGCAAAGAATCCAAGGACTTGGATATGATGTGGTGAAAGAAATGGCTCAGCCTTTCCTGAACAGAAAGCATCATGTATTTTTTTATAATTTCTTTGACTCCTCGACTTCTGGAGCACTTACAGGACCAGGATACCTATGCATGTGCAATGGTTAGATGCAACTGGAACGTCCTTCTGCCATGTGCAAAGCAGCAGCTACTGGAACCAGGAGAAACAGCTAAAAGAGAGCCTTTTATTTTTGAAATGGCACAATAAGCGAGATATTGCATTTCTCTCTACAAATGTGTTACCAGGGGAGCCATCTTGGACTGTCAAGAGAAAGAAAGTGATGGCTGAAACCAGAAATGCTTATTTCTCATCACTATTAATATGTTATAAAGGTCAAATTGGGATCATGTGGGATTATGACTAGCAATAAACTGCTGATCACTGAAATTCAAGTGAGATGGAAAGTAAGTCAAAATCAGCTGGAAACTTGACTTATTTTCGAAATTAATTCACAAATTAAATCAAGCCCCATTCTAGTTCTGACATATGCAACATGAAGTCTGCAGTTGTAGTAGAACTTGAAATAATTTTACTTATGCACCGACCATCTAGCTAAATGACCAATGACCATTTTGGCAGATTGTTTCATACCCAGCCTTCCCACACTGGGCCTGCCACAGGCTTACCAGGCCAGTATCAGTATCAAATCATAACTGTTTTTAGGCTTTTTGTGGTGTTGATTCAGTTCGACGTCAATGTTAAAAGGCAATTGTATTTTCTTCTCTGTGATGAATACTTAAAGATTTGCAATTGCAATTTGTATCCTTGAGAAATAAAATTGGGTAATTGTTCAAACGCTGTATGTGTGGTGTTTTGGGGTTGTTTTGGTGAAAGATTAGTTACTGCACTGAATCACGAATCAAAATACTACATGTCTAGCTATCAATCTTTATTACTCAGGCATACCCAGACCCACCCAGACCTTGGTTGGTCATCACCCTCTTACCCAGTCTACATCCCAACAAAAGTCAGCCTGTCTCATGTGCTTTTGCAAAAAGGACATTACAAAGATGTTCAGGCAACAACCGGTGGCCCATACGGAACCATCACAAGAACGTGCTGCTGACGATTAAGATGCACTGTCTTTAGTTCTGTTCAAATTTCTTAACAACAACAACACATTTTCAAAGATTTGGACAAATACTTTGCTTCATTATCATTAAACACTGGGAAGGTCAAATTGGTGAGTAATAGTAAAAATAACCAGGGAAATATTGTGACATTAAGTTTGTTCTCTGTAGCCTCAGTTAACATATTATGACAACAAGTTTACAATAATAAATTACATGTATAAGTTTTAAAAATTCTCATGAAAACGATCTTTATTCCCTGCAATGTTAGCTTTCCAATAAAGTATTTAGAAATATGTGAGTGCATGATATTTAGTTGACTGGTAACAATTCAAGTCTCCTTATAACTTTCCTCTAAAATTAATTGCTCAGAGGAAGCTAAGGCATTTAGGAATCTCTGTCTAGCAGGGCAAGGAACTCCAAACTATTCGAAGCTTTTACACCCTCATACATGTAAACCTAATTCCTAGTAATTCCAAGCCCTGAAAGAAAGCTGGGAATACATTTCACAGGGGAAGTCTTGAATTATAACAAGAACCTTCCTGATTCAGAAAAAAAAACATTTCAAAGCATTCCATCAATGACCTGGTGAACCAAATTTTCCTTTGCTTTCTCTCCGAGCCAGTAATTAGAAGTGTTTATGTCTTGACTTTCAATGGCCTTTTTCAACTCGAAAGCAGGTTATTATGCACTCATTTGAAGCAAAGTGATTTGTCATTGTAAAAACAAATCGCATATATTTTTCCATTGTCCGTACTTGTATTGATCATAGAAATGATGCCATAAAATATCCAAAACTTTACAGTGATTACAACTCGCTGTTCCACTGTTTTGAACATTTTATGATATCATTTCTATGATCAATTTAAGTAAAGACAATGGAAAAATGAATGCAATTAATTTTATTAAATTACCTTAATTTTCCATCAATGTTCAATTTATAGTTTTGTAGTGCAGGTAATACAAATTACCAAAAGTACAAAAAAATGGTCCCTCTGTTGCCTTTTGTTCGTATTTTCATTACATTGTAACTACATGTAGTAATTAATCTGTTAAAATTTCACCTCCAATAATATATATTTTTTGTGTGATATGGGGTCCTGAGTTCAAAACCTGGTTTGGTTCAGACAAATTTATATTTCCCCCATAATAAATTCAAACTTTTGAACTCAAAAGTTTTTGAGCTAAATCCTGAAATCATTGACTGGACTCGATGTGTAAGGTTTTTCCATGTATTATTAGTATTGTTTACTGTAATCCTAAAATTTTCATCCTGTTTTCATCCTTTCCTCCCCTGCAAATTAACTGAGATATACGGAGGAGGGCTGGATTTGAGTCAGCCACACAGGTATCCCAACCATGTGCTGTAAGAAATCCATGCCATGATGGCAGCCAACCAATTCATTGTTTTCATTTCTTTCATTCTTTCAAAAATCAAACAGGTTTCCAAACCTCAAACCCAAATTTGGCACTTGTTTCGGGTAAGTGGGCCCCAGCAGCTTGTAAATTTCGGATGAACTGACGGAGAGACTGGTGTTATAATACAGCATACTTTTCTCTTGAATGTAGTTTAGCAAACAACTAAACAATTATATATTTTGCAGTGGCTCGCACCATGGCTCTTGAATGGATTGCTGGCTCACACATTAGTATAACTCCATTTCTTTGAAGATAAAAACAACAAATCCTAATGACATCTGAAAGCTGTAATCATTTACAGCTTCTGTAATCCTTTATCACCTCTGCATGAGTTTTGTCTAAGTTTTCAGATGTACATGTATAGAGATTTCAATGTACTGTGTTTTGGTTCGCCGAAGCTGTATAACAATGTTGTATAACATTGTGCCCTTTACAAAACCAGAATTACAGTGATTTCTGAAAAGATTCCTGTATTTTTGGGTCAATAAAAGCTCCTTTACAGAATACAGTAATACGTCTGGGAGGAAATGAAAATAGAGTACTGAAGTCTCACACATGAGTGTAACAGCCATGTGATCTGAGAAACTCATTCAAAAACATGGTAATGGTCATGGACCTACTATGCTTGCGTGGAAAGCTCACTGCACGCTCAACTGTAAATAAATATTCATTCACGAAGTAACTCCTGACGAGTGAGGACTTTGGTCCCCACGAAACAGTATTGTAGAGCGAAATATGAATCAACCAAGAATTTAAATACTCCGAATCCTTAGTATTATAATGCTCTACAGCATTGTATCGAGCACTGCTTGATAGAATTAATCGAAACATTTATTTATCTACTCGACGCTCCTAGTTTGTTGAGCACTCTACGACAATTCACCATGGAGAAAATGAACCTTGGTTATTCAACTAAGAATATTCCCATACCATCCGAAAAGGACTACCTACACTGCCTCATTGAGAAAACCGAATGCTTCCTTCGGAGAATGCGTTGGAAAACATACTTCTTCCTTAACCCTAACGCGACTTCATCTACCAAGCAAACATACGGCTTCAATTCCACTAAGAACCCTCCACCTATGGACGAACTCAAAGAATTTGAAGACGGAATGCTAAATATCATCCAAGGCATAAAGTTTAAACAAGCAAACGATAACTTTTTAAATGGCATCAAGAAAGATGTCAAGTACATTAAAAGCGACAGTAAACTACTTTTTTTTTTTTTCAATAATTTGAGTTTATTTTACACCATGATTTACAAATTTATACAATATAACATTAAATAACAGACAATAAAATACACACATACTACACTAGGAAAAACGATACCTCACACTCAACATTAATCATTGGTGTAAGGGCATCAAATAGTTACCTAAATACGATACCCTTAAATCTGTGATAATTATTACTAGAAAAAATTAAAAGGAACATTTCTGCCAAAATAATGCATAATAAATATCAATATTGGGAAAGGTAGTGAGAAAAAAATAGCTTTTTTTTAGTTGTTTTCTGGAATGAATGCTTTTAATTCGAAGAGGTAAGTTATTCCAATAATAAAGACCTATTACTGTGGGGGAAAATTTTCTCAAATTTAACCGATATCGTTCAATGTAAAAAAAATTGATTTGTAGAGCTTCTTGTTTGGTAAGAATGTTGTTCTGAGACATATTTCATATTAATTGAACAGCTTTTGCTTTCGGTCATACATTCATAAATGAAAAGACATGTATTCATTTTAACTATATCAGGAATTTTAAGTACATTAAGTTTAATATAGTATGGAGTGATATGCTCTCTTATAGGAACATCACATATAACACGAATAACCTTATTTTGAAGTTTAGCTAGGATCTAGATAACGGACTGTCATAGTTATTTCCCCAAATTATACAGCCATAGCTTATAAATGGGTAAATTAGAGAATAATATAAATTTAGAAGGCTATTGAAGGGTAAATATTTTTTACACTTAATGAGAACATTAATATTTTTACTAAGTTTATCATTTAAATATTCAATATGTTCTGACCAAGTAAGGTGGGCGTCAATGTAAAAACCTAAATATTTGATACTGTGACAGTTTTTTATAGGTTTATTGGCTATTTTTAAAGGAGGATATATATTATATGTTTGTTTTTGTCGAGGTTGAAATATTAAATAATTAGTTTTTTCAAGGTTCAAAGTGAGTTTGTTGGCACATAACCAGTTATACAAATCACTTACATTGCTATTTATATTGGGTATAATTAAATCTAAATCAGGTCCAGCAACAGTATCCGATGTATCATCAGCAAACATACGGACAGAGAAATAGGCTGTCGCTGCTGGAAAGTCATTTACATATAACAGAAAAAGTAAAGGGCCTAGAACTGAACCTTGTGGTACACCATAGGATAAGGTTAATTGATCAGAAAATACTCCATTTACAAAAACTCTTTGTTGTCTAGATTGCAGATATGATCTAAACCAGTTATGGGATGTACCTTTGATACCGTAATTATTTAGCTTAGATAGTAATGTGGCATGGTCTACCGTATCAAAAGCTTTTGCAAGGTCTAAAAATATTGTAATCACATATAGTCCTTGATCTAAATATCGAGTTATTTCGTCAATAAGATCTACCACACAATCTGTTGTATTTAATCCTGAGCGAAAACCATATTGCAGTGGAGATAACAAGTTATGAAGACATAAGCAAGTAGATAATTGATTATATATTACTCTTTCAAAATTTTTACTAAAAATAGGAAGAATTGAAATTGGCCTGTAGTAAACTACTTGTCTCTGCAGACAAAACTACGAACTTCTACAAGATGGAGCCCGCTAAATACAACGAGTTAATTGACAAAAACATTACTAAATCATACAAGAAGTCCTCTGGTACAACGGCTAAAGTGAACAATCTGCACCGAAAAAAAGTGGTCGGTAAGTGGTCGGTAAGTGGTCGGTAAGTGGTCGGTAAGTGGTCGGTAAGTGGTCGGTAAGTGGTCGGTAAGTGGTCGGTAAGTGGTCGGTAAAACTGTGTCGGTAAGTGGTCGGTAAGTGGTCGGTAAGTGGTCGGTAAGTGGTCGGTAAGTGGTCGGTAACTTGCGAACTCAAAAATTACGTGTTTGTCATCTCTTCACTAGGTCCAGTTGAAATAAAATACCATATAAGAACACTTAAAAGCTTCTTAAGATAGTTTCACAACACTTTAGTGTTCTTGCAACAATGAGGGCCAACAATAACATCGATAGTTCTTCACGAGCGTAAACCCGACGCCATTTTGTTTTGACCGCATGCCATCACTTGTTACCAGTCCTAACGGAACTAAAGCTGGTTTTTTTTGGGGGGGGGGGGTTTCTTTTTAATATAGCGGAGAAAGTGTGTTTAATTTTTTCAAAGCAGTGATGCCATAGGCTTTCATTTATTTGGTGGCTCTTAGAAGAGCCGTTGTGTGTATGAGGCATTCAATAACCTGCTGCAATGTCTTGTAGGATGCTGAGGAACAGGTCTGCATTGGCGTTCTTCCTTTTCCAAACAAATTCGTCTAAATACCCCGGGATTCGGTCATATCGTGTGCCATTCATGAACTTGAACTTTCTCTTGATCACGCCCCAGAGTCCCTCGATGTTGTTTGTATGAGCTGCAGTGTAGGGATCGACGAAGTTCTCAGAATGATTTACTGATAAATGGATGTAGCCATTCTGGTTAAGCGTTCTGTATGATGTAAAGTCATCAGAGTATATCGTTGTACCGGGAAGAATGTGGCGCTGGATAATCGGTAGAAGCGTTGCTCGACGGCGATCGGGAACACGAAACAGTACGGCGCCCTTGGTGGTTCGGTCAATAGCACCAAATACCCACGGCCCGTCTGCCACGATGATATTTCTGCTTCTTTCCAAATTTGGACTCGTCAATCTCTACAATGTGGCCAAGCCCACCTATTCTAATCACATTAGCTGCAATTGTATTGGAGCACACTGAGCGGATGGCTGAAAGCATGTTTGATACTGTCCTGTTTGATAAACCCGTCATGTCTTTAATCCTTTTGTTGGTGTCATCATGGGACCAGAAGTAGAGCACATGAAGCCACACGACAAGGGATACGTTTGAAAACTCAAAGAAAGAGTTTTTTCGAACTGAACACCACTTTCTGCATGTCTTGTCAGGACATCGCCAAGCAAATTGATCCTTCGTTGTCCTACGGGCCTTAATAGCCATTGGCGCTCCACTGACGCATACCTGTTGGGCTTCGAGAATCCCGTGTAAACAGAAAAAGTCAAAAAGATCATTGAAACTCTGACCTATTCGGATTAATTCTAAGTACCGCATGATTACTTTTCAAGAAAAGTAAAAATTTGTCATTAATAGGGCTTTTTGTATCCATGGTTACCTAATGCTTTTGTTAGAAATTACAAAAGAAAACGACGTCAATGGAAGCAGGTACCAGAGTAGGTTAAGGTTCATTACTCATTTAATTACAATAGCAACCAATAAGACACACACAAAAATTTACGAACCAATGACAGGAAAGGGATTTCGATCCAACATGTTCTATGTTGAGTATAAATTGGATGTAATTCATCTAATCGGGTACTGCTTTATTGCAACTTAAAACCAAAACGCTAACGCTAGAAACTAAACTGAAACGCATCATGTCTCAACGTGTAACCAAGTGTACCGTCTGTTCTGAGAGTGGACACACCCGTATCCACTGCCTTAATGTATGTAGCTCTTGTGGAGACGATAAACGCCGATGTGGATGCCAGTTGCCAAGAAAGAGAGCAAAGACCATGCCAAAGGCTGCTCCAGTCCCACAGCCATCTGAATCAGATTCAGCATCTGATTCAGGATCGGATCATGAACCGATTAACTACAAGAAGTGTTTCGATCAGCTAGTGAGGAAGCACCAGCAAGTCGCGCAGGCCTACCAATCAATTAAGATCCAGAATGAAACGTGGCCTCATGAGAAGAAGTTGCTGACATTGGAGCTGGAAAGACTGCGAAAAGAAAAGAATGACAACGAAGAGTTGAAAGAAGACAACGATGAACTGGTGCGCCTAAACAGGGACAAGCAGCAAACGATAGACCGACTCTGCACTAAAGTGGAGCAATTAACAAAGGCAACTACAGAGCTTCAAGACCTTGTAAAGGCAAAAGATGACGAGATCGCTCTCCTGAAAGAGAATGGTACAAGACCAGAGCCTCCAAACCAGGACACCCAACCAAAGCCGAGCAGCAGAGTGGGGCGCTTTGATTTATCAAAGTTGCACACACGCTACAGTGATGTCCTTGTGGTAGTTCAGCGGGAGCATTGTACCATCCGCAATGCCTTCCGCATAGCAAACATTTCAAGAAGCACGGTGAGGGATTTCGTTGGTATCGCGGAACTAAAGCTGGTAGACTCGCAGTGCTTCTCTGTTGTTCTTCGAGAAGCGTCAAGGAATGGTGTATCATCAGTGAAGATGATAGAACAGACATGCCGGAGAAAACTTTGGAATTTCAGAGAAGAGATGGCTGCGATGAGAGCTGATGGGAGGCTGCTGCCAATGGCCTTTGATGAGGCGTTCTACCAATCAGATTAGTCTGATGAACCACAACCAACGGCTCCTTTAGGAGCCACACCATCTCTGAAAGGCAATGACCTCATGCAGAAACCCATAACCTAGCTGACCTTAATTGGCTTTAATAAAAAAAATATTACTTTGCGGCGCGGCACGTTTTAATAATATATATTTCTTCGCAGCATGTTTACTCTAATAATAAACGGCCTCTTGTCGGCACGCTAGCGCTACTAATTAGTGAAAGCGGTAACAAACTGTTGCACAACGAGGGATCTTGCCGACAAACTTGCAGAAACCCTTATCCTGACATTAATTGGTTTTAATAAAACATCTATTTCTTCGCGGCATGTTTACTCTAATAATAAACGGCCTCTTGTCGGCACGCTAGCGCTACTAATTAGTGAAAGCGGTAACAAACTGTTGCACAACGAGGGATCTTGCCGACAAACTTGCAGAAACCCTTATCCTGACATTAATTGGTTTTAATAAAACATCTATTTCTTCGCGGCATGTTTACTCTAATAATAAACGGCCTCTTGTCGGCACGCTAGCGCTACTAATTAGTGAAAGCGGTAACAAACTGTTGCACAACGAGGGATCTTGCCGACAAACTTGCAGAAACCCTTATCCTGACATTAATTGGTTTTAATAAAACATCTATTTCTTCGCGGCATGTTTACTCTAATAATAAAAGGCCTCTTGTTGGCACGCTAGCGCTACTAATTAGTGAAAGCGGTAAACTGTTGCACAACAAGGGATGGGCCGACAAAACAAAATAAATGGCCTCTTGTCGGCACGCTGGCGCTACTAATTAGTGAAAGCGGTAAACTGTTGCACAACAAGGGATGGGCCGACAGAACAAAATAAATGGCCTCTTGTCGGCATGCTGGCGCTACTAAGGGATGGGCCGACAAACAAAATAATTGGCATCTTCTTCGCGGCATGCTTACGCTAATAATAAATGGCCTCTTCTCGACACGCCAAACTTGTAGTTTGCACAATAATTATAGTCTATAATGAATGAATAAAGTCGATCACTGTTAGCAGATAGCAGTATGTTTATTTGCTGTGGGCTGCCTGTGTTGTTAAATGGCAAGATGGCCGTCCAAGATGGCGCGGGTTCGCTAATTCACGGAGTGAATGCTGCAAAGAAGAAGTTCAAAGAAGAAGAGACCAGTACACTATTTTCATCAATATCCAACTGTCTACAACATAGTAAACGTATGTTACAATGCATAAATGGCAGAGGAAACATCTAAACTGCAGTTCTCATTTTGATGTTCTAGTATTAACCGAGACTAAACTTGATAAAACCTTACCAGACTCTCAGTTTACAGTCGATGGCTACAGGTTCTTAAGACTGGACAGATCAATTCATGGTGGTGGTGTTATCATATACTGGAGATCTGATATTATTTTCCATCGGGTCACGGACATGCCCCAACTTAATAAGGTTGAGGCTATTATGATTAAACTAAAAATTGGCAGGAAGTGGCTTATGGTCATTGGTGCATACAGACCGCCTAGTATCAACACTATAGTCTGGAAGGAAGAACTGTTCAAGCTGTTTGACTCGGCATCCACTCTGTGTGAGGACATGTTGTTACTGGGCGATTTGAACTGTAACTTATTGAATTTAGATGCAAACGGAAGTGAAGGTAGACACCTTATGGACCTTTGTGACATTTTTAATCTACATTGTCTTATTGACAAACCCACTCGAGTGAACCAATCCTCACAAACCCTTATTGATGTCATCTTGACTAACAACAAGCGGCGATTTTTATCTTCAGGGTCGCTCGAGCCACACTTAAGCGACCATTCACTGATTTATACTATAATGAAGACCTCATCCCATTTCCAGAGATCCAGGAAAATTGTGTGTAGAAGCTATAAGAACTATGTTAAGGAGGAACTATTAAGTGACCTAGCTCAAACACCATTCCATGTTGCCTCTATCTTTGATGATGTGGATGACCAAGCCTGGGCTTTTAGCAAGCTCTTCTCCGATGTTATTGACACCCATGTCCCAGTAAAACAGTTCCATGTACGTGGCGGGCATGTCGCTTACATGACACCCCAATGGCGACGTGCCATACGACATAGAAATAGATTATGGAACAAATACAAGCAAGAATCAAATACTGTCAACTGGGACACATACAAGAGACAAATAAATATCTGTACATCAATGAGGAGAAAGGCTATAACCAACTATTACCATCATAAAGCAGAGGGTATCTCAACTAAACCAAAGGACTTTTGGAAGGTATTTGGAGCACTCTTCCATTCTAAACGTGGACAGGCCAATGACATTGTTTTACAAGAGAACGATGAGTATATTACTGACAAGCAACGCGCAGCCAATATTTTTAATGATTATTTTACTAATATTACCAAGGATTTGCCTGCACCTGATGAAACTCAATATGGAGCTACTTTTTCTGGCCACCCTAGTATTCATAGTATCAATGACTTTATGTCTAGCTGTAGCTATAATGAGTTCACTTTTCAACCTGTTAACTCTGCTATTGTCACAGATATTGTCCTTTCACTGTCTTCATCCAAGGCTACTGGCTGCGATGATATTCCTACACGGCTTATTAAGGACAGTATCAATGTTATCGCTAGACCTTTATCTAATTTATACAATTATTCTATCTCCTCTAACATCATACCTAACTGCTGGAAACTTGGACAGGTGACACCTGTATTCAAGAAGGGTATAGAATATTCCAAAACTAATTATAGACCTATTACTGTCCTAGTAGCTTTTAACAATGTATTTGAGCGTATCCTTGCCTCTCAGCTTTATTCATATTTTCTTGACAAGTTATCTCAATTTTTATCAGCTTATCGCAAAAATTATAGCTGTGAGGCCACTCTAGTTAACATACTGGAAGAGTTTAGATGTGGTCTAGACAAACGACAATTAGCATCCATTATTGGAATCGACCTGTCTAAAGCATTCGACAGCATACCACATAAGCTAATGCTAGCCAAGCTTAAAGCCTATGGTATCTCCAACAGCAGCTGTTCACTTATAGAAAATTATTTCACTGATCGACTTCAAAGAGTTAGATTAGGAGATTGTTTCTCAGATTGGCATCCACTTACCAGAGGAATACTTCAAGGATCAGTATTGGGCCCGCTTCTCTTTAATATTTTTCTTAACGACCTCCTATTTACTCAGCTTGAGTCTAAAGTCAGCACTTACGCCGACGATACTCAGATATTTTCTATTGGCAATGATCCTTCTCTGATCCATCAGAACATGCATGCTGATCTCCTCACTATCTGTCGGTGGTTCAGTTCCAACGGATTTGTAGTCAATTCGGATAAATGTCTTAGCATGTGGCTGGGAAACACTGCGGATAAGCCAGCCTACTGCCTTGGCAGTGGTGAGATCAACATGGTTGATGGGATCAAATTGCTCGGTGTAACCTTAGATAAAGACCTTAATTTCACAAAGCATGTGGCTGATATCACGCGCAGAGTCAGTTGTCAAACACAGGTCATGCAAAGGCATAAGAGGTTAATCGATACCGACACTAAGGTTAAGTTATACAATGCCTACTTATTACCACATCTAAATTACTGCTCAATAGTATGGCACCACTGCGGCCAGCGCAACTCGAAGAAACTGGAAAAACTTAATGAACGTAGCTTGCGTTTCGTCTATAATGACCGCGACAGTACATATACGCAGTTACTTAAACGTATAGGACATCCATCCTTATATAATATGAGAATACATAATATCTTAACACTTGTATATAAGTCCTTACACAGGCTAGCTCCTGAATATATCAGTAATCTTTTTACCTATAGAACTTGTAGTATTAAGTTACGTGGAGTACACTCCCTTACTATTCCTTATGTTAATACTACTACATATGGTTTGCACTCTGTTTCTTACTATGGCAGTAAGCTATGGAACTCCCTCCCTAACACTATCAGGACACTTCCTACTGTTAGGGCTTTCAGATCTGCTACCAGCGACCTTGAATTTGATACTGACTGCTGTTCTTTCTGTAGATAGTTAATGATAGATTCATATAATTAATGGTATTTTTATTATAGCATTCGATACAAATTGTAAATTATTTTACTCTATTCTATTTTATACATATATTTATTATTGTTATTATTTTCTCTCTCGAAGATATTAGCACCCTGTGCTACCTTAAATTCGAGTCGAAATAAAGGTTATTGTATTGTATTGTATAAGTATTGTCGGGTTCGCTAATTCACGGCGGAGTTGAGTGTGACAATTTAATACTGAGAAATTGCTGCAAAGAAGAACAGACAAAAAAAATGAGTACACTATTTTCATCAATATCCAACTGTCTACAACATAGTAAACGTATGTTACAATGCATAAATGGCAGAGGAAACATCTAAACTGCAGTTCTCAAGTATTGTCGGGTTCGCTAATTCACGGCGGAGTTGAGTGTGACAATTTAATACTGAGAAATTGCTGCAAAGAAGAACAGACAAAAATAATGAGTACACTATTTTCAACAATATCCAACTCTCTACAACATAGTAAGCGTATGTTCCAATGCATAAATGACGGGAAACCATCGGCATAAATGACGGGAAACCATCGAAACTGCAGTTCTCAAGTGTTGTCGGTAAGTGGTCGGTAAGTGGTCGGTAAGTGGTCGGCCGACCACTTACCGACCACTTTTTTTCGGTGCAGATTGTTCACTTTAGCCGTACAACAGCATGTAAAATCCAGCAGGAGGACAAAAACATCGCAGCTAAACTAGACATTGACGATAGAATCAACACCACCGCTAGGAAAGAGGCATTCATAACGCTGAAAGACCACAAACCAAACTTTGCAAACAAACCCACCTGCAGATTAATAAACCCCACCAAATCTGAGATTGGTAAAATCAGTAAACAAATACTGGATAGAATAAATGGAAAGATCGTAACAGCAACTAAGATAAACCAGTGGAAGAACACCTCTTCGGTCATCAAATGGTTCAACCTCATCGATAACAAGGAAAAGCATAACTTCATCTGTTTCGACATCGTAGAATTCTACCCGTCCATCAAAGAGGAGCTCCTGACGAAAGCGCTGAATTTCGCTTCAAACTACGACAACATAACAGAAGACGAAAGAAACATTATTATACAAGCGAAGAACTCACTCCTCATCAACAAACAACAAGAATGGCAAAAGAAAAGCACTAGCCCTTTTGACGTAATGATGGGGAGCTTCGACGGAGCGGAAACATGCGAACTAGTGGGTTGTTTTATACTATCACAGCTCCATTTAAAGCATGGGAACAAAATAGGACTATACCGAGACGATGGTTTGGCTGTTACAGACGCCACGCCAAAAGAAACAGAGAGAACAAAGAAAGAGATCAGCTCCATATTCAAAGAACACGGACTACGGATCACCATAGAAGTAAACAAAAAAGTTGTAAACTTCCTGGATGTTACCTTTAATCTCACCGAGAACACATACAGCCCATATGCAAAACCCAACAGCACCCCGCTGTATGTACATCGGCAGAGCAACCACCCGCCTTCTATCATCAAAAATATACCTGCAGGCATCAACAGACGTCTCTCGTCCATATCATCGGACAAGAAGTCATTTGATCTTGCCGCACCACTCTATCAGAAGGCACTGAATGAGAGCGGATACAACCAGACTTGAGTTTGAACCGAAAACTACGAACAAACGAAGAAACAGACCAAGAAATAACATCCTGTGGTATAATCCCCCGTTCAGCAAGAATGTCTACACTAATGTAGGTAAGAAATCCCTTAGCCTTGTTGATAAATGTTTCCCAATAGGCAATAACCTCAGGAAAATCTTCAACAGAAATACCATTAAAATTAGTTACAGCTGCATGAGCAACATTAAACAAATTATCGACGCCCACAATAAGAGACAACTAAAGGACTTTAACAACGATAGCAAACCTAAGGATGAAGAAAGTAAGAAGACCTGTAACTGCCGTAACAAGAACGAATGCCCCCTTAGCGGAAACTGCCTGCAGTCTGCTGTAGTGTACCAAGCGTGTGTAAAACGTAAAGATAACAACACATGTGAATCATACGTGGGCCTCACTGACAACGAGTTCAAGACTAGATACAGAAACCATACTGCATCATTCCGGCACTCATCCAAGAGAAACTCAACAGAACTTAGCAAATATATTTGGACTCTTAAGGACATTAATGTAGATTACGAAATTTCATGGCTAATTATTTCGCAAGCAAAACCTTACAGTAGTGCAAGCAAACGATGTAATTTATGCCTTAGGGAGAAGTATGTTATTATTTGTCAACCATTCCGATGCACACTTAACAAGAGGAACGAACTTATATCATCATGTAGGCATAGGAACAAATCATTGTTACGATACAATTAGTCCCAGTTGAGCGCGCACATGAGATGCACGTCAGCGGAACGCCATTTGAACCTACATGTACATCCGCTTGCGTGGAAAGCTCAGTGCACGCTCAACTGTAAATAAATATTCATTCACGAAGTAACTCCTGACGAGTGAGGACTTTGGTCCCCACGAAACAGTATTGTAGAGCGAAATATGAATCAACCAAGAATTTAAATACTCCGAATCCTTAGTATTATAATGCTCTACAGCATTGTATCGAGCACTGTTTGATAGAATTAATCGAAACATTTATTTATCTATACAGCCGTTTGCAAAAATTCTGACCCCCCTCACCATATATAAATATATATAAAAAATGTATCAAACATTATGGGATACCTCTTCCTATATATTTTTTCTGAAGCCCTTGATGATAGGCAACTTGAAAAAAATATCAGCAATGACATCCCATAATGTTAGATATATGTTTGATATATATTTATATATGGTAAGGGGGTCAGAATTTTTGTAAACGGCTGTATATATATATATATATATATATATATATATCAGAGCCGAATTTAATAAAGTAGAGTTGGGGCTAGCTGATTATTGATCTTAACATTATGAACAATACTGTATGGCTTCCAAGACCAGTTATTTTATAGGCTTTTACAACACTAGAAACCATTAGCAGAATTAGCAGAGATGACGACAAGCAAATGGACAGCTAGTTTTCTTTGGAAAGCAAAAGAGCTTGAGTAGAAACTCTCACTGACACTTATGCTCTGTGAATGTGATGTTTCTATTGTTTATATGGCTTTGTTTACGGTCATTGCAAAAAAAATACCTACATGTACAATCATAGTACTCAGAAAAATAAATTAAGTTACATATGTCACATACAATGTATATCATGTATGTACTTGCTACAGGCCTAACCAGCCTCATCCACCCTAGGATAAATAATGTACCTATGTTTGAAGTTGTTTTTAATTAATTATTTAAAAAAAAATTCCTAATCAAAATAAAAATGTCCTGCAACACATGAATTACACTCATATTAGAGTACTAAATACATGAAGTTGTTGTTGTACATGTATGCATGTTGGTGTTACCACTTACCATGTTAATGAAAAGCCAAGTTGTTTCTCTTCATACTTGAAGAATATATATTGAATTTGTTGGAGCTGACTGCACCACCAATCAAATGTAATAAATATGCAATGGCAGGTACAGCATAATCTTTTGTTGCTCAGAAGCGGTTCTGAATAGAAGACATAATTTTCCATGGATGACTCACAAAGCATATGAAGGCTGCTAAAGGGGCTGTGTCACAGCCAGAGGCTTTACATTAACTGTCCGGGCCAGACACAGTTATCATAAAGGATTTCAGCATTTTGATATGAACTCAATAACTTCTCGTCCATGTGGAATGTTTAAAATAAAAGCAAATATGCAACTGTGTGTAGATCTAGTCCTCAAGGAAAATATTGAAAATAGCTTCAATAAAGGGGAGTTTAACTGTTTGTATCTAATTAACAGGCACCAACCGAGTGATGACTTGATACATGCACGGTACCATGACATAGCCCTTTAAGATTCAAACACAGATCCTACCATGTAAGTCTTAGTTTTGGAATTTAGTTTTCAGAGTTTAGTTTAGAAGACTTTGCTTCGGTTTATTAGTCAAATGCTGAACTGTATATGTAATACATTGTTATTTACAGTCTTTGAGCTCGCCTAATTCTTTTTGGTAGAAATTACATTAAACTGGCTTCCCTATGAAGCTTTGGCACCTTTGCAACAGAACTTGAACTGGCAGTGTGGTGGACTTTTGGTCTCATTCTTTGAAGTAATTATGTCAAACACGAATTGGAGTCTTTCATCGGGGGTTCCAAATATTGAGAAAACAAATGAAACCCCGAGAGGCGTAGCCTCAAGGGTTTTATAGTTTTCGAAATATTTGGAATCCCTGATCATGATGAAAGATGAACAATGAGTGTTTGACATGTCTTCTGATGCGAATGCAAAACCGACAATTTACATACACTTCTTTTCAAAACCGACAATTTACATACGTTTCTTTTCAAACTTCATCAGCAAGTGTTGTTTACCATTTGATTGTTGTATGTAATTATTCAATAGATGGCTTATTATTCTTTTTTGATGGCAGTGATTTCAACTAGCGTACTAGTAGAGTAGTGGACAAGAGTTAGTACAAGCAGTCAGAACTCGGAAGGGTCGTGGTTCGAACTCCAGTGGAGGCAGACTTTTTCTTTCTATGTCATTCTTTATTTATTTACTTCTTCGCTCCTTACTTGCAGTTTATCAGTATGTAATTAGTTAGTGGTTCATGAATATGATGATTAAGAAATATTGATCACTAGGGTTGGAAATATGATCAAACACTAGTGCGTTTGGAACTGGTGTTTCATTGGATGTCAAGATGCATCCACCTGACGAAGCTTCAAACAAGGGTTTCATCCTGTATCAAGACACATGCATGTGACCAAATGCAGTTCCTCCATTGGATGACTCTCATGAATTATTAATGAGTTTGAGAAGGATATTTCTTGAACATTTCAAACATTTTAGGTACTTCAAACCGGATATAATAACAGTAAGTACTCCAGCTGACAATATCTGATGCAATGAAGCAACTAATAATGCAACATTATGTTATGCTGAAATAAACATGGCTGTATCCAACTTTTTTTGTGTTTGGGCCGATAGGTCAGAAACCTGGGGTTAGGGTTTTTGTTTTGGGTATGGGTTAGTGTTGTGTCAGTTCCAGCCATGAGTAATTATTTTTCGTTTTCTTGCCAGATGTCCGTGTGCGTGCTCGTGCAATCAACAAGTTAAAGACAAAATATGGCACAACAGAAGAAGCAGAGGAGAAGTTGGGGCTCTCGCTGGCACACTGCCTTGAGGAATTAGATATCAGTGTGCAGGCCAGTACTCAGAGGCACAGCAGGAGTAGATAAATTTACCAACCAAGAACAGCCGATGTCATTGCTTGCCTCAAGAACCTTAAGTGATTACCTTAAGTATGTTAAGAATGTGTTTGTAAAGAAGAGGCAGCCTGCAGCAACACACATCCTGGTCATACTACTATCAGAAGAAAAGCGGTCAAACAAGCCCTCGTGAACCTGCAAATACCAGCTACATGTACCTGCACACAGAGTGCACTGCAACAAGTGCAGGCACTTATCAGCCAGCTCAGCGAGGAAGGGCAACTATCACTCAGCAACAGCATGTTCCTGTCTCTAGCGGTTGCCAGGGGAGTTGACAATAACCCTGGAGATTTTGTATCACTCTCCCTGGTTCCTTGCTAGCCAGAAACCAAATCTAATCTACAAGTTTGCATACACTCTTGGAACCAAGAGGCCTGAGACAAATGAAACCCTGTTACCTGTAAATAGAATGTTATTTGGACTTCTTCAGTACCAGATCGAATTCTTCAGCTGCACTAACATCATGCAAGTAATGTCATCATTAGGGTATTCAGTACCTGTTTCACTCAACTGTCTTGTACTGTATATAGCAGCTGAGATAACTATAACTTAGGCACCAATAAAAAATATCCATGTAGCCTGTCATATTACTGGTTTTACCAGGACAGTTGCTCTTGCAATAAAGAATCTTATAAAATGATATATATATTACGTTTTAGTAAATTTTTAATAACAGTCCTGAGTTGCTCTTGTTCGCATTTTTATTCAATTTTATAACAACTACTGTGGACAAGAACTTGGAATCAATTTTTATTGATCCTCTTGGCTCTCTATATATATATAATACTATACATGTATATATAATACTAGCTGACATGACCAAGTACTCTGCTTTAGTTTGATAGAAGTTTAGTTGGGCTCGGCTTTGTGGCTTTCAAGGAACAGATGGTAATTGAGTTAGCATATTAATATATAAATATTTCTGTGACAAACCTGTTAACTTACATGGTACAATGTATATACAATCCAACACACATTGTTTTCTTTTAATTTAGAATAATGTTACTCAAGACTTTGCCGAATGGCACAAGACCATGTGCTCAGAATTTTCGACGCGGTTCAACCGGCTGTTTAGGGGACCCATGTGGAGCTCTTTCAGTCGAACAGCAGAAGGATCCACTAACAGTAAGAGAAACATTTATACTGATTTTTGTTTGTTTTGTACAGGCTAGGGACCTACAGTAAAGCTCAAAAAGAATGCACGCGCAAGAACTTCTTTTTGCGGACGCAAGAAGTTGATTATTGCGCTTCTTTTTGCGCTTATAATTAATTATCAACCGCAAGAAGTTAGACCCGCAATAACTTCTTAAACGCAAGAAGTTAGAACCGCAAGAACTTCAACCGCAAGAAGTTCAACTTAATTAAACGGGTTGAAACTCTCTTACTTATTAACGCGAAGTCGTCCCTTCGACTGGAAAGAAACAATTAAGTTACATTTTGCAGACTGAGGTTCACGTTCTGCGGGAAACATCAAATTAAAGTACTAAAGAAATATATTAGAACAACAAACACAAACTATGCAGCAAATTTATCGCATTTTGGAAGTGAAATTTCACATCAGACTCTTATAAAATCCAAGTGCAACTTTTCGCTAATACTGCTGTTGAATAATAGCTTGGTTGATTATATGACAAATGGCCCTAATAAGAGTTGTGTTCTTTATTGAATCCCACCGCCGCTCATGTGTTCAGCTGACTATTAAATAAGACAAACACTTCAGAAATATTAAACGTAAAAACTCCGAGACAGCAGCCCAAAATATTTTCGCCTTTCACACTTCTTTATAATATTTATCACCGCCGTTTGTGTATATCGGCGAAAGCACTTACCTCCTTGCTGCTTCACAGCTCGCTTATAACGCATCCTCCCATATATTCTGATAACCTTACTGAAAATCGTTACTTAAAATGTAATATGGAAGCCTGAGCTTTCGGCACAAAATAATAACAAACAACGGCCGCTCGATCGCTTCAGTTCCCGTTATAAATACCGGTGTTGCGAGGCCAGCTTTATAGTTTGCCGTGCAAAGCATAACATCAAATAAACTTTAGCGTCTGTAGTTTCACATTTATAGCACATCCCTGTGTTGCTCAAGGTTTCGGCTCAAATCATTGCAAATGTTCGCAGTCCTAATATAAGGCATATTTTCGAAATTAAAATCTCAAGTTCTTGCCGTCTGAATTTCTCCACGTGCAAATCAGTCAGGCGTGAACGTGTCAGTCTGAGTTGATCGCTGCACTTTCTGAAGCCAAGTTGGCAATGAAACCGTGTAAAACTATACTCTTAGTCTTACCAGAAAACTTCTACTGGGAAAGTGGAATCCTTTTGAACTAAATGCGCCTTAATTCGTAGAATAGTGAGTGACTGTCTTCCCAAAATTTTACAGGTCAAAAAGAAGTGGTAATTTGCATATTGCGATCGACTCAACAATAATCGCTAAACGCGCAAATCAAAGCAGTTGGATCAAACTGCAAAACCTAGGAAACCTGGCAAAGCGAAAGAAACAGTTAATAAACACTACCATAAACGAATCAAAGCAAATTGTTAAATACATCTATGTCTTTGAAAATAAGTTTTTCAAAAATATTACCGAAAGTCTTTCTAAATAAATTTGCCGTATACACTTGTAAACAAACCACGATCGAGCGTGCATTGTACTCGCGTTTCGAAGTTTGGACTTGAAACTTTTTGTATTGTTTAACTTTGTGCGTGGTCTTGCAGTTGAGCCGCAAAAAGCGGATTATCCACTCTTTACTTCTTGCGCGTTCTTGCGGCTGAGCCGCAAAAAGCGGGCTATCAACTTCTTAAACTTCTTGCGTGTTCTTGCGGGTGAGCCGCAAAAAGCGGGTTATAAACTTCTTGCGGGTTCTTGCGGCGCAAGAAGTTCTTGCGGGACTTCTTGCGGGTGCATTCTTTTTGAGCTGTACTGTACTCTACCAGAACATTTTTTTTCTAGAAATAGTGAATGATGCATAGTGTATATGTGCAGTATAATATTACTCTGTTTTCTCAAAACAGCTGGTAGGCAGCTCATTCAGCTGTCTCCTCTGGCACTTTGACTGTCTCTTTCAGTCAGAATTTTGATCTTTTTATCAACCTATAACCTGGCAGCATGTTAGAACCTAAGTTAGCCTACTCCAGCAGTTCTTTAGCCTATGGGTGAAGTTAGTTTGGCAAATTGGGAAAATAAAAAAATTGTTTGATTCATAGGCATTTTAATCAATCTACTTTTTTCTTTTCTTTAATCCTCCTATTATTTGTGTATTTGGAGTAGTTATTCAGTTAATAAAAATCCAGAGCAACCCTGCAAATATATTTTCGTGGTAATCGGGTTATTTACCCAAAAAGGAGCACAATGTGGTCAGACAAGAAGGCAGTTTTGTTAGTCAAAAAAGTAGTTTAACCAATAGCTTTTATAAAAATATAGATGTCAGTCACAAGACCAACCAGAGCTGAATTTTGGTTGGTTAAAACCCCAAATGACAGATGCTTATTTGCAGGCTTGCAAAACATGAACTATTTATCTTATTTCATAGGCAAGGGTCAATGTGGCTGCTCCAAGTTTGCAGTGGGTAGAAAAAAGGACATCCAACTCTGAGTTTAGCAAGAAACGTGAATTACAGGTTGGTATATTAATGCCAATTCTTTAATATTGGGAGATAAGACAAATTTCTCCTGTTAAATTTCTATTTGATTTATAGATGTGGGCAATTCAATTGCAAGACATGAAAAAAAGGATTTTTTTATTCCAGGGGAAAATCTGCACAGTAGACTTTGATTGAAAAATCAATGCCAATAATAATGTTCATTAACATAAGGGTAAAACAGAAGCTACTGAGTTAATACAATTGTCACCCTACAAAATATTCCGTCTCTCTCTAAAGATTGCTGCTCTTGAACAATTGAAAGTCATGCACCCAAAGGGGCAGTTTTGGTTAAAAGTTGATGCCTGTGACCTCAAGCCAGCTCTCCAGGAGTCTGTGCGTGGCGAATGGAATGGTGATATTGACATGGAAGATGAAAAGTTGGCTGAATTGAAGGCCGAGTATGAGAGACGGAAGAAGCAAGCTTCAGTCCCTGCCTCTGTCACTCGTGACATACTTGAAACCAGGCTGACTGACATTATCAGCGACCTAGAGCTTGATGTAGAATTCCTTTCCAAGGGTCTGAAGAAGGCTGATAAAGATTACCAGACAAAGTTCAACAGCCCAAATTCCTCCAGGGAAGTACTGAAATCATTGTGCTGGGAGCGAGTGGAGTACAACACACTACTCCAGCAAGCACAGTCTCTTAAGAGTAGTCTGGAGAATGTGCTCCCACACCTGAACCCCAACCAACCAAGAACAGCCGATGTCATTGCTTGCCTCAAGAACCTTAAGTGATTACCTTAAGTATGTTAAGAATGTGTTTGTAAAGAAGAGGCAGCCTGCAGCAACACACATCCTGGTCATACTACTATCAGAAGAAAAGCGGTCAAACAAGCCCTATGCCCTCCCTATCCAGTATATCCCGTACAAGTCAATTAAAGACCAGTACATCCGTGACTTGGGCAACAAAGTAGACTGCGATGGTAGCAATGGGACTAAAGCCAGTTGGTAAGTAAATGTATTGGATATTATGCATTTCAGCATTTGTGACAACAACAACAACATATTTATTACCAATAAATTAACAGAAATATTTTACAAAATGTCAAGAAAACTCAGAATAATACTAATGGTTAATCTAGTGGCAGAGTGATTATTTGCTCACCATATATTCATGAAACATGGTCTATACAAAATATTTTTAGGTGCAGTGACAGATGGAGAGTTCAGCTCCTTAACCCTTTCACCACTGGTGGCCCCTTTAGAGGCCACTAGAAAAATATGCACGTAACTCTTGTGGCCCCTTTAGCGGCCAAAATCATTAGCATAGGTATTAACTCCCAAACGAGGCTAGTTTTGCATTTGGGGGGTTTAGCACATTGGCTATTCCCTTAGGAGGGTTCCAGTAACACATTCTCGGCAATGAAAGCACATGTTCACATACGATATTCATGAGATTTTGAAGTTTGAAGATTTTTCTTTTGAAATTGGATACTTAGCGTCTTTAAATGTCCTCTGAAAGTGAAAGCGAGTTCTCTTCTGGCGATTCTTCGTCTTCAGATGAAATCGCAGGATTCGGAGACGATGTTTTAGATGCTTTATTCAACAGTGAAGAGGATGAAAACGAGTTTGAAGGCTTCCCGACTGCTCTACCTGAAAATTTGACCTGGAACAGCGAAAGATACGATGTAAACAACAATCCGTTTACTTTGACTCCAGCTTTGCCGGACTCTGGAAAGGCTATTGACTTTTTCTTGTTGTATTTCAATGAGGAAATGATCGAGAAAATCGTAGAGTACACAAACAAGAATGCCGAGCTAAAACAAGCATCGAACTGGAGTCCTGTCACGCCAGAGGAACTGAAGGCTTTCCTCGCCATTTTGATCATATCAAATGATATGGTTGTCGTTCCAAGAGATGAGCGCTACTTTCTATCGGCCGTAGAAACAAAGCTATTCCACGTACCAGGTGTAAAGCAAGTTCTGCATTCTCAAAAGCGTTTCTTTGAACTCAAATCATGTTTTCTTTTGTGACCCGGAGCACAAGCGAACTGAAGAAGAGAAAAAAGACGCCCTATACAAGATGAGAGCACTGTATTGTAGCATAGTTCAGAAGTTCAGGGAACTTTACAACTGTGGCCGTCAAATTTCGATCGATGAGGCAATGATCCCATTCAAAGGAAAATTGTCCATCAAAGTGAGAATGCCTGATAAGCCAGTGAAGTTTGGTGTCAAATTCTTTGAGCTGTGTTATGCCAAGAATGGATATTGCAAGAACTTCACTATGTATGCTGGCAAAGATGACAGAGATGCTGGAAATTTGGGCAAAACTGGTAGGGTTGTCATGGATTTGGTGGAAGGTCTTCATCATACCAACCACCACCTCTATGTTGACAACTTCTATACCAGCCCAATTCTTTTCCTGCTCTTGAAGGATAAGGGGCATATTGGCTGCCGGGACTGCAAGACCAAGGAAGGGCTACCCCCACGACAAGCTGAAAAGCACCAATCTGTCAAAGCGTGGGGATGTGACATGGCTAGCAGCTGAAGGTCATGGAATGACAGCATTGAGATGGAAGGACAAGAAAGATGTCTACCTTCTGAGTACCGTCCATCCTCCTCCAGAAGTGCCAGCCTGGGTTGGAGAAGATGAAGACTCTGGTTCTGAGGCTGATGATGAGGGACAGTGATGACATTGTACGTCGCAGAGTAAAGGTTCGTGGGCAATGGGTGTCCAAAAAGATTTATTAGGCCACAAATAGTCAAGTCCTACAATGAGTTCATGGGAGTTGACATTTGTGATCAAATGACTGCTGTCAACAAGTCAAAAAAGCAGAGGAGGTGGTACCTTCGTGTCTTCATCAAGATTCTACTGCTCAGCATTTATAATGCTTACATTCTTGAAGGATACAAGAGGCAGCATTCTGCAGCTGGAAGGAGAAAAAGGGATCTCCTTTCTTTCAAGGAAGACCTCTGTAAACAGCTGGTTGGCAACTACCCTCAGTCTAGGAAGTCAGCTGCTACAAACAAGAGGAGACGAAATGTTGAGGTTGAGCCAGAACATCTGAGGAAAGTTGGAGTGCATTTGCCCTTCAAAGGTGAAGGAAAGAACCACCGTTGTGCTGTGTGTGACAAGAAACATTTCTTGTCAAAGAAGAGAAATCCTGCCCAGACAACTCCAAGGCACAAGACCACCTTCAAGTGCAGTCAGTGTGATGTGTACCTGTGCATTGGTGAAGGAGGTGGAAACTGCTTTTATGAATTCCACACGAAAGCAGAGTATTGGCCTTTAGACACCATGAAACTGTCTGAATACCAATTTGGTATTAGTACTGCTTTATTACTTTATTATTCTGAAAGCCAATGAGTTTTGATTTTGATTTTGATAGAAATAAGACAACACAATATATAATTAGCTTATTCTAGTGAAGAATAGTAAAACCGATGTCAGTATGTGATTTGTTATCTTGAAACAGGAACTGCAATAGTGTTGTGTTCATGAACAAAAGTTCTTATTTCATCAAATATGATCTGTAAATAGTTTTTCTTTCATTCTAAATGTTTGATTGGATAATAAATCCAGTCTATACTTTCTAATTCAAAGACAAGTATAATATTTTTCGAGAATAGTAGGTTTTTCAAGTTTAGAGGCACACTGTGCATTTACTAATCATCCCATGTACCTGTAAATAGGCTTAAAAGACAGAGAATTTTGCAATGAACAAAATAACATCAAGTTTCTTTATACAAAAATGCAGTCTTCTTAATGAAAATGAGGTTTTTGGTAAACATACGTAATTTGAAAGAAATTTAAAAAAACACTGGTGTTCAGGCCCAAATTCTGAAAAAACGAGTGGTAGTGAAAGGGTTAACTAGACTTTTCTCTTTGCACAGTCATTCTATTATCAAATTATTAGCATTAAATCTGGAATATCCGTTTTTGGATTTATTATTTTGTAGACCAATCAAGGGGATATGTGGCTTCTCACATGAAACTGTCATAGCAGTGACGAATAACAATTTTATTGAATATGCAGGGAGTTCTCAAATAGAATGAATCCTGACTTGCAGTTCTACTACTGGACTCAGAATGAGAGATACCAACTGAGCCAAACATGTCCAGTAGGGAAAGGGTTAATATTAACAACACTAACAAATTTAAGACTGCTGTACACCAACATTTTATTGAATCAGAATGGTTTTAATTTGTTAATGTTTTTATCATAAATATTACTAAGTATGTCTCCTTTTATCATGGCAGTATTATTAACCTAGTTGTTATTATTGTAAATTGTCTTTTTAAATTGCACCGATGTGATATGATTACACCGTTTTATCAGTTAATAAAGTACAAGTAGAACCCATCTGGCAGACAACATAATCAATGAAACAACAATAAATTCAGAAATTTCCAGTTCAAATGAGTTCGTTCAGCCAAGTTCCTCTTGCAAAATGAATTGCCATGTTTCTGGGAACCCTTAGCGAACAGAGACTACTGCATGGAAAGGCTACATAATTATTTATTTGAAGGCAAAATAAACATCACAGTAAATACAATGAAATGAGATATAAAATAAGTTAAATTAAGATAGCAGTCATGTGTGAGGAGGCTGAGGGCTGAGACTAAAATAATATTAAGCATCACTGCATTCTCCTCGTTATTTTAGAGTTAACTTACCAATATTTATTGGCTTGTTCAAAAAGGAAATTCCCATCGTTTATATAAGCAAAGTATTTCTGTCTGCCCCTTTGAAAATGTGTATTTCTGCTAAGAAATCCGAACAGAAGAACTTACTTTTATGAGTCAAGACTGGAACCAAGTTGACCATATTTGGTTGGCAGAGTTGCCAGGCCCGGTAATTTTTTGAAGGGATGTGTGTTGCTCGGTTGAGTTTTACAAGCTCAATGAAAGGTCAATTCAAAGAGTATTTCAAGCACAATATTTTTTAGATGGAATGATAATAATAACCACTGCAACTGAGAGGCATCACTAGTTCTGGATGACACGATTTAATGGGGAAATGTGTACAATAGCCGAGTAGGTAAGCTTAAAATGTCTTACTTTATACTACCACCTGGAAATACAATATGTGCTTTCAGTTTCTCGCAACAGTCGCTACCAAAAACCACTATTATAGCTTAGAGTTTTCTAGTAATTCAGTTCAGATTATTGCTCACAGAATATACTCCAAACAGCAATGTCAATATGGTAAAATCCTTCCCGAACATGTCATCAAGACTGGCCGTTATTTTATCCGACACTATCTGACGTTATTTTATCTGGGCCCCTGTTTTCGTTCAACAAAATTCCCATTAATCTTTCGGTGATTACTTTTGTAGAACTTATAGTTTGGAATAAAGTTTATATTTATATTTTGTATACGTGAATCAAAGTTCTAAACCCTACGCAATAAAATGTTCAAACCAAGAGATTCCTGCTTTACGCCCGACAGCCTACGGGATTCATAGAGCAACAAATCCTACTAAATTGTCAATTTAAAAAGCAATTCTAATCATAATTCCAGATTTGTTGGTCATATTGTTGAAGGTCTTGGAGTTGCACATCCATTTAAGCTTGCCAAGTCTTGAAATAAACAGGGGAAAGTCAAATGCAAAGTACATGTAGTGACTGAAAAACCGAATCGCTTGTATTTAGAACTAGAAATTATGCTTAACTACAAATCTATTTGAAGTGTCTGTAAATGTTCATGCCTGATTCGTGAACTGTTCGTGAACTGTTCGTGAACTGTTCGTGAACTGTTCGTGAACTATTCGTGAACTGTTCGTGAACTGTTCGTGAACTGTTCGTGAACTGTTCGGTCATGATATGTTCATTAAAATCTTTCTTGAATGTGGCCATTTAATCTTCATTCCCATTCATGAACAGTTCATGAATATTTCATGAACCATTCATGAATTGTTCATCAAAGTTTCGCAGGGGAAAACACTTCAAAAGGAATAAATCTCTCGGGGGTTGCACCCCTCAAGATTAATTTGCTTCCTGTGTTTTGATACCACAGTGAAACACATTCTTGATATTTATGCAATGCTTTCAAGTGGAATGCTGTGAAATATTCCACAAGTGACTTCATTTTTCAGTATACATCTACATGTATACACACAAGCCTTTAGGCTCGAGGTTAAATGTACAGATTACAGTTCGACATTTTGCACTACCCTAAGGAAAGCTATCCCAAACTACATGTAGGTCCAAGGGTTTAACTACAGGAAGAGTTAACAGTGCACCTTGAAATATTTACTCCGGCGCTGCAAGGGCAGCGGCCGGAGTCTTAAAATGCAGTCCATGTCTTTTTTATTATTATTAATGTTCAGTCCTGTAAAAAAATTTGATCAGTTCTGACCTTTGCCACTAACAATGTGGGAGACGCTGTGATCAAGCGATAAATAGGAGGCATGCGCATTAGTTGAAAGGTAAATGTTCGCTAGAGAGTTTTAGAGTGTTAAGGATACCGTTACGTCATGAAGTACTTAATTTGCCTCAATCGTCTTTCTAACCAAATTATTAAACTGGAGGAAGTATTGTTGACTCAGGCAAAACTACGGCGCCTTCTAGTCTAGGACCGTATGAGTCATTGATAAAGGCAACAACGAAATGAAAACATAGCTATCAAAATACAATCCGGCATCAGATGTTCTAGGTCAATGGCAGATAAGAGGTCAAGCAATTAGACAAAACCAATTAACGTAAATGACAAGAGATCAATTATTTCGTCTGATATGACCAAGCTTTAATCTCATACGAGCATTCAACGAAGACACTCGCTCTAAGACATTCAATTAGAAAAGCATCTATATTTATTGTCACATGACTGTTGCAATGGAGATTCAGGTTGTTCAAAGCGGGACAAATTCTGGCGAGTTTCACGTAAATATCCTGAATAACTGAACTGGAGACCATTTTAGGAAATCGAAGGTCAGTTGACCCGATCTAAAAGCCGTATGTTCCGAACTGGAAATGACTTAAGAAACCGTAAAGCATTGGAATGACTTGAACGGCTGTTAAATAAATATAAGTTGGATTTCTCATTGGATTTGTCGTATAAACTGAACAGGATAAGACTTTGGAAATCGAAACATAGCCTGGAAGGCCTCAGTCTGCTACATGTAAATTCGAACTGATTCTTTGCATTCATATGAGTGAAAAAACCTCAGTTTGTCTGTTAATTGCTTTTTGTTCTAATTATCGCTCTATTTAAAATCGCCTAGTACATTTCAAGCTACCAAGAGTATTTGTTTGCTTGTGCTTTCGTAAACCCAATTTCAATCTAAAGGTCCTAAAGGAATGCGGGAATCGATCTCAGCGCCTCTCTTTGAAAAAATTAGAAAATCGCAGATATAATTGCGAGTTGGAGCTTTTTTCAAACTATGTTTAGAACGAAAATAGAAAGTCAAGAAAACACTCTGAAAAGTTTTAGCCGCCCGGCGAGACTGATTCTGGTGCCCCGCCTCTTTCACAGCAATCAAAGACCTTCTGTATAAAGCAGCCAATGATGTTCAACCAGTGACTGGGAAATGTCACTGTCAAAACTTCCCACCAATTTCTCAGCAACACAATCAAAGGTCTTCGTGCTCAGTTGAGTTAGTTTTGCGTTTTCAATCACTCTTCATTATGGGCAAAACCAAGAATAAACCGGTCAAACGCCAGAATAAGGCAATTGCAATGGCAAAGGATAAACAAGCTAAAGACAAGAAGGCAAAACCAAAGCAGACCAAACGGACACGGAAGATGAAAGAAAAGCATGAGGACAGATAAATTTCCCGAAGAATCAGCCCGTGAATATATGCTATGGAAAATGTCAGAGATTGGGCATGTTGTTGTAGAAATACTTAAGAGGAATCAAGTGGCCTAATGTACAACAAAATAGTTTAGCCAGTGGTAATAAGAATATATAATTTCGAACATTTCTTTGATTTTTTCCTCTTCCTTGCACTCCAAGGACCAGATACTTGTTTTGAAGAAGAAATCTACAGATAATTTTAGCGAATACGCTTCGAATTTACAATGACATATTTATGTGAGAAAAGATTTGATAGAACGCTGACAAGCCACAGAGCGAACTCCGAACTGATCATGAACGGTAAACGACTCCCGAGCTTAGCTACTGTACAGTCGAATGCTCATGATGATTGATGTGGTGTATGAGCTGTCAATCAAAATATGTAATGCAATCTTTCGGTAAAATGTTTCTTTTTGATATTTCTCCGTCTAGATAACAAAAAATTCAACCAATTTTTTTTCTGTTGGATACTTAACACTCTAAACTTTGTTTTTACGTGAAAAAAATATTTTTTGAAAAATTCGGCTCTGAAGCTATACGATAACCTTAACTTAACTTTAAACCTTCATCATTTATCTATTTAATATTTTTATATGATTTGTATATTCACTGTATGTGTACTATGTGTTAATATATTTATTTATATGTATATATTTATTATAATTAAAATTACTGGAATAAAATATAATAAGTCTTTCTTTTCTTGTATATTCACTTTGTAACTCTGTAATCATAAAGTCTACATACTGTTTTTGTTCTATTAGATTTCGTAGAAATCAGGCTCTATTGTTCTTAAGTTCTATACATGTATGTAACCAAATCTACTTGCTATGCAACCATTTACGGCAGTCAACTCGAAAGCTTGTGCTCCTTTGACTGCCGTTACTTGTTAAATAACTTTTATTTTTCTTGTAAACTATTCCACTACAACTATTGCCTAATTTGACACTTAATTTGTAATTCTTTGTTAAATAGTGTAAAAAAACTGAATTGAATTGTAAAACAAAAATAGATAATCACAGAATTTTTTGGTTGTAAAAATATCCTACCAGCAGACATTAGCTATGTGCGCAGAACGGAATAGCGATGTGACTGTACGTGGGTACTTCTGCAAACAAATATTTTTAATGACCAAAATATCAGACTAATCAAAACATTGCTCACCTGTAACAATTCATGGGCACACACGGGGGTCACAGGTAGTAACGCAAACGGCTGCTTTTGCAGCTTCACACGGCATTTACACAGGTAACACGAAATAACATAATTTGTTTTTAATTGTAAATGTTGGTTAATTAAATGATGAAACGCTTGCTAGTATACTCGTGTTCGCTCGTGTTGAGTTCTAGATCAGATCCTCATAGTATTTTGATGCACTGATACACAGGTAACCCGAAACAACTAAGACAATAAAACAATTATTATTATATTTAATATTTTTTTGTTAATTAAATTATGAACCGCTGTGCACTCGTGTTCACTCGTGTTCTGACTCATGGAGTTTTAGATCAGATGATCATAGTATTTGGATCCGAGTATTTTTGGGCTACCTGTGTTATTGTAGGGTAGCCTGGCTTACTTAAAGTCGCTTGTGTTCACTCGTATTCTGACTCGTATGGAGTTTTATATGAGATAGACTATGTGTGCGTACTTTTGCATCTGATTGTGCGTTGTAATGTGCCAAACACGCAGGTATATGAGATCATCCATGTTACAAAAGATATGCCGGAGTTCAAGCTGCATGCAGCTTCTTGTTCTCCATAAGATACTTCTAACATCAATCTAAATTGAAGGAAATTGCTGTAATTGCTGTAATACCATGATCACCTCAGGTTTCTTTGTTTGTTCAGGGGCATTTAATCTCTAAGTTCCTTCATCAGCATGCACACTTGTTATAATTTTCCCTCATTGACATTGAAGAGGAAAAATTAGAAAGGCATGCATACTGATGGAAGAACATTGGGCTGTCCCTTGGCACACCGCGCGCGCGGGTTATGGCACAAAGACTATTAACCCTGTACCCTACCTATTTTATGGCTCAAGAAAGTTCTTCTCTTCAATTCTCAAACCTGCTTCTTCCATGTGGGATACTTAAAGCCATAAACATGATGTAATTAAACTCAATGCATGCTCTTTGAATATTTAGTCAACCACATACAGTACCGGCCGAAAGTTTGTTAACCTTTACACGCGTGTAACGCGCGCGTAACGCGCGTGTAGTAAATTAATTTACTACACGCATTTGAGTGTAATGCACGCACGTACTACACGAGTGTATTACACTCAACTGCGTGTAGTTTTACTTTGTTATGCAGTTATTGTTCGAATTCAAGTTTGCGTGAAGTTCGAACCGACTTTAAAAACGAAGAGTTGTCTTCTTATTCAACAGCGTTATTTCAAACGCTTCAAAATAAACTTCTCGAGAATCGAGAAAATGAAAACAATTCAAGACTCATCCCGCTATTAATAACTTTACCCTGCGAACAGAGGTTTCTTCACCGAAGGCAAAGAGATGAGAAACTTCTGCTCGCAGGGTAAAATAACATATACTTGAAGCCACCATCTTGTCTCATGATTATTCAACGGCACACTAAACGTATATTTTCATTTCACAAGGGAAATTCGCTTGGCGAATACACTTTCGGTGAAACGCGTACGGATTTCTAGGGTTTTCTACATTGATCCGAAAAACTTTAATTGTTATTTGAATCATAATCGGCTGCAAAGTTAACAGCTGAAATGAAAACCCCTAATAAACTATAAAAAGTCTATGAAAAGACAGCACCGCGTCCCTAAAACACGTAAGATATGATTGAAGAAATCAGAACTTTCATAGCCGCGGTTCAAACTGCTTCGATCAGTTGAAACTCTTTAAAAAAGATTCCTGGTCGATCTAAGCAACTTCATCGAAGATAAACGGGGCATTAGGGGGAAGATATGCTGATGTCAACATTTAATTATTGTACCGAGAAAAGCCGAGAACCGCGCAAATGAAAATTACCGGTAGAAAATTGTGCCGATAAACTGCCGATCGCTTTAATACAAGTGTCGGCTAGCTTACAGCAAATCAACTTTTAGCTTCTGTAGTTTCACATTTACGGCTGATCTTTGCAATTGTGTTGTTTAAGGTTTTCGAACCAAGGTTTTGGTTTTGGCCGAACTCACTGCAAATGTTTGTATTCTTGGTACGTGAATCAGTCAGACATGAATCAGTCAGGCGTGAATGTGTCAGTCTGTTTTTGACAGCTCTGTCAAATCGTTATAAATTTCCGAGTTTTGAAAGTGATTTATTGTTTATGAAATGCGTGAAAAAACTTCAACGTTCTTCTTTTCAAATTTATATTAAATGTCTTCCCAAAATTTTGAAGGTGTCAAATGCACCTTATTACTGCTGTAATAAGTTATTTTACCCTGCGAGCAGAAGTTTCTCATCTCTTTGCCTTCGGTGAAGAAACCTCTGTAATTAGCATATCATTAGACATTCCTGACTAAAAAATGACAGCACATCGAAGTGTGAACTGGATGGGATGAACATTGGCGAAGTAGTCGGCGTTCGCAGAGTGCTTTATTTGGAAGTCAAACAATCAAATAAAAAACGACAGCACATCGAACTGTGAGGTTTACGGCAATAAACTTTGGCAAACTAGTCGGCGCCGCGGAATGCTTTATTTGGAAGTTAAACACAAACAATCAAATAAAAAATATTAGGTGCCCGTCGTAATTGCTATTACTAAAAACCGCTGTAATTACGATCTTTCTGACTATAAACTCGTGTATACAGTGTAATCAATCACCCGGGAATCCACTAGCAGTAATAGCAATATCATTTTATTCACCTTGTAAATATATACAGCATGTGTAAGTAAAATTATTTTTCAAACCATATTTTTCAAGACATATCAAAGGTTTTAAACATCAAGGTTGAAACTAATTAATATGCCGACGAATTACAAAGGTTTGGGACGACAGACGTCTAGTTTCAAACATAAACGAACGCGGAAAAAGGTTCACGCTTAACGGTAGCTTGCAAATGGTAGTAAACATTAGCGAACTAGTCGGCGCCACCGCATTATGTCAAACCGACAAACAATCAAATAAAAAACGACAGCACATCAAAGTGCGAGGTTTATGGGGATAAACTTTAGCGAACTAGTCTGCGCCACGGAGTGCTTTATTTGGAAGTCAAACACAAACACGACAGCACATCGAAGTGAGGTTTACAGGAATAAACATTAGCGAACTAGTCGGCGTACACGGAGTGCTTTATTTGGAAGTCAAACACACAAAAATCATTTAAGAAACGACAGCACATCGAAGTGTGAGGTTTACAGGAATAAACATTAGCGAACTAGTCGGCGTACACGGAGTGCTTTATTTGGAAGTCAAACACACAAACAATCAATTAAGAAACGACAGCACATCGAAGTGCAAGGTTTACAGGAATAAACATTAGCGAACTACATGTAGTCGGCGTACACGGAGTGCTTTATTTGGAAATCAAACACACAAACAATCAAATAAAAAACGGCCGTGAGGTTTAGGGGAATAAACTTTGGCGAACGAGTCGGCGTCGCGGAAGGCTATATTTGGAAGTTAAACACTGTCACAAACAAAATAAACGACACCACATCGAAGTGTGAGCTTGGCGGGAATCAACTTTGACGAACTACTCAATCGTATATTCCCCAGGAAAATTTGATTCTGTTAATGAGTTATACAGGTGCGTGTATTTCTGTGCGTGTAGTACACTCATTTGAGTGTAGTACACTCATTTGCGTGTAGTACACTCATTTGCGTGTAGTACACTCAACAAACTACACGCGCGTGACACGCGCGTTTCGCTCGCGTTACGCGCGCGTTACGCGCGCGATACACGCAAAATATGTTAACAAACTTTCGGCCGGTACTGTAATACAGTGTTTTTGTATTTCTCTTCTCAAAAACAACATGTTTGTCCCCAGGGGGTCCCAGGATCATTCAATCAATGGTGCTCAATCAAGAATAACAAAACGTTTTCAAAAGCAACTCAACTCCAATGTCTTTAGTTTAGGCAGAGAAAACTTCTCAGAAATTTGTTCCATTTCTCAGTGATAACAGTATTACAAAGTGATAGGATGACCTTTTGGGAAATTAGTGATTAAATTTCCCCTCAAGCCCCAGGAGGATCTGTACAAGTTGTGGCGTCAGGACTTCCACAAATCCTCCCTTGGCTCTTGGGTAAATTTAATCACTAATTTCCCCTCATGCGATGCTATTACTTATAATTGTTAGATAAATTTATATTAATTAAACTCTACAATAACATGAGAAGCTAACCTTGGTGGTCCTCAGTTCATGCTTGGGTTAGACATTAAGGAAGAACCACCAGCTGCCATGTCCAGAAGCTATCAATCTTGTTCCCAATACATGAATACAATCTCTCTCTTCTATTGATCCACTACTGCAAAGCAGAAATTGGGGAAATGCTTCTATAATGGTCTTTCCCTAATCCAAGGCATTGTGAATTTGGACTGCTATGATCAACTATTTAACTCTTTCGCTGCTATTGTCGAGCAAACTCGACATCCGGTTTCATGTTTCCCAGTGCTGATGTCGAGTTTACTCTATCCCAGAAAAAAGTTTGAAATTAGCATATTTTAGGCAACATGTCATCAATCATGTGGCTAATTAGCATAAATTATGCATGACTAGATTCAGAATTATATTTTGTACATATCTGGAAGATTTCATGTCAGTACCCTTAAATGAACTCGAGAAATTAAAGAAATTGTCATGGTGGTCAGAAAAGTTATTTAAGTTCGGAAATATATAGCATTATGGGCAAAATTACCACAGAATGTAGCAGCAAAACAGTTAAACATCAATTAAGGTACATTGTAATGTTATAAAATAAATATATTTATAATATTCATTAATAATTCATAAGGGTACTAGCCAATCCAGACCCAGCATTCAGGTCACGTAGATACACTCTAAACGCCATATAAAATTCTAGTTAGCCTATAAGTATTCTGTACAGGATACTAACATGCTAGCATTAGTACATTTGTGCGAGGCCGATCACTGACTTCCCCTATCTTGGCAGAGTAACTGAATTACATGTACTTGACATTAAATATACAAAATGTATATACAAGCCTACACAATACATGTATATGAATAAAATATCCTATGTTCTACAAAATATACTTATACAATGCAAGTAACAAAATTTGCCATTCTCTAAGTCCTTAAAGTCCCCAAGTTATCATTCAATTAGCCGGTAACAAAACGAGCGGGAGACTGGAACCGAGTCAGTAAAACTAATTCAATTAACAACTAGTCAAAGTGAGCATTATTTTCCAAAAGAACAGATCAAACTTAGCTTGTCTAGAAAGTTTGGTGAACTTTGGCTCAATATTGACGATGCTAGAGGGCATCAAATATGTCAATTTTCACATACAAACTCTCTTATTTTTAACGTTGTCCCTCCAAACCATACATTCATTGTAAAATTTTGGAGGGACAAAGAAATTTCAATTGCTTATAAATCAGACCAGATTCACTTGTATCACGTCAAACTTGGCACACATGCTAATTTCAACATGCTCTATCATGTGATGAACTTCATTTTAGAATTAGAGTAATTCTGATAAACTCGGTCCCAGTCCCCTGCTCGTTTTGTTACCGGCCAATTATATTATTTCTCGATATACAATGTACCCTCAATTTAACTTATGGATTATCTGTTGTGGGGTAACACTATACTTTTACCCTGAATCCTTTAAAGTGCCCCTAAACCCTTTTGCAATTTTTATATATATGAAACTTGGAAAGGCTTTGAGTACTTCTGCGAAGAAATTTTTGGCTTACAGAGAATACTCTATATTCTAGGCTTGTTTGAAATGGTGAAAATGTGACCTCTCCTGATCCATGACCGCGTAAGAAAAAGCCTGGGTCGATTCCCCATCTTACGTCACCTCATTAATGCATTATTGTCCATGGCGCCTTTCTATCACAACAGCATCTATATATAGAGAATATACACAGTGGTTGAGTTGTTAGTAAAGAAAACAGTTATTTTAGACAAACTGCTAAATATTTATTCAAGTTATTGCAAAATCGAATGAATTGGATGACGTAAGATGGGGAATCGACCCAGTCTTTCTTACGCGGTCATGGGTCAGGAGAGGTCACATTTTCACCATTTCAAACAAGCCTAGAATATAGAGTATTCTCTGTAAGCCAAAAATTTCTTCGCAGAAGTACTCAAAGCCTTTCCAAGTTTCATATATATAAAAATTGCAACAGGATTTAGGGGCACTTTAACAATCCTACAGAAAAGAGTTGTGCGAATTATAACTTTCTCAAAATATGATGAACATTCAAGCCTTTATTCAAACAATTAGATATTTTGAAACTTAATGATTTCATTGTTCTATATAATGCATTATTCATCCTTCTTCTGATAGCTTTTTCAAACATATAAGAAATGTACACAATGTATAAGAAATACCTTTAATATTAATTCAGTTAGAACTATGGTAAATTTGGCCTTCAGTTTCAAGCCGCTAAGACCTGGAACTCTACTAATGGACTAAAAAATCTGAGCAAATCACTCTTCAAAAATGAAATTACATGTAGTATAATTAATGACTGGATCAAGCTCACTAATGTTTTCAAGATCAAGTTATCAATATTTCTTGACCTAAATATTCATGATTAAGGGACTGGTCAGAAATTAGCGGGGGTGGGAGGGAGGGGGGGGGGGGGGGGGGGGGGGGGGGGTGGGGTGCCTTAATTTTATGGGGCCCCAAAAATTGGCAACTGAAATAGGGCATTATAGGAGGAAGGGGCAAAAGGGGGAGGGGTCATTATTTCATGCTTATTGTCCTGGGAAGGCTACTGTATTCACTCACAGATAAGCCACACCTTTTTACCCAAACATTTCATTTAAAATCAGGGGTGTGGCTCATCTGCAAGAACATCTTACATACATATACATGCAAGGTTCCTGAAATTTTCACAAATTAGCATTAGCATTTAACCAAAATTTGAATTACGTGCCCCCCTTCAAACAAGCACCTCCTCCCCTCCCCTCACCTCCCTGTCACTTTTCCAGTCGGGGTATTAAGGGGATTAAACCAGGGTTCATACAGTAAACAGATGACACAACAATTCCAGCCGACCAACATCAGTGTTTGTCTTGTTCTTTTTACTTTTTACAAGCAAATATAAAGGAAAACAAGTGCAAGTGATTAAATACCATGCTAAATGGCCCAATGTTCCTTCGCAGTTTAGCACTTTAACAGCAAATTTGTCAAACAGCTCTCTTTGAGTAACACGTTTTGCTCCAATAGATGGCTTCCTGATATCCTTCTAGACATGATAGCAACAGAGAGCTGATGAAAAAGCAAACTAATCCATGTTTTGACTTCATTCAGCAAACACAAAAACTTCTAGTTTCCAGTTCTCTCTCTTCCAACAGGTGCCTACTAAACTATGGATGAACATGATCAAGTTGTTGGCTTTGTTGACATATAAAATCTAAAAGGGGGCCTGAATGAACAGATACCAGTAAACAAATACTATTGAAAGATAAATCATACATCTAAGTATGTTTACATGAAGTTTATACTATTTCAGAGCTGAAATTACAGGTACAACTTTGGAGTTTTCTCCAGTTTGAAAGTCCAATGAAAATTACAATGTACAATGTACATATACGTTTGATATTCTTAAAAAAAACTTTTTTCCCTAAATCAGGCTTCTAAACTCTGTGTGCCGCTTATCCGCGAGTGCACCTTATCTGCGAGTGAATACAATACATATTTTTAGACTTCTTGATTTCATTCTTCACTCCCCTCCCCGCTAATTTCAGACCAGTCCCAAAGTAACAGGGTTTATATAATGGCTTTACACAAGGAGAAGTTAATTAAAGTGCCTAGGAATTGAAAATTAAGTTCATCTCATTTGAAAATTATTTTGAAATGAGGAAGGGTCGCATTTTTCATCATTTGTCAATATGTCATCTCGTTCCAGAGGCCTAAGTCCCTCATGATTCATAGTTTCTTGGTATTTGGAACCCCTGATCAAACACACAATTCAAAGCACACAGATCATTTTTGTAATAAAGAAATGGACCAGAAGTCTGCTAGCTGTTATCACTACCATCAACCAGTGCAAGATCAAAGATCCACATCAATTAAAGCATGACTCCGTACAGAAAACGTTTATTTGGTAGAATTCTTTCTTTTAAGAAGGAAATAACTATAAATACATTTGGTCTATTAATGGCAAGATTTTATTGAGGGAAACTGATACATCAGGACCATGTGTGTTTACAACTCAAGATGAATTCAATAACTTTCTTGATCAATTAGCCCAATAACTGATCTCTATACTAGCCAAGTTGTAAATATATATTTATTGCTGCTGAGCTAGTTGGCTGGCAACTGGTCTTATGAGCTAAACTTTGATAAAGATTTATCTAACATAATCTCTAATCCGGATAAAACTGATGAATCCGACTCTGATCTAATGTTACTGTACCTACATGTATGTCTGATTATTTTTCAATTTCTAAACTAAATAAAACCTTAGATAGATGTGGAACTAGGTCTATATCACTCCTCCACTGTAATGTAAGGAGCTTAACCAAAAAACTTTAGTTTACTCAGTGACATTTTATGTTCTTTAAACTCTCTAAACCTGATATTTTAGCTGTAACAGAGACAAAATTAAATGTAAACACTGTATCTAATATCGATATCTCAGCTTATGATTTTTTTCATACTGATTCACCCACAATGGCAGGTAGGGCAGGAATTTATGTCTCCAACAATCTGAAATCTATTCCGAGACCCGACATTCAATTTAAGATGCACTTAGCTGAATCTTGTTTGTTAGAAATTACCCCTGATAATACTAATTCACATATAATAATTACCGTATTCACTCACGGATAAGCCGCATCTTTTTACCCGAAATCTTTGTTTAAAATCGGGGGTGCGGCTTATCTACGAGAACATCTACTGTACAGTACATAAGGTCCGGAAATTTCCATAAATTAACATTTAAAAGAAATACTAAAGCTACATTGTATACTAATAAATACTACACCTAACCAAAGTAAGCACTGGCCATTGCTTTTGCACGTTTGGTGGCTCCTAACAGATCCGTTTATGTTGTGAATATTTGGTTCCTCCGCAAGCAATTAAATACCACGCTAAATGACACAACGTTTCTTTGCAGCTTTGCACTTTAACAACAAATTTGTTGAACAGATCTTCCACCTCTCTTTGAGTAACAAGTTTTTCTCCAATAGATGGCTTCTGGATATCGTTTTAGGCATGATAGCAACAGATAGCTGATGAAAAAGCAAACTACTCCATGTTGTTTTGACTTCGTTCAGCGAAAACAACTTTTAGTGTCCAGTTCTCTCTCTTCCAACTGGTGCCTGGTTACTAAGCTACGGACGAACGTGACACGTGAGCACGTTGTTGGCTTCGTTGACATGTAAAATTCGATCTAAAAGGTGACCTGAATGAACAGATCTCGGTAAAGAAATACTATGGAAAGATAAATCATATATATAAGTATGTAGACATGAAGTTTATGCTATTTCAGAGCTGAAATTACAGGTACAACTTTGGAGTTTTCTCCAGTTTGAAAATCCGATGAAGGTTTCTACAAAATTATGTACATGTACGTCCTACTCCTACTCCTAGTCCTAGTACAGTACTAGTGTTCTCGGAAATGTTTTCAGGTTATGTCAAGCTTCTAAACTTGGGGTGCGGTTTCATAGTGCGGCTTACCCGCGAGTGCGGCTTTATATCCGTGAGTGAATACGGTATTGGAAATAACTACTTCGCATTCTTTCCTATGCCGCATGCGACACAGGTGATGAAGGTGAAGGACCCAGATGAACACTGAACAGACTGAAGTCCGCACGAACTCAAATCCGTAAAATTTCAGTAAAATACAAGCATGGAAAAGCGAAGAAAACAAATGAGACACGAAAAATAATAACTGAATGTAGTAATTACCTAAATATTGGAAATAACTACTTCGCATTCTTCCCCAATAATGCGAGACAGCTGATGAAGGTGAAGGACCCAGCTGAAC
Organism: Actinernus sp. WN-2022; assembly: GCA_030867875.1. Classification (NCBI taxonomy): domain Eukaryota; kingdom Metazoa; phylum Cnidaria; class Anthozoa; order Actiniaria; family Actinernidae; genus Actinernus; species Actinernus sp. WN-2022. The sequence goes on along the minus strand of JAOWCC010000569.1, from coordinate 395,656 downwards.
ACTGAACAGACTGAAGTGCGTGGTTCGTAAGAACTAAAGAAGCTAAACTGAACACAACACCACTCACCTTTGGAGTCGTACTTCGTTACAGGAGCTACGTACTGTGTGGAAATGTCATGTTTATCCACAAGTCCTATGGGCGAGATGTTCATGTCAAAAAACAGCAGCATTTCCGAGGAAACCTTTCCGAGAGATAACACATGTACGCCAAGCATGCAGCAGGTCACGTGGACTTGGCACTAACCCAGGATGCATTGCGCGTGGGTAAATCACAACACAGGCAACCCAAGCCAATATATGTAGTCTAATAAAATCTATTTTTTATTAATCTTGTTAGTAACAGAATCTTAGATAATACAATTTCAAAGAAGACACTACACACTACATTAGCGTATACTTTATTTCGATTATTGTAGTATGTATGTATGTATAACTTTATTTAGACACGGTTGATTCATCAGTTGGATATAAATTACTAAAAATAAATAATTATAATAATAAAATCGCTCAATAAAATATGATAAATTATGAAAACTACTAACTAATCTAATATAACTACAAACTACCTGCTTTACATGAATGCCGTGTGAATTACAGATTATAACTGAAGAGTTTAATTCAAGAGAAGAAGCTGCTGCAGCCAGATCGAAAACTGCTAAGAGTGCTTGCCTGCCGCAGCTCCACTGGTAGACTATTCCAGAGTACTGCTCCGCTGTAGCTAAAACTATTTTTCATGAAATTTGTGCGGGGCAGAGGAATGGCAAGTTTGCCTTCGGTGTCTCTCAGGGAATAGTTCGTAACACTACTACGATCAGTAAATTTTGCACTAAGGTAATCAGGAGCAAGGTCGTTCACAGACTTATAAACCATAATAGCCTTTTGGAATTGACGCTGTGAGTCGAGTTTTCTCCAGTACTGTATGGGGTAACCTCGGCACTGAAGGTCTATCACTCAAGCTACCAATCAGCACTTACACGGGTTATTTTACTTTGACTAATTACGAAACAAGGTCCGCGGAGTTACTTCATGGCCCAACCTTGAGAGTAGGAGAACACAGCAGCTGGCTATATATCGCCATGTACAAAGTGTTACAAGGTTCTATCCCATTATACCTAAAATCAATATTTACTAAAACATCTAGTGCTTAGAAAATCTTCCTTGGATCTTTTTATACCAAGGCCCCTAACAGAAGCCGCTAAACAAAGCTTCCACTACAGAGGGGCAGTTATCTGGAATAACCTTTCTGACGTAAGAAAAAAGTGAAGTCAGCCTTAATGCTTTTAAGAAACTCATAAACAAGAGTTATTAAACAATTGTTAATTTTAGAGTGTATAGATTTATCAGTCCAAATCACTTTTTTATTTCTTTTTAATCAATACATATACCCTTGTTTTCTTGCTTAGATTACTTTTAATATTCACTGTAGCGTTATTAGAACAACTCAGGAGGCCATTACAGCTGTAATTTTAATTCTAGTTACAGGGTTCCGTGGAAGAGCATTCTTGTAATGAATGGACACCGTGTCTAATAAAGTTATTATTATATATATATTATATTATTATTATACCATAGATTAACTTTACCTTTAAATTTGTTTGCTACTCCTACTTCATTCATTCATGTATAATGCCTGTATTCTGGATATTATTGTCATGGATGTGTGTGTGTATACGTATATGCGTGTGAGTATATATGTATGTATATTTATGTAGGCTACATTTACATCACTCGACATTCTTATACATTTTTATTAATCTCTGGGTAGCCTTCTGATGGGAAGTTACTTCCTCAGTTTAGGCCCTCCCTCAGCACATTACGTATTTTTCTTTTGCTTACCTTTTTGCACATTTATACTGTGTTTATTTATATTATTTATGGAATCTATGCTGAATTTTTTTTTAGTAAAGTAAAAGTAAAGTAACCGTAGGCAGCTGAGAAGTGCGCGACACGCAACAATCTCACGGTAGCAAAATATTTTCGCGCCATCAGATTGTGTTTTATGCACTTTGCTTCAGCTGTTTCCGATTACTAAAATTATATTTTATTATTTCTCGCTTACCATGTCTTTGTTATCTTATATGAACACCCGGGATATGTTGGAAGAACGCGCGAAGCCTATCGGCTCGTGATTTTCAAGTTTTTCTTTGTTTTTCGGCTTGTGATTTTCAAGCATTTCTTGTATTCTTCCAACATTCCGCGTGCTTTATTCGCCAGTAAACACACTGAAATGTGTGGACTATTGCTTAAATAGGCCCTTTGCAGGACCTGGTCACGTGTCTATAGCCTCTCTCAAAAATCGGGAGATAGCGTCTGTGAGGAGGTACGTTCATTGATCGTGTTCCAAGTCACGTTGATCTTCCCAGAAAAATGGGAACCGAATGTGATTGGAGTGGTTGGTATATCATAATTCATTACGTATCGCACTTCTCAGTCTTTGATTGGCTAAACGAATACGTCACTGTTTACTTGCCAACCGCGGATTTTCCTGACATGTTGAAAAAAAATACGGGCATTTATCTTGTATCAGGCCGTGCAGACCTTAAAACTTTATAGCAACTGATGACTATAAGACTTCCTGGCCCTGTGATTATTAAATCACCTACAATTGCCCAGAGGAGCATTCGGAAACAAGATAGAAGACGCAGAATCGGTACCTAAATGAATGGCTCTTGTGAACAGTCCATGTTATTCAAGTTTTTGAAGTCCAAGACGAGTTTTTCCCTTCAGTTTTCCGGAACAATTACAGAAGCACTTTGCTCGAGAGGTTTTTTTCCGATAAGGGATGTCAGATATATTTTGAGTTGAAATCGTACCGGAATATATATTTCGATGACTCAATTTCTTTTGTCTCCTCTCGTCGCGTCGCCTGACCCGGACGCCTGTCATTGTAGCCGCGATGTTCTCTAAAACAGAGATATTTATAACTAGAATATCACGCAATACAGGACATATAGCTAATACGGGAAAAGAAACCGTGTAATGAATTTATTTTAAGGCGATATGCTGGTGATTTTATCTATATTTCTGAATGAACACCGCAATATATTCTCACCGAGAGCATCCGCAAACAATGCCAAGGGTGATACTAAGTTATGGGAGAGATCAGCCCTTCGGAGGCCGCGCCCTGGTAATTCCGCATTAGAACTGGCACCACTCCAGTAGAGAGAACTTATGCACTGTAATAGCATAGGTATTACTATAAATCCGGTGCTTTCCTCCCAAAACTCAGAAAATCCGAAAATCAAATCCCAAACCACAGATGTAACGACGTTAACAAATTCAGACCATCGCCCAGAACTACCGCGACACATCCGGGACATTTCTACGGGCAGCACCGCAAAAGCTTCAGTCAGCGGTCAGCAACGAAGATGGCGGCTAATTTTGAAACTCCCGCTCATGTTTCGTGAACTACATCTTTAATCATCGTTCGTATTCGTTTTGTATATTTATTTCACTGTGCTAAACATGCCTGATAAGTATACAATCAACATTAAGCAGTTCGAAGAGCTACTTGATCGCAAGCAATTCCTTGATCGTAACCAGTTCGAAGAGCTACTTGATTGCAAATTAAAACCACTTCAATCTATTGTCGAAGAGATGAAGTCCGAAGTTAAGGAAATGTCAATTGGCCTGAATTACCTGAGTAAACAATACGATGACCTGGCGAAGCAAGTTGAGACTTTAGAAGAAGAAAAGAAAGCAGCAGCAGAAGAGACTCGAAGGCTTCAACACGAAATTGTTAAGATTACCAGTGATCTCGCAGTCCAAAAAGTTCAGTTTGATGACCTAGAACGGTATCCGGTCGTTTCGCCGACGAGTCGATTCGCCGACGTCCCGTTCACCGACGTATTAGAGAGCTTAAGCAGCAGACGTTTTTGACAACACGGACGTCACAAGACCGTGAGAAGACTAGAATGATTTTTTTGTTAAAATCTTATCTACCTCGGATACATTTCTGGTTGATCAATAAGGACGGGAAGACCTGTGTTTTGACATTTGTGAGTTGATGTTACGAACACGCAAAACACGCCAAAAAAGGAAACTTTGACTTCCGGTTGCCGTCCGTGACTCACAAACGTCTGCTGCTTAAGCTCTCTAATATTGAGTCGATTCGCCGACGTGTCATACTAATGTAAATATATATAATATGTAACAGTGTGTCATAAATAAAGCAACGATATATTCTATATATGCTGTTGTGCACTTTTACTTCAAGTCCTGGGCGGGGGACTCCCATATAAAAGAGGTAGGGATGCTCGTCGGACATTTTCGATTTGACCCCTAAGAGGTACTAAAATGGGCGTGGCTCAAGCTTATTTTGACCCCTAAAAGATAATAAAAATGTAAATTGATAACAGCTTTTTTGTTCAATTGACACCCGACCCCTAAAAGGTACCGCTTTACATAGAAATGTCTGTGTTTGATGGTGGATACCCTAAGTGGTACCAAACTCCTGATTTTGACCCCTAAAAGGTACGACGAGCATCCATGTACCCCTCACATAAGGGAGTCCCCCCCGGGCTTCAAGTGTGTTCATGTTAATATTGCGCGTCCCGTCAAAGCGTTTCTTAAAAGGTATACTTTAACAATATAAATGAATCTGTGATGAGCTGGAAAGATACGAAGAGAAATACAACGAGAAAGTAATTGCGAGCTATTTCACAGCATTCATTTCGGATTCTTCATTTCACCTATAGTCAGTCAGTTGTAATTTTTGTTGGCGAGTCGATTCGCCGACGTCCCATCAAAACGTTTCTTTCGCAGTTTATCTGGGTTCAAAACGCACAAATCCCATCAAAACTTATACCATTTGAAAGTTTAAAAGGAATACTTTAACCATATAAATGAATCTGTGATGCGCTGGAAAGATACGAAGAGAAATATATTTCGACTTGGCAGTTTGTTGTGACTGAGCTGTTATCGTTGTTAACGCACCGAAGCCGCCGAGTCAGTTGAGAAAGCGTTTCTTTCGGACATTAACTCCCATCAAAACTTGTACGATTTGAAAGCTTTACTTTAATTGTAGCATTTCCTTTAAGTAGAAAGTAATTGCGAGCTATTTCACAGCATTCATTTCGGATTCTTCATTTCACCTATAGTCAGTCAGTTGTAATTTTTGTACTGGCAGTGTACCGTAAGACCGAGGGGAAACCATTGCAAGGCTTCCGTCATCGAACGAGATGGGACGTTCACCGCCGGCCAATCCGCCCACAACCACACGGCAGAGGTGGGGGCCCTGGCAGCAGCACGCATCATCACGTCGGTGAAAGAAATGGCCACAAAATAAATCTTCAAGCCAGCAACAGCTATTGTCGACGAGGTACTAATAGAGGATTCCTAATAGATTATTAAACAAAAAGAAAATACATATCTAATAGAATCCGTCTAACAAGTTATCATGATTCTATTTTTTCAGGTCCTTATGGAAGCGCTCCCTGACGGTCCATGCCCAGTTCTATCTAAGCCAGCCAACATCACTGCAAATCGATTGCGCCAGAAACGGCGCCCGGAAGACCTCAGAGACCTGGACTTCAGCCTTCGAGAGGATTGTATCCCCCCAGATTTCTACAGGTCAGAGGTAAAAGTAAAGAACAGGCGCCACCTGATATTCGCGACGGAGCAGCAGCTGAGCCACCTAGCCTCTGCCAAGTCCTGGTATATCGATGGGACATTCAAGTTGGTCCGGCACCCATTTACACAGTTATTGACCATCAACGCGTTCGTCCGCTCCGGGGAGAACGCCAAACAGATCCCGCTGGCGTTCGTCCTGATGTCTGGCAGAAAAAAGAGTGATTATAAGAAGGTAATTACCCATTTTTAAAGCAAAACAAAAGGGAAAAGGCAAAGAAACAATAATGTTAATGTTGATACTGATGTTACTTTTTTTTAAAGGTCTTACGCGAGGTCATCCGTCTGCTCCCCACTGGTCCATCGGTTAAGAAGATCACGATAGACTTCGAAAAGGCACTGTGGGCAGCCCTGAAATCTGTTGTTCCCGAGGCACAACTTCAGGGCTGTGTCTTTCACTGGATCCAGGCTGTTTGGAGGAAGGTTAGTATTCTTGCGAAACCATTCTTGCAAACACAACAATTACTGAACTCCACCACAAAACTACTTCTACTTCTCAGTTACTAACTTTTTTTTTTTTTTTCTATGACAGGTGCAAGAACTTGGCCTTCAGGTCCCGTACATCGAGGATGAAGGTACTTACCTGTATCTGAGAAAGATAATGGCACTGCCGTTCCTGCCCCACCATGAGATCCAGCCAACGTTTCAGAGACTGAAACTCCAGTCAACCACACAGCCCCTACGAGATCTCATCATATATATCAACGGCAACTGGGTTGAGAGTGCCACCTTTCCTACCAAAGATTGGTCCGTCTACCGTCAGCCTGTAAGAACAAATAACGACATCGAGGGCTGGCACAACGCTCTCAACCGCCGTGCCAGTGGACGCTGCCATCTTCCATTCTACTCTCTGCTTCAGCTTCTTCACAGGGAAGCTAGACTGGCTGCAATAAATATTCGCCTGGTTTCTGACCACAAGCTGAAGAGAATTCAGCGAAAGAAATACCGTCAGCTACAGGTGAAACTCTTCCACTACTGGGATTTTATAAAGGTTAGGCTTAGAAAAGTAGCGAATTCTTTATAGGTTAACGTTTTATTTAGTAAAAAAGGAAGTAAGCGTTATGTACGATCTGTAGCAAGAAAAAAGAAAAAAGTTAGGCTTAGAACAGTGGCGAATTCTTAGAATTAAGTATACAATCTGTATGGATGAATCCGGATTCATGAATCCGTTTGGATTAAGAGAAATAAAGAGTGTGTTCTTAAAAAAATATCTCGTTCACAGTTTCCTCGCAATCGAATTGTCATTTGCGCGATCGAGGGCTTCCGAATAAAGAGGTATACACTCCGTCAGTGCAACTTGATATAAAAGTAAAGTTTAGGAAACATGTTTTATCAGTAATAGTTTTGTACATGTTTCATTGTTGGGCATTGCAATTGCAGTGATATGACACGTCGGCGAATCGACTCAATCGAGGCAATCAGGAGTTATTTTCCATTAGTGCGCGGAAATTTCGCCACCCGCCGCCTGCAATGGGACCTTTTCGTCTTCAGAATAATTAGAAGCATAAAGTAATATAACCCCCTTTTATGTATTCAGAACTCGCGCCCAAGGATCTGGAGACCCGCTGCTCCGTGTCCACAGTGTGCCTACCTCAACGACTACACATTAAATGTTTGCCAAAAATGTGGATTTAGAAAGGAATTGTTATCCACCGCGGACTCCCTTCCGCACGGGTTAAGATCGACATGCACTATGGCATTCGCGGCATTATAAATGATTGGTTTGTTTCCTATTAGAAAAATAGACGTCAATTTGTGTCAATTGGAAATGTGAGATCTGAGGATACAATTATTACACATGGTGTTCCACAGTTCAGTACTTGGGCCTCTTCCTTTTCCTTCTGTATATAAATGACTTTAATAATTACTGTAGTTTATTTTATTTTCATATATTTGCAGACGATACCAATTTATTCTATTGTAATAACAGCTTGTCTACTTTGGAATCTTCAATCATTGAAAACCTAGGAAAAGTGTATAACTGGCTCTCTGCAAATAAGATTTCTTTAAATATTGACAAGACTAACTTTATTATATTTCACCCCCCTCAAAAGATTTCACACTACACGATTAAGTTACATATTAATAACAAGCAAATTAAACAAGAAAAATGTATTAAATATCTAGGTATTTTTATTGATTCAAATTTAAGTTGGAAATACCATATCTTATACATTTAAAAAATATTCAAACGATGTATAGGCATTCTTTCGAAAATTCGTTACTTTGTGAGCACTTTAATTTTAACCCAACTTATACTTTAATTTTCCCATTTTTAACTTACGTTCTAACTACTTGGGGTAATACATACCCCTCTTCTCTTAAGCCCCTTATCACGCTTCAGAAAAAAGCAGTTAGAATAATTACTTTCTCTGGGTACAATGAACACTCGAGTCCCCTTTTCAAAAGCTAAGGCATGCTAAAATTTTCTGACCTGGTTTTCATTCACAATGCCTTATTTATGTATGATTTTTATTCCAGCAGATTGCCATCTGCATTTATTTTTTTCTTTACAAGGGTAAGCAGAGTACATCAATATAATACCAGACTAGCTAGTAGAAAGTCCTTCTACCCTCCCAGAATAAGAACAAATTATGGCAAGTTTAATATCCGCTACATAGGTGTCAAAGTTTGGAACTCAATCAATGAAAATCTGAAATCAAAAAGTCGGAGTTGCTTTGAAAGCCTCCTTACAGAATCCCTTTTAAAGCTTTCTTAGCATCAATGAGTATTTGATGTACTTAGCTTATGTCCATACTTCATTCTAGCTTTGTGTCTATCTTTTCCTATTTATTAATTATTGTTCTTATTATTATGTATATTATTGTAAGCATGCAATATATAGCCCATCTTTATATGTATGTGTATAAATGTGTCTATTTAAGAATATGTGTATGTATGTACATGTATGTATGTGCATATATATAATGTTTTTTCTTTCACCATCGTATTTTTTAAAACGCAGTTAGCATTTACTCTTGCCCTCTGACCAAATATCTAACTTTGCAGTCACGCTACTTAGCTCGATTAGCCCTTACTTAGCGCTTACTCTGACATTCGTTATTCGTTTCTCTTTCACCTACTTATATATATTTTTGTAAGAGTATAAATAAAGTGTTGTTGTTGTTGTTAAGTTGCAAATGCTAGCTGGATCCTGGATCAATTGGACGTCCCAGAAACGTCCTCCATTTCTCTCTCCTTACTCAGTCGAGATCTCTGTTTTTCACTACATATTTTTTCTCTGGAGAGCGTTCTTCAGATTTGGGTAGGGTTCTTGCTAGAGATGTGTTGTTCTCTCCTGACGCAGCGGGTAGTCTCTTTAAGTGTGCAAGATTTCCTTACTGCTCCAACAATTATTACAAAAAATAATCTATGTATATACTCAAGTACCAATATCACATGAAGACCGAACTACGCTGCGGGCTCACAGTTCTTAAAGATAATATTAAACAAGCAAAAGAAATCGTAAGTCAGAGAAAGTAACTGCTCATAGATAAATTATAGAAAAAGTGGCTTAAAGACGGATAAGTTGTCATGCGCTTTGTACGCAGCAGAGACTAGATTAACTGTGACCCGAAGCGCCTGAGGCGAGAACCGCGGCCGGAGCGCTGGGATGCAAGACCTCTCTAAGGTCATTGTAGTGTTCTACTATTTTTGTGCTAGACTAACCGATGTGGTGCGCAATAGCTTCCTTTGAAACTCGAAGCAAGGAGAGTGTGATAGAACGGCCACTTCGCGCACTATGAGTATTCTTTCCCTCGTCGGCATTAATTTCGCGCAAGTACAACTTGAATCTATTGTAGACAGCCGAACCAATAAAAGGCTTCTATATTCCTCGATTTCAGGATTACATATCCTTAAACATACAGAATGCAGTCTGGGGGAATGTGTCGCCTGGCGGATAGCACGGGCCCTCTTAAATACCACTCCTTGAAATCCACTCAGTCTCTTCGACGGTAAGGAGCGGGTATTTGGCACCCCACCCTCTTCCCCGAAGCGATGAGCGCATGCGTCCACTCCGGGAGCTACCCGCTCTAAACCGCCTCAGGCTGACTCCCCATATCTTAATTAAGCCAATTAAGACTGAGGCATTGTCTGTGGGAGTTCCCAGTGAGAATATATATTACTAAGGAATGATGAAATTCTATTAAGCATTTTAAGCTTGTGATAAATTATTGACGATATATAAGAGATGTGTTTGTTCCAATTTAGACAGCCATCAATATAGACTCCTAAATATTTAACATGTTCAGATTGTTTCAATAGCTTTCCATCGAGAGTAATCTGTAGGACGCGTGTATTAGCTACTGAATGTCTAGATCCAATCATCATTGCCTCAGACTTCTTGTGATTACTAATGAGACCGTTACGGTTAAGCCAAGCGTCTATTCGATTAAGGTCTTGATTGTTGCACTGTTCAACTACATTAACATCTTTCGAGCTTGCATGAATTTCTGTGTCATCAGCATACAGCACAACGTCACTGATTTGACAAGCGTCAGATATCCCATTTATATGTATTTTAAATAGCCTCGGTCCAAGGACCGAGCCTGGGGGACTCCGTAGGTGATCTTCCGCTGTTTGAAGTCAGTTCCGTTACACGAAATAAACTGAAGCCTCTCACAGAGAGAGCTCTTGAACCAGTCGTATTCGTTGTCCTTTACATCATGTTGCGCAAGCCTCTGCAGGAGGACGTTATGGTCAATGACGTCAAAGGCTTTCCTAAGATCGAGAAAGGCGCACACCACTTTCTCACCTCTATCAATGGCTATTTTCCACGAATCAACAGTTTTAGTAAGAGTCACTGTAGTTGATGAGTGTTTCACATATGCAAATTGTGTTGTTTGATAAGTCCAACCTCGTGCGCAAATCCTTGAAAATCTGAATTAGCAAAAGATTCAAGAATCTTGGAGATGCACGGAAGTACTGATATGGGTCTTTGATTCTCACGTTCAGTTTTAGAACCTCCTTTAAATATAGGGATTACTCTTGACACTTTCCACGAAGAAGGACAGTTACCACTGCTAAAGGATACATTGAATACCTTAGTTAATACTTAGCTGATATTGGGTGCGGCGATTTTCAGCGCTTTAGCAGGAATCGTGTCTGCACCAGTGGCTTTAGTTTGATCCATCGTTCTCAATGCCTTAAACGCGTCTGTCTCGTGCAAAGGGCGAAACGTGAAGATGTGAGATGAGGTGTTTCGTACCCAGACGGCTCTACACCCGGGGACGGCCGGTCGGCTAGAAGCGAAGAGGCAACAGTTGTGAAGTACTCGTTCAGGTAATTTGCTATGTCTTACTTATCGCACAGTTCTTTACCGTCTACCACCAGCTTGTCAATTTCACTGCGTTTGCTTTTTGTTGGGAGAATTATACGTAATGTTTTCCAGTAAACTTTGGGGTTTGCTCGATCTTCTTCTAGTTTGTTAGAGAAATAGTCCCTCCTTTTCTTTCTATTCATACCCGTCACTTGCTAACGGAAGTATCTGTACTCTTCCCAATCCGCAAGTGAGCCAGATTTAATTGCATTTTTTATGCACTTGATCACGTGCTCTCTTTAAACGAAGAACAGTGTTATCAAGCCAAGGGTGTGTCTACTTACGTAATCTTTTTCGTTTCAGTGGGAAACGGCTATCAATTAATGATTTAAATAGTGACTCCCAAACAAAACACGTTATCGACATCATTATAAGAGTCAAGTATTCTCGTTTCTGTGTCTTTGCGCATGACCACAATGCACTTCGTTTTATCTGCGCATATCGTTTCGGTGGCCTTGCGCACGCACGAGCACAGTGCACTGCTCTGGCAAAGCGCCAAACAAAGGGCTTCACTACACAAATTAGTACTGGTGTCTTGCTCGCTCGTTTCAGGCTTGCTCGCTGCGGCAGTAAATACATTGCCATGGTAACGGCACTTGTACTGGCTTGTTTGACAGATTTTTTTTTTTTCGCGCAAAGAATTGTGGGTAAAGGCACAAGCCTCAACCGTTTTCAGTATGTAGTAGTCGCCTGGTCCCCAGGCTTCTACTCAGTTATCCCATCATGCAAAGCGTTTTTTCCAAAATCAAAATGGCGGCTGTTTTGACTCCAACCTCGTTTGCAGGGATCTTTACGCGCCTAATCCTAGATGGCGTCGATAGAACGTTCTGTCGACGCCATCTTGGGTTAGGCGCGTAAAGACGCCTGGGAACAAGGTTGTTGGGTCTAAACGGAACAGTAATAATAATAATAATAATGATAATAATGCCATATTTATATAGCTTTTTTCAATATTTGTCCTAATGCGCTTTACAGCGGTTAAAAAGATATATCTAAAAATAATGTCCACATATGTACATAGTACATAAAAGATTAAAAACTGCTTCTTAAAAAGAAAAGAAAAGAAATAGCTGAAAACTGAAACAAATTGGAAACCTAATTAATAAAAAGCTAACTTAAAATGATGGGTTTTAAGTGTACGTTTAAAAACAGAAATAGACGGACTTTTCCTTACATCCAATGGAAGTGCGTTCCATAGGCTAGTCGCATAGACCGAAAAGGCCCTAGCTCCATAACATTTCAAACGAAAGGTGGGTTGCTGGAGCAACAGTTTATCTGCAGATCACAGAGCACGTCGTGGAACCTAAGGTATTATGATAAACAGGTGTCATACCATTAACTACCTTATATGTGTACAGTCAGATACAGTAGTATCTTAAACATAATACGGTGCTCAACTGAAGCCAGTGCAAATCCATAAGTAGAGGTGTGATGTGATCACACCGACGCGTTAAAGAAACTAGCCTAGCAGCAGAGTTAAGCACGTATTGTAACCGCTGAGTAAGATGCCCTGCGAGACCGTACAGAAGGGTATGGCACGCCAAATGTGACAATATTGTACAAAAATATATATTGATGTCTACTAAGAAATATATATCGTAAAGACAAATATATGGGTTTAAAAAATATATATGGCTATGGCGAAATATTTACACTGCTATGGAAAAATATATATGGTTATACAAAATTATGAATACGGCTACAGAAAAAAATATATATACGGCTATGAAAAATATATATACGGCTATGAAAAAAATATATATATACGGCTATGAAAAATATATATGTATACGGCTATGAAAAATATATATACGGCTACTGTGACCGCTATCTTCCATGTCAGCGGGTGGCTAATGAGCTTCCACAAAAGCAAAATGGCGGACAATCTAGATTTGAGTCATTTTTTGTTCATGCGATTCCTTCGCTTTTTCGTCAAGCCGAGCGAAACCGCCACAGTGATAATATCAATCTATTAGAATATATGGAACGCCGGCTACATGATTACGTTTACGTTGTCAGAGCTGTGATCCTTCATTGTGCACAACAAAGCATTAGCGAAGACCTGATTGAGCTGTTGCTTCGGGTTCATGATGAAATCAATGCATTGAATGGACGGTTTCAAGAACTCTGTTACATGCGTCGGGACTATTGCTCAGAAATAGGATTCTCGTGCCCGTTGAAACGGTCAGGATCACAGCTCTGACAACGTAAACCTTGTTGCCATGTGTTTATTTATTACTCCGCTGACATGGAAGACAGCGGGCACAGTAGCCGTATATATATTTTTCATAGCCGTATATATATATTTTTATAGCCATATATATATTTTTCATAGCCGTATATATATATTTTTTTCATAGCCGTATATATATTTCTTCCTGTAGCCGTATTCATAATTTTGTATAGCCATATATATTTTTCCATAGCAGTGTATATATTTCGCCATAGCCATATATATTTTACAAACCCATATATATTTGTCTTTACGATATATATTTCTTAGTAGACATAAATATATATTTTTGTACAATATTGTCACATTTGGCGTGCCATAGAAGGGCGTTACAACCGTCGATCCTAGAGATGACAAATGCATTAATAAGAGTCTTTGTTGAGTCATAGCTTAAATATTTCCTTACTTTAGAAATATTTGTTATATGAAAAAAATATGTCTTACAAATTTCATTTACGTGAGTGAATGTCACAATATCTAGCCGCGCGTTATAAGAAGCCTGGGGGGACTAGGCTAGATTACTAGCATACTATAATGTTATTTCTGTTTTACGGCTGGCGAAGCATAACATGATCGAATAGTTACTGACTATATCTGTATGTTGTCTGTTTGTTTGTTCATGTTTTCTTGTCTGATCATTAATCTAATATACAATTTACTACATTTTGGGGTGCCAGACTGGATTAGTTTTACCTTAGCTACTTCTGGCATCCGAACGCTCTACCCAAAATTAAAAATATTGGACTTTTCCTATTTCCATTTACGACAAAGAGAGTTTTATTGTCGGGCTCGAACCCCAGGTGTTTGAAACGTGCAAGACCATAATCTGTTGTCAATTACTACTTCCAGTCGTCAATCAGCATTTGAAGGCACACTAACATCGCAGCTAGCTGCCGAATTCGTACACCCTCCACCTTTCACATGCATAATGGAGAAAGGAACTATCGTCACCTTCAAATGGACCGTTTGCTTCGCGTGCCGAAAGCCAGGATGAGATAGGGGTGCCGTGATGGGATAGCAAACGGAGAGGGGAGGGGTGGGGTGGGGGATCGAGATGACTGAAATGGGATGAGGAAAAGCTGGGGAAGGAAGGTTCAAGGTTATTTTTCCCACACGTTTTACAGATACAAAGGAAATTATAATTATTAAGCTTAGAAGACTGATTTGGTGTAGAGGCAGGAAGCTTTGGAGTTGACAACCACTAATCAAAAATATACCGGAGAGCATATTTACCCTATATTATTGCTAGATATTATAGGAATCAAGAAAATGTTTATAAATATTCATAAATACCAGCGGCAAGTAGGCCTGAGCGGATTGTGCTCTTAAAAGTGGCATATTATGCCGCTAGCACTGCTCCAAATTTTGTCGAATTATGCCCAAATTATGCCAAAGTTCAAAAGTTATGCTCGTAGATTACACAATTATGCTCACAAAAAACGTTTTTTCGAAGACGGCCGGCATTAGTTGATGGGCGGAATTTTTAGTTGTTCACACATTTTATTAGGTGACCTATTTTTCAAAGGTTAAGTCACACTTATAAAGTGAAAGAAACACGCCCCAGACATGTCCTAGACGTTTTCGTACCAACGGACACAGAAAGCAATCACACGCTCTGAACAAAAGACGGCTTTTTGGCTTTTTTCACGTTTAACGCACACTCGTTAAGTGAAATTCAGGTATTTGCTTTCGCGCGCAAAGAATTGTGGGTAAAGGCACAAGCCGCAACCGTTTTCAGTATGTAGTAGTAGCCTGGTCCCCAGCTTCTAATCAGTTATCCCATCATGCAAAGCGTTTTTTTTTCAAAATGGCGGCTGTTTTGACTCCAACCTCGTTTGCAGGGATCTTTACGCGCCTAATCCTAGATGGCGTCGATAGAACGTTCTGTCGACGCCATCTTGGGTTAGGCGCGTAAAGACGCCTGGGAACAAGGTTGCTGGGTCTAAACGGAACAGTAATAATAATAATAATAATGATAATAATGCCATATTTATATAGCTTTTGTCCATATATGTCCTAATGCGCTTTACAGCGGTTAAAAAGATATATCTAAAAATAATGTCTACATATGTACATAGTACATAAAAGATTAAAAATTGCTTCTTAAAAAGAAATGAAAAGAAATAGCTGAAAACTGAAACAAATTGGAAACCTAATTAATAAAAAGGTAACTTAAAAAGATGGGTTTTAAGTGTACGTTTAAAAACAGAAATAGACAGACTTTTCCTTACATCCAATGGAAGTGCGTTCCATAGGCTAGTCGCATAGACCGAAAAGGCCCTAGCTCCATAAGATTTAAAACGAAAGGTGGGTTGCTGGAGCAACAGTTTATTTGCAGATCGCAGAGCACGTCGTGGAACCTAAGGTATTATGATAAACAGGTGTCATACCATTAACTACCTTATATGTGTACAGTCAGATACAGTAGTATCTTAAACATAATACGGTGCTCAACTTAAGCCAGTGCAAATCCATAAATAGAGGTGTGATGTGATCACACCGACGCGTTAAAGAAACTAGCCTAGCAGCAGAGTTAAGCACGTATTGTAACCGCTGAGTAAGATGCCCTGCGAGACCGTACAGAAGGGTATGGCACGCCAAATGTGACAATATTGTACAAAAATATATATTGATGTCTACTAAGAAATATATATCGTAAAGACAAATATATGGGTTTTAAAAATATATATGGCTATGGCGAAATATTTACACTGCTATGGAAAAATATATATGGTTATACAAAATTATGAATACGGCTACAGAAAAAAATATATATACGGCTATGAAAAATATATATACGGCTATGAAAAAAAAATATATATACGGCTATGAAAAATATATATGTATACGGCTATGAAAAATATATATACGGCTACTGTGACCGCTATCTTCCATGTCAGCGGGTGGCTAATGAGCTTCCACAAAAGCAAAATGGCGGACAATCTAGATTTGAGTCATTTTTTGTTCATGCGATTCCTTCGCTTTTTCGTCAAGCCGAGCGAAACCGCCACAGTGATAATATCAATCTATTAGAATATATGGAACGCCGGCTACATGATTACGTTTACGTTGTCAGAGCTGTGATCCTTCATTGTGCACAACAAAGCATTAGCGAAGACCTGATTGAGCTGTTGCTTCGGGTTCATGATGAAATCAATGCATTGAATGGACGGTTTCAAGAACTCTGTTACATGCGTCGGGACTATTGCTCAGAAATAGGATTCTCGTGCCCGTTGAAACGGTCAGGATCACAGCTCTGACAACGTAAACCTTGTTGCCATGTGTTTATTTATTACTCCGCTGACATGGAAGACAGCGGGCACAGTAGCCGTATATATATTTTTCATAGCCGTATATATATATTTGTATAGCCATATATATATTTTTCATAGCCGTATATATATATATTTTTCATATCCGTATATATATTTCTTCCTGTAGCCGTATTCATAATTTTGTATAGCCATATATATTTTTCCATAGCAGTGTATATATTTCGCCATAGCCATATATATTTTACAAACCCATATATATTTGTCTTTACGATATATATTTCTTAGTAGACATAAATATATATTTTTGTACAATATTGTCACATTTGGCGTGCCATAGAAGGGCGTTACAACCGTCGATCCTAGAGATGACAAATGCATTAATAAGAGTCTTTGTTGAGTCATAGCTTAAATATTTCCTTACTTTAGAAATATTCGTTATATGAAAAAAATATGTCTTACAAATTTCATTTACGTGAGTGAATGTCACAATATCTAGCCGCGCGTTATAAGAAGCCTGGGGGGACTAGGCTAGATTACTAGCATACTATAATGTTATTTCTGTTTTACGGCTGGCGAAGCATAACATGATTGAATAGTTACTGACTATATCTGTATGTTGTCTGTTTGTTTGTTCATGTTTTCTTGTCTGATCATTAATCTAATATACAATTTACTACATTTTGGGGTGCCAGACTGGATTAGTTTTACCTTAGCTACTTCTGGCATCCGAACGCTCTACCCAAAATTAAAAATATTGGACTTTTCCTATTTCCTGAAGTTCCATTTACGACAAAGAGAGTTTTATTGTCGGGCTCGAACCCCAGATGTTTGAAACGTGCAAGACCATAATCTGTTGTCAATTACTACTTCCAGTCGTCAATCAGCATTTGAAGGCACACTAACATCGCAGCTAGCTGCCGAATTCGTACACCCTCCACCTTTCACATGCATAATGGAGAAAGGAACTATCGTCACCTTCAAATGGACCGTTTGCTTCGCGTGCCGAAAGCCAGGATGAGATAGGGGTGCCGTGATGGGATAGCAAACGGAGAGGGGAGGGGTGGGGTGGGGGATCGAGATGACTGAAATGGGATGAGGAAAAGCTGGGGAAGGAAGGTTCAAGGTTATTTTTCCCACACGTTTTACAGATACAAAGGAAATTATAATTATTAAGCTTAGAAGACTGATTTGGTGTAGAGGCAGGAAGCTTTGGAGTTGACAACCACTAATCAAAAATATACGGGAGAGCATATTTACCCTATATTATTGCTAGATATTATAGGAATCAAGAAAATGTTTATAAATATTCATAAATACCAGCGGCAAGTAGGCCTGAGCGGATTGTGCTCTTAAAAGTGGCATATTATGCCGCTAGCACTGCTCCAAATTTTGTCGAATTATGCCCAAATTATGCCAAAGTTCAAAAGTTATGCTCGTAGATTACACAATTATGCTCACAAAAAACGTTTTTTCGAAGACGGCCGGCATTAATTGATGGGCGGAATTTTTAGTTGTTCACACATTTTATTAGGTGACCTATTTTTCAAAGGTTAAGTCACACTTATAAAGTGAAAGAAACACGCCCCAGACATGTCCTAGACGTTTTCGTACCAACGGACACAGAAAGCAATCACACGCTCTGAACAAAAGACGGCTTTTTGGCTTTTTTCACGTTTAACGCACACTCGTTAAGTGAAATTCAGGTATTTGCTTTCGCGCGCAAAGAATTGTGGGTAAAGGCACAAGCCGCAACCGTTTTCAGTATGTAGTAGTAGCCTGGTCCCCAGCTTCTAATCAGTTATCCCATCATGCAAAGCGTTTTTTTTCTTCAAAATGGCGGCTGTTTTGACTCCAACCTCGTTTGCAGGGATCTTTACGCGCCTAATCCTAGATGGCGTCGATAGAACGTTCTGTCGACGCCATCTTGGGTTAGGCGCGTAAAGACGCCTGGGAACAAGGTTGCTGGGTCTAAACGGAACAGTAATAATAATAATAATAATAATGATAATAATGCCATATTTATATAGCTTTTGTCCATATTTGTCCTAATGCGCTTTACAGCGGTTAAAAAGATATATCTAAAAATAATGTCTACATATGTACATAGTACATCAAAGATTAAAAACTGCTTCTTAAAAAGAAAAGAAAAGAAATAGCTGAAAACTGAAACAAATTGGAAACCTAATTAATAAAAAGCTAACTTAAAAAGATGGGTTTTAAGTGTACGTTTAAAAACAGAAATAGACAGACTTTTCCTTACATCCAATGGAAGTGCGTTCCATAGGCTAGTCGCATAGACCGAAAAGGCCCTAGCTCCATGAGATTTAAAACGAAAGGTGGGTTGCTGGAGCAACAGTTTATTTGCAGATCGCAGAGCACGTCGTGGAACCTAAGGTATTATGATAAACAGGTGTCATACCATTAACTACCTTATATGTGTACAGTCAGATACAGTAGTATCTTAAACATAATACGGTGCTCAACTGAAGCCAGTGCAAATCCATAAATAGAGGTGTGATGTGATCACACCGACGCGTTAAAGAAACTAGCCTAGCAGCAGAGTTAAGCACGTATTGTAACCGCTGAGTAAGATGCCCTGCGAGACCGTACAGAAGGGTATGGCACGCCAAATGTGACAATATTGTACAAAAATATATATTGATGTCTACTAAGAAATATATATCGTAAAGACAAATATATGGGTTTTAAAAATATATATGGCTATGGCGAAATATTTACACTGCTATGGAAAAATATATATGGTTATACAAAATTATGAATACGGCTACAGAAAAAAATATATATACGGCTATGAAAAATATATATACGGCTATGAAAAAAAAATATATATACGGCTATGAAAAATATATATGTATACGGCTATGAAAAATATATATACGGCTACTGTGACCGCTATCTTCCATGTCAGCGGGTGGCTAATGAGCTTCCACAAAAGCAAAATGGCGGACAATCTAGATTTGAGTCATTTTTTGTTCATGCGATTCCTTCGCTTTTTCGTCAAGCCGAGCGAAACCGCCACAGTGATAATATCAATCTATTAGAATATATGGAACGCCGGCTACATGATTACGTTTACGTTGTCAGAGCTGTGATCCTTCATTGTGCACAACAAAGCATTAGCGAAGACCTGATTGAGCTGTTGCTTCGGGTTCATGATGAAATCAATGCATTGAATGGACGGTTTCAAGAACTCTGTTACATGCGTCGGGACTATTGCTCAGAAATAGGATTCTCGTGCCCGTTGAAACGGTCAGGATCACAGCTCTGACAACGTAAACCTGGTTGCCATGTGTTTATTTATTACTCCTCTGACATGGAAGACAGCGGGCACAGTAGCCGTATATATATTTTTCATAGCCGTATATATATATATTTTTCATAGCCGTATATATATTTCTTCCTGTAGCCGTATTCATAATTTTGTATAGCCATATATATTTTTCCATAGCAGTGTATATATTTCGCCATAGCCATATATATTTTACAAACCCATATATATTTGTCTTTACGATATATATTTCTTAGTAGACATAAATATATATTTTTGTACAATATTGTCACATTTGGCGTGCCATAGAAGGGCGTTACAACCGTCGATCCTAGAGATGACAAATGCATTAATAAGAGTCTTTGTTGAGTCATAGCTTAAATATTTCCTTACTTTAGAAATATTTGTTATATGAAAAAAATATGTCTTACAAATTTCATATACGTGAGTGAATGTCACAATATCTAGCCGCGCGTTATAAGAAGCCTGGGGGGACTAGGCTAGATTACTAGCATACTATAATGTTATTTCTGTTTTACGGCTGGCGAAGCATAACATGATCGAATAGTTACTGACTATATCTGTATGTTGTCTGTTTGTTTGTTCATGTTTTCTTGTCTGATCATTAATCTAATATACAATTTACTACATTTTGGGGTGCCAGACTGGATTAGTTTTACCTTAGCTACTTCTGGCATCCGAACGCTCTCCCCAAAATTACAAATATTGGACTTTTCCTATTTCCTGAAGTTCCATTTACGACAAAGAGAGTTTTATTGTCGGGCTCGAACCCCAGATGTTTGAAACGTGCAAGACCATAATCTGTTGTCAATTACTACTTCCAGTCGTCAATCAGCATTTGAAGGCACACTAACATCGCAGCTAGCTGCCGAATTCGTACACCCTCCACCTTTCACATGCATAATGGAGAAAGGAACTATCGTCACCTTCAAATGGACCGTTTGCTTCGCGTGCCGAAAGCCAGGATGAGATAGGGGTGCCGTGATGGGATAGCAAACGGAGAGGGGAGGGGTGGGGTGGGGGATCGAGATGACTGAAATGGGATGAGGAAAAGCTGGGGAAGGAAGGTTCAAGGTTATTTTTCCCACACGTTTTACAGATACAAAGGAAATTATAATTATTAAGCTTAGAAGACTGATTTGGTGTAGAGGCAGGAAGCTTTGGAGTTGACAACCACTAATCAAAAATATACGGGAGAGCATATTTACCCTATATTATTGCTAGATATTATAGGAATCAAGAAAATGTTTATAAATATTCATAAATACCAGCGGCAAGTAGGCCTGAGCGGATTGTGCTCTTAAAAGTGGCATATTATGCCGCTAGCACTGCTCCAAATTTTGTCGAATTATGCCCAAATTATGCCAAAGTTCAAAAGTTATGCTCGTAGATTACACAATTATGTTCACAAAAAACGTTTTTTTGATGGGCGGAATTTTTAGTTGTTCACACATTTTATTAGGTGACCTATTTTTCAAAGGTTAAGTCACACTTATAAAGTGAAAGAAACACGCCCCAGACATGTCCTAGACGTTTTCGTACCAACGGACACAGAAAGCAATCACACGCTCTGAACAAAAGACGGCTTTTTGGCTTTTTTTCACGTTTAACGCACACTCGTTAAGTGAAATTCAGGTATTTGCTTTGGAAAAATTTAGAATCTAAGCAAAATATACCAGCTAATAATTAGGAAAGGCACTATAAAAGCAATAATAGCATTGCTTTTGGCTTTAATGCTTCAAATTATGCTACAATCTGGTAATTATGCTCGAGCAGTGCTTCTTTGAAAAATTATGCTCGTTTGCTCCAATTATGCCAAAAATTATGCTAGCACAATCCGCTCAGGCCTAGCGGCAAGATGGGTTACACACAACTGCGTGTATTGTTGTAGTTTCAACTTCTGCATCGTCTCGCTGGTATTTGTGAATATTTAACATCAGAATGAGACAAACATCGAGTAAGTGCGGTTGCAGTCATTGCCCATTGGCTCCTGCACACTGTGATATTTCTTAATGCGGAACGGACGTATTCAGCTACTTTAAGGGAGCAGGTCAAAACACATGCCCCAGATAGGGACCCATTTTTTTCAACAGACACAGCTGTCAGCGCAGGGTACCACCCCCATCCCCCATTTTTGACCATCTATTTTCCATTCTGGGGGGCCTAGTGGTAATTTTAACACAGAAAATGAAATGATAACGTAAGACAAAACATGCAGTGCATTTGTTTCTAGATTATGCCTTTTAGTTTTGAAGATATTTAACAACAAATTATTTTTAATATTGAGTTTTCTCTCCAGAGGATATGGCTGGCAGCAGCCCCCACCCCTACCCCAAAATGAGTCCGTCGAGAGGGGCGTAGCTAGCCATTTTTTGTTTGTAAGCCCGTTCCAAACTTCGCGAGTTTAGTGAGGGTAAGGGAATCAAGAACACACTTGAACAGGCGTAAAGTTTGTAAGCCCGGGCTTACTGGCTTAAAGGCAGCTACGCCCATGGTCGAGAGGGCATGCCGTTTTGGCCTGCTCCCTTAAATGTTTTGCATTCTTGTACGGGATCCACGCGCCTAGGGGTGTGGAGTGGGGCTGGTAGTTTTAATAGTGTCACCTTTTTACTTTGCTTTACCTGGACCAGCCCCCTCATATATCAAATAATAATAATAACACTAACTTTATTTAAACTGATAAGACCGATCAGCTAATCGAAAAGGATTAGTATAGCTGGTATTAACCGGTGATCACTAGATAATGTATATAAATAATCTCAATCTAAAATATGAATATATAATAGTATAATAATAAATGTATGAATGAATAATATTAAAATTAAAATAAATAAAAAATAACTCGACAAAACTTAAAAGGATATCTAAAATAATTATCGTAAACTACATTGATGATCGTTGTCATCAAGTTCTAAAAAATACTTGAAAACGCCAGCCTTAAAATTTGATAGTGTTTGTAACTCCCGCAGCTCTCTAGGTAAGTCATTCCATTCTCTTGCGGCTTCGCATTTAAAATACCATTTTGGTTTTCGTGGCTATAAGAATGTCATGTAAAAGTGTAATGTCAAAATAGTTCACCCCTAACGAAAAACGTGCACGTGTGTACCTTGGCCTTCCCTATATATCCAGATATGCTTGGAACCAGGCCAGCCGATCAGAACCTTATCCGATAGCACGTGTCCATTCTTCTCCGTCCACCCGACCTGCTCAGCATATTTGGGCAAACGAGAGTCATTGTATTTCACTTTCGTAATCCACAATAATGGCTCTCACGATCACGAATAATCAAGGCTGACAATCAAACACTGAGTCAAATATTCCTCGAATTCCTGCATAAAAACATTTCGTACAAAGTCTTCCTGAAATTGTGTGTTTCCACGAACACGTGGGTATGTAACTTTGAAACAATAACAACCTCGAAGTTAACAGAAATTTAAAATAGTAACCCTAACTATGCATGCTGACACATTTATTTTCTTTAGGGATAATCCCATATGCATGGCATGCACGCTTGGATATATTTGTAGCTTTCCAGAACATTCTGGATAATTTTGTTTCGCTTATGTTCCCAATCGCGCCTGATTGAATAATAACGAGAGACTATCACATTACAGCTATTTCATGACATATGCACCGTCAACCAAAACGTTTTTTCTTGTACAAAATCTAACTTTTTGTTAAAGAGAGGAACTAAAGGACACTTACAAGAAGTTAGCCTGTTCACAGGTCCTGGATACTAAAAAGAAACTAAAAACACTCGGACAAAAGAGAAGAGGACGTCCGCCATCTTGTTCTCGCCACATTTTATTTTCGTCATTTTCCCCAGTATCTAATATACAAGAAGTCTAAAGAAAGACTTCAACAAAATCATCATCATCATCACTATTGTAACAAGAGCCCATCTGGGCTTTCACTCGGGCCACATGAGATTCAAGATGAAATACACTTTCATTTGAAATCCTCTTAGAAATAACCAAAGGGAAGAATTATTAGCTGAATTTAGCAGTCTTTAGGAGTGGCCGGTAGCGCGGTGACTTTCATTCTCTGCTCCCCTAGTATATATGTCATTTGATATTTTTATTTTTCTCGTATGTTGACCTTTTAATTTAAACACTACTTATTCGTTTAACACACTGCATTTGAGCAGGCATATATTCATTGTTTTGAACCCGAGAATTAACCGTACTACCGTACTTCATGGTCCCTTTCTTTAGTAGTGGGTTGTCGGTCAGGTGATTGTAAACTCTCGTCATTTAGCACAGAAAATGTATTCTGATGAATAGGGATCGGGTTGTCATGTAAGAAAGATGGCTCTTGAACAAACTGATTCGTTGCTAAAGCTTCAGTAGGTGGGGTAGTCTCGGAACACTGGAGACCTTGGTCTTTCATTGTCTGCTTTTTTGTATTCTTGATTATTTTTTTTAAGTTTGAAAGTGGGATCTGAGCTTTATTATATCCGCTTTCAACTCGCCATTTTCAACTTCTAGGTCAACATCCTTCGACAGCTTGTACCGTTTCCGCTAGGTCAATATCCTCGCTGGAACGAAATAACTTGATCTCAATACTCTCTGACTGTGTCTCTGCCTCATTTAAGTCGTCGATCCAACTTACGGTAAATTTAAATCTTTGACAGCTTTTAAGAGACTCATAATATTGGTCTTGAAGTGCCTTCACCCAAAATAAGATGTTCTCCTCGGATGTTTTAAATGCAGCACAGCGAGCCGATGGCTTATAGATTCCAATATCTATTTCTTCGAATTTTAGCTTTCCGGATCCTGACCCCTTCACTGGCTTCAGATCGTCGTACGTGTCGTATATAAAATCACTGGCCATCTGGGTAAAAACGCGGTCCTTCGGCTCCGACAATAGCGCCAGTTGAAATATCCTGAGCCTGTTGGAAGGCTTTCGCACGAGTGAAGTTAAATAAAACATTAAACTGCTTACATTTGAGAGATGGGACTCCAAATTAGAGAGAAAGTTCCTCGCGGGTCCTCCACCATCTTTATTTACTGTATTAAATTATGTAAATAAATTAACCTGGCGATTGTTGCGTGACCAGCACAGTGCAATCTGATTGGTGTGAACTTGAACTTTAACGCATGCGCAAAAATGTTGTTGCACGAAACAAAACAAAACAAAAAAATAACGGCTTGCAGATTAAGACTCGGTGCTGCCACAGGCAGCCCGAGTAATTATATTAAAACTAGAAAGAGGGGCTGAATGGGGGGGTATCAATATCAGTTAACAGCTAAATTTATAGCTATTTATCAGTTATCAGTTAAATTTTGCTGTTATCAGTTAAGTTATATAAAAAGACTACCCTAACCTGATTTGAATACATATTTGCTGGTATATGAAATGAATAATAACCGCTAATTCAACATCAAACACTACATTTTGTCTATTCATTTGAACAACATAACTTTTAATGATAACATCCTATTTTATGTGAAGGAAAATGTACATAATTTAGTAGAATGCTCGCATAAAAATTGAAAATTGCGAACCAAGGCAGGAAAATCTGTCGAAAACCATCCGAAAAGCCAATAATAGCATGTGACGTTACGTCATTTTAATAAAAAATAATGAAATATCAGGTAACAGCTATCTCACAAATATCAGCTAACAGCTAAAAAAAGGTAAAATTCTCAGTTAATAGCAATATTTTTGGCCCATTTCTCAGTTATCAGTTAACCCCATTCAGCCCCTCTAGAAACAGCTTTGCTGTAGACTTCGGACTCGTTATTGTTATTATAACTATATGATTTTTGTTATTCTATCTAGTATACGTCTATTTCTTTGTCTGTACTTATCATTCCTGCAATATAATGTCGGTAAAATAGAAACGTAGAAATAATACTGATTGGTGTAAAATAATATTGATTCTGAACATTTAAAAAGGTGGTGGGAGAGAAAGGTAAAAATCGTATAAAAAGTTTGTATATTATTACAAAAGGGCAGATTTCACACGAGTTACTCGTAGTAGCAAAGAAATACTGCAAGACAATATCTGTACAATATCTGGACAGTTTTCCAGCGAGAGAATGGTCGTTTAGCGTAGTGGTTACAACGTTTGTATTTGACGCGGGTGATCGGGCTTCGAGTTCCAGGGAATCTCGCTATCTTTTCCTCTCCATTTTAGTGAGAACTCATTGTTTACCTGACAACTTCTTTTCGGTGTAGCTAGAGCCGTAAGTTTTTTTATGGTTCGGGTTAGGTTTTGGCCGTTAGTTAATTAATTGTCAGGTCATTTTCAGTGGAAACTTTTTGGCCGATCTTTGAGATTTTTTGAACCAACTCAGTAAACAGAATACCAAGATACATAATATTTTCGGATATATAAGTGCTTCTTTTGATCCCTTGTTTTTAAGTAAAATGCAACTGAAAATCTTCAGAACGACACGATAGACTTTTTTGAAACAATGATATTATATATAAACTAATTCATCAGTTTTGTTGGTAACGAGTTTCAATAAAATCGATGGAATGGAAACTTCTACAGCAAAAGAGATACGGCAAAATGCTATGCTTGTGAATTCCTTGTAAAACGTCAGGCAACTATGATCGTCGCTTCCAATTTACCCAGTAATCTATAGCTTAACACCATAGACCCATTCGAAAAATGGCGTATTTAATTAACTATTGTTTAGGACTGACTAGCCTCGCTTACAAGTTCAAAAGCTTTTGTGTGTACTGACTAGCCTCGTGTTCACATAACCAGGACAATAGCTTTTTAAATTGGACGCCATTTTTCGAATGGGTCCATCGGAACGTACTATGTTAGCTACAAGAAAATCGAGAACGCGGGACGGAGCGTATCACTAGATGAAGGAAGTAAGGTTGATTGTGAATATTTGGTGCAAAGCGCCAATTTTGAATTGATGTAAATATTAAAAAATCTAAACGAAAACTTTGGCCTCGTTCGTGAGTATGTTGTAGGACATCATATTTTGTGACACCATGTGCAATTTCATGTCGTTTCATGAATACGTTGTTGCGCACTGAAGTCGGGAATGTAGCTGGTTGAAACCTTAAAAATTACTCCTAGCCTTTCTCCTCCGAACTTTCTAATTATGCACTAAATGGTACATTCATCAGCTTGTTTTCAAATTCCTCACGTGTATTTGGGCATTACTTCTAAATGTTAGGCACGGGTGGCAAAATGTCCCGGCGCACGGCAACTTATTTTGTCGTGTAAATGGAAATGTTCCGCGTACGTGAAACGGTAGTCTGGAGGGGCTGTCCCGTGCCAAGTTAGAAGTGCCGTGCCCAAAATGGTGGTCGTGTACACCGGATCTTAATTAAATAAAATGCTCTTCATTCTGAAGAATGGCAGTATGCAAATGATCGCTCAAAACTTGAGAAGTAAAAGACAGCAAAACATAATTGGAGTAACTGAGAATACCAAATAGTGCGAAAATGTGACCTCAAATCCTAGAAAAATAAATGGATTGCCGAAAGCAGTTACAGAAAAGGCACATGATGTTTTCCGAAAGACTAGGCCTTATCCGAGAACAACTGTTATGATTCAAGGGAGACCTTCTGTCTGGTAAAACGAGACTGCACGTCTCCAAAAGGGGCACTGTCAGCCCAGACATTATAAACTTTACGAAAAACAAAAATAACTACTTAGATTAGCTGAGTATACTGAACTGGGGACAATTTGAGACAATTTTGATGGAGGATGGCAAAGATTCGAGTGGATGTAAAATACTGCTTTTAGACAAATTTAGAGCAACTTGAAATCGGTCATATAGCCCAAATCAAGTTTCTGGAATAGGCTTTTGTAATCCACTTTAATCTTTGCCATTCTCCATCAAAATTGTCTCAAATTGTCCCCAGTTCAGTATACTCAACTAAACTAAGTAGTCATTTTTGTTTTTCTCAAAAAGTTTGAAAAGCATATCAGCATATTCGCATGGAATTTCTCTTCTATCTCAGAGTGTTATTTTTCACGTAGACTTGTTTTATAAACTTGAAGGTTGCGGTTCGATGTATAAAGGGACCGAGCGCTTGTTACGGCGCAGGGGAGGGGTGTTTTTTTAAGGGGGGGGGGAGGGTATTTTTTGCTCTTAAAATAATTTGAGATGGGTAAAGTTTTGAGAATGGCGTCTAGTTTTGAGAATGGCGTCTAGTTTTGAGAATGGCGTCTAGTTTTAAGAATGGTGTAGAAAAGTCGGATTAGGAGGCCTGGTGAATTTTCTCATGCAGTTAAATAATTTCAAGGACTTCAAAACTGTAAAACCACATGCAGAGAACACTAGATTGAGACAAAAAGCAAGTACACAGGTAGGCTTTGCAGGAATTTTGTTCACTCTCAGTTTATATACTTTCTATTATAGATTTTTGTACCGTAGGTCTTAGATAGATCCGATTATTCTTGCTATTATTGACACGTTAAGTTCAGATCTGCTTGGTTTTTTGCTTTTTGCCACACGTAATGACGTGTGACTTTTCTATGAGCTCGCCACTAGATAGTGTCACCGAAGCCCGTATTAATATTAGGTACTTATTATACCTACCACTTGACTGAGTGGGAGGGCCGGACGGGAAAATATTTGGCTCGAGGTCATGACGTACGGACCGAGCGCAGCGAGCGTACTAAATGACCGAGAGCCAAATATTTTCCCGTCCGGCCCGACCTAACTCAGTCAATAGTTTTTTTATCATATATGACCATATTTTTTTGGTAGAACAAACCGCAAAACAGCAAGAAAAAATTGTGCAGGGCTGGACGTCTTTTTCCGCCCGCTCACGCCACACGCGTCCGGCTCTCATCTCGTGACTTTTGTAAATGGTTTTGAAAGGAAAGCGCGCGCGGGGCCGTACGGGTCATATGGTAATGTTTGCTAGTTGCTACGCCAAACTGACAAGTTCTAATAAGAACGAAACAGCTGTCTATGGCTGCAATCTAGTCCGAGCGCTTTTCGTGTCAGGTCTAGCTAACGGTAGTGCTTTGTGTTAGAATAGTAGACTTTGCTGTAGTCCTCAGTCGGACTTTTCATTCTTATCACACAGCTCGCCATTATTATGAAATTGTAACCTGGCAATAGTTCGGATGTGTGGGACTGGTACATAATAATTTTCTCAAGGGAAGGGGTGGGGTAAATGTTAATATTTGTAATTTCCTGAGTGGGCCTGTTAGTTAAAACAAATTGGGGTGGGGGCGGGGATGCAAATTTTATTTAACATTTTTTCGAAGAAACCCCCCCCCCCCCCCCCGGTGCGTCAAGGACAAGTGGTTTTAGTCATGCATGCCATGTTTCGTCGTTTTGAGATACTGCACTAGAAGGAATGGCAGTTCACCATCAACGGTAACTACATAGAAAGCAGCACCCGTCCCGTATAAAAAGCAAAATATAATTTTCATGCGGAAAATGTTCAGTTCTCTATCCAATTTGAAATTCAATTATTCTGAGACAAGTGACTGAAGGGTGGGCATCAAGTTTGCTGTATAATGAATGCCTACGCCTAGCTTGATGAAATTAACTTGAACTCGACATCCTTTCAAGTTCCATTTCAATGTATAAACATGCCATCCCGGTCTGTAGTCAAGTTCGAGGCAACGTGTCACTCGTTTGACGGCAAAACCACTCTATTGCCACGACTTTCAGATGAGCTCACTGCCACAACACTCAAATCACCGTTTATGTTTTCACGTATTTGCGGTTTTAAAACACATGTTTAACTTAGCATGACAGGCGCTATGCTTCAACTAGTAATTATCAGCGAGCAGATTGAAAACAGCTTCACTCCTTGTTATTGTTCTCTGATGAGTGACAAAGGCACCCCAAAGGCAATACATTTACTGAGTACATTTGCATTTTAGCTTTGTTCCTTGTAATAACATTTTTTGACGCGAGATAAAGCAGTTTCTTTGAAGACTTCCATTTGCATGCCACGAAAGAGGTCTATTATCTGCTCGAAAAGCTCTTGACAATTTGATAAAGCAGTAAATAAAAGAGCACAACCTGTAGTTATTTTTAGAGCGAACGAAATCGCCTGGAGTTATTGAAATTTACTTTTGTTGCTTAAAAGCGCGAAAAGAGTTAAGAACTAAAAGGCACGATGGAGCATAACTAATGTCAAATTAGTGTCACCTTTCTGGCGCTAGATAATAGTTTGAAATAATCAGTTTGCGTTAAAATATACAGCTATTGTTTCCGTGATATTGTTTAAAAAGCGAAGTTAATTCAAATGCTTCGAATTGAAAACGGAAAATACCACCACTAAATCTCTAATATAAATATTATCTGGTTTTACGAAATGGTTCTGTCTAGTTGATAGCCGTTTCAAGTTTCATAATGTACACGACAGCTCTTTTTATTACATTTAATAA
The DNA here is from genome assembly GCA_030867875.1 of Actinernus sp. WN-2022. Taxonomy (NCBI): domain Eukaryota; kingdom Metazoa; phylum Cnidaria; class Anthozoa; order Actiniaria; family Actinernidae; genus Actinernus; species Actinernus sp. WN-2022. The sequence continues at coordinate 365,551 of JAOWCC010000569.1, read as the reverse complement.
GTAACTTTTACAATACGATTACAAGTCAAGTATTGAATGGCGTTCGTTTATAAACTCGCTTAACTCTGAAAAAGCATATGCTACAAATATACGTTTGCGGATTGAATACAGAATTAAAATTATGTACATCTCACTTTAAACACTTCCTGTGTTTATAGACTACATTTTGACAACGTAGACTCGCTTGATAACTATGCAAATCATTTGTTTATGATAAAAATTGTCAGAAGCCGCAATGTTTTCGAATTACTAAATTCCACAACAACAAACTTCCTACCGATATGATTTTCAAAATACTGTACACTTTTAGTTTGGGACTACTGTTTAAAAAAACAGACTCCAAAGTCACCTTTGCATGTCCACGAGGCAGCTTCGCTTCCCTACCAATATTTAACAGATTATATTCTCTATGTGAGGCAGAACTAATACATATTAGGCTCAAAGTCTGATCCACGGGTAGGGCCAAATTTTCTAAGAGAAAGTTCAGCTCAAGTTGATGCAGTCTTCACTACAAACAATTAAAAACAGAAGTTTAAAAAAATTCCATAGCAGACGGCCTAGTCCTAGAGATAAAGTTCGCAACATTTTCTGTACCATCTTTTTAAGCCGGTTATGACACAGTATCGCACGATATTGCCGACGAGCCGCACGGTTCTCTTGGACGGTGTACGGCCAAAGAACTTCATCTTCGCTCGGTGTTCCATATTTGTGTAGCGATAACTTGTGTAGCGATCCCAGTCACAAATGAACCCCCTTTTTCCGCCTCGAAGACCGTACTTACAGCACTTTCGTTGCCTATCCGAAAGCCAAGGATTTCGTAGAATTCGCCTTGTCGGAGGAGCTCTAGTCAGAGCCACAATACCATTCGAGGAATCAGTTGTAGACGAAACTGTCGTGTTCCATGACGAGGCTGTAGTTGTGATATCATTGGCACTTGAAGATCTTGTTTCGTGGTGCTTGTGATTCCTGTGCGGATTTTTCTTTACCACAACATTGAACCTTTTTGAACCTGAGTTTTTAAAACAGAGCACTATTACTCAATATTTCCAACCCTAGGATAAATATTTCACTTTTAAATCATTACGTCTAACACGTTAGTACGTAAATAATTTATATTTTATCGCGATTTCCGAATCACCGGAGTTGTAATTAAAATTCCTCCCTCTCGGTTGTGGCAAGTCGAAAATTAAAGCAAGCATAATTGCTATAAAACAATCCAAAATAATAAACTTTCAATGTCTTTGAGGGCATTGACGATGTCTCAGTTTATTAGAATAAGATTTGTCATGTTTGTTTGACATACGTTGGAAGCAAATGACGAAGGTCACGTACAGAGCGTAGGAGGTAATGGCACAAGATGAACAATGAACACAAAAATCTATTAGAAAGGTGACTGCTTTAACTTATTATCGCTTTGTATAACATAGCAAGCGAATTTAACGCAAATGATCCCATTAAGTAATACAGTCGACTACTTTGATTCCCTACTCGTGATATACGTTCTAGGGGATGCCAATCCTCTTGTAGAGACATAATCAATAAAAATACCTGCAGTAAATCTAAATGCCATATGATATTCGCCCTCCGAAATATCTATACACAGCATTAGAGAACGGACGAAATACAAACCTTTCTTTCGTCCTTCACAGAGGCAAGCTGCCAGGAAGAGCATAATCAAGCATGCTAAATTAATCTTCATCTCGAACTTTGTGTTCGTATCGATTAAACTAAAAGTGAACTGTTTCTCTCTGGCGCGGGTGAACTGTTTAAGAATATCTTGTCACGGGCGCCGCTTCCTTTCTAGTCAACCACCTTTGTTCAAGAGCTTATGTAGTCGGTTTTAATTCCTATGCTTCTGTGTGCCACTCCGTTGTGGCTGTCTCCTCTTTCTGCGTAATTAGACGGTGTGATTGTTCAAATAAATATTGCCCTCTCGAGTAATAACATTCAAGGCATCTGTCAATTACTTGGGGGAGGGGTCTGAGCGAAGAGGAAACCGGAAACCAGTTTGTCAGGTTTCGAGTACAATTTTCAATCGCCATCTTGAATGTGTTTAATTTAGCTAATCACACAAAAACGTTAAATCTACTCCGAAGAAGTTGCGCAATAAAGACTCTTCAATAAACTGGTTTAGCGCCAGTGAGCGTTCAGCTATTTCTCGTACAGAAAGAAGAGGTTGGTTTTTATTGGGTTATATTTGTCTAAGATAGTGCAGCCCTTCTCTCTGTCTTGTTAAATGGAAAGCGAAAGGAAGAGATACCTCTTCTAGCAGGGAAGTACAACTCCTGTAGGTTAGAAATATGCGTTTGTTTAAAGGGACACTGTCAAAGAAATTGAACCTTCAAGTTAAAAAAAATATCAAAACTACAAAAATTACGCCCTGAGATAGAAGAAAAATACCATGTGAATGTCCTGATACGCTTTTTCGATAGAGGATGGCAAAGATTAAATTGGATTATAAAAGCTTGTTTTAGAAGCTTAATTTCGGTTTCAAGTTGTTAATTTTTTTTCTCTTTAAAGCAGTATTTTTCATGAACTCGAATCTTTACCATCGTTCATCTACCCTGGTTACCAGAAGCTCTGGTAACCAGGGTATCGTTCATCAAGATTGTCTCAAATGATCTCCAGTATATATAGAAAGTATACTTTGCTAATCCGGTGTAGTTAGTTTTGCCATTCGTCGTGGGAAAGTTTATCATTTGGGGCGGTATATGCGAAGTCACTTCCTAATCCAGAAAGGAATCGATGACTGGTGACATAGGTCATCTCAGCTTTTACACTGCTATTAAACCGGATTAAAGAGATGATAAATTTCAGAGTGATTTTAAAAACCCTCTTTCCTAAGCTAAGCTGTCTCAAAACCAATAGGCACTTAAACTCTCATAAAGTTTCTGCTTTAGATAAAAAGGGAACGCACAATCTAAGTTGTAATGCTAAGAATATATTTTTAATAGTTTAAGCTCGTTACTCTGTGGAATGTCCTCGGTCCGACTCTAGTTACGATAATCAATTCAATTCAAGTTTAATCGGGTTTTTGTTAAGTTTATTCAGGAGTCCATTATTTTCCACCTGGTTTATTTACGAACCGGTACAGACCAGAATGACGTGCTGTGAAGAGTCATAAGTATATTAAGGTGAAATAAGTGTCAGAAATTATTTCAAACAAAATCATTGAACAAAGCAGGATTCAGTAATATCTATTTATAAGACCAACCTCATAGTCCTGTATCTATCATCGAGGGATTTCAGACTACAACCCAGTTTTAACCGGAAACAGAAAAATGGGCGGATCGAGGAAGTGGGATATTTTCATTACAGATAAAGGAGTTGACTTAGAAATAATTATCTTGCGGTATTCCAAACAAGACCCATTCACAAAGTAAACACTTCAAGCTTAGATAAATACCATGAACAAAATTCCTTTTCAACAAATACGAAGGACTCTCTCAAGATGCCTTTTGGAAAAAAGAAAAAAAATCATAGTTGTGGCCGAAGTGATTTGATCCGTATCTTTGATTGTTCACACAGAGTCGTCGAAATCACAGTAAATTTTTACCGAATCTGAAAAAAAAAGTGATTGCTATTATTACACTCTCGGCGGATAACGAAAAATCCATTCTATAGTATCGTTTTAGGAAATCACTATTAGCTAGAACTGAGTGCGGATAACCGGCGGTCAAGCCAAACGATACTGTCTAAAAGTACACATCGAGTGACGAGCCGGCCCAGAAGTGAAAAAAATAAATAAATAAATAAATGGGGGAAAAGCGGCTAAGATTCAAATCAAAATGAGAAATTTGGGCGCTCCTTTTCTTCCTCCAGTGGCCAGATTTATATTCCTGAGTTCCAAGATTCATGTAAAATTGTACGTTAACATACTGAACAGATATCGAATAAACACCAAGTTTGGAGCGAACGGAACCACACAAGACGTCTGCATCGGAGGCTACGGGATCTCAGCATTTAAATCAACCTTCCTACAGCAAGCTAACCCGGCATTTATTCGATAAAATGCGAAAATGAATAGAAAAGGAACAATTAAGGGATAAATGTTCCAATAAATAATTAGCTATGAATGGCCGAAAAAATGTGTGGAATTAGGAATAAGTGAACTAAAAATTAAGAACAATACTACATAGGGTTTTATGATAATTTGAGATGAATTTAATGGCAAGAAATAAAACAACCGGCGATCTCATTGTAAGACTAATAATAATGTCTGCATGTATACAAAACAAATCAGTTGCGGAGTTTTGAAACTTAAGAATAAAGTGGTAGTGGTAATTTGGCTTACAGCTAACTTTTAGTATTTTATGCCGCTCGTGACTTCGCCGCTTCGCTGTTCCGACTTCTCTCGGTACACTGACTCGTGCAAAACGGAAAAAATATTGCATCTTAGATACCCCATCACTTGCTTTTGTATGGTCCTTCCCTAACCCTGAGGCTCAAAACCTATAACAAATGTAAATATTCACTTTTTCAATCAGAGCCAAAGCAACTTTCAACAGCTTTTCACAAGAAAAGCTGTTCGCCGATTGAGAAAATTGTGAGCGAAATGACCTCAGCGTTGACTTTCAAATTGTCATATATGTACTCCACACAGCAAATGAAAATAATAGTTCGGCTAGACATTAAAATACCTATACAGCTCAGCGAAGTATTTGGAGATTGATTAGGGAGTAAACAAAGACGAATCTATTTTTTAAACAGCGCGAAGGTTTTATTTAGTGCAGGTACATACAACGGGTTCTGATTTTATGGCATTTCATTTTTTCCCCGGCTTCACTGTAACACTGAGAAATTTAGCCGGATGAATCAGTGTTTACCGCTACACAGAACTTTATTCAAACATTTATTCATTATTCTATTCACTATTAATTTTTGACAGTTTTGTATTATTTTTTTCTCTTCTTTCACTTCCAATTTTTCAAATGTAATTTATTTTTCATCTTTTTCATTTTTTTACTCTTTCACTTATAATTTGTCTTTTTCCCCTTCATTTTCTTCCCGTATCACATGGTCATTCGTGTACTTTTAGACAGTATCGTTTCCCATGTTGTGGTTAGTGGACGTGTCAAATAAAAATGCAACGCCGTAAACTGATAACCTTTGTCCAACAATGTCAAAGATAACTAAAGTTATAATTGTTCTTTAGTCAACAAAAAGACGAGAAAGATAAAGTGGACGGCGACTGTAATAATATTAACCGTTTCATCACGTTGATGCCAAACTGTAAACTGAGTCACACATATCTCGGAATATCAGTCTGCCAGGTCTGAAAATCTCGTATTCTATTCCGAAACTGTAACCGAGAAGCTTTGGGACGACGATTAGTCTTATAAATATAGATAAATTTAGAGCAACTTGAAACCGGTTCACTGCAAACCGAAATCAAGTTTCTGTAAATAAGCTTTTGTAATCCACTTTAATCTTATCAAAAAAGTATTATTTTATAGTTTATTTTAAAGAAATTCGAAGGTTCAATTTCATTGACCCATTTGATAACACGATTTTTAAAGTTTTATTTTCATTTAATACGAAGCCCATCCCTGCGATATTTTGGAAACTCATCAATTCTGCCGGAACTGTGATATAGTTTTGAATGACATGAGTTGCCTTACGGAATGAAAACAGTCCGGCTGCCTTTTAAGTATTTAAATGCTCCCGCGGCTGTCTTCTCGGGGTAGGAACGGCCCAGTAAAGGGTTGCGGTGAGTAAGAAAAGGGTCTCTATGCGATAACATTGGCTAGCATACCAATCTGGCATCGTCACGCCGACAATTTGGGAGCCCCGTACTGCGCGTCAACGAGAATTAACTTGGGGTTACACAGGCTTAGTTTACGTTTCCAGGTTTATTCTTGAAACGCTACAAATTTATCAGTTCAGTTCGCCTTGGATGTTTTTTGTATTCTCGGGACGTCTGTGACGTCATTAGCAGAGTGGTCTTTGTATCCTGAATTCCTTCCCAGTGAAATACCCTTCTGTATTTTTTAATAGTCCTTAGGAGAGAACGACATTAAGTGAGTCCTTTTTGTAGTGGTAAAATGTATGCCATACCAACAGTAGGTTGAACAAAACAGGGAGGCTAGAATAACATCTAAAGTAGGATAGATACGAACGGTGATTTGTTTAAAGCAGACTCTTGGCTGTATGAGGGTTTATAGCTTGTGTTTTAACCACCTTCTTCTAAAGGCTTTGTTGTCAACTAATGAGTCAGTTTATGCGGCTGCTAGCAGTACATATACTGTTGGCTCGTACGTAATCGTGTGTAGTACGAATATTCCATCTATTGGATGTAATAGGGGAAGATCAAGAAGTCATGTGCAAAAAGTACAATAGCATGTCACGTGAGCCTGGTACTCTTAGCAATAAAGAAAAGCATAAAAAGATGGTTTAATTTAGCGTGACTGATATGTTCCGCCGGTAAGTTATTTAAAGTTGTTTTCCTGGCTATTTGCCCACATGCACATTTCCCGGAAAAATCGACCGAGGGATTCGCGAATCCGATCAGTAGACCATCTCTAATAGTTTATTTTAGTAAGCAATCTTTATTTAGACAGAGTAGCACTATCCCTAACACTGTTCTCCCTAGCAGCCGTGAACAAGTGAACTTAAGAATGAAAACTAAGCAGTCTTATCAATATGAAGATTAGAAGTAAGTTAAAAGAGATATGAACGTTTGCTAAAAACACTAGTTTCCCAAGCGCATGATTAATTAATTTTACTGATTTTAATTGTTTCACCGAGTCTTTGTTGGTGAAGTCGCGTATTTATTTGGGCAGCCGGTAACGGGATTCCTCTGCGGTAGATTATTTCAACATTGTCGTAGACAGAGTTCCTTCCTGCCTCTGATATCCCAGCTAAAGAGAGCTACTTTATTTCCAAAGAATCGCCTAGAACCCCGCTCCCACAATAAGTCAATATTACACTTCCCGTTTACGGAAAGAAAGAGTCTAACGTTGCTACACACGACACAACTAATTCGAAGCCGAACATCTTTCTATTGGTCTGATCTGATCTTCACAAAATCAACATATTCTGTCATGGAGTGAAAATCTTTTTCTGCAACACTATTTTCCCCTTATTTTGTATTGTTGCCAAAACTACCAGATAATCGTGTATTCAAGATCTTTTTAATTACCTGGTATATATGGTACCAGTCTGGTACCAGTCACCAAATAATCAGAATAATAGATCACAGAGGAACTGTTAGGAAATCAGAACATTTATACTGTCAGTAACCCTTTATACTATAGCAATATCGAACGAATGGCTTCATTCATCTTTAATTGGGTTTCTGATTTTCTTTCTCAAAATGGGATAACGTCCAGAGGCTGCAGAGGTATAGCCTGAGAAGACAGTCGACTCTTATCGCTTCCCCACCTCCCACCCCCCCCCCCCCACCTAATCGCATCCCCAACCCCTCCCCCCACCCAACCGCGTCCCCAGGCTAGCAGAGGTAGTTGCGCTTTGAGATGTTTTGAAATTTTCTCCTCAACTCGGCCGTATTTTTTTAGTAAAAACAGGGTAGTTATGGACTTCTGAAACAGGTTTAAAGCCAGCCTTCTATACTAAGGTTTTAATCCAAAACGTTGAATGAGAAATGATTTAGCGTTCACTCAATCGCGGCCATTGGTTGCGGAAACTGATACACATCCGAACAGCGAGCTCCTCATGGTATTTAACTCCTAATCCAACTTTGATTTCCGGTTGGAATTGCGTAAACGGACGTTGCTGACGCATGCAAGCATAAATGTCATGGAAAATGCGAAACTGGGAAAAAGTACTAAATATGCAGCAAATACCATAGCTACGATGGATATTTTTGAATTTAGATCCGGCTGCGTTTGGGCTACGTGGGTCAAAATAATTAGTTATTCCTAGGGTTAACTCTACAACTAATGGCCTACATTCTTTTAGATACACAACAGCCAAAACCTGGAACGACCTAACGGAACAACTTAGAACCACCATCAATCTGAAAGATGTCTTTTGATGATAGTCGTTGTACATTTTGTATCGAAATATTTAAAAAACTTTTTTATTAGTGCTATATTTATATCTATTGATATTTACAAGTAAGAGTATTTTTTTATTGTTATTTATTTCAATTACCTTCCGAGATATTAGCATCTTAATGCTACTCTGTAAATTCGAAGTTAAATAAAGTTTATGTATGTATGTATCATGGCAGCCATTTCTGCTGGTGCAGGCGATGATAAAGTATGTTATAATATTCATGTGTTCATGGGAACTGGAGAGTGTCAGTATATTACGGTTAGCGCGTAGCGAGACCGGTAGCGACGTAGTAAGCGTTTTTGTGTCCCTCCCGCCCGGGTTTTTCGCTTTTTTCGCGGCCCAAAAAGCGAAAGAAACCTACAGAAACGCTTGCTATGCAGGCTAGCCGCGATCCATCGATGTACCACATTTTGGATAGTCACGCTCCAGGAATGACTTTTTCAGTTTCTAACTGAAGGAATACATGAAGATCGTAATTTACTTTGTCATCGCCTGCACTAGCAGAAATGTAAACTACTATGGGCAAGGATCAATGGACAGAGTGCACCGTTATGAGTACGCCGAATCGGCCTTGGATGGGATTTAATCAGCAAATATATACGGATACTAAGACAAAACGAAAGGCTGATTGCACAGTTAGTGAAATATATATAATTAAAACCGGTATTTCGGTTGGCACGGCCAACTTTCCTCACTGTGCAGAGTACGCATGCATGTGCTCATAGTATAAAGCTATCAAAACGCAGAAATGGCCGCCACGATGTCTGTCAACGGCGTGCGCTAGCCCACGTGACCCCCAAGAAAAAAATCTTGATAGTTAGGAAAAAAATCTTCATAGTAAAGAAAAAAAACTTCATAGTTAAGAAAAAGTTAAGTAAAAAAATCATCGTAGTTAAGAAAATAAATATCATTTTTACATGTTCGTACTGATAGCTGACATGACGTGAAGTAAAAATAATGCTCTAGCTCAGGAGCCTCCTATCTAGCTCTATTTACAAGATGACCCAAACATACTGAAATTGTAGGTCTATTACAGAAAAATTATATAAATAGAAATCGTGCATCAAGAGCCCATAACCAAGAGCGAGAATCTCCCATACTACCTCTATGCTACGGCATTTTCACAAGTTAGGTTATTTTTAGAACGGTTTCCCGCTATTATTGGGTTGCAATCATTCCTAAGGGAATAAAATCACAAAAGCGTATCAGACGTGTTGTTGTTATAAAAAAAAGGAGCTAATGAGGCATCTTTTGTTCCGCCACTGGAACCCACTAATTGGCCGCAAAAGTTGTACAAGAAGTTGTTTTCACTTTTAATATTCGTGTGGCGATCAGAATCGATACCGATAAAGCTTGCCAATAATCTCGTCAGTGTACTGTAACACTGCGTGGTCGATCATTTCCGCTCCATTTTTCAACTCTCAGTAATTCGAAGCTTCTTAAGAAACGGTTCGCACACGATGCTGTACGATAATCTATACTACTGACGTTAAAAGGTTATAGTAATGCAAAAAGTTACCTGAAAGACGCCAATGCCTAAGCCGAAGCCGGATACTTGTAAGCGATCCAAAGTTTGTAAAAGAGGATTGTCACTGAAACGACAAAATTCCTAGAAAACAAACATTAATTAAAATCATTTTCAATACAAAGGTTTCTACTTATGCCACAGCGTTGTTTAAATCTCGACTGTGGTTTAAGTTCAAAGTCGAAGAAGACCACACAGATTGTTTCATATTGTGACTCACAAAACTGTGTTGTTGTCGGAGCCCACTTAGGTAGTAATGAAAGTGCAAGTATCATGTCCAAAAAATAAAAATTATATTGTACTATTGTGTTTCTCACAAAAACTTTATTCATTACTCTTGCAAATTTTGTAACATTTCTGGCATTTAATCCCTAATTTTGGTTAGTTTTCATGGATCGGGTAGCGTTTATTACTCGGGCTGCCTGTGGCAGCACCGAGTCTTAAAATGCAAGTCGTTTTTTTTTTTTTCGTTGGGTGTCGCAAAATGTCTGCGCATGCGTTAAAGGTCAAATTCACACCAATCAGATTGCACTGTGCTGGTCACGCAACAATCGCCAGGTTAATTTATTTACATAATTGAATACAGTAAAGCAAGATGGCGGAAGACCCGCGAGGAACTTTCTCTCTAATTTGGAGTCTCATCTCTCAAATGTAAGCCAGTTTAATGTTTTATTTAACTTCACTCGTGCGAAAGCCTTCCAACAGGCTCAGGATATTTCAACTGGCGCTATTGACGGAGCCGAAGGACCGCGTTTTTTACCCAGATGGCCAGTGATACGACACGTACGACGACGGCTGAAGCCAGTGAACTGGGGCCAGGATCCGGAAAGCTCAAATTCGAAGAAATAGATATTGGAATCTATAAGCCATCGGCTCGCTGTGCTGCATTTAAAACATCCGAGGAAAACATATTATTTTGGGTGAAGGCACTTCAAGACCAATATTACGAGTCTCTTAAAAACTGTCAGAGATTTAAATTTACCGTAAGTTGGATCAGAGAGTATTGAGATCAAGTTATTTCGTTCCAGCGAGGATATTGACCTAGCGGAAACGGTACAAGCTGTCGAAGGATTTTACTTATAATCATCCACGTCTACTTAACAACAGGAATAGTTATGTGCCAAGGCATGGGCAAAGATTGAGTTTCCCAGATTACAGATGAAAGTAGAGAACTTAATGAATGAAGAAACAGAGGTCACGCGCGACATGCTTGAGAACATGAACATGTTCAACACTTTATATTATACTAAGAAAACAAAACAAATTACAGAGCCTGCAAGTTCACAAGTCAATGAAAAACCCCAAGTGCCTGTAGTTTTGGATCAACATATCCTTGAAACTCCAAAAGCAACATACACATGAGTCAAATTCAAACCGGAAGAGACGGAATTCTTTAGATTATTCACGAGGATAAATTTGTTAGCCCGCAATAAGGACCAAGGGCAAGGTCTCCAGTGTTCCGAGACTACCCAACCTACTGAAGCTTATCAGTTTGTTCAAGAGCCATCTTTCTTACATGACAACCCGATCCCTATTCATCAGAATACATTTTCTATGCTAAATGACGAGAGTTTACAATCACCTGACCGACAACTTACTACTAAAGAAAGGGACCATGAAGTACGGTAGTACGGTTAATTCTCGGGTTCAAAACAATGAATATATGCCTACTCAAATGCAGTGTGTTAAACGAATAAGTAGTGTTTAAATTAAAAGGTCAACATACGAGAAAAACAAACTATTAAATTACATATATACTAGAGGAGCAGAGAATGAAAGTCACCGCGCTACCGGCCACTAAAGACTGCTAAATTCAGCTAATAATTCTTCCCTTTGGTTATTACTAACAGGATTTCAAATGAAAGTGTATTACATCTTCAATCTCATGTGGCCCGAGTGAAAGCCCAGATGGGCTCTTGTTCTAGTTTAATTCCTGCTCCTGCCTCTCAAAGAAAACTAAGTTAGACAACTGAAGTATATCAGAAATAGAATTTGGGGCAAAAAGAGTTCAAGTTGTTTTATGGCTTGCACATTAACTATAAAGCCGATTTATAGCGGGCCAACTGCAAAGTATTCTCTTACTGAAAAATTACATGAATAGAAATCGTGCATCAAGAGCCCATAACCAAGAGCGAGAATCTCCCATACTACCTCTATGCTACGGCATTTTCACAAGTTAGGTTATTTTTAGAACGGTTTCCCGCTATTATTGGGTTGCAATCATTCCTAAGGGAATAAAATCACAAAAGCGTATCAGACGTGTTGTTGTTATAAAAAAAGGAGCTAATGAGGCATCTTTTGTTCCGCCACTGGAACCCACTAATTGGCCGCAAAAATAATCTAAAAATAGCCCAACTTGTGAAAACGCCGTAACATCTATATAAGAGATATGGACGCTCTTGGTTATGGGCTATTGTGTGTATCGAATACTGTGTATGCGGCAGAATTGGTTTGGCAAACTTTACGAAGTTACTCAACTGAAATGAATTATTACTTCGCCCGAGTCTACGTCTGCAAGCGTTTTTTGTTGTTGTTCGGTACAGCAAAATTGTCAACTTCCGGTCCCGTTAACCAATCAGCTCACACTGTTCAAGTGCACATACTTGAACACAGAGCCGCCTGGCGCCGCATAATGTCTGTCGATGATGGTAATCGTGAAAGGTCAACCGGAAGCCACAGACTGCGGATATAATTAATTCAAGATTTTTACTTTAATCGTACAATATCGGTGACAGCACATGCAATCCCTATCAGCCGCTAGATTATTGGTACTTTCATTAGAGTTGTTAAACAAGAATCCTCTCATGGCGAGGTTTTGGTTTGAGAAAGGCTTCCAACAGTTCCTTTATAGTTCTATAATATAATGAGCAGACTGAAGTTTTGGGAATGAGGGTAAAGCTTTTAATTAGAGATAACCAACAGGCACTTCAGTTAATAATCTTTAATCCAACAAATACCAATATGCAGCCTGAATTTCAGCCGTCCCCTCGGCTGAAATTCAGGCTAACCAATATGGACTTCTGATAGAATACAATATTAGTAGTATAAGACTACGAATTATTAAGAGGTAATTACAATTATCACATACAGATAATATATCATAACAATATTTAGCAACTAATTTCGTACTAACTTCGCACACGAATTGACCACGTATACAATTAACATGACTGTAGATACCTTGGTTCCAGAGGTTTTCTAGAGAGAACAGCCGTGAAGCTGGAGAAAGAGCGGCGAGGCGGCGATCAGCGAGCTGCGATAAAGAGCCGCAGGGTAGACTGTAGAACTATACTGAAAGCCGGAACAGTTGTCACAAGATGGACAGGATACAACTTATAATATGGGATAAATATAAACATTGAGACAATCACCTATTAGTACTCAGAACCTGCAGTATAACAGAACAACAGCAGACTAAATTGTAAGCATGTGTTACATGAATAAGTACTGTTTACAGTAAAAGGACAACTTCTTTAATTTACATACGAAAAAAATAAAATTTAATTACATATATACTAGGAGAACGGAGAGAGAGTGAAAGTTACCGCACTACCGCCATTCCTAATAAATAATAGGAGTGGAGTACCACCCCTCCCTAATTTGCCTAATTTGCTAAGTTACTGAGCCTTAATTGAATTGCTTAATTTTCTCTTCACTGCTAGAACAGCTAATCCAGCAAAAGTGCAACTGATCCTGTGTTGCAAATACAACCGAGTGGAGAGTACAGTCATGTACAGTGTTGAGATTGTGTAATAACTGATGTTAAATGTCTTATGCACCAGTGAATTGAAACCCGGGGTTAATCGGGAACTAAGGCATGAAAACGTCTATTCTAATGCAACTCGCTTTTTTAGCTCGATTGGTTGGGAAATTAACAAATGCGATGCCATAATAACGTACAGTTATTGACCGGGTAAATTTAGCGGAATAGCGCAGATTTAGCAACATCTTCCTAGCTCTGATATTATGCCATTGATCTATTCGTAGCGATCTCTACATCCCTGTGCAAACTCCTCAAAACATTACAAGATGCCGCATTGTACTAAAAGAACTACCCACATGTCAGCTACTAATAATATACATGGTTATGCAAGGATTTCCAGGAACAGGGGTATTTGTACCGGTTTCTAACCTAGTGTTTTCTTGGATGGGGAAATAACTGCTATTTAACAAGTCCCGCTATGTCGCGAGTGTTGGGAGCGTGCTTCAATTGACTGGTACAAGTCCCTCGATTTTTCCGGGTTACTCTCCATGTTTTTGTCGTTGCAATTTGTTTAGGCTCCATGGATTGCCAGTTTTGATTAATTGCAAATCTTCGCTACGGAATACGTACGGAGAGCGACCAAAACAATTATGGGACTATAGGGATAAGGTTAATTTTAGTTATGCACGATACATTGATGACCTTTGGGGGCTTGTTACAAAAATGTACGCTCTAAACCACTAAAGTAAGAGTAATAACGCGGCAAGCGCTGCACCAGTACCAACGAGTGGTTGGACGATGTCGACGAATCCACGCCACGCTTTCCCGCCAAACTTCGTAAGAGAGTTTTTGGTTGCTTCCCAGAATTTCTTGTGTTTCTTTTCTCCTACTACAATAAGAGGTGCTTTGTTTGTCTCCTTCGCTTCCATGGTTACCATTTGTTGTTTTGCTGGATCTTTCAGACTGTAAGCGGGAGGCGGGTACGGCGGGAAAGTTGGACAGGCAGCGGCAGCGGCACGAGCGTGACCACGAAACGAAATAGATTGCGTGACGTTAAGAGGTTGTTTGAGCGGGTCAGTGACAAAGTCATGATGTCGACTCCAACGTGGGATTTTGCTTCCTGGTTCTAGATATGCTGTATCTCTTTCTCGAGGTGTTTTACTGCGTTCACATTGGATCATTTGTCGTCGTTGGTATTTAGTTTGTTCCAGGACGTTCCAAATCGGTCGTTTCTCATGTAGATATTTTTCATAACGCGGTCTGAAGCGACCTCCATTATTGTCTTCGCTTCGTATAGCAATACGATCACTGTTCATTGCTAGAAGAGAAAGCCGAGCTATCGACTGCGTAGTTTGGTATGCCTCAAACCAGAACTTTGAAAGCCAGTCCATGTTTGTTGGGAGGCTTGGATGACTTGAAGTACCCGCAGCCACCACTGACATGTTGTAGGATAGCTTTGCTGAAACCCCAACTTCGGAGGTTAGGAATGTTCTTACGTCTCTTTCCCACATGTGAAATTTAGTTATGAAGAAAAGGAAATCGTCCTTTCCTTCCGGATCTGCGACTTTGTTAGCAAAAGTCAAAACAAGCATAGCTTTTTCCCACACTAATTCAGTATCCCCAAACAACTCTGATATATCCTTAATGGCATTCTTATCGCTCTCGTAAAACCTTGTCTCACCATTCTAATACAATACAGCAATAGATCAACCTTGCGAATAATACGTCTCATGTCCTCGATGTAATTGCAGTCGAACTGTCGGTCATCCTGAAGACCAGGAGAATCCCACAAAGTTACAAACGTACCCTTGATGTTAGCTGTGTAGGAACACAACCTATGTGTACATGGGTTTAGTGTCGAACTCTCCGCGGCAATTTTTTTCCCGATTAAGGTGTTCAGTAGATGAGACTTTCCAACTCCTGTCTTGCCAACTATTAGAATCGATAAAGTACCTGAGCCTGACTTCTCAAGTAAGGATCGTAAATACAGCATTACTTCTCTAGTAAAATAGTGGTCCGACATGTTCTAATTCGATATAACTCAGCAAACTTGAAGGTCGAGTTAAAAGATTGTGCTTGTTGTGCACAAAGGTGTTTACTTTTTTACCAAAGAAGACCCCAGGGGGAGAGGGTACATAACACCGTCTATTGCCCGCCTAGTTTATTGCCTAAGTTGTATGTTGATAATGTACAGTACATCTAAAGTATGAAGTAAATAATATTAAAAGAACATACAGAAGTGCAATACCACCTGTAGTATGCATTGGGCTTGCATAGAAACCTCCCCCCTTCCCCCTCTCGGCAGCCCCAAACGGTTGCCATTAACAACTACATAACGAACGTAGGGGAAATTCATGTGATCATGACATCATGATTGGACCTGGTCAGTCGAGTGTTCTCATCTAGTATTCTTCGATGTTTTTTCTATGTTAAATTTTATAAAATTATAATAGTTGACAAGGGAGGGGTCATAGGCATTCGGCAGGAGTCCATAACCAGGAGCGTCCATATCTCCTATATATGTCACGGCGTTTTCACAAGTTGGGTTATTTACTCGGGCTGCCTGTGGCAGCACCGAGTCTTAAAATGCAAGCCGTTATGTTTTTTTTTGTTGGGTGTCGCAAAATTTCTGCGCATGCGTTAAAGGTCAAGTTCACCACCAATCAGATTGCACTGTGCTGGTCACGCAACAATTTACTGCATCAATTTACTGCATCAATTTACATAATTACTCGGGCTGCCTGTGGCAGCACCGAGTCTTAAAATGCAAGTCGTTATTTTTTTAATTCCGTGTAGCAAGCGTTCAGCGCATGCGTTAAAGGTCAAATTCACACCAATCAGATCGCACTGTGCTGGTCACGCAACAATCGCCAGGTTAATTTATTTACATAATTTAATACAGTAAAGCAAGATGGCGGAATCCGCGAGCAACTTTCTCTGTAACTTGGAGTCTCATCTCTCAAATGTAAGCCAGTTTAATGTTTTATTTAACTTCACTCATGCGAAAGCCTTCCAACAGGCTCAGGATATTGCAACTGGCGCTATTGTCGGAGCCGAAGGACCGCGTTTTTTACCCAGATGGCCAGTGCTTTTATATACGACACGTACGACGACCTGAAGCAAAGGGGCCAGGATCCGGAAAGCTAAAATTCGAAGAAATAGATATTGGAATCTAT
This sequence comes from Actinernus sp. WN-2022, assembly GCA_030867875.1. Classification (NCBI taxonomy): domain Eukaryota; kingdom Metazoa; phylum Cnidaria; class Anthozoa; order Actiniaria; family Actinernidae; genus Actinernus; species Actinernus sp. WN-2022. The sequence continues at coordinate 349,128 of JAOWCC010000569.1, read as the reverse complement.
AAGCCATCGGCTCGCTGTGCTGCATTTAAAACATCCGAGAAGAACAACTTATTTTGGGTTAAGGCACTTCAAGACCAATATTATGAGTCTCTTAAAAACTGTCAGAGATTTAAATTTACCGTAAGTTGGATCAGAGAGTATTGAGATCAAGTTATTTCGTTCCAGCGAGGATATTGACCTAGCGGAAACGGTACAAGCTGTCGAAGGATTTTACTTATAATCATCCACAACAGGAATAGTTATGTGCCAAGGCATGGGAAAAGATCGAGTTTCCCAGATTACAGATGAAAGTAGAGAACTTAACGAATGAAGAAACAGAGGTCACGCGCGACATGCTTGAGAAAATGAACATGTTCAACACTTAATGTTATACTAAGAAAACAAAACAAATTACAGAGCCTGCAAGTTCACAAGTCAATGAAAAACCCCAAGAGCCTGTAGTTTTGGATCAACATATCCTTGAAACTCCAAAAGCAACATACACATGAGTCAAATTCAAACAGGAAGAGACGGAATTCTTTAGATTCTTCACGAGGATTGTTAGCCCGCAATAACAACTCTCTCGCTGATTTAATGACCTTGATTTGTAACATGGAGGCTGACCTAACTGATATGCGTAATGAATTCTTACTCTCGTCACATCAAAATACGAATCAAGAAACCAAACTCAGTCATTTGGAAGACAAATTAGTGCAGCAAGATAATATATACAAGACCGAAATCAAGATGCTGTCATCACGTATTATTGACCTAGAAGTTGAAAATGGCGAGTTGAAAGCGGATATAATAAAGCTCAGATCCGACTTTCAAACTTAAAAAACAAATCAAGAATACAAAAAAGAAGACAATGAAAGACCAAGGTCTCCAGTGTTCCGAGATTACCCAACCTACTGAAGCTTATCAGTTTGTTCAAGAGCCATCTTTCTTACATGACAACCCGATCCCTATTCATCAGAATACATTTTCTGTGCTAAATGACGAGAGTTTACAATCACCTGACCGACAACCCACTACTAAAGAAAGGGACCATGAAGTACGGTAGTACGGTTAATTCTCGGGTTCAAAACAATGAATATATGCCTGCTCAAATGCAGTGTGTTAAACGAATAAGTAGTGTTTAAATTAAAAGGTCAACATACGAGAAAAACAAAAATATTAAATGACATATATACTAGGGGAGCAGAGAATGAAAGTCACCGCGCTACCGGCCACTCCTAAAGACTGCTAAATTCAGCTAATAATTCTTCCCTTTGGTTATTACTAAGAGGATTTCAAATGAAAGTGTATTTTATCTTCAAGCTCATGTGGCCCGAGTGAAAGCCCAGATGGGCTCTTGTTTTGATTATTTTTCCCGCCAATTTAGTGAGTTGCACCAGTGGCGCACCAAAAATGAAATGAAAGATAAAGTCTAAATATAAACTTTATTGTTTATGCCACAGCCCAGTCTAGATCTCAAGTGTGTTTTTAAGTACAAACTTGATGAGGAGTACACTGATTATTTGATATTGTGACTCACGAAACCATGTTGTGGTTAATACCGCTTACGTAGTAAGTAGGGTTTATGGGCCACCTACAAAGTGGTGCCGAGAACTGGAACAGTCTAATTAACGAGATGCGTACACAGATCCGATCTGTAAAGTTTAACTTTTGATTATGCTAATAAGTTATGTTGCTATTAAGGCGAGGGAGTGGCAGAGGTTATATAATTATTATGTTATTAATTGTAGCTATTCATGGTAGTCACTAGTGTAAATGGTACGTTTTCTTTTTCACTTGTATTGCACTCACTGTCGCTTACAAGTTTCTTAACGTTTTATTTCTGTAGTCGGCTAATAGACCAGTTCGCGGTAAATTCCGACATTTTGAAAGGGGTGCAAATATGCAAATATGTCTGTAAAAACGAGTCAAAGTCCGCGCGAAAATTTACAGACAATGTATGGAAAACTGAAAACACGATTGCACGCTTTCCAGCACAGCTACATCCCTCAAATTTCGATCAGTTATTTTTTACCTGACTTTTAAGTTTGTATCTGAAGAATAGTTCAGAAATTCGATTTTACGGATTTTATTCGGCATCGGATTCCCATACAAACACTGTATTTCTCGCCATGTTTGCACCCCTCTCAAAATGTTGGAATTTACCGCGAACTGGTCTATTAGCATATGTTACTTGTTAGAGACCTAACCAGTCACACCCATCCGATAATAATTAAAGTTATTATTATACATACCAGAAAATAACACCGGAATTCAATACGAAAATTAACATGGTGAAAACTATAGCATTAAAAACACAGGCTATATATATTAGCTCTTGACTAACGTTAAGAAGCTCTCACATTTAAAAATAACGCTAGTACATTCTGTTTCCCGAACCGTGATCCGTTAAAATGTCAACTAAAACGCTTTCAACAGGAAATCGAATTAGTAAATAAATAAATGCTTACTTGAAGAGTCGAACCTTCACAGAAAAAATATTGAAGAGCCAATCGATCGAACTTCATCGCAGGACCCAATCCCAAACACTGACAATGTTCCTTCCCAGTGGCCTGATCCATGGCGTTTCAAGTAAATAATTCATATTTGGGATCCGTCTGTCGATTCTCATCGAATTAGCCTGGTTTTCAGACGGTCATAAAAGCTGGTTCACTTTGGCTTCCTAAGATTAGAGGAAGGAAAATATAGTATTCTATCTGGTTTTTGTGATGTCAGAGATGTTTTAACGAAAGAGCGAAGTATAGACTGCGAACAGTCCCTTTATTTTTCTTGGTCTCTAGTCATGAAAAACTCGAAAAACGATGTTTTGGCCGAGCGCGAATTGAGCGCGAACGAACTCACCTGAGGGTATGAAGGCGGGGGACAAAAGAAAAATAAAGGGACTGCAGCCTTTCCCCACTGGCGCGCGTTCAACCAATCACGATTTTCAGTTGCTCTGAAAATCATCATGATTGGTCAATTAAACAATAGATATGTCAACATTTCGCTGCGACGAGACTTGAGAGAACAACAATCCGAATAAAGCGATTCTCTTCTGGTCCCGGTTGTTCAAAGAGTGGATAACTCGCTATCCACCGGATAACTCCTTATCTAGCGGATAAAATTTATCCACTGGATAAGTGTGGTTGCACAAAGCACGGATAGCGCTATCCAGCGCATAAAGTTATCCATGGTTAGGTAGGTTGTATAACTTTTTATCCACCTAATAAAAATGTAGAAAACAAACATGGCTGCTCGTAGACTTCATTTTTAAAATAACAGCTTAGAATATTTCAATCCACCTAGAAGAGCAAGAGTTTACCGTAGAGAAATAGAGCCATTAGCAGCGTACACAGAAGGTGAACTTAGAGCCAGATAGCTGGAATTACATACATTGTTGGCCTTGTGGCGGATGATATTTCTCCTGAAAGTGTAATATTCTGGGTTCATCAATCAGACAAACACAAACCAAAATGGCTGACTCAACGTGTGTCTATATTCTCTAATGCGCATGCTCAATGCAAACAACCGCTACAAATCATATTGCAGGCTATTACATTCCTTCCCTCTAAATGTGCATGTCCTATAACATGAGTAAGACTTAAATTGTATATGTGCGAGTAAACAATGGCCAGTTCAAACAAACAAAGTTCCTTTACAAGTCCATCCTGGTGAGAGGTTTCCTCACCCTCACTGGGTAACGTCTCTCCGGTACAATGACATTAGGCAGTTCCTGTTTAGTGGGAACATTTCTCTCACTGGGGATGTTAGTGGGCTCTTCAGAGCTTGGTGCAGACTCCTTTTTGTCTTAGACAGTTGTCAGTGTGCAGCTTGGCAGTTTCGCTTAAGTCTGCTTCTGGTGAAATGGCTGGTACTTGCACTGGGGGTTCAGGTACTGGCACATGCTGAGTTTCTAAATCCACGTCCTCTTCAGATGCAATCAAATGGTCAATGTGACAATACCGAAGCCGTCCACAAGTGCGAACAAGGTAGGTTAAAGACCAGTCCAGGAACCCATTTCTCGTTTTCTCTTCTGAAGTTCTTTACTCTCACCCTTTGCCCTTCGCTTAAGTCCCTTGACTTCACACGACCCTTATCATGATGCTCTTTGTGTTGTTGCTGCTTCTCCTGAACCTTCTTAGATAAGTAAACTTAGACGTGTTCTTGGGCGTCTTTTAAGAAACAGTTCTGCTTGTGAACAACCAGTAACTGTAGAGGGGTTGTACGATAAGCAAGCAGAAAGTTTGCAACCTTATGTGATATGGTCATGCCTGGTTTCACGTCACTCAGGGCTTGCTTTAACAAAACCTGTTTCAGGATTTGCACTGCTCTCTCTGCTGCCCCATTTGAAGCAGGGTGGTACGGTGGTACCAGAGTATGCTTGACTCCATCAAGTTTCATAAACCTTGCCATCTCTGAAGACTTAAATTGAGGACTGTTGTCCGAAACGACCTCTTCAGGCAACCCATATGATGCGAAAAGCGTACGAAGGACCTCAACTGTCTTAGCAGTGGTGGTACTACTCATTGGGAAGACCTCAAGCCATTTAGAGTGACTGTCCACAACTAGTAAGAACATCTGTCCATCTTTCTCCGCAAAATTCATATGGAGTCGCTGCCACACCCTTGTTGGCCATTGCCAAGGGTGCAAAGGTGCAACAGGTGGTGTTTTCCTTACCGCCAAACAGGCCTTACAATTTTGAACCTTTCGTTCAATGTCCTCATCAAGGCCCGGCCACCACAAGTAACTTCTTGCCAGGGATTTCATCCGACAAATTCCTGGATGCTCCTCGTGTAAGTCATCCAGCAGGCGGTCACGAAATGGTAAGGGTATGATTACACGTAACCCCCACAACACACATCCCTGATCTGTTGATAGCTGCTCTTTCTTATCAAAGTAAGGCTTTAAGCTGTCATAACTAATGGCACTAGGCCATCCAGTTAGTGTATATTCTAACACCCGAGACAACACAGGATCTTTCCTTGTAGCATCAGACAACTCCTTAGCTGTTATCGGGAGTTCATCAACGTGAGAAACTGCAAAGATTTCTGCCTCCTCCTCTCCCTTAGATTCCTTCTTTGGTAATCTAGACAGGCCATCAACATTCCCGTGGTCTGCTGACGTCCTGTATTCAATCTGATACTGATAGGAAGACAATATCAAGGCCCAGCGTTGCAGTCGTGCTGCTGCCAATGTGGGAACTCCAGACTTTGGTCCCAGGATAGCCGTCAGTGGCTTGTGATCAGTGACAAGTGTGAAGTGGCGCCTGTACAAGTATGGATGACATTTTTTTACGCCAGAAATCAAAGAAAGTGCCTCCTTTTCTATTTGTGCGTAATTCTTCTCGCTGCTACTGAGTGTCCTGGAGGCATAAGCAATGGGTCTCTCATCTCCATTTCAGTGAATTAAAACTATAAATGATGCAGCTGATTTGTGAATTAGATTAATAAAAACTGCAATCCGGTAAAACGTTGTGACCAACACTTGTCTTAATAATTATTTTCCACTCTTCGGCATTATCCAAGCAGAAGCCACATCTACTGTCCTATAATCTTCGATATCTAGACACTGTCTTGCTATTTCACGAAATCGCGGACAGTTTGAAATGAGATTTATATTGTTAAGAAGTTAAACATATTCAAGGAAAACTGAAATAAATAGTGTTTCCAAAATACTCATTGATTTTGCAGTATTGGGGCGTTAGAATTCTAGAAAGAAGTGAAACTTGCTATTGAATTTTGCCGCCACGCGCGTCTAGTGACGGAACCGCTCAATGGTTTCCTTCATGTCAACAAAATAAATTCCTCAAGTTGAGGAGGACTGAATTACCGTCGTCTTCCGCAGATTTTCATTTCCAAAATGAGCCGGGAAACAACACGATAAAATTCTATGTCAGATGACGATCTGCTTTTTTAACAATGTCGAAACTCAAAAAAGCGAAAACAGTGGAAGGTCAACAATATTTGGGCAACGCACCCTGGAAACTGCCAACAATCGTTTCTAATGACTGTACAATGTGTTTTGGATAATACGCTAGACAAAATACATCAATTATTCTTACTATTATTAAAAGAGAGAATGATATAAAATAATAATAATGATAATAAAAGTAATCTATAGCGACGCGATAGCGAGAGCCACAGAGTCGGTCAGTTACTTCGGAGGATTAGTGATTTTAAGACGGCTATCCGAATATCCGATCGCCGGTGTAATGACTCAGTTTCCCCGCTTTAAAGATTTGAATTTCTTATGAACAAGCAAAAGCGGAACAGCAAGAGGGAATCTAGGTGCATAAAACTCTAGTGCATTGCCTAATCATTAGAATAGTAATATTGGTTCTCTTTTGAACACCTTCCATTTCCAAATGTTTTCACGACGACTCTTAGCCTGAATTTCAGCCGTCTCCTCTGGTTCGTTTCTTCCGAGAGAGACGTCTGAATCCAATAGCCGATAATGCCGTCCAGTGATGTCACTACCAGAAAACCTGGTAGTGATCTTTGATTGGTTCATATTCTATAATTTCGCATAATTATCAGCCGAGAAGACGGTATGATTCACTTTGGACTCGAAATTGTTGATCGTTCAGTTTCAGTGGAGTGATTGTCTTTTGCAAAGACCTTGAATTCGTAAGGAAGACATCTGGAAATGGATTGAAATTGTCCTGCACAATAACCGGCCGACTGACCTGTAAACATGTACATTTTATCGCGTCGCATCCGCGGGCCGGGTTGTTGATAATCGATTATTTGTTCACACTCGCAGTGGTAAAGAATGTCGCTACTCTCTTCAAGGAACTGTTCTTTCCCGCAAGAGTCTTCGTATTTCTTCGAAAATTCTCCATTATCCTTTCATGTTTTTCTACTTTTCTGTTGCATCATTTACATAGGTAATATCTCGTAGCTGTGTCGATTCGAACGGCAGATCGCGAGACATGTACAAAGATCAACGGAAAGACAAAGATCAACTGTACTTTGCCTCCAAATATAATATAACGATTTGTTGCTTCGAAAAGGTTGTCACAACATAAGAGGCACTTGAGAAGCAAATGGGATGGAGATATATATATAGGTAAGGCTTTTATTTTGGCCGGCATGATCTCACATAATTTCTCAAGGCGAGCAATGGCTTTGTTTTTGTGACCCACGAACTCTTTCTACCGCCGTGACAGTTTTATTTGCATAAATTAAATTGTTAATCCGCCTTGACGTCACTGGACGGCATTATCGGCTATTGGATTCAGACGTCTCTCTCGGGAGGAACGAACCAGAGGAGACGGCTGAAATTCAGGCTAGACGACTCTCAAATGAATGCAAATCGGTGAACGTTTCCGCTACCTTAAAACCTCCACACTTCCGGCTAAGAGCGCATAGATCTATAAATGAAAGGCTAACTGGTCTAACATTCAATATTTAATTGCAGGTTCATACCTCATATCTGATAATAATTCAAGCAGGAAAGCTACCGGTTGCGTACAATAGAGAGGTTCGCTGTATTTGGCCCTCTTCAGTCAATGAACTTAGACTACAGCGTCTCGGCAGTCCAATGAGTGGCATGACATGAGAGATCACTGCCCCCAGCCCGTAAGAAGATGCATCACCAGCCAACCGTAACGGCTTGTCAGGATCATAGTGAACAATCACTTCTGAACTCTGCAACTGTTCCTTGCAGCTCTTGAAAGCTTCCTGACACTCAGATAACCACTTCCATTCTTTGTCAGCATGCAAAAGCTCATGCAGAGGCTGCAGTGTAGTAGACAGATCCTTCATGAATTTCCCGTAGAAATTCACAAGTCCTAAAAAAGACTTCAACTCGCTGAGGTTGGTGGGGCTCGGTGCTTGCTTTACAGCCTCCACCTTGTCAGGTGCTGGGTGTATTCCTTCCGCATCAACAACATGCCCTAGGTACTCTACACTAGGTTGGAGGAATTTACACTTAGACTTCTTAGCTCTGACACCATTACTCTCTAGTCTTGACAATACCTCCTCCAGTATCTTGAGGTGTTGGGCTTCAGACTTTGCTGTTATCAAGATATCATCCATGTAGCACACCACTCCATCAAGTCCTTGTAGGATCTGATCCATGACTGACTGGAATATTGCCGGTGCAACCGGTAATCGGTTGTAGCAATACAGTCCTCTATGGGTGTTGATCACCAAGTACTGCTTCGATTCCTCATCCAGCTCCAGCTGTTGATAAGCATGTGTCAAATCAAGCTTCGTAAACAACGTACCTCCAGCTAGTGTAGCTAGGAGATCCTTCACATTAGGTAGTGGGTACTGTTTACTTTCTAAGCATTGATTAACAGTCACCTTATAATCTCCACAAATGCGTAGAGAACCATCGGTCTTGGGAACGACAACAATAGGTGCTGCCCAGCAACTTCTTTCTACTTTTGACACAATGTCATGTCCCTCCAGCCTTGACAACTCTTGGTGGAGCGGCGACTGTTCTCTAGCGATGACGTCAACTTGCGGTGACGTCATCGAACTGCGAGAGCACATGGTTACGGGTCAGTGCTCTCGAAATGTGTGTTTAAGCGAAGTTGAAGATTTCCCAAGGCAGTGGATAAATACCTATTTTGCGGGTAAAGGAACCTGGAGGACACGTATCCTTTTGTATTGTTGCTCCCCTTGAAGTGGAGGAAAGACAAGGATCCTCTTGGAACGCGTGAAATAATAAACCGTTCATATGTTGTGTCGATTCGTTTATTGTATGGATATCTGAGCGTGGAGACAATATCACAAACGAATACCAACCGCTTTACAGAACTATTGAAGGCGTCTATAGTTCGGTCGGCGATCAACATCGTACGAGAACTATACGCGAGAACACTTGGTCTACTGCATCCTTCAGAGCATAGGGTACTGGCCTAGCCTTCTGAAATATTGGCGGTGCCTCTGCACTAACACGAACACAAGTTTAAAAATGCTTGATAGTGCCATACCCCTCTTGGAATACAAATTGATGCTTGTTGATTATTTCATCAACACTACACTTTCCCACAGAATTATTTTTTTTGCAATTGAGCTTTAAGTTCTCAAGCCAGTTCCGTCCTAAAAGTGCAGGCTTGTCCCATTTTGCAACAATCAAAGGGAGAGTGGCTTCTTGCTCTTCATACATCACAGGCACAGTTATCTGGCCCACCAGGCACAGTCTCTAACCCGTATAAGATCTTAATTTAATGCTTGTCTCGTGCAACTGCAGGTGAGCAAGGTTCTTCTTGTATATGGCCTCTGGAATAATGGAGACTGCAGCCCCAGTGTCAACTTCCATGCCGATGATTTGACCATCAAGCTGCACCTCAACCTGGTATCCCACAGCACCATTATTTGCTGAGTAGACTCCAAATAAACCCAAAGGTTCACTGTCCTCCAGCTCCTCTTCCGCATATTTTGTGCTGGTAGTTGATTTGTCATGGCTTTTGTACATTTTTGCTATGTGCCCTGTCTTAGAACAAGCATAACATTTCTCATTCTTGAGTTTGCAAGTGAGTGAGGAGTGCCTTGCTCCATATCTGTAACAAACTTGTGCTTGACCTTGAGCTGTTCCTGGAGTTTTGTTATTATTCCTAGCAGTAGGCTTCGCTTTAGCTCTTTGAGGTGGTTTTCCAGTGGCACCAAACATTTTGTGTACAGATGCTTGAGGTTTGAGCTCTTTTGTGTTTTGCTCAGTCAATTCTATAGTCTGAGCTACTTCACACGCTCTCTTGAATGTCAATTTTGCTTCTGTTAGCAGTTTCTTTTGAGCATTCTCGTTCCTCATTCCACATACTAGACGATCTCGCAGAGACTCGTTCAAGAAATCACCAAATTCACACTTCACTGACAGTTCTACTATGTAGTTGGCGATACTTTCTCCCTCTTTCTGATTCCTACGGTGAAACTTAAACCTTTCCGATATTACTAAGGGTTTTGGACTGAAGTGCTTCGACAAGACTTCGCTAATCTCTTTCAGCGACTTGCTCTTTGGTAGGATCGGTGTCACAAGGCTCTTTAGCAGGGTGTACGTTCGTGGTCCAACGACGCTCAAAAACACGGCGACTTTCTTCTCCGCTTTATCGATCTCGTTGGCTACGAAAAACTGCTCCACTCGCACTGTGTATGACGAAAACTCTTCCAGTGACTCGTTGAACTCCCCGAGAGTTCCATAAATGCCATCCTCGTCGCCAAAACTGTAATATTCTGGGTTCATCAATCAGACAAACACAAACCAAAATGGCTGACTCAACGTGTCTATATTCTCTAATGCGCATGCTCAATGCAAACAACCGCTACAAATCATATTGCAGGCTATTACACAAAGGAACCATCCTTTATCTGTAACCATCCAAGTGTTGCACTCAGTAGCGGTAAAATGACGATTTCTGTTCCTCTTAATCGGTTCTGGCTCAATGTTTTCCGCCATTGTTGTTGTGCGCGCGAGCGAGAACTGAACCAAGGTCATACATTTTACCATGGCAACTGGAAACTATTTAGCAGTTTCACACTGGATAGCGATTTATCCATTGGATAGTTATCCGCGAGGCTATCCAGGCTTTGTGCAACCACTTTTTAACTCGTGGATGCGCGTATGCGCAGGAACGAGTTTTTGCGTGAGGTGGGCGAATGATGTCTACCTAGCCAGCCGTTAGCAAAAATCAATCAATATCAAATCGTATGCTGTTCGGAATACGAGCGAGGAAGCCTCGGGGACGAGTTTGAGGCACTGTGAGCTGTCGGGCGAGTGGTATTCAGAGCTGCAGAAGTGTTTTACACGGAGACTACACACTGTGATGGCAGAAAAATCAACTTTATGAAATGATGGACCTGTTTACAAGGTTCTGTATTGTACAGGTTTGGTTTCCCGGGAATATTTGGCCACTTGACTCGCAAACATGTCTCACGCCGAAGTCTAGCGTTGAACGGTCCTTGAAGGGGATGAGTTCCAGCTCGAAGGCAGAATAAAATACCGGTGAGTGTAATAAATCACAAATATAAATATATAGTTTAAAATTGTACCTCAATTCTAAAGTAGAATTAGAATCCGTTTACTCTTATTTACAAGTATTTGATCGAGTGTGTGTTCTTCACTAACCTAGTTCTTTAGATAAGATTTCTAACCAATGAAATGAGACCTTTCCCACGGTAATTCCAAGATGTCGATCACTTTATATTTTACTGGGCCTTCTACAAACGAAATGAGACCTTTCTCGCGGTAATTAGGCGTTACAATCTCAAGATGTCGATCAGTTTATATTTTACTGGGCGTTCTGCCAACTCAGGGAAGGCCCAGGAACGAACAGCCATTTTCAGCTATTTCAGATAGGTTACATGCGTAAAACGTATGTAAAACTCCCGAAACGGTTAAGCGAGTATTTTCTAATCTTAAGTTTCTATTATTCTTCACTAGGTTATTTTTTGGGGGGCGGGGTGGGGCAGATAACCCCGCTTGTCTCCCTGCTAGCTACGGCCAGGGGCCCGTTTCTCGAAAGCCCCGATAACTTGATAACTTACCGGGCCCGGTTTAGCATTTTTAAAGGTATTACCGGGTCCGGTAAGTTATCGGGGCTTTCGAGAAATGGGCCCCTGCAACCAGTTTTTAAAATGGATCAGTCATCTCATTTGTTCTGAAGAGCGCGCAAGCTTTATTTCAGCTCTGAAGTTTAGATGATATCTAGGTACATGTAACTTTCATTACCTATCCTGAAAGTTGTCGCATCATCAACAGTACATCTCATTGTTACACCAAATAGCATGAAAGTTAAATGGCAATATGAATTTCACTACTAACAACAAAGTTAAAGATTACATGGCTCCTGTTCATTCCAAGCATAATGGACCAGTGTTGTATACTTTTCAGATGAAGGCTTTTCTTAGCAATCCACTAACTTCGTCACTACATCCACGAGTTCACCATTGGGTGCCTATGTTTATACGGTGGATAACTATCCAGTGGATAGCGGTTTTATCCACTGGATAGCACTTATCCACTGGATAACTTATCCACCCTTTGAACAACCGGGGCCTGGTAATCGTGCTAGCGAAGAACCGGATAAAGTCCAACGACTTTTGCCTGAGAGCGAAAGCTTTCGAAAAGAGTTTTGAGGGATATTGGTGACAACGAATATCAAGTGATATACGCGCGGCCGAGCAAGTTCTGTCTACCGCCGAGTTCGTCGAGGGGACGAGTCTACTCCATTCAACCTAAATCTGTAGTCAATAGTTAGTTGTAGATGAATGCCACACAGTTGGTTAATTGATGTTTGGTAAGTTCGATAACCATCTTGACGTTTTCTCCTTTCAAAATATGCAGTTCATGCCGGGAGTTCGTGCAAATCAAAGTGACTTGAAATCTCGTGACTAAGTTTAAGTTTACCACGTCGGTTTAACTTGTGCTATTTCAAGCCAAGTCTACAACATATTCATGCTGAATGGAGAAGACTCGTCCCACAACAAATCGAGGAATGCGGTAGACAGAATTTGCTTGCGACTTCCTCGATTTGTTGTCACCAATATCCCTCAAAACTCTTTTCGAAAGCTTTCGCTTTCAGGCAAAAGTCGTTGGACTTTATCTGTTCTTCGCTGATGCTTCTCAGAGGCACGATTACCAGGACAGAACGGCGAGCAAAAAACTTTGGTAAATTAAGCTATTGCCAAAACCCGTTGGAAGCACGGCCAACACATCTTTGTTTCAGTCGTAAATTATACGCTCTCAATTGCTTGCTTTTGTTCATCCTTTAAAATTAAGCCACCAAGCTGACGAGAAAGCTTCAAAAATTTGATAAAAATCCAAATCGCCGTCACAGATCTCTCTTGAGCAAATTGGAATATCTGTCTGACATCTCTATTGTTTAATTGACCAATCACGATTTTCAGTTGCTGGAGCGAGAACGCGCGCCAGTCTAATTTACAGGATTTCCAAGCCTTAGAAGAGAGATACGAAACACATCTAAAGCTTGAATTGGATCGCAATTGAATTGCATCTCGACTTTTTGAATGTTTGACCAATCAAATCGTTGAACGACGGATATTATTCGACTGATAAAATACAAGATCGCTGAAACAAACACGCGCACATGCGTTAATAGTATAAATAAGACCCTTAGCTTGGGATTTCTGTGGTTTTAGAGACCACAACTTTCTTAAAGTCTTCCACCCGCTTTCTGCGATTTGGGTTGGCGCTGCACGAGGGACTTTTCATCCTTGTTTCGCGCCAAAATTACCGACGGATTATAGGGTTGGTGAATAAATTATGAGTAGCCAATCAAAACAGCTTTAATGCACACCTGTCAATTATTAATTGTCACCTCTTTGTAGATTCGCGCGAAGACTACCTAAGCACGCCACTGTCTTGATGGTCTGTCTGGCCCCGCCTCCAAGAAACCTGACACGTCATCTCGGCAGTTTTTTTGGCGCGAAACACAAATAGGCCTTTTGCATCAATTAATCACGTGCCGATTTTCACATAGCAACGCCTGTGTGGAGGGCAAGCCGTCCAAACATTCCTTGACAACAGAGAGAGCGTGAGATACGCGAGCGTGAAACCTCAATACTAGAAGGTATGCCTGTTCCTTTGTTATTCGTTTTCAGCCCTAATTTATCAGAACTATTTAGCTTTAAATCTTAAAGTTCAGTATTAGAGGATTTTAAAAGCCGTAAGACGATCAGAAGTAGCTTTCTGAAGCCAGAAAGGAACCAGACTCGCAGCAAGATGGCGGCCTCAACAGGCAGGAAGCACTTCGGGAATGTACTTTTTTTCCACGCATTAAATCGTCTTTATGTTCTAGAAAAATAATGTAATGACAGGAGATGTATCTATTACTCTACCATAGCCGAGGAGACGCTAGGAGACGCTTGTATTGTAGGAACTGGAACGCGGAGGGGCAACTTTGTTCTGTAAAATAAGTTCATTCCAGACCTGCTGATTTGAGGGAATCATATTACACATTGCCGGCAGAGTGCAATGATTTTACTGCCAAGTAGATATAGAATTGACCTTGTAGTGACCTGTTATAGGGTTCTTTAATATAGGAAAGACATGAGTGAAGACTCTGTGTAGCTGTTTATTCTGATACTCTGTTCGGACCATGTGCATGCTATATGTTAATTACAATGAATCACGTGGTATATTATATTATTACGTAATCATGTGTGGGATCATATTACTATATTCCTCCCCCTTCAGTTAAAGTTTTATAATGTACACTAATCAGCTTCTAATCGTTATGCTAAGGATCATAGTATATGTACTGTGAACTGATTCAACAATAATTCCAATATAATTAGTAACTGTAACAAATTGTTCTTTCAATGTTCGTATTACTTTCCCCAAGTTCTTTAACTAGTTAGTGTTCATGGTATCTTATATGATATTAATGCTGTGAAAACTCTCTAAGTATCCATCAAATACTAATGCATGTCTCCTGTTCGATCTCCTCGGTGCTTCTGGTGCTGCTGGTAGGATGTTGATCTCCTGATCGTCCTGCAGGGGTGGTGCAGGATCTCTCTGCTGTGCTGCATTGTAGTGTGGTGGTATCTGTGCTGGTTGTGCTGTTGTCACATCCTCCTCACTTGTTTCCCGTTTGCTGTTCTCAACAGTTTCACTCTTGATGCGTCTCTGCAGATAGTCTTTCCGTCGCCTAGTCTGCTAGCAAAGATAGTGGATTCCTTCACTTGTGTCACAATGTAAATGTGAGGCTCATATGGTGTTTCAGCCTTTCCTTTCCTATCTCGCTTCACTATAATTGCTTTGCCAACGTCAACATTTTATGTTGTCGCCCGGTGTCGCTTGTCGTGGTACTGCTTGATTTTCTCCTTGTACGTTCTGTCGTTGGATCTGACTTCTTCATCGTTCGGTGATAATTCTGATGGAAAGTGTTCAAGTTTCGTTCTTACATCCCTAACTCATAGGGTGTCTTCTTTGTTGCAGGGTGTCTCTGAAAGCTTGTAGCATCTCATAAGTTGCCTCGTGCACCTCCGTTACCTCCTGGTTTGCAATGGTTGCTATCTTGTTCACTAGCTTATTAAAACCTTCAACTTGGCCTTATGCCTTCGGGTGTCTCGATGTAACATTCTTGTGTTTGAATCCCATTTCTGATGCAAACTGCTTGAACTCATTCGAGTTGAATGGTGGACCATTGTCTGTCTGCACAGTCTTTGGAACTCCGTGCGTCGCAAAGATTTTCTTCAACTTCCTTCGGACAGGTTTGATTGCTATGGAGCTAATGAACTCAACTTCTGGGTATCTTGAATATTGATCGGTTACAACCAATACGTATTTATTGTTGGGAAAGGGTCCACAGAAGTCTGCTTCGACACTGTCCCATGGTCTCTCCGGTAAATCTGTCATCTTGGCTGGTTCGGTGTGATGTGTGTTTCTTGACACCTGAAGCATGTGCTGACAATGTTCTCGATCCGCCAGTTCATCGTTGGGAACCAGTATTTCTTCCTGATCATTTCCTTGGTCTTGGTGATGCCTTGTCTGTTTGCGAATGTTATAACCTTTACTTGCAGGGATTCTGGTGGAATAATTTTGTCGAGTCTCAGCATGATTCCTCCGCCATGTATAGTTCCGCCCGCATATCATAGTAGGGTACTAAGTCTGAGTCAGTTTTGTCCCATTTCCCCGTTTGTATTGCTTCATTTAGCTTCTGAAGTTTATGGTCACCCTGTGTTGCTAACTTGATCGTTTCTATGACAACTGCATGATCAATTTCGATTACTGCTTTGATGTGTTGCTCATCTCTGGTATGATGTATCTCCGGTAGTGGGTGTCTGGAGATATAGTCAGTCATGTTCGACTTTCCTTGTATGTGTATTGCAGTAAAGTCCAGGTTCTGCATTTTCATGACCATCCTCTCAATCCTGGGTGGTAGCTTCGCGCTTGGATTATTGAATAGTGGTAACAGTGGTTTGTGGCCTGTCGCCAGTTGGAAGTGTTTTGCTCCCAGTAGATACATGTGGAGTCTGGTTGTGGTGAACTCTGCTGCTAACGCCTCTCGTTCAATCTGTGAATACCGCGTCTCTGTATCGGTGAGTGATCTGCTTACAAAGTGTACCGGTTGGTATCCGTGTTCTGTCTTCTGAAGTAATCCATCTCCGAGACAAGTCGGGCTTTCGTCGCAGATGACCATAGTTTCACGTCCCGGCTTGTAGGGGATGAGTACTGGTGCTGTAGTTATGGCTATCTTCAGGTCTTCAAACGCTTTCTGTTGTGATTCTGTCCACTCTAACTTGTTCTCCCTTTTCGTGAGTCTCCTCAGAGGAATAGCATCTGCTGGAAAAGTTGCTAATATATCTCGATAAGTATGCCATCATTTGTAGAAATTCCTCCTTTGATTGAGGTTCGCTGCTTTCGCGCACGGCCTGCACTTTGTTGGGACTCGGTTTCAATCCATCTGCGGTGAACAGATGTCCGTGGAACTCGATCGTTGATTTCCCGAACTCACATTTCTCTCTGCGTAGTGTTAAGTGGTGTGACTCTAGTCGCTGTAGTAGCGCTGCGAGTTTCTTGTTGTGGTTCTCCCAGTCTACTCCGCCAATAAGTATGTCGTCGCGGTTGTTGAATACTCTCGGTATTCCTGAGATAATCTTACTCATCTCCGTGTCAAACAGATCTTGGATATTAAAGTGTTTTGAAACCAAATTTTGCATCTTTATTTTATTGCAGAAAAATAAAGTTTATTCTTTTCTGATTATCAAGAGTATATTTATTTTTCAGTTCTGCCTACGGAAAGGTCTCTTTTTCGCCATTCAAATGGACTACTTTATGCTTAAACCTGTCCGGGGCCTGGAACCGAATCCACCATTACAATGACGTCACTGTGAGGACTCGCAAGTGACAATTCCTAAATATGATCATGTAGGACGAAACGCATTTGTACAAAAAAATACAATATAATAAAGCACAATACAATTCAATACAAAAAATGAAATACATTAGAACGCAACACAATAAAAGATGGTTATCCTTGTTCTATAAGAAATATATTGCACGCTCGAGGTATTGAAAAACTGCAGCATTTCAAGACCTAGAAAGTACATTATTTTGTTATAGAACAAGGAGAACCATATTTTAGTTGTTTTATAATATAAACTTCAATCTAGGCGAACGAAAGTAAGCTATTTAATTTTAAGAACCCAAATAAAAATCTAACTAAGCAAATAAACTGACTACAGCGAAAATCCATTTTACTGTACTAGACTTGTTTACAACATTTCCCGTCGCTGATTGGTTCAATTCTGACAGCTTGACATTGACAATCTGAAAGCTCGTTTATTATTGGATGAAATAACCTGCTAGAAAAAGAACATGTCGATTGATAAAAGTGAAAGACAGAAATTGTAAGACTGCCGGCCGCAAACGGGATGTAAACTCATCAAAACTGTTGCAGGAAACACAAGCGCTTTCTTTTTACAATGTATGGCCAGCACAGGAGAAGTTGATCTGCACATTGTGATAGTGCTGAAAATGCCTGATGGAAAAACATTCATAGAGAAAGCATTTATAATATAGCGAATTCTGAGACTGAGTTACGTGAGTTGAGGTTCCCGGCTATATTTTCTACAACAACTGCATTGTTGTCAGACACTGGCTATTTATTCTGTCGTCTGACAAAGGATATTTATATTTTCATTATCCCAAGGAACAGTGTTTAACTGCTGCTCTGATGGCAGTGAGTTGCGTAGCTTTTGAGGCTCAGTTCGACTATATGGCTTTCGAAAGTCTGGGTTCTTTGCAAGTTTTATCGTCCGTTTTTCATTCATGAACATTCAGGAACCTCTTAAACGAATTTCTACAGGAAACTAGAGAAACCCTATATTGTGTTCTTCGCTGTTCACTGTTCTGGCTTCAGCATAAAAGTACAGGAGTATTAAGTTATCGTCGAGTTATTGGTAGGTCATTTCTTGTACTTGTGTTGTATCAAACTGTGAATGAGTAACACTTTATATTAGAACTTCAATGTCCATTGTATTTTGGCGTAGGATAAAGTTAAATACGGGAAGAAAACCAAGGCCACCAGCCACACAATATCTTCCACCTCCTCGCTTATTTTTAGCTTTCTCTGAAACTTTCTCGCTGGAGTCCGCCATGTTTGTAACAACGAGTCCTCACAGTGACATGACGCAGCTCATTTGGCCGCGCGGCAAACTGGACAATTTTTAGCATAAAGTAGTCAATTTGAATGGCGAAAAAGAGACCTTTCCGAAGGCGGAACTGAAAAATAAATGTAGTCTTGATAATCAGAAAAGAATGAACTTTATTATTCTGCAATAAAATAAAGATGCACAATTTGGTTTCATAAACTAGTCGCTTGCAATTTTATCGGTAATTTTCCAATGGACTTGCGAATGTCATAAGACTGGTGGTATCCATGATTCATATCTAGTTTACTGAATACTGTACAGTCCTTGAATGTGGTTATAAAGTCCTCCGTGATTGGTGCCTGTACTTGTCGTGTGCGCTGCATGGATTTGTTGAGTACTCGTAGGTCTAGGCTTACGCGAATGTCGCCTGGGTTTTTAGGTTTGGGTTGTATGACCATCGGTGAACACCATGTTATTGATTCGTGTTCCGGTACTCTCTCCATGATATATTTATCGACGAACTTGTCCATCCGTTTCTGTAACGGGTGCAATAGGTGATAGAGAACTCTCCTCGGCTTCTGTGCGATAGGTAGTGCGTCGTCCTTCAGCGGTAGGTGCATGTTGATGTCTTCACCATCGCGTTTTGCCTTTCCGATGCCTTCAAATCGTCCTTTGTGTTGGTGTACAATTCTATCCCCACTGACATTGTTGCTTGTATTTTTGCACCATCGCGCGTAGTGGTTACGTTTGCCGTAGTTATGGCATTCGACTTCGTATGCTGGGCACTGGCGTCTCTCGTGCGTTGATCTGCAACGACCACATGGCGCGGCACTGTCCCGCCAGTTCTTTGACACGAATCTGACCTTCTGTGATTCTGTTGTTGCTTGTACTTTCTTATCAATTTCGCTAGCCTGGGTAGTCGATTCTTCTTCCACTGCCGCTTCGTCTAAGATTTGCGTCAGCATCCAGTTATTCCGTATAGTATTTACTCGCAGTCGGCTGTTGGTCATTGTTTTGATAAGGTGATCTCTTATCGTTTCGTCCTCGTTGGTGTACACACATTTCGGTGCTATCTTTCTGATTCTAGCATAGTATTTCCCCATGCTCTCACTAGTCTCTTGATTGAGATTTCCGAATTGGAATCTGGCGTAGTCCTTGTTTTACGTGGCAGAAGTGCTTATCCAGTTTTCTAATAAACTGTGCGTAGAGATCCTCGTTCGCTTGTAGTGGTAAGCCCCTAGTATTATAGGTCAGTTAAAAATTCCATGGTAACAATGACTATTTAGTTAGGGGGGAGGATTTTTTCAGTCTAGAAATACTGCTAAAACTCGGGCCTGTAAGGGTTAACACCTTATAATAATTATATTTTATTAACACCTTATAATAATTATATTTTATTAATGCCATATTAATACTATAACCACTAAAATAAAAAATAAGTGTGAATTGGTGGTGCTTGCTTGCACAAGCACACTAACAATAGCGACTCCTCCAGGTCGGCAATCTGCATTCCTCCGTAAATTATCTTCCCGTCTTTCTTGACGTCTAGATCTGTCAACCCGAAAAAACGAAATTGTCTCTCGATGTCTTTTTTTCCATTTGGACCATTGAACGGCTGTGTCATTTGTATCATTCGATACGATGAATGGTCTTATGTTAAATTGTCTGTTGACCACTGTAATATTCTGAGCGTTGCTCGCTGCGCTGGTCGATCTAACAGATTTCTTACCGTCTGGCATTTCAATGTCGCTTCAATTTTCACTTCTCTTCTTCTCGTTTTCTTTTCCTGTTACCGTAGTCCTCGTCGCCAATGTGGTAAGCTGTTATAGGGTTCTTTAATATAGGAAAGACATGAGCGAAGACTCTATGTAGCTGTTTATTCTAATACTCTGTTCGGACCATGTGCTATATGTTAATTACAATGAATCATGTGGTATATTATATTATTACGTAATCATGCGTGGGATCATATTACTACAGATCTTTTATAAAATGTATCGTTTTGTATACATCATTGTGAATAATAACAACACTGACACAAAATGTTCTCCAATTTGACCAAATTTGGGGTAAAAGTTCCCCCTTTTAAGAGAAATTTAAATAAACCTGAAATCGTTTCACTGCTGTAAACCGAAATAAATCAAGTTTCTAGAATAAGCTTTTGTAATCCACTGCCATCTACTATCTAAAACATTTTAAAAGCATATCAGGACATTCACTTGGTAGTTCAGTTTAATGCCATGCCCAAATAGGGTCATGTGAGTGGAAGGCTTTGGGCTCAAAGTTGATCTTTTAGAACAAAGTAAATTTGGTCCTGAAGCCATAACGCGAGACAATAAGGAAACCCACAAATGCTCGATTTGAATTTATTACAGAAATACCATAAATCTAAGAATGATTGCAACTTTTCTTTGTTATAATCGATTTGAGCTGATACTCTGAAAACACAGAATTTTCGAGATTGAGATCCTGTAAACATTCTAATAAGCGTCAAAGGACCGTAGGTGTTATAAGGCCTCTTCTGATGCAGAAAGAATCGTTGTTGAAGAAGATCCTTTCAAGATGTCAGACTCACTACTGAGAGCAAACCATCGAGTTTACGGGAATCTGTTTTAGGGAAAACCTATCGCCAGGCGAGGCGGCCGAAGCCGTCAAACGACCGAACGAGGTAAGAGACCAGGTAAACACAATTCAAACACAGTTAGAAATGTTGTCCGTGGAAAAGCCTGTTCATTTTTTTATCTTACAACTCTATGGTGTGTCTAAGAGCAAGATATTTTGTCCATGTCTGTTCTCCGTAGTTTCCTGTGTTCTTAGATCGGATGTAAAAACCAACTGTTTCCTCGCCCAACTCTCGTAGGCTCTTCAGACCAGAAACTCACTATGTAGCCGGGTATGTACAACCAAATAACTTAAATTTGGCTTTTGATTGTTTTTATTCCGTTTTCCTGCTTCGATCAATGCTCTTTCGGTGAGCATATTTGTTTTCATCACACAAATTCATGACTTTGGCACTTTTTCGACAATACTCAATAGGTATTAAGATCCGTATAATATTATTGCCTTCAACAATAAAATATGCTTATGAAATTATTACAGGTGCTTAGATTTTGTACCCCCAAAGTGATAACGTTATTAAAATACAACATTGAAAACATCAACATGCTCAAAAAACTCCAGACCATGTTTAATACTAAATGTTGATTTCATGTCTGGGAAAAAGACCTCACAGAAAATAGAAATTCCTTTCAAATAGATACTAATTAATAAACTTCACCAAATTTCATTTCGAGTAAACCCTGAAATGAAAAACACCTTACCAAACTCAATAAACCCTGTGATAAAATAAAAGATGCCCTTTACTCAAGAAACCCTGTGAGTAGTATGAGAGGGGCCGAATTAGCCGGTTTTTTGCGGCTCTATGCTAATTTTTGCGGCGCTATTTTTTAAGGCGCTATGCTAATTTTTAAGGCGCTATGCTAATTTTTAAGGCGCGCTCTCATTAATTCAATGACGTCACGGTTCTATTATCTTAGACTCATGAATAAAATGTGGCGCTCTCATGAATAAAATGTGGCGCTCTCATGAATAAAGTGTGGCGCTCTCATGAATAAAATGTGGCGCTCTCATGAATAAAGTGTGGCGCTCTCATGAATAAAATGCGGCGCGCTCATGAATAAAATGCGGCGCGCTCATGAATATCTATTGTTCCTTTGGATGAGGTCATCGATCTATTCGGGCATGTTTGGGCAAAGCCTATTGTTTGGAGCAGCTATAAAACTAGAACCGATCGGCCCTGAAACCATTCGAAGTTGAATGAAAAAAGTAATAAATATCTCGCAATATCTAAACCCCTTTGTAGCGTAAATAGTAAGAACAAACTACTCGTGATAGGCTCTAAACTGTCTTTATTATTTTCCTTTACAGTTAATAACTCATAAGATAATTGTATACAAAATCCACTGTGAGAAATTTTGCTATTGTCCTTAGCGATTAACGATAACTGAAGAGCCTATTGTGATGCAAATTATTCTCTAAAACTGAACTATAATTACCATACGAATATAAACAAACAACCAGATAATTAAACAAAGTTTATTCAATCTCAAAAACACCAATTTTAAAAACCGTTCGTTTTCCTTATCCTCGCAGAGTTGATAACTTTCTTATTTCTCAGTTCTTGGGTTGATATAATGTACCGTGTTACAAGATTACACTGATTTATGTTTCATTGATTTTTTTTTCTTGTTGACAAATGCTACAGACAGTTGTGTTTTTACCGAGGAGAGGAAAATTAATGACCAAGGTAGTCTAGTCTAAAAACTATACTTCAGCTATCATTTTCTAGTCTAGTCTAGAAATTTGTAACCTAGGTAGTCTAGTCTAAAATGTCGTTCTAGACTACAAATATCTAGTCTAGAAACTAACAACACTCAATAAAACATATCTCGCAATATCTAAACCCCTTTGTAGCGTAAATAGTAAAAACAAACTACTCGTGATAGGCTCTAAACTGTCTTTATTATTTTCCTTTACAGCAACAACAACAACAACAATTTTTATTTGTACTTACAGTGGCAGATTACATGGGTCGGATAAAAGTAAACAAGTTATAAAGTAACCGGGCACCCGAAATAACTATAAGGAGCTAATCTAGTCGGGTGCCCATTAAATGATAGAGTTAATTTTACAAGTCAGAAAAAGGCGAAAAATCAGCAAGCACATAACATTAAATACGTTGAATAACTAATTAAGGTAATAATAAATACACACGCAACACACAATATACACACAAACAAACAAAGTTACTATTAGTAAGCAGGATGTGGGTCAAAACAGTTATTTAGATTATTAATAAAGATTTAGAAGTTTGTCTTTAAACTTTCGCTTGAAGCAGCGAAAGCTCAAAGATTTTATAGATTCATCAACATTGTTCCAAACTTTGGGGCCAAGATATCTTATATTAAATTTTCCATAATTTGTACGAATCTTTGGAAATGAGAAGGTGGATTTAGATGCAAGGCGAGTCCTATACTTATGCTTACTGCTAGTAGCTTGAAAGAAGGTGTCAAAAACGTTAGGAAGATTGCCCATAGAATACTGGTGCATAAAGGATACAGTATAAAAAGTAATTATATCAGGAAGTTTTAGAAGTTTAAGCTGACTAAAAAGCGGACTGGTATGGGCATCAAATTTTGAAAAAGTAATTATACGAATTGCTTTCTTTTGTAAGATTTCTAAAGGTTTGATATTGGATTTGTAGGTACTCCCCCATACCAGGCAGCTATAAGTGAGAAATGGATAAATGATGGCATAGTACAGCAGGAGTAAAGTATTAGTATCAACAAAATGTCTAAGTTTGCATAGAATGCCTATACTCCTTGATAGTTTTTTGGAGACATGAAAAACGTGGTCTTTCCAGTTCAAGTGACAATCCATTAAGACTCCTAGGTATTTTATACTTTTAGACTCTTTTATAATTTTATTGTTAATGATTATATTTATGGGGGCAGTAACTTTCTTTTGTGGAGGATGAAATAAAACAAAGTTAGTTTTGCCTATATTTAAAGACAGCTTGTTTGCACAAAGCCAGTCATTGATCTTACATAATTCATTATTGACTGTTGTCTCGAGTGTTTGTAGATTTGTATGAGAGAAGAATAGGTTAGAGTCATCAGCAAAAAGGTGAAAATCGAAAGCTGTAGAAGATTTATTAAAGTCATTGATGTAGAGAAGAAACAGTAAGGGACCAAGGACAGAACCTTGTGGAACACCACAGGTTATTAAATGCTGCTCAGAAGATATATCACTTAAAGAGACATATTGCATTCTATTGCATAAATAAGAGCAGAACCATTCCTTAGCTATTCCACGTATTCCGTAATATTCCAACTTTTTAATAAGTATTCTATGATCAACAGTGTCAAAGGCTTTGCTTAGGTCTAAAAACAGACCACAAGAAAACAATTTATTCTCTATTGCTCTTTGAATCTTATCTGCTATCATTAGAATAGCATGGGTTGTAGAGTGATTGCGCCGAAAACCAAACTGGTTTTCATACAGAATTTCATATTTCCCTAAATAATTTATTAATCTGTTATACATTAACTTTTCAAGAATTCTATTGAAAATTGAAAGTAATGAAATTGGGCGATAGTTAGAAATAACAGCATGTATTCCATTTTTATAGATAGGTGTAACCCTAGCAACCTTTAGCTTATCTGGAACTACACCCATAGAGAAAGAGCAGTTAAATAGATAATTTAAAGGGTAACTAAGAAGAAATTTAAGGATTTTAAGTAATTTTACAGGGATGCTGTATGGGCCTGAAGATTTGTTTGGATTTAGGTTGCTTATTTCCTCTTCAATCTCTTCCGGTGTTGTTGGGTTCAGAATAAAACTATTGCACTGAGGTTGACATAAAAAATCACTAAAGGATTTACAAACAGTGGGAATAGATTTGGCTAGTTCTTGTCCAATTGTGGCAAAATAATCATTAAAAGCATTTGCAATAGATTTAGTATCAGTTATTGTAGAGTTATTTACCTCTATTTTACTAGGAATAGAACTTTTATTTTGTTTAGTGGTAACAATTTGTTTAATGCCATTCCAGGTATCTTTCATATTTTTTATGTTGTCAGAAAAGTATTTGCTATAGTATAGCTTTTTGCTTGCGATTAAAATATGTTTTAATTTATTTCTATATCTCTTAAATTGAGAGTGGTGAAATTCAGATTTATTCATTAAATATGTATGAAAAAGCTTGTTTTTGTTGGCTATTGATTTACGAAGACCTGAGGTAATCCAGGGTTTGATTCTATTCTTTACAGTTAATAACTCATAAGATAATTGTATACAAAATCCACTGTGACTCATAAGAGCAACTTTGCTATTGTTCTTAGGGATTAGCGATAACTGAAGAGCCTATTGTTTTGAGGAAAACTCTTGTGATGCAAATTCCTCTCTAAAACTGAACTATAATTACCATAATCATCAAAACAAACTATGATTTTTTTCTTGTTGACAAATTAAATGCTGCTTACTGATTGCTTATATTAAAACGATGACAAGAGGAAGAATATTTTAAAAGACATTTATTAATAGAAATCGACTTAATAAAACTTATTTCTAAAAGGTACAAATGTTTTATTCATCGCGACAAACGGGACGAAAGGCGACAAACGGGACGAAAGGCGACAAAAGTGACGATCAAGTAGATTTGTGCTATTTGATATTAACTTTCAACAAGTGAACATGGAAAATCGGACTTTGAAAAACTGCCCTGTACCTAATTGTGGATCAAAGTATCTTGTTAAATTATCCAACCACTTGGTACAAGTCCATAGGTTATCAACTCAAGAACGAAAACCATATTTACAAGAAGCAAAACTTCAAAAAAGAACGTTTTTGTCGAGGAATGTAAATCCAGTTGTTGATAATGGCAAATATGTTGGTTAGGAATCCTACTTATAATGTTGATCTAACTGAGAGACCTTAGCTAAATCAGCTAATCGACATTTGTTAAACGTAGTGACCACGCCAATTTGTTTTCTATAAAGGGTCTGACATTATACTCCCGATCCTTGAAGAGTAAAGATATAAACGATGGCTGCTAATCGTTCCAACTCAGATGATGAAATGACTGAAGATTCTTATCAAAGCTCTGATTCTCAGGAGAGCACGGACTCCACTGATGATAGTTATGACGGAGAAGAGGATGTTTGGGAAAGAATTCGAAACGAAGCTAAAGAACGGCACCAGGAAGATTGGGAAGCGTTGGTTCAAAAGTATGAACACGATGGGGATAGTCATGAAGTTGCTGAAATCAAAGCCAGTAACTCTTTGGTTCCTACCTATAGAAAAGACCTAAGAGAAGTGTTGTTCGAAGATATGAAATGGATTCACAGCTTAAGAAAAGATCCTGATTTCCAAAACATCTTGGAAACAAAACAAAACTTGATGAACACGGAAGATTATGGATGGCAAGAAGCGACCGAGGCTGGAATTCACCACCGAAAATTCTTGTTGAATAAACAATTCCAAAAACAACCTATTTCGGAACAGAGTGATTCCGCGATGAATAAAACATTTGTACCTTTTAGAAATAAGTTTTATTTCTATTAATAAATGTCTTTTAAAATATTCTTCCTCTTGTCATCGTTTTAATATAAGCAATCAGTAAGCAGCATTTAATTTGTCAACAAGAAAAAAATCATAGTTTGTTTTGATGATTATGGTAATTATAGTTCAGTTTTAGAGAGGAATTTGCATCACAAGAGTTTTCCTCAAAACAATAGGCTCTTCAGTTATCGCTAATCCCTAAGAACAATAGCAAAGTTGCTCTTATGAGTCACAGTGGATTTTGTATACAATTATCTTATGAGTTATTAACTGTAAAGGAAAATAATAAAGACAGTTTAGAGCCTATCACGAGTAGTTTGTTTTTACTATTTACGCTACAAAGGGGTTTAGATATTGCGAGATATGTTTTATTGAGTGTTGTTAGTTTCTAGACTAGATATTTGTAGTCTAGAACGACATTTTAGACTAGACTACCTAGGTTACAAATTTCTAGACTAGACTAGAAAATGATAGCTGAAGTATAGTTTTTAGACTAGACTACCTTGGTCATTAATTTTCCTCTCCTCGGTAAAAACACAACTGTCTGTAGCATTTGTCAACAAGAAAAAAAAATCAATGAAACATAAATCAGTGTAATCTTGTAACACGGTACATTATATCAACCCAAGAACTGAGAAATAAGAAAGTTATCAACTCTGCCAGGATAAGGAAAACGAACGGTTTTTAAAATTGGTGTTTTTGAGATTGAATAAACTTTGTTTAATTATCTGGTTGTTTGTTTATATTCGTATGGTAATTATAGTTCAGTTTTAGAGAATAATTTGCATCACAATAGGCTCTTCAGTTATCGTTAATCGCTAAGGACAATAGCAAAATTTCTCACAGTGGATTTTGTATACAATTATCTTATGAGTTATTAACTGTAAAGGAAAATATTAAAGACAGTTTAGAGCCTATCACGAGTAGTTTGTTCTTACTATTTACGCTACAAAGGGGTTTAGATATTGCGAGATATTTATTACTTTTTTCATTCAACTTCGAATGGCTTCAGGGCCGATCGGTTCTAGCTTTATAGCTGCTCCAAACAATAGGCTTTGCCCAAACATGCCCGAATAGATCGATGACCTCATCCAAAGGAACAATAGATATTCATGAGCGCGCCGCATTTTATTCATGAGCGCGCCGCATTTTATTAATGAGAGCGCCACACTTTATTCATGAGAGCGCCACATTTTATTCATGAGAGCGCCACATTTTATTCATGAGTCTAAGACAATAGAACCGTGACGTCATTGAATTAATGAGAGCGCACCTTAAAAATTAGCATAGCGCCTTAAAAATTAGCATAGCGCCTTAAAAAATAGCGCCGCAAAAATTAGCATAGCGCCGCAAAAAACCACCTAATTCGGCCCCCCTATACTACTCCTGTGCTAAAATAAAAGATGCTCTTTTTGGAAGTTTTTGAAATTCCTTTTCAAATACTTCTAGAAAAACACGGTATTAAGTAATGGTCCAGATAAAAACCGTAGTGCCCTACGGCAAGGAATGTTAAAAGGTGTTAATTTTCTATTATTCTTTCTCATAATTTCATTGGTTGATACTTATAAATTCAATAGAAACCCATCGAAATAATGCATTTTTATTCGATATTTTTTTGTGGTTTGAATTTATTTTTGATCAAACTAACTATGGTTTAATTTCGAAGAATATCGTGTGTGGGGAAGGTTCTCAAATTTGCGATTGAAAAATCCTTTGTTTTCTCTATAGATGCTCTTTCGGTGAGCATATTTGTTTTCATCACACAAATTCATGACTTTGGCACTTTTTCGACAATACTCAATAGGTATTAAGATCCGTATAATATTATTGCCTTCAACAATAAAATATGCTTATGAAATTATTACTGGATGGCTGGATGGTGGCTTCTCTGCGTTTTCACAGAAAAACGAGACAATAGCATAAACAAATATATTTTCGAGATGTAGTTTGGACTGTAGATACTTCCTAAGCACTTAAGGCATATTCAAGCAAAGTCGTATGTGGGGGAGGCTCATTGCCGCAGAACAATGGATACCACTACAGTTCTTATCTGGACCATTACTTAAAAAGTTGGATTTACAACCAGTTTTGAAAAGAGTTCGTAAAGTCACTTTCAATTTAAAAATAATTTGCGTTGAAGTTATTGTTATGCAAATGATTGTTCATAAATACTGTAAGGATCGTAAATCCTCTATTAAGCCCCACGGGGGTTTAATTATTTCAAGCACGCTTATATAGACGGAGGGCTTCATTAATTGCAGCACTGGATTACGATTCTTTTTAGTACAAGTAATATTTCCAACAAAGCTCTCGCATGGACCGTATGTTAATTCCTGGATTAGTATGACAGTAAGAATTTACTGGTGATTATGTCGTTTATTGGAAAAGGGGAGAGAGGGGGGAGGGGGGGGGGTGGCTTAATACATTTCTTGCTCCAAAAAGGAGGGCTTAATTAGAGATCAAAATGCATGTTTAAGGTCATTTCTACTCAAAAAAGTGCCACGTCAATACCTGGACAAAAATTTACCGAGAGGGGTAGGGGGTGGAAAAATTGTCACCGGAAGTTAAATTTGGTTAACATTTTGACAACCTACCAAAAATGCGTTCTCCATTTTTATTAGGCAATTTAGAGCGTCGTCGGTGATTATGTGCCTTAGTTTTTAGTATTGGATATATCCATCCAATCACAACCAAAGAACATCCATGGGTTCACTAGCTCTCAAGGAGGACTATAAAAACCGTTGGGGAATGGTATGGGATTTTTTTCATTTTTGTCACGTGGTCCGATAGCCCGTGACTGCAAGCGAGCATGACCTTCGCACACTTGTGATCAAGCTCTCAGTTGAGAGTGAAAGCTTAAGGTTTAATCTTTCAAAACATTTTGTACAGAGTCTCAAAAGCTTTAATTTCATTCGAAAAAAAGACAAAATTTAGTTTGCAGAACGCTCAACCACAGCTTCATGAGGAGGAAAAAAACATGGCTAGCCACAGGCTCGAGGATGAAGAAACCGCAGTCAAGTATGATGCTTTAATTGAGAAATGTTTGGTAAAAAGGGTACGATGAGACCATGACCGCTTTACATGCTATGGAGGAGGAACGCCATAGTAAAGAGATGCATGATGTATGAGAGTTGACCAGGATAATAATAATACTAATAATAATAACACTTTACCAATGAGGATATGCAGATAAAGCTTACACTTGTTTCCAATCTGGTCCTCATGTCGAGGAACATCGTAGCGAATGCGAAATATGAAGTCGAAGACTAAGTAACACGGTCGACCATCGCCAAATTAAGCCAGGACGGTAGATTAGAGGGATTGCAAGAAATGGTTGATTATTGTTTGAGAACCAACGAGCAGTTAGGGCTAGGAATGGGGCAATTGGAAAAGCATGTGGGACGATGGAGCGTTTTATGAAGAATACGCAGATCGATCAATAGTGGAAACAAAAGTAGGAATGGAGAAAAGCCGAGGCCGAGATCAAAGCGGGTCTGGTGAGAAAGGCTCTGACGAAGGGTTAGCGCTCGAAACGACAGCTGCTACTCGCTTTCAACGGCGGTTAACCCCCCGGGGGGGGGGGGGGGGGGGTACTTACATGAAAAATGGGTATGTATGTGAGGCCAAGAGGCTCAAACCCTGACCCTGTTTGACCGAATCCGAGCTCCAAAACCCTGATTGCCCCCTTTTTGGAAAAAAAAACCACCTGAATGCCCCTTCTTTAAATTGTTTTCAAAACAAGGTCGGATATATATCCCGGCCGGTATACCGCGTACCGGGATTGCATGCAAAATACGGAACATTTCAAGTCGGGACGTGGCATTAGGTAAACAAATCAGCAGATGAAGTACATAGATAAGTACTGAAGTACGGGAACCTCAGTGCTTGCATGTGGGCAGGCGATCAAAATGCGGCAACAGAATGTCTTTTTTTGACATAGTAGCTAAAAAAAACCTAACTGCCTAAAAAAATACTGAACCCCGACCCTGACTGCACCCAAATTATACTCAAATCCTGACCCTGATCTGCCCAAATCAGGCCAAAACCCTGACCCTACCTGCCCAAACAGAGCTCAAAACCCTGACCCACCCGGGCGGCACATACATAATACGTCACAAACAGGAGTACCCCCCCGGGCGGTTAACATACCTCAATCGACTTTAGTTGATTATATACCAGTATTTATCTTCCCCGCCGACGCAGTCCAACACTAGTTTTTACAGGAACTAGTTACCTATGGTTGAGAGAGTGGTGTTGCTGAACGCCAACATGTTGAATGACGAGGCCCGTTTAGGAAATCGGAGCTACATTTTGGATCACGAGAACATGGTGTCGCAGGAAATGCAGCTCATCAAAGAGTTACGGAAAGAAACACCCGACGGGTATGGTATGGAGGTGATGGAGCGCGAGACGGTGTGGTTCAAGATAGCAGTGATCGATGCCCTACGTAGCAGGAACGAAGTGGTTAAACGTGCGAAAAAGAGAGAAGACAAGTAAAACCGGAAACCGGAAAAGGATATATGTAAAACATGTATGGATGGTGACGCACATCCGATACGTGGGGGTTGTGTCGTATAAATATATCTGTACAAAGCATTAGATTAGTCCTATCGTGAAATAGTCTAAAAAACGAGACGACGACGCCTCTGTATATATATGGAAGATACCGATTCATGTTACAGGTCTGAAGAGGTTGCCGCGGAAGTGGTGTGGGTCGATGACCATATTGTGTACGACGTGATACACTTTGTTTCACCAGTGGTAGGTGAAGTCAACGAAGACACCCCTAGGAAAACAAGACGTTGTTGTTGAATACATTACTGGAGTTATTTATGTCCAATCCTTTTTGCGGCATGTGTCATTCCACTCATATTACTGTTGTATGCTTTGTTTTACGAACAGTGACATGTCACTTACTGTTGTTAAAAAAGAGTTGCTAGGCTACCATTGTATGAAGCATTCGGTGACGGAAGTACATCATGTGCATAAACTAGAGTAAAAAAACACAGTTCTCTTACCCGATCAAATTCTCCACAACCATCAGGATGATAGGAACCACCGAGGTTTTTAACACATTGAAAGAAAATTACGGGTCAGATACAGATATAGACCCTGTAGAAGAAGAAGAAACTTGAGCGCCGCGATCCCCCCAAATGGATGCACGACGAATCCGCCTCGACTTAATTTACCTGCCTAGAAGATCACGAGGCTTGCCACGGAGTCCTGATGGGTCTTCTAATGGTATTCTGACTTGGTGACGTCTCTGAAGAACCATTTGGAAGAGATTGTCGTGACAGCGAGCACGCCAGAGACCGGTCTCGATACTGTAACTCCATTGTGGAAGTTGTTTCGTCAGAGGGATAATTTTGGGGGATACCATAGACTTGTTGAACGAAGTCGAATACATGGCATACCATGGGGGTAATAAGTTAGAGAAATATATGACGTAAATGAACAATTGGTGTGACATGCAGGCAATGACACATCAACCAGAGCGGGACGATAGGGATGGCGAGGCGGAGCCATGTGCATAAGACGAAAGATGCAGAATTGCAAGAAGAAGCGATACTGAAGCTGGAGATGTATATAAGAAAGCCTTGATGATGAGAAGGATGTCATTTATGTGGAGTCTGGCGAGAGTACCCCATATAAATAGGACTTGTATGTAACGTGTTTAGTTAGTATCGTGCTGAGAATCTTAGGCGATGGCTCACTTGTTGTCCCACCACCATAATGTTTACCACCATAAGTTACCCTCAGAAGACCGTAACCGTTCCACAACGCAAGGAGGAGCGGATGAAACTGATCGACCGATTTTGTTTTCTAAGAAAAGAGTTATCGGAGGTAACGATGCAGATCTTACGGGATCGTGTAGAAACATATTCCGGGAGTACGCAGGACGATCTGGTGAACAAGACGTTATTAAAGTGGATATATCCTGCGCGAGAGGTAGGGACCGCTTTGCTATCACAAGAGAAGGACTTGTTGGAGTTTGAACGTGGCGTAAAAGCTCAAGGATTTGGTATCACCCTTTTGGATGTCGTGGTCTCCTAGAAAACTGTTCGGGATGATGACGGGACTGGGTATGTTTTTCGTACATCATCTGGTACCGTAAATACGTCACAGACCCCGATGTGCAACGGATGTACGACACGGCAGAACAAGTGGCTTATTTAGAAGGGTTCGGGTACGCCAACCATTCATTCCCAACACGGAGCTGTAAGGAACTGTAAGAAATATTTGAGAGAAGCATGGCATCATCTGTAGGAGAGGGAATACAATTGCGTCCTATTTTGACATTGAAACGTAAAGTTGTAGAGGACAGATCTGTGTTAGAGTTTGACCATGACAAATATCTTCTGGTGGGAAAGGCCAAGCCCAAGATTCTAGTGCTACGACATATGCTGAAGGACTTTTTGAAATTCTCGAGTACTTGGAAGCGGTGGGCAAGCCTGATGTGACCGCAGAAGATCTGTGTAAGCTGACGTTGGTGAAGCGCAAGTTGCCTGATTGGATCGAGCGTGAATTCAGTGAACCCTTGTTTCCACTGGTGGGTAGCATGATGGACCGTGTAAAGATACGTCTCTACGTGCAATACATCGATAGACGTCTGCGTGAAATGATAAAAGTAGGCATGGGTCGACTGATGGACGTACATCTGTCGTACGGTGACTTTTCAGACAGTGTGCAAGAACATCCTTGGAAGAGTCCCGCCATGTCGGACGAAATAAAAGAGCGAGACTAGAACAGCTTTAAGTGAAGAAGAATGTGTGTAAAAGAAAGAAAAGCAGGTTGATCCTGAAACTCCACAACCACCAGAGTCTCAGCCCGACAACGACGACGATGATGGTCCCTGGACATCCTGGAGTCAAGTAGTGAAACGAAAAATAATCGAAGACAAACGTTCTGAGAGGATTGAGAAGATCTATGAACCGATGACGACTAGGGATCGCCATCAGAAATGGCATCCAGAAATGGAAGCAAAACGTCATAAGAAGATCGCCAATAAAGAGAAAGAACTCAAGACCTTGTTCAGAGAAGAAAAAGAACAGCGTGGTCTTGAGAAGGAGGGGGAGGATGAGAAGAAGAAGAAACGAAAGAAGAAAGAGAAGCAAGAAAGAACACCACAGTGTATACCGTACTTTGGCAGAAACGATGAGTCAGGACCTAGCCCAAGTTGTTGGTGGTGGTGGTGATGGCGGCATGCCCGAATTCAAAACACCCCCAGTCCAGTCCAGGAGCCTCCCAATGCGCCTGTAAAAACAAAGAAAAAACAAGGCAAAGTACGACCGGCACTCACTTTTCGTATACCGCCGCGAGAGCTGATACATCGCTACCCGCCGCCACCCTCAACAACCGTGCGTGGAGCGTTTCCATGCCTGTAACACTAATTAGCCTTTGGCATACCTTTAGCCTCACCTAAACTAGAATTTCAGATACCACCACAACCAGCACAACCACCACAGGTGTCTATGAAACTAGAGAAGGATGTGGAGGAGGAACTGCAGAAGTTGTGGGCGGTTCTAGCACGAGTTAGAGGGATGTGAATGTAAAAAATCTAAGCGTCAGAAATAAAACATGGATGAGACAAATGAATTAAGAACGAATGTGTTTTCTTTTCTTTTAAATGTTACACTCAACTAGGATAGGACTGGGGTATGTCCTTTTCCTTCCGTAGTCTTCTTCGTCTTTCTAATCTTTAATCGGAGGGAGAGCTCGTTTAATTCTTTCTCAGTCATCGATGTCTTGGATTGGTGACGAATCGTGGAAGGTTCTTCACTGGGTGGGGGTAATCCCATGTAGCAGGTAACCGAATACGTAGCTTTTGTCTGTAGGGTGTTCCAGGAGTAGGCGTCGACAATCTATTTTGTAGTCTGGCATTCACGTTGGCTTTGGATCTTGACGTTTTAGGGGTCTTTTGTGTGGCAAGGGGTGTTGGAACGTTTTTGTGTGCCGGGGTGCTGAAACGGACCTGGCAGGCTGCGGTAACGTCGGCGATGGGGCTAATGGTGATGATGGTGGTGATAGACGGTCAATAGGGTCACGTTGTTTCTTCTGCCAATCGCGTGAATCGGTCAAGAGACGTCTGTACCGCTTCAACATGTTTTCATAGAGGTTGGTTTTGGTTTCTGAGGTAAGCTTGCTGTTCATGATGGCATCACCTGTATTTATGGGTCCTCACAGTCCTATTTTCTGGTAATTTTGTTCTTGATGGTTTTGAAAATTGGTTTCAGGATTAAAGGCAAAGTGGAGAAGCAATCATCCCTAGGATAGGGCCCACACCACACCGCCACGTTGTCGCAAGGCACGTTGACGTTTGACCAAAGGTTGTCGGGGATCCCCAAGACACGTATTGCCTTCACGACGTCGGGCTTGTTTCGAATGGTTTGTAGAAGTCCTGGATGTAATGCCGGTGTTCTCCGCTAGAGGAAGTTGTGAGCCACCTCGCAAGTCAAAGTCAAGTCAAGTCAAAACTTTATTTAGACACGGTGATCTATCAGGTTAACTATACAAAAATACTAAAAGATATAAAATACCACAATTTAATTTTTTTTTCTAGCGCTAATTATAATGCCTAAAACTACTGATATGTACGTGTATGAAATATACAATATAATAAAACGAAAAATCCCTGTTTTACAAAGATGCCGTGTTTGTTGTGAAATTGAAACATCGTATTTGAGCTTTGAAATTTATCAGCGATGGCGTTTGCCTTATTTGCACAGGTAAGTTATTCCACAAAGCCACTCCGCTGTAACTAAAGCTCTTTTTGCCATAGTTAGTATGAGGCAGTGGAAGTATCAGCTTATTTTCCGAATTCCTTAGGTTATACTTTGAGTTGTTATTACAATGGAATTTTGTTGTAAGGTAATCCGGAGTTTCATTGTGCAAGGTTTTATAAACCATAATTGATTTAGCAATTTTCCGCTGATGGCTTAACCTTTCCCATTGAGGGTTTGGAAAAGTTCGTCTGTGTGGCTATCATAAGTGGCAAAGGTTTTGGAGTTTTTGAAGTTTTTCGGAAAGGCCTTTACTGCAATTTGCCCAGACAACATTGCAATAATCGAAGTGAGGTTGGATCAGGCCTTGAAATACAGTAAGTAGCGTTTCACGTGGGACGAAACTGCGAAAGCGCTTAATTGCACTAATACCCGAAGCAATTTTCTGAGAAATCATTTTAATGTGACTTTCCCAGTTCAGATTCTGATCTATGACAACCCCAAGAGACTTGGTAGATGACACCTGTTTAATAGGGACATCATCAATGTCAAAACTGGGATCTTCATTCAAATGCACTAACCGCTGTCGAGAGCCAATAAGGAGAAATTTAGTTTTTGTCATGTTCAATGTCAACTTATTGGCTGCTAACCAGACGTTGATTCTATTTAGATCCTCATTGATGTGCTCGTTGATGATGTTCATGTCACTACCGGCAAAAGTTAAACTGGTGTCATCTGCGTACATCCTTGGTTCAGAATATAATAAACAGTTGGGTAGGTCGTTTATATAGAGCAAAAAAATAACGGTCCCAGTATGGTCCATGTGGAACGCCACTCCTTACAACTGTTTGAGATGACTTATGGCCATTGATTTGGCACGTTTGAGTGCGATCTAATAGATAAGAGCTAAACCACTGCAATGTTGAGCCGTGAATACCGTAGTGTCCCAGCTTAGATAAGAGGATGTTTAGGTCTACGGTATCGAAAGTTTTTTCAAAACTAGGAAGACAATAGCGTTTACGCAGCGCGGTCAGTATTCAAAGACCAAGTACCCGTGGCTTCCAATAGGGCAGTGACAGTTGAGTGCAATGAGCGGAAACCTGACTGATTGGATGAAAGTAATTTATTATAAATAAGATAATTATATAACTGACTGTAAATTATACGTTCGAAAACTTTCGCAATCGCAGGAATTATTGAAATGGGGCGATAATTAGTTGGTTCTGTCTGCTTGCCTGCGTACTTGTACAAAGGGGTTATTCTGGCATTCTTCCAATCCTCCGGAAATATGCCAGTAACAATTGATCGATTAAATATACAAGTCAAAGACTCGGAAATCAAGTCCGGACATTCTCTCAAAAGTTTTGCTGAAATATTATCCAGTCCGGTTGCTTTGCATTTACAAAGTTTAGAAAGTAACGCAAATACTTGAGACATTGTTGTTTCCTTAAAGTGTTTATGAAACCAAATTTTGCATCTTTATTTTATTGCAGAATAATAAAGTTCATTCTTTTCTGATTGACATCGACGATCTGAAAGCTCGTTTCTTATTGGATGAAATAACCTGCTATAAAAAGAACATGTCGATTGATAAAAGTGAAAGACAGAAATTGCAAGACTGCCGGCCGCAAACGGGCTCTAAAATTGTGAACTGATCAAAACTGTTGCAGGAAACACAAGTCCTTTCTTTTTACAATGTATGGTCAGCACAGGAGAAGTTAATCTGGACATTGTGATAGTGCTGAAAATGCCTGATGGAAAAACATTAATAGAGAAAGCGTTTATAATGTAGCGGCATCTGAGACTGAGTTGAGGTTCCCGACTATATTTTCTACAGCAACTGCATTGTTGTCAGACACTGGCTATTTATTCTGTGGTCTGAAGAAGGATATTTTCATTATCCCAAGGAACAGTGTTTAACTGCTGCTCTGATGGCAGTGAATTGCGTAGCTTTTGAAGCTCAGTTCGACTATATGGCTTTCGAAAGTCTGGGTTCTTTGCAAGTTTTATCGTCCGTTTTTCATTCACGAACATTCAGGATCCTCTTAAACGAATTTCTACAGAAACCAGAGAAACCCTATATTGTATTCTTTGCCATTCACTGTTCTGGTTTTAACATAAAAGTACAGGAATATTAAGTTATCGTCGAGTTCTTGGTGAGTCATTTCTTGTAGTTGTGTTGTATCAAACTGTGAATGAGTAACACTGTATATTAGAACTTCAATGTCCATTGTATTTTGGCGTGGGATAAAGTTAAATACGGGAAGAAAACCAAGGCCACCAGCCACACAATATCTTCCACCTCTTCGGTTATTTTTAGCTTTCTCTGAAACTTTCTCGCTGGAGTCCGCCATGTTTGTAACAACGAGTCCTCACAGTGACGTCAGGCAGCTCATTTGGCCGCGCAGCAAACCGGACAGTTTTTAGCATAAAGTAGTCAAATTGAATGGCGAAAAAGAGACCTTTCCGAAGGCGGAACTGAAAAATTAATACGCTCTTGATAATCAGAAAAGAATGAACTTTATTATTCTGCAAAAAAATAAAGATGCAAAATTTGGTTTCATAAACACTTTAAAGCAAAAGCGATTATCAGTTTGTGTAAGATATTCTTCATGCGAGACATCTACGTTCTTAACGCTTTTTGCGAGTTCATGTCCTATTTCTGCAAAATAATTATTGAAAATCTCAGCAACCTGGGAGGGATTATTTACTGATCTGCCTTCAGATTCAACACTATTTAGAGCTGATTTATTGGTTACAAGCATTGACTTATTCCAGGGAGGCCATTAAAGCGGTCAGGCGGTCAGGCATTTACGATTTCGGTAGAGTCTACCTGACATGGTGCCCTTTTTTTTCTTTCTAACGTCAACCTTTAAGTTTGTTCAAGTAGACAGGCGTTCCAGCCACAGTAATGAAGGTCGGCGGGCTGTGTTGGTTGTTACTACCACCGGTGCTGGGTGGAAATACTGCTTTATACCCATCGTAGCGTGGAGGTCCATGCTTGGTGAATAGATTACGGGCTTCCTGGAGTTTTTGAGATGACTTTGACGTTTTTTTCTTACGTTTACGTCTACCCATAATGATGATGAGGATGGTAAAAATGAGACTCCGTAGTGGAGAACGCACACCTTTTACAGGATTATATAATCGTGCCTAGGATCGGAATGTCTCTAAATGGGGAGTTTGGACCGAGTATCAATCCTTCCTTTTTTTTTTTTTCTTCGTCGACGTCGTGCTCCAATATGACGTTTCACCCGACTCTTCTGTCTTGAGAAACGGACCCCTTTCGGCCTCGGCTTCGCCTTCGTGTGGGGAATATGGGACAGTCACCGGTAAGAGTTGTGTTTTTATAGCTTTTTCACCAATTGCTTCGCAAATTGGATAGCATCTTTTCCATGCTTAGTTCCGGCTAGCACGATTTTAAGGGTATGCCCTGTAGTGTCACCCACATAGTTGATGGCTTTACTTTTCAGATAGTCTTTGATGCCAATTTTACTGGCCAAACCTCTACCGCGTCGACGGCGTCGTCTTCCCCCGATGGTACAACGTTTACTTGTGGTGTTAACCCGTGTACGATGTCGACGTCCGCGATGAGCCATGGTGGTTAAGAACTGCTTTTTATAATCCTTTTTATAGTTTTTTATAGGTTTTTTATCGTTTCTTATTTTTATTTAACATGTCTTGGATCACGTTTTCCACCCACCACCGATCATGCCCTGTTTGACTGGAGGAAGGTGTCGAGACATGGGTGTTGTGACCTTGGTTACTGGTGTAGTCGCTTCCACGGTTACGGTGATGGTCAACCAGTCCACGATACGTTGTTCGATGCGGCCGATACGGTCTTGCAATCGTCGTCCTTGGGTGTCGGGCAGACGTGGGTGGTTTCACGGGTCATGTCGAACTGCATGTCCGATTGGTCCATCAGATCGTTTAATGTTTGGTTGTCCGAGACTTCATCGGCTGCGGCGGTGATGGTAGCATCTGCCGGTGAAGACGATGAGGGTGGGATGTCGGTGCTCAGGTAGTTGTCCATCACGCCTTCCTTCCTCGGCCGCGGTGGCTGGAGAGGATGTGGGTGGAGGGCTCGTGGAGGTGGCTGGAACATGGGTATTTAGGAAGTTATCCATCAAGGTATTGAGATGATTGGCGAAGGGTGGTGAGTGCGTGGAAGTCGAGGCCACAGGCGTGGTGGTGGTGGTAGCTGTGGGGATGATAGATTTCGGTGATGACAGTGGGGTAGGTGTGAAGGCAGGCGCCGTTTTCTGGGAACGATGAGCATCCAGAGCATCGTACAAACGTGCGGTGGCTGGGGAAATTTGGCAGGCCATAGCGAGATCTCATCTAATTATTCCTTATTGACGATCCGTTGAGGCGACGGTGAGAGGGAGGGTGATCGCGAGGCGTTCGACATCTAGATTGGCACGGGCGCTGTCGACGAGTTCTGAAGCGGCTTCAACATTTCCGACAGCGAGCGCTTCCGAAGCCCCAGCCAACTGTTCTCTACTTTCCTGGATGAAGTCCACGGTGGGGTCCCACGTGTTGGGCAGTATGGCCATGGAGTCCCAGCCATCGTCGACAGGATAATGTCCGAAACTCATGGTCGTCGGACGTTTTTGGACATCCAAATCACTTGTTTCTGTTTATCGCTAGTGAGCACGTGCGCGCGGAGCCGGTAGGCTTCAGGCGTTTGTTGCGTGAAGTCAAACAGCATGTACTTATACTCTGTTTCGTTGGCCTGTGGGGTCTTTAAAGGCTTCCTGTAATCGAGCTTGTTGACATGGAACAGCTTGTTTGACTAAATTGGTGAATTGAAGTCGGTCTCGGTGATTGTTGAACACGATCACGTAATGCGAGTTTACCGACATGGTGCTAGCATGTTTACCTTTCGGAAACATGTTTTGAGTCAGGTAAAGAGTGGTGATGTTATGATGATGCGTTCCCCGGGTGAACAATTTTTCAATTTCCCCACTCCCACTGCTTTCCTGCATGAGGTCGTCTCACACGAGCAGGGTCGGTGTTCCGGGTTTGACATAATCGTAAATGTTGCCGGACAGGCCTTCGACCATTTGGACGCCTTTCTGTTTCAAGGCATCGAAAGCCGGTTACCATGCATGCGCCGTAGCAGTAGACAACATGGTGAATGGGTTTTGAAAAGCATCGCGACGTTGGTGTATGAGATCTAAGGTCAGGGTTGTTCTTGCCACACATGGTAGCATGTACCCATGTACCCACACATGTACCCATGATAATTCAGAAAATTCAGTCCATATAGTTATTAATTAAAGCTTATTCGTTTTTCTTATCCTTTACATTTACTTATTACCCTAAGGTTTTCTTTTTTCTTTCTCCCTTTCCTTATCCTTCCTTCATTCCTTGAATTATTAAATGTATTAATTGTTTCTTCTGTTTAATTATTCACGGCCCGCCACGATTAGCTTTAGCTATTTGCGGGTCAGTGTAATTTTAATTTTTTATGTTTGTAAAATAGAAAAGTTTGTTGTTGTTGTTGTTGGTAGGCCCTGCAATGGTGGTATTGGAGGGGACACACAGACGTGGATCAAACCTGGAATAGGCCATGAGGGAGGCGGTGATGACTGACACCGTAAGTGTAGTGGTTCTCCTTTTTTATTTTATTTTATTTTATTTACCAAGTTGACGAAGACAATACGTGACAGATCTGGTGCACTTCTTCTTCAACTGGCTGTACCAAGACGGAATTGTGTGTTACCACAGGATTCAAGTTCAGTACATGGATGAAGATGAGTTTGTGCAGGACACCGATAATATCCACGACTTCAGAGGTGTTGTTTTTATTACATTGTTTTATACACTACACTACAGACGACATCGATTTTAGGCGCAAACGCGGCTTTTACACACTTGCCCTAGAGGCTTGTTACGCAGTCTCCTTGTTTTCAATTCGTCTCGAATCATACGACGACAGACATAACAGACTGTAAAGTCATTGTTTTGAAATGTGGTGTTGGGGTAAACGTCGAGCACTTTCTGACTCGACCACCCTCGCACGAGCCGATGGCACAGGAAGTACAAACAATGATGACCACATATGGTCGACGTGTTGGCTTGCAGACGTCCTAGGGCGTGTATCACCCGTAAATGTAATAAGAAGGTAACCGTAAATGTCATAACGTTTCAACCGTAGTTGTAGTAAAATAGTTAACCGTAAATGTAACAACACTGCAACCGTAAATGTAATAAGGTCTGTTGGTTTTGATGGTAAGAACATAAAAGTGAATCAAACGAAGATAAACGGCGGAGATGGCGGAAGTTCATTGATAAAAAAACAAAACAAAAACAAATATATAGTATGCGTGGCCTGGCACACGTGCTCCACCACAGGGTGACCTGTTCATGTTGTGCACGCGCTTGAGCAAATAGATAAGCAGATCTCGGCTAAACTCACACACAACAACCCCCTACAGTTAACAAAAGGCATACACCAGGAGCTATATTTATGTATTCGATAC
Source organism: Actinernus sp. WN-2022 (assembly GCA_030867875.1). Lineage (NCBI taxonomy): Eukaryota > Metazoa > Cnidaria > Anthozoa > Actiniaria > Actinernidae > Actinernus > Actinernus sp. WN-2022. The sequence goes on along the minus strand of JAOWCC010000569.1, from coordinate 307,758 downwards.
TACACCTTCGTCCTACAACCTTAGAAACGTGTGTCAGGCCACGCATACTCTTTTTATTTATTTTTCCTTATCAATGAACTTCCGCTATCTCCTCCACGATTTTACTATTAGTCAGGTGACCGATGACGTCATGCGATCTTGTTTGTCTTCGTTTGTTTCACTGTTATCTTCTTACCATCAAAATCAACAGACCTTATTACATTTACGGTTGAAGTGTCGTTACATTTACGGTTAACTAATTTATTACAATTACGGTTGAAAAGTTGTTACGGTTACCTTTTTATTACATTTACGGTTGATTTTTATTACATTCGCGGTTAGTATTACATTTACGGTTGATTTTTATTACATTCGCGGTTAGTATTACATTTACGGTTGATTTTTATTACATTCGCGGTTAGTATTACATTTACGGTTGATTTTTATTACATTTACGGTTAGTATTACGAATCAAACTAACATCGACCGTTACTTGGAGCGGCTCGAACAGTAATTCGAGGCCAACGAGGTTCCAGTAGACTCGGATGAATCGCAGAAACGAAGAGCAATCCTCAACTCAGTCATTGGCGCGAAAACCTACGACGCAAACCTCAAGAGACTGGCGGCCACGTGCAAGTTTGGCACAAATCTCAACGAAGCCTTGCGCGACCGATTTGTCTATGGTCTCAGAAGCGGAAATATGCAGAAGAAATTGCTCACAGCGGATTACTCCTTCGAGAATGCTCTGAAGATTGCAGTAAGTATTGAAACGGCAGAAAAAGATGTAACTGAGCTGTCTCGTGCGGAGGCTCACTCGGTGAATAAAGTAGCGGAAAATCTGCAAATTTCCGTCAAAACAAGCCATCTAAAATGGTCACAAAAGGACATGACAAAACACGGCAAACTCCAAACAACGGCAAAAGCACATCACCTTGTGCAAGCTGCGGCAAACATTGCCACGCAAGAGCAAACTGTAAGTACAGAAACTTTAATTGTTACTCTTGTGGAAAAATAGGACATATTGCTGATGCATGTCGGAGTAAATCAGCACAGCTAAACAAGGAAGAGGGCTCACCCGAGAGTGATAATTCAGCTGACCAATTCTCAGTATCCATGTAGAAACTGTGCACAGACAAACATGGCATCGAAATACCTGTTGAATTAAATGGAGTCATGTTCTCATGGACCTCGATACAGGAGCAGGGGTTTCAATCATATCGGAAGGAACCTATAACAGGTATTCCAAAGATAGCCCATTGGTACCGTGCAATACTCAATTGCATACCTACACAGGTGATCTGATAAAAAAATTGTGGACAGTTTAACACAGAAGTTAAATACCACAGTCAGAGTGTTACTTTACCACTTGTAGTTGTTGAGGGGTCGGGACCGTCTCTTTTTGGGAGAGACTGGTTAACCAAGGTTAAGCTAGAGTGGAAGAAAATCTTCAGTGTAAGCGTTTCCGGCTCAGAGCTCTCACAGGAAACAGAGCAGCAGTTACAAACCACAATTCAGGCACATCCAGACATCTTCAAGCCAGGCTTAGGAACTATTAACGGAATCCAAGCCAAGTTATACATGAAAGAAGGGGCAGTACCCAAATTTTGTAAGGCCCGTCCAGTACCATATGCTTTATATCAAGCTGTAGAAGATGAATACAATCGTCTTGAAGCTGAAGGTATTGTAGAGAAGGTAGAATTAAGGCTGATGGTACAACACGATCATGTGGGAATTATGCTGTTACTGTCAACTTACAACTCCATGTACCACACTATCCAATCCCACTACCCGAAGATGTTTTCCAAAGGCTAAGGGGAGGAGAACTATTCACAAAACTTGATCTGAAGAGTGCATATCAACAGCTACTGATTGATGTTGAAAGCCAACAGTATGTCACTATAAACACTCATCGGGGTCTCTATCGCTACAAGAGATTCCCCTTTGGTATTGCATCATCACCTGCAATATTCCAACGGACCATGATTCTCCAAGGTCTCAACCATGTCGCTTGCATCCAGGATGATATCCTAGTGACTGGCATAGATGATATTCTTTATCTTCAGAATCTTGAAACCGTACTCAGGCGTCTTGAAGAGTATGGCTTGAGACTAAAACTTGACAAGTGCAAGTTCATGCAGAAATCAGTGACATACATGAGCTGTACCATTTCCGTAGATGGAATCTCTCGAACAGAGGAGAAGGCGGAAGCACTCAAACAGGCCCCAAGGCGTAAGAACACAACACAGTTAAGGTCATTCCTCGGAATGGTGAATTACCATCGCAAATTCATCCAGAACCTGAGAACAATCCTTAATCCCTTACACAAGCTCCTGCAAAAGGGTCAGGATTTTAAGTGGTCTCAGAAATGCGAGAGGGCATTTCAGATGGCAAAGAACTCCCTCACATCTTCAAGGGTTCTAGTACATTACAACCCAGAGCTACCACTGATATTGGAGTGTGATGCAAGTCCATATGGCATCGGTGCCGTCATATCACATTATATCCCAGATAGAGTAGAGAAGGCTTATGCTTCTAGGTCCTTGAATGCAGCAGAAAGAAACTACAGTCAAATATAGAAGGAAGGACTAGCTATCATATTTGATGTCAACACGTTCTACATGTACTTATATGGACGGAGGTTTATACTGTACACTGACCACAAGCCCTTGTTGAAGATCTTTGCACCAGATTCTGCTACACCAGTTCTGGCAGCAGCAAGACTTCAACGGTGGTCACTGTTTCTGTCCTCATACCAGTATGACATCAAATACAAGTCTTCAACAGACATAGGAAATGCAGATGCCTTGTCAAGACTTCCTCTTAAGTACAAGAGGGATATGCAAGTGTTGAATAGAGCAATTCTATGTGGCAAACCAACAGCTGAACCGTCAACCAGTATCAGCCCAACGAATAGCTAGAGAAACAGGACAAGACAAGACTCTGTTCAAGGCACTGTCACTCACCCAGAATGGATGGACACTAGACTCATGTGACGACCCAGAACTGAAGCCTTATTTCTACCGCAAACATTAGCTTTCAGTTGAGCAAGCGTGTCTCATGTGGGGTCTTCGAGTCATCATACCACCTGTGATACGACAGCTAATTCTCGATGACTACACTGGGCACTCCCAGGAGTAGCAAGAATGAAGGCAATAGCTCGCAGCCATGTGTGGTGGCCAAAGTTAAACAGCGCCATCGAGGAAACATCCCGCAGGTGCCAAGAGTGAACCAAGACGAGGACAGCTCCACCAGGGGCACCCTTGTTTCCTTGGGTTTGGCCTTTAAGACCCTGGCAGCGTATACACGTCGATGTTTACCTCGTCATAGTCGATGCACATTTAAAGTGGCTTGAAGTAATTTGGACCGATGAAAACTACCAATGCAGAAGCTACAGCAAACGCCTTGCGCAGTGTGTTCGCAAGATACGGACTGCCAGAACAAGTCCAGAGAATATGAAAACGTCCTAAAGCAAAATGGTATACAGAGGATCTTTGTATCCCCTTATCATCCGTCCTCCAATGGACAAGCAGAAAGGTTTGTGCAGACCTTCAAGAACTTCATGAAAACATCTAGCACTCAGACCAACCTACAACGGAAGATACAGAACTTCCTTCTAAACCATCGTAGCACTCCACATGCAACCACTGGATCATCTCCTGCTAAACTCTTCCTCCAACGTGAAGTCAAAACGAGACTTACACTGGTGAAACCTGACATAGCTGGGAGAGTAGCAAGCAAGCAGTCTGAAATGAAGAGCTATCATGACCAACATGCTAAACTAAGACAGTTTTCACCCGGCGAACCTGTACTAGCACGTGATCACAGATCCACCGACAAATAGCAACCAGCAACTGTTCTGCAGTGGAAGGCACCCTACTCATACAAAGTAAGGCTTAAGGATGGAAACACTAGGAATCGCCATGCAGAACATTTGCTACAAGAGGCTGCAACTCCAACAGCTTCAGAACCACCAGTCAAAGGTATTGACCACAGCGGTGCAACTGTAGATGACACCAGCTTAACCAACCACAACACCAGCCCAACTGAAGATGACAAGAGCTCAGCTGACATCACTAGTGGGGACAAAGTGTCAACAGCTGCAGACATCCCACCTGCATGCACAGCCAGGAGATCAGGACGAACAGTAAAACCTCCACAGAGGTTGATTGAGCAAATTTAGAACATAACATTGAACTTTCTGAACTCTTTGTTTAGTTTGTTGTGACAAATATTCCCAAAGGGGAGGTGTTATAGTGTTGTATGCGCCCGCGGTACGTATGCGGTTATTTACATTAATTATCATAATAAAGACGTGTAGTTGCGGCCATCTTGTGTGGTTGATTGTGCGAGAACTTGACATTGAACTCATGATCCCCATAGGAAAGGCGATGCCATGGATACTGGATGGCAAGCTATCTTTAAAAACGCTGTTTTAGAAACATCGGCAAGATTGCAAGTGGAAAATTGCATTTACAAACAGGTTTTGCTAATAATAATACCGATCTCGTACAAGTGCCTCTAAATATATGAAGTAAGATTTGTTTGCCACCCAGTTCAACCACGTGATTGCATTCCTGCATAAGGTCCACCGTGTATTGCGTGTATTTTCAATTAATTTCTGATACAATAACAACTTAACTTACCTGAGCTTCTTTGACTGACTTGTCCGCCTCCTCTTTAAGACTGTTTTGATAAAGCAAACAAACAGTACAGTGGTAAACAAGTGTATTACAAAAGAGAACTTATCTATAGATAATAGATAACTATGCTATAAATATTAAAGTGAGGCAACATTGCTTCAACTCCAAATTGTATTGGCTAATTAACAGGCGTGTTGCTAGACAGCAAGTAAAATATATTTAGCTGATGTGTAGTAAAACTTACGTCTGGTTTGCGACAGTCGGATCCACCTGTTCATGTTTCACTTGCTAGAATCGATAAATAAATAAATAATATTTGAAACTTTAAAGTAATGACACAGCCCAATATTTATGAATTGACAATAAAGTTGAAGTGTATGAGTTATGTGTGTTTTGTACTTTCTAATACAATCACAGCGTAACTTACCTGAGCCTCGGACGAACTTGTCGGGACTGTTTTGATGAAGCAAACAAACAGCGCACTGGTAAACAAGTGTATTACAAAGGAGAAGTCATCTAAAAAATATCGTAATCTTAACACAACGGTATGAATAGATAACTATGCTAATATCACGTGAGAAAACTTTCCTTGCACTCCAATTGGATTGGCTAATTAACAGGTGTGTTTCTAGCTAGCAACTAAAAGATGTTTAGACACACTGACACTGCACGCTTGGCACAAATGACCATAAAATCTATCACTTTGCTATATTTTCAAAAGTTTCAAACGTAGAAGATTGATTTTTTGTGGGAGGATGAAGACCGATGACCTAAACGAAATCCGATGCTTTGAACTACCGTAGACATTTTGATGACGTCACAGTTACGTCATATATCCATTTATAATAGGTTTCTCGACGTTTTCAATTACCTTTAACATCAGTAAATTTTATATTTTCGATTTTCCATCATGTCGACAACAAAGAAACCGAAAACCAGAGTTCGATTGGTTAAGAGGGAGAAAAGTTATGAAATTTTGAATTTTGGCAATTTTCCCGCCAAAATTTGGCGGGAAATATTCAATACAGAACCATTTACAAAATAACTTCTTCATTCATCTTTTAGAGTTTAAAATATTTGTTTACGACAATCTAGCAATCAAAAGAGTAATTCGGTACCCACAACCGTATGTTTTTAGAATTTTAAATTTTTGAGAGGAAATACTTTAAAATTCACAGTGAAAAAGAGGAAACGTCATTATGACGTCATATATTTTTGAAAATGCCTTTTAAAAATAAGTATTCGAGTATTTTTCGGATTTTAAAGAGGAACTGTACTTACTGTGCACTGAATCGCCGCAATATGGTCTTTTTTATGTTTCTTCAATTTAGAAAGCATGACTGATGTCAGACCCATGACGTCAGAAAATGTGACGTCACAGGAAACTTCAGTTCTTAATAACTCAGCAAATATGTATTGTAGAGACTTTAAAATTACGGCAATCAAAAACACACATTTATGTTGTTGTGATAACATGCTTTATTTGAAACGTATAGGTAACGCACAATTTGACCTTAAAAGGAGTCGTTCGTTAGGACGTCACACTAACGTCAATATACAAATGTGTTTGATCCTAAAGATGTTATTACATTTTAATATTAACATACGAAAATTTCGTTAAATTTGACAGCGAATAAAACAAGATGTGCTGGTTTATATATTTTTGGCTCGCTTTTAGTGATCGATTTTGAGGTAACTTATGCCATGCGTGTGAATTTCTAACAAGACCTGAAACAGCCATAGAAGCTGATCAAAGACAGGACCCGGCTAAACCACAGATCGAATTGGAATTTAGCGTGTTGGTTTTTGTGGAGGGAGGAAAGCCGAAGAATCCGGAGAAAAACCCTCGGAGCAAGGGCAAGATACCAGCAAACTCAACTCACATATGGCGCCGCGTATGGGGATCGAATCTGGGCCACAGAAGTGAGAGGCGAAGCGCTTAACCACTGCGCCACCCCGGCTCCCGGCTGTGTAGTGTAAGTTACAGCTGGTTTGTTGCAGTCAGCCGCTCTTGTTCATGCTTCATTTGCTAGAATGGATAAATAAATAAAATTAAAATATTTAAAGTATAGATGCAACCCAATTTTCATTAACAATAAAGTTAAAGTGTAATTATGTATTGTATGGTTTTTACTTTCTGATACAATCACAGCGTAACTTAACTGAGCTTCTTTGACTGACTTGTTGGCCACTTCTTTAAGACTGTTTGGATGAAGCAAACAAACAGCGCACTGGTAAACAAATGATGACGAAGGGCTAGCGCTCGAAACGTCAGCTGCTACTCGCTCTCGGCGGCGGCGGTTAGCATACCTTAATCGACTTTTAGTTGCTCATACCAGTATTAAAAAAGAGAACTTATCTAAAAAATATCTTAATTTTAACACAACGGTATGAATAGATCACTATGCTAATATTAAAGTGAGGTAACTTTCCTTGAACTCCAAATTGTATTTAACAACTAGACCCCCAGCCCGAATGGGCTACGAGTCAATATACCTATAGTAGGGTAGCCAATCAGAATGCAGGATTTGTAATAGTCCACTAGTTGGTTTAAAGTATTGGCTAATAGACCACCTCGAAGTTTTCGTCGCCATTTTGAAAGGTATGCGAGATTTCCTGTCGCGGTTACTCAGTCCCCATACAAACCTTTGTAATTCAGCCACGTTTCGTCAAAGCGCTCTGAAGAAAATTGTAATCACGGCAAGCCGACCTAATAATTCTACAAGAACCTACAACAGAATCAAATCATTTGTGAATTTGAACCCAGTAGGATCAATTTGCCGGATGCTTTTTGATCGGACTTCTGTTCGGCACTCCGAATACGGTGCAAACTGTTCAAAAACATGACGTCGTACGTCATAAGCATGTGGTGTGAGAGCAAAATACTTATTTTTCTTTCACTCGAAATTAATTTAAACCACATAAAAATTTATTCCTACATATAATGTTTACTTTAACCCCTATTTTAATATTCAGTTCGCTATTTCAATACATTTGTGATCCGTAATTTCTCTTCTTTCCCGGTTCTTTGCAGAGTCCGATGAAAAATCATCCGGCAAAAGTCATGCTACTGGGTTTAAATTCACAAATGATCTTATCTTTGATTCTGTTGTCGGTTCTTGTATAATTATTAGGTCAGCTTGCCGTAATTACAATTTTCTTCAGAGCGCAAGCGTGGTTTGTATGGGGACTGTATAACCGCGCCAGGAAATCTTGCATACCTTTCAAAATGGCGGCGAAAACTACTTTTATTTTATTTACAGGCGTGTTGCCAGACAGCAAATAAAATATATTTATATTCAACGGGGAAGCGGTCTAACATCTTTTATTATTGCTGTCGGCTTCAACGGAGAAGCGGTCCAACACTGAGTATGGTTGTAGGCTTCAACGGGGAAGCGGTCCAACACGATTTATGGTTGTAGGTTTCAACGGGGAAGCAGTCCAACACGATTTATGGTTGTAGGCTTCAACGGGGAATCGGTCCAACACGATTTATGGTTGTAGGCTTCAACGGGGAAAGGGTCCAACACGATTTATGGTTGTAGGCTTCAACGGGGAAGCGGTCCAACACTGAGTATGGTTGTAGGCTTCAACGGGGCAGCGGTCCAACACGGTTTATGGTTGTAGGCTTCAACGGGGAAGCGGTCCAACACTGATTATGGTTGAAGGCTTCAACGGGGCAGCGGTCCAACACGGTTTATGGTTGTAGGCTTCAACGGGGCAGCGGTCCAACACGGTTTATGGTTGTAGGCTTCAACGGGGAAGCGGTCCAACACTGATTATGGTTGAAGGCTTCAACGGGGCAGCGGTCCAACACGGTTTATGGTTGTAGGCTTCAACGGGGAAGCGGTCCAACACTGATTATGGTTGTAGGCTTCAACGGGGAAGCGGTCCAACACTGAATATGGTTGTAGGCTTCAACGGGGAAGCGGTCCAACACTGATTATGGTTGTAGACTTCAACGAGGAAGCGGCCCAACACTATTACTGTCATAGGCTTCAACGGGGAAGCGGGTTTAACACTGACCTCACTTAGAAAACAGTTCAATTATGTTTATTATTCTGGTACGTTTAAGCTTCACCGGGGAAGTGCTTCGACACTATATATTTTTGTATGTTTGAGCTTCTCCGGGGAAGCGATTCAATTCTGTTTATTTTATTGTTAAACTCCCGGGGAAGCGATTCAATACGGATCATTCAATGTTTTAGGCTTCGGCGGGGAAGCAGTTCAACTCTTTATTGGGGTACTTCAATCTGAAGCGGTTTAATCACTTCTATTTCAATAATTTAGGCTTCAGCAGGGAAGCCGGCCAACGTTAGTGCCATTGAACTTTGGTTTTCCCCTTAAGTTTTTGTCATACGTTAATCACCTTACGACCTTTTCTACGGCACTTGTAACCTTGTAAAACCGGTCATACTTTCGATATATTTGGAAGCTTGTTACAGCGAACTGTTTGCCATTCTAGTCGGTTCATTGCTGGCACCTTGCTTGCTCCTTAACTTGCTCTTGTCAACAGTTGTCGGCACATCGGTCCGTTCTGACATTTTCGATATTCTTGCTCAATAGTAATAATAATAGCATTCCTGTTATGTTTAGGGTTATCGTTTGCCACTAATTGGTACTCTTTTTGCGGGTCTCGTTGTGGCGGATGTGACCCTTAAACGGGGCGGGGATCATATTCGTTTATCACGCTTTGCCGGTGTTAATTGGTACCTTTCTCTTCCATTGTCTTCTTTCCCCTTGGTAGCTTATTTTGTTTAGCATTACATATATATATATATATTCTAGTTCTCCTCTAGTTAATAAACGTTTTATTCGTTTTAGTTCATTTTTCCTTTTCTTTTAGACTCCCTCAGATTGGCAGGCTTGGTTAGACATCATTCACAATCTAGTCTCTAAGCTTAACGACTCCCCCCTTTTTTGCGGAGAAAAATGATAGTCTCCAGGCCTTCTGTGCCTGCGCTGCGCGATCTCTGATTGTGCCGAGACCATCATTCTTCTCCTCCATTCGGGTCCCCTCCTGTTTGTTTGGGTTTTCTTTTCGTTCTAGTTTTCATGGGCATCGGTCTTATATTAGGACTTTCGTGCTCTTCATTGTTTTCCAGATACCATTTGGTATCCCGGATTGGGAGCCCTTAGATTGGTTCGATGTATCATCTTTAATGCCCCCACCGACATATCCTAAGTGGACCCACATACCTCGGAAGGAGAAGAATGTATGCGTCTCGTGACCCCCACGCTCGGTGCTGTTCGTCTCCCGGGTTATTATGTGATAGTTCTCCAGAATTTGTTAATTTCCCGGATCCTCCTTCCTTCATTCCCGGTAGATTACACCACCATCAATAAGTTTGGCAATACTTTATTTGATATGTCTGGCCCAAATCCTGAAGTCTTAAACTGGATAACGAATAAAGTATCTATTCCATATTACTTTCTGTACTTTCTGCAGGTAAATGTTACAACTACCCCTCTCCTCCGTCTAGCTTTTTTCCCAACCATGCAAGTGGGTATGTATGTGAGGCCAAGGGGCTCAAACCCTGACCCTGTTTGACCCAAAATCCGAGCTCCAAAACCCTGATACCTAAAAAATACTGAACCCCGACCCTTACTGCACCCACATTAAACTCAAATCCTGACCCTGATCTGCCCAAATCCGGTCAAAACCCTGACCCTACCTGCCCAAACTGAGCTCAAAACCCTGACCCACCCCCGCGGCACATACATAATACGTCACAAACACGCGTACCCCCCCCCCCCCGGGAGTTTTCGTCTTTCATTTCGGACACTATCAAATCTAGACTCGCTTCGGGTGCTATAAAACTTTGGTTAAAATTGGCCTAGTCTCTCCACCACATATCGTTTCTCCCTTAACAGTCGAACCCTCTAAGCCTAGCTTATGCTTAGTCCTACAGTACCCGTAGATCTCTCGCCCCTCTCTTTCCAAACAGCGCCATATAATTGTCAGGCCATTATTTTATGGTCTGGGATTATCATTGTGCAAAATTCTTTGAGGGTTTAGGATTTGTTTTAGTTATGGAGAGGATAGCCTCATTTTGGTCCTATTGTATAGATTGGTGGTTCAATCTAGGAAATATATGGGTTCTGGATTGAGCTTTCACGTTGTCAGGCTCGAGAACCGTCCGCGAAGTACGGTCGAGATCCCTATACCTCAGTGTAGGGTTGCTCGGAGGCTGAGTGGAAGGCATATAGTACTATTTAGTATAAACCAACTAGTGGACTATTACAAATCCTGCGTTCTGATTGGCTACGTTACTATAGGTCTATTTGTGATAGCCCATGGTAGAGAAAAACCGCACGCATTTTCACGAATAATAACATTTTTTCAACTTCAATTTGTTTCTTTCTATTATTTTCTACTGTTCGACTAGTTAGTTTATACTAAAACAATTAGACCTCTCGCCCTCATGGGCTACGAGCTAAATAGCCCATTCGGCTGCGCCTCATGGGCTATTGACTCGTAGCCCATTCGGGCTGCGGGTCTAATTGTTAATTAGACCATAGCGTGTGCATGATTACTAACTTCATCTCCATTTCCCACTCAATGGTTTTTCACAAATCAATTCCTAAATACCTGTGTATGTACAATTGAGTGCACTGAACACCTTGACCTTTGACCTGGCTCATGACTATTCATTATATGTTCTACGATCAACAGACTAGTGGACATATTGGAAAATATTTACTTTCCTCTGTTGAATGAATGAAGTTGATTGATAAGACATCGAAAAGACATTCACAGTCAATCGTTTACAATCATTGTATTGTCGAACTTTAGAATACTAAGAAACTATACTAAGAAACACAATCTCTCTGGATGTTCTGCGTATAATTAATTCATTTAATCGTTGTTACCCATTATTGAATGGTCTGCTGTAGCCCTGTTCTTTTTCCCTGTGACACGGGAAAAAAACATAACCGAGTCATTACTGATTAGTCAAGTTTGTTTTTGTCTTCTGTGTGTGTATGATTTTTTTTGGGGAAGGATAAAGTCATGCTATTCCCTTATTTATATATTGCAGCAATATACATACCTGTTCCTGCTGAAGTTGTTTAAAGTGCCCCTACGATCAAATTTTGACATATCAATTTTTTCTCATATTCGTAAAGTAGAGTGACTATATTATTACCAGTTCAAACCGTTTTTCGATACGACGACGGGAAGTCTTATTTTTTGAACTCCGAATCTTGAATTTTACATCCGCCATTACGCGAACCCGCTCCTGTGGGCGAGGAATGCCTGGTCATGTTTTAGCGTACGTGACGTCATACACTTAAGGTTATCGTATACCTTCAGGGTACTGTTCCGGATAAAATTAAGTAGCGTCTCGAATATTCGTCGTATTTAGATAAATTATACCTCATTTAAAGCCTATAAAATTGGCTACAACGATATACCTAAGGTTTGTAATTTTGATAAAAGTGCGATTTTTAAATAAACTTCTTTTCCGAACAAGCGAGTTGCTTTCCAAGAGCTCCAACTCCACGGCAATTTAATGAATTTAAGATCTGTTTGCTTTTCTGGACTCCCACAGCCCTTGTTTACAAAACTGTGTCGGCGATTGTGGAAATTCGAAGCCGTTCTGAAGATATTTTGGTCTTCGTGAAACTGCTAACGCGAATCCAAATATAGATGCGGGAATCGCTCTCAGCGCCTCTCTTTTAAAAATTAGCCGGCCGGCGAGGCTGATTCTTTCAACCAGCGACTGGGAAATGTCACAGTCAAAACTTCCCACAACAACACGTGTGGCTACTTTTCCCATACAAACCTTCACGCGAACTAACATATGTAGTAAGAAAGTGTACCATTTTCCCGCTTTGAAAAGCAAACAAAACGTTTTGAATAGAGTTTGTGCATTGTAACGAACCACAAAGCTGGCATTTCGCTACATGAATAATTCAAGCCTTTAGTCGAGTACCAAGAATACGGTTTGTAATTCTCTTCAAGCCTCATGCAAGGATGGTTTGTGTACGTTTTGAGGACAGAAGCTTCTCCATAATTGTTTGTATCACATGGAATAGCCGGTAAGACCGTACTAGTATAGATTGACCGAAAAATAAGCGGCTACGTTTGCTGAGAACATACATGTAGTTTATCATAAATAACTCATATTGCTGTTTCCTATAAACAGATAAAAATATCGATGTAGTATGCCTTTTAATTTACTGCTAATTTTATTTTCAAGACAATAAACCACAGAAGAAACCACCAATATTATTTCATGAAGTACCTTGTTTCAGTTGTTTGTGTGTCAAACAGAAAGTTTGGTTCTGTGATAGCCACTGTAAAAGCTGCAGATCAGTCAGTTTCAATACATTGTTTTAGTCTCTAGTAAATTCTTATCATTCACGATTTCATGTTAGACAAGAGAGCGATTTAATTTTATAGCAATTACATTGTATTTTAGAATGTAGATTCGCCGGAAAATCTATTGCCGGGACACAGATAATTCTCGATCTCTCTCATTTACGAACTAGCAATTATCCGGGTTTCACTGTAAACAATGAACAAACTTAGGACTTATAAACTGCTGATCATTACCTTAGTGATTTCTCCGCTGAATTCTCCCTGTAGCCCGGATCCAGTAACAGCACAACCTGAAAGCCGAACCAGGGAAAATACCCTGGGGAAAAATTACCCCCAAAAGATAAGAAACCTCTGCTAGCTAGCACTACTTACTGGCAGGCCACTTCCCAAGCGATTTTAGCGACTATTCATCGTCCAGCTTTCAACTCGGTCGCCAGCGGCTCTATTTCCCCCTAAATCGTCAACATCCGGCAATAAATTTAAACAGAAAGACACATTACTATGTTCTGAAGAATCTGATGCAGATTTTAGGTCGTTATTTACTAAACCACAGCAAAATTCGCAGTGTGAGTTTGTCGACAACATAAGAAGAAATGTATGGGTTCGAAGCAACTTGAGAACGATGCGTTAAGTGTATGACGTCACATACGCTAAAAAATGACTAGGCATTCCTCGCCCACGGGAACGGATTCGAGTAATGGCGGACGTGATTTTGACGGTAAACTCTCTTTAAAATGTGTGGTCTAATTGGCCCTATTCAAAAAAAATTCACTGATTTGGATATTTCTGCCACTGTTTGTTCTTATGGAATACAAAAAAGTGGCAAAAGAAATAGTCAAATTTCGTCGTAGTGGCACTTTAAAGATCTGTTTAATTGGTCCGTGAAGGACTTGAATGCGTTATTAAGCATCTAAAGAAATCAAAAGTGTTATTGTTATAACGTAATAGGCTATTTTGAGATTTAACAAAATTAAAACTGAAATGAATAATACGTCTCTATACGGACGGAGTAAAACGCAGGGTGCAGGGCACGCAGGGCACGCAGGGTACGCAGGGTACGCAGGGTACGCAGGGTGTTAAAAAAAATAGAGTTACATATAACTTTGGAATATCACATTGCAAAGGTCAATTGTTCACATGGCAAATATTATGCTAATTTTAGAGTGAAAGTAAAAGGGTAGCGACAAAACGGCTGACCCCCGGTCCATGGACCATCCCGGTGGACCACCCATATATTTCATATATTTTTCGAGAATGAAAGTTTTTACATTTATAGCGAGTTTGACTTGTGGCAAGTCTAACATTTTTACTTTGTGTTCTGGTGACACAGACTGTTATCGTAGTTTTGCCTTTACTTGCTGTTGCATTAAACAGTATCTAAAAACCTACGAGGCCTTGACTAACCTTACCTATTGCTGGCTTTCACTCAATCCCCAGAGATTCCAATGACAAAGGGCATGGCGGCCATGTTGGTGTACCTAACAGAAGAAGCTAACGAGGAATCTATTGTTAAAGGTACACCAACATGGCGGCCATGACGTCACGTGAAAGCCAGCAATTCCACTACAAGAAAAGGCAAGGAACTGTTTTCCGAGAACCGGAGCGCCATAGATATAGGAAGAAAGAAAAACTTCTGTCCCCGAAGCGCACTAATTTAAGTCGGTAGTTGAATGACCGAGTGGTTAGAGCGTTCGTCTTTTAATCCAGAGGTCTGGAGTTCAATTCTCGGAGCGCACAATTTGTGTCGATTTTTTTCTTCTTCCTCTTTTTAAGTTTTCTTCTTAGTGTTCTACCTTCCACACCAGTAGTATTCTTTAAACCCACCATCAGCCAGCTACAAAATTAACATTCGCTCCTTGCTGAAGTCATTGTTTACCTGATTTCTGCCTCGTTTAATAGCGTAAATGAAATTTCAAGCTAAAACAGACAGACTACATCAGTTGAAAGATAATTTTAAACTCAGTAATCACCGAAAATTTGAGTGATAATAAATAATTTGAGGAATGAGCGATTAAAAATCTCAAAATTTATAAAGAATAACTCTGTCACCCAGCCCATTTTACAGTTTTGAAAAAGTCAATTTCACCATAAATATTTAAAGGGGAACTCAACCCTAAAATGAACCCAATGTCTATACAAACATGTATTCGAAATAAATTGGTTCTGCTATTTAATTTTTCTGTGTTGCGCGTCTAGCAAGAGAAAATCCGAAAACCTTCCTCACAGCCTCCGGTATGTACAGACGGCTCAAGTCTTGTAATTTGTGACGTAGTATACGGGGAATAAATTAGTTTTGCCATGCCGTCCCCTACATTGAATAGCAGTCCTAATGGCTTCTAATTGCGGACCATTGTGCTTTCTTTGTTCTAGAGGTGTGATCGTTCTTCCTTGGTATGTGTGACGTACATTATGGGGAAATTTGCACTGAATTGAGCCGCCACACAATATAGATTTTTCAGCGGAAAATCGAACTTGGAGACTAATTTTCTCCTCATAGACGCGCAACACAGAAAAATAAAATATCAGAACTTATTTCTTTAGAATACATCTTTGTAAAGACGTTGGGTTGATTTTAGGGTTTAGTTCTCCTTTAACATATGAATCTCAAATTTTCGGTGATTACTGAACTACGATAACAGTCTGTCACTAGAACACAAAGTAAAAATCTTAGACTTGCCACAAGTCAAACTCGCTATAAATGTAAAAGCATATATGAAATTTATGGGTGGTCCACAGGGGTGGTCCATGGTCCTGGTCCATGGTCCTGGTCCATGGACCCCAGCCGTTTTGTCGCTACCCTTTTACTTTCACTCTAAAATTAGCATAATATTTGCCATGTGAACAATTGACCTTTGCAATCCGATATTCCAAAGGTACTAAATTATGTAACTCTATTTTTTCTAACACCCTGCGTACCCTGCATGCCCTGCGTACCCTGCGTGCCCTGCGTACCCTGCGTGCCCTGCGTACCCTGCGTGCCCTGCGTGCCCTGCACCCTGCGTTTTACTCCGTCCGGTCTCTATATTTATATGTTGGTACCCAGAGGTTTTCTACTCGCTGCTTCGCAGCTCTCTAATCGCCGCTTCGCGGCTCTTTCTCCGCGGCTGTTCTTTCTAGAAAACCTCTGGAACCAGGGTAACAAATTGGATATTTCTATAAAGAGATTGTGTCATCTGATATTTCAATAAATCACTTACTCGATTTTTTCGGCATCAGAGCCTGAGTATGCTGTTTGTCTGTAGCTGGCTGAAAAGAAAGAAGTATAACGGTTAAGCTTAAAGTGCCTATGAACCATATTTTTTTATTTTAGATATCAATTCTACATCAAGTGAATAGTAGATTGGTACAATATATACTGGTTTGAATGCTGTGCCAATGACTTATAGCGCCTTTAATTTCCTAAATGCTAATTACATGACGTCAAGCGAGGCACAATTATTAGACAAAAAATGTTGTTACAATTAAACAAAATGTTCAAATTATCAGTGTTATACCCATGGTTGAAATAAAATGATGTTAGAAATTTGTTTTCGTATATCAGCATAAACGCCCATTCACAACCACTAAGAAATGATTGCAAATACCTCCCCTGTCATGTAATTAGCATTTTGGATATAAAACTTCCTTAACTCAGCGGCACAGCATTCAAAGCATTACCATTCTACTATTCACTTGATTTAGAATTGATATCTAAAATAATAAAAAATAAGGTTCATGGGTACTTTAAGGGGTGGCATAGAGTGAAGGTTTGGTGCATTCATTTGTATAGCCGTTATTGTCAACCCTAAGTTTTTATATGAGCAACAAAAGCTTGCAAAACCAAAACAAATCAGTCGTCAAGTCTAATGTACAACAAACTATACTTGTACTAGTCAAGAGAGTAAAGGCAAAGAAATGACAGAGATTAAAAATAAGGAGATAATAAAATGAAGCAGTTTAACACCATACAACTGGTAAAAATATTAATAAACAGACGAAAAATACAACAACAAAACTGAGTTGTTAAAACAGCACAACAAACCAACGACATTATAAACAAACCAGACAACACACCGACCCTAAGTCAAACGGAAATAATAAGATAGTAAAGTCTTAAGAGTGAGAAGCTCAAATGTTCAGAAGTGTTTACCTTACATTTACGATAATTTATGCCTTAAGTTATGGGAAAGAACAATAGATCCCCAGTCACGGCCAGTGTCAGTCAATTCGTACTCGCAGCGACGAACTATCCGTGTATTTGTTCACCACAAGCCAGCTAAGCACTACACAGTTCTTGAAAATTGCATCAATACTCGCTTTTGTAGTCTCGCTTAGAAAGGAAACTTGCTGTTGTGGTTTTTGAGGCCATTTTACGACTCTAGGATCTCTGGAAGTACAATATCTTCGCTCTTTAGATATGCTAACACATCGTACCGCTGCAAAACGTCACGCGCATGCGCTTTTGATGAGCCGCTCGCGCGCGCGTCTCCTCAGTTTCCCGCCGAAACTAAATGAAAATTTTCAGCGCGTACGCGTATTTATGTGAAATGTTTCGCGAAAAACAAGAAAACTACTTAAAAACTAAGCCGAAGACTTCAACAGGTTGAAGGTTTCTTAATTTTTAATTCACTGTGTGTTTACTAAGTTATAAATTGACTTACTAAAAAAATTTAAGACCTCGGAAACTTGTATTTGGAACTAGAGCCTTCGTTCTTTCGGCCAGCGGAGGACAACGTTTTGCCGCGGTGTGCGGCTCTGATTGGTCGAAAAGCCCACCATAATCTTGGGAGAATTGAAACTTTCGTCAGCTATTGGATTTGCCGACATCTGAGTACAACTTTTACCATTAAAGTGCACCTAACCCCTTTTGCGATTTTTATACATATGAATCTTTGAAAGGTTTTGAGTACTTCTGCGAAGAAATGTTTGGCTTACAAAGAATACTTTATGTTCTAGGCTTGTTTGAAATGGTGAAAATTTGACCTTTCCTGACCCATGACCGCGTAAGAAAAAGTCTGGGTCGATTCTGGATCTTACGTCATCTAATTCATTCGACTTTGCAATAAGTTGAATAAATGTTTAGCATTTTGTCTAAAATAACTGTTTTCTTTACTAACAACTCACAGACCGGATAAATTCTCTATATAGCAATGTTGTTGTGATAGAAATGTAAATGTTAATCTACTTACTTATGTGAATACCTAAAAACTGTAATTAGATAATGGCTCTAAGACGTACTGCATAAAAATGCCTTGATCATTTGATCTTTTAACTTATTTTTAAACGCACGAAGTGACGGTACCTGTCTAAGTTATTCCAGATCTTTACAGCTCTGTAATGAAACGACCGTTGTCCTGTAGCAGTTCTGAGAAGGGAGATTTGCAATATCCCACAGTTGCGTGTGGAGCGATAGTGCGTTTTACGCCGGAACTTATCACATAGTCATAGATAAGATGGCGCTAGATTGTTCATGCACTTATATGACATGACTGTATCTCTATATACTAAGAAGTCTCTAACCGGTAACCAGTTAAGCTGGTGCAGGGCTGGAGTGACATGATCGTATTTCCTAGTATTCGTTATTATCTTACAGGGCAAAGTTCTGAAATATCGCTGAAACTGCTATTCGTAGACGCAACTGTAATATCAGCTATTTTTATAACTCATTTTACCCAATCGCCTCGTTTCTGTGAAGCGTGGGAAAAATATTCGGTAACGTGTATTTTTAAGCAAGGAAAGTTAAGAGTACAATAAAAGGTCCCTCGCAGTCCGTGTCAGTTTGCGTACATTTACTGAAACCAAAATGATCCTGAATTAAACAAATAGAGGTGTTTAGTATCTGCTGATAAAGTACTACCAGGAGCCCATTATCCGGAGCGTTCATATATATATAGCCTTCTCCGCAGGCAACTCCTAATTATAATCGAAAAAATCGAGAAAAAGATGTGAAACCGGGCGTCCTGTGGTAAGAGAGGGACGAGCAAGGGTCTGAGGACGAAACAAATTTCTCCTTCTCCCTTCCCAGGCCCTCGCGGTTTCACCGCCCGTCGGATCCTCCCGGCTTCGCCGGTTGCCGGATCTAAAAAATATTAAGAGTTCCCTGCGGAGGAGGCTAATATATATACTCAGGAGCCCAGAACTAGAAGCGTCCATATCTCCTATATTTTTACAAGTTGGGCTATTTTTAGATTATTTTCGCCGCCAATTGGGTGAGATTGCACCGTGGCGGAACAAAAGATGCCTCATTAGCTACTTACGTTATACTAAACAACATGGATGCTACGCTTTTGTGATTTGATTCCCTTAGGCATAATTGCAACTCAACAATAGGTGTGTTAGGTCTACACCTCGGATCCGGTGTTTTTGTAGGATTTTTGTGTACGGTATTTGCTTATCAGTCTAACTTGTAAAAACGCTGTGATGAAGGCCTAGTTTGTGGGATGGACGCTCCTAGTTGTAGGCTCCTGATATACTATGATCTGTGAGTTGGCGTATTTACACCTTGGGCTATTTTTAGACACCCCCCCCCCCCCCACGAATAAATGTGTTTCCTAAATGTTTTGTCCACGAATAAATGGTGTTCTTTGTTCGAATATTCATGAAACTTTATATTGAATAAAGTAACAGGGATTCCATGATTGGTATGGCTTTACATAAGGAGAAGTTAAGGTAAAGATGGAACTAAAAAACATGTATGGAGTGTCTCGAACCATCGAGCTCATGAAGACTTCTAGTCCCGGGGGGGTTCTTCAAGGTAAAAAGGGCAGGAGTGACCGTCGGAAAACCTCGAAAAATACCCTAAAATTACCAAACCGTGAAAACTTTCCCACCCTAAAATGTACTTCATGGTCTAAAAATCACCCTGAAAAATGGATTTCGCTTGGACAACCCCTACAAAATACCAAATCGCCGATTTCAAACCCTAAAAAGTACGACGATCACCCCTATCGGTCGAATATAGGAAGAACCCCCCCCCCCCCGGGCTTCTAGTCCCCCGTCCTGTTCTGCACTACACTCATCTCACTACACTGTAGGCACGTGAAAACCATGCGTTATACGTTTCATAGAGAACGCGAACATAAGAAAGTAAATCACAACGTTTTCAGTCCGTTCATCTTGAACGGAGCTCTATGCTGATCGTATTTTTCGGCGGAGATTTGGATGTGACAACTAATTAAAAACGAATAAAGGAAATAGTAAACACAAAATTTCAGGAGAAAACACTTTCCTACGTTCCGTCATCACAGCCGTTGCCGGCGTCATAGTTTCTAAAGGTGCCTCCGATTATTGAAATGATGAAGAGAAAATAACACATCGGGACAAAAGACGATGTACTTGGCTGTACTGCCCCCTCCCCCGACAGTCCTATGCCTCTGTACTGTACATAAATAGTCAAAAAGTACGCGTGAAGGTATAATAAGAACGACAGACCACCAAATTTGGTTTATGTTTGTTATTGCTATGTTTACATGCATGTTGCGTTAATATATCGAATATATCAGTGCAGGATTATAGCAGGTCTTGATCTAAAGAGTGGTGGTCTGACTTAAAGAGTACGTACAGTAAAGTACTCTGTTATTTATAACTTCCATCATGACTAAAACAAGATATCTAGATAATAAATGAAGCGATGATTAATATCTGGGTCAACATACACTAAGTTGAAGTACAGTTTATCATTTATACCTAGTTGAGTTACTGAGGATTTATAAATATAGCATTATATATTTTACAAGACTTAGCTTCAATGTTATTGGTTATGAATAACAAACCCAGGCCTTTGCGTTAACAAGCGCTAAATGTACCTCGACGAAAATGACAGCTGCAGCAGAACTCAGCTAAGTATGATCACTCAGAATTTAATCTTGATATTTACAGATAGATGTTTGGTATCTTAATATCCGCTTTATTACATGCAGTGTTTACCGACTACATCGCCGACGAGCGATTTAAATAAATTATTAATTTTGCTTGGCTCTGGCTAATATCGTATATACATGTATTTATTAGGTTAGGTTATGATTTCAAGTGAACGTTATCCATTCTGAGTACCTCAGTATAAATACAAGCCTATCTACTGTTCTATATGTTTATATTGATGCTAATCCTATCGCATCTACTATTTTAACACCGGTAGGATGTCTATATTGACACAACTGTTCGTACGTAAAACTACTTAAATAATGTGTTCTATTCAAATTTTATACTCGTACTATCTTAAGGTTTTTCTTTGTTATCGCTTCATCCGTAGTCCATAGAAATACATCTACTCCTCTCATTGCAATCCTCCTAAGATTTATAAACAATATTTTTAAACATTGAAGCAAAGAACTGTTAAACAGTTTTGTTTGATTGTTATTTGCAATAACCGAAATGCACGAAATGTGTCAAATACGAATATAAGGAAAACTAAGTAAAAAGAGAATTAGATCAGTTAAACCACAGGCAACCCAAGCTCTAATTGTGTGTATTTGTCAGTATAATATAGGGGAACTACTAAACGGGGAAAAGCACGAATTTTACCACTATTGATAGGTTAAAATCAACTGAAATAAACGTACCTTTGCTCTATCTGTTATCTTTTGTTTACTTCCGAAAAGGAAAATAGGCCCAAATCGCTCAATAAACTACAAAAGACAACAGATAGAGCAAAGGTACGTTTATTTCAGTTGATTTTAACCTATCAATAGTGGTAAAATTCGTGATTTTCCCCGTTTAGTAGTTCCCTTATATTATACTGACAAATACACACAATTAGAGCTTGGATTGCCTGTGGTTAAACGCTAACGTTATTGTTCTATTTAATTTAGAACTCTCCGCATGCGATCTCGGGTGCGTTCGATTGACCGTATCCCGGAATAAGAATACACAGAATTATCACTACAACTCGCAAATATCGGATTTTTTTAGCCACTGGAATACTAAATGTATCCTGAATATCATACGGTCGGCAACTGTTTCTAGCTTACAGTGCAAAACGTCCCTAAACCATTGATTTCAAGAGACTATTTCCATCCATTCTAGTTCTTATTCTGGTATATGGTCAATCGAACGTACCCCTATAGTTTACGAAGTTAGGTACGAAGTTACGTTTTTGGAGAGCTTAATTGTCGGGTTGCAGCAAAAGTTCTGATGGCTGGGCATTTGGCTATTCTGTTGACCATTTTGTTTCCCGTGGATGCCAGTCGGCCAGACTTCAAGGAATCATCAGAGTCAGTTCTTAGCATTCCTTGTGTATTTAACATGTTTACAACTTTCCGCTTGTTGCTCGTCGTTCTGTACAATCCTTTCAGTTTGGCACTGACCTCATTGACCTGCGCGAATGACACTTTGCCCTTCCCTTGAGACAAAACTTCTTCATCTGCAAATGTCGTTTCGCTTGAGGTGTCTACATCCATCACGGGCTCCCTGTACTTCACTGGTTTGTAGCCCTTACGGTACGAATCTGTCGTCTGTTGGTTGTAGATCATGTAAAGCTTGGAGAGGTCCTGCTGCACCGGTGTACACGGCTGGAAAAAACTAGGCACGGGAATTCTCTCAGGTGCCGTAACCGGCCGCGTGTACCGAGGTACAACTTGTGGAAGGAAACTCCGTTTGCTTTTGGCACTAGTTACTTTTTTGTCCTGTTTACCTTGTTCCGTTTTCTTCTCTCGCGTACTTTCAAAATCACGAAGTAATGCAGAAGGAATGTGGAGGCGTTTTCTTTTTCTCAGAAGCCCTTTCCTCCACTCCTGTGCACTCTTATGAAACTCACCGTCGCGAACTTGCAGTGACGCTTTACCGTCCTGTATGAGCACCTCTGCAATTTGGAGTTTTTTGTTTTTAAGGGCGTAAATAAGGGGAGTGTCCTGTTTAGAGTTTAGCGTATCAACAGTTAAACCATAACTTTTAATTTTTCTGACCAGCTCCTTGACAACCGTCACGTCGCCAGCCGTAATGGCATGGAAGAGCGCCGTATTTCCATCACAATCGGCCAAATTCAAGTCAAAATCGACAAACTCCGTGAAAAGATGAACCAGTTTCTTTCTCCGCATCAAGCAAGCATACGACAACGCCGTTCTTCCATTCTTGTCTTTGATTCCAGCATCGGCGCCATTCGCAAGAAGAAGTTTTGTTATCGCGCCTGACTTCCCCTCGTCATCAACGAAGCACATTTCCATCAGTGGCGTCTTTCCGCCATTCCCTTTACCGTTAACATCTGCTCCAACTTCTACTAAGAGTTTTGCTTGGCGCCATCGCCTGTGAACTACAGCCTGCATAAGAGCAGACATCCCTAGATTTACTCCTCTGGATTTGATGTCACCAAAGCCACCTTCTGTTATGACGAGTTTTGTCAGTCGTTCAGCGCGCGTGTGCTTTGGCTGGTTGATAATCTAAATTAGTACTAAGATTAACTGCTGCTAAGTACGATACGACGGGCATTTACATACATTTGCGAGAAGCAACCAATCAGATACCTCGGATGGTAGAATTCTCCAGGCAGGTGCCAAACAAGACGCTTTCTCGCTTACGCAGTTCTCAATTGAAGCGTAAATTGAGACAAACACCGTGCAATAAAATTAGAACCGCTTATATATTTTGTTATTAAATATCTCTAAGGTGACGCAGTGTTTGATTTTTCCTCAGGTAGATAAGTGAAAAAACGACTAGGAATTATTATCATAAAGGGAATAAAAGGCAATAGGTTTCTACCAAGTGGGAAGCTGTGGGAGTAATAAGATGAAATTCACTTCACAGTGACAGCTATCTTGTTTGAATTGTTAGAGCGAATTTCACATGAGTGTCGAAAGACCAAATGCAAATTACTCACAGCCAGCCAATCACAGGAGCGAGTAATCACAAGTAACTCATAAATGGTTTCCCTGTGAGCCAGTGACAGACCATGTACCAAAGCAAAACCAAAACCAATTTGCGTTTGGTTTTACTTTGGATTCTGATTGGTTGGTTTACTTTCTCAGCCAATAGGAGAGCTTAGTAAACGCAAAACCAAAACACTTCCGACACTCAATTGAAATCCATTGAAATTGAAATTCATACAGATTAGTTTTGCGGGAAACGTTTGTCTGTGGGGCAATATTCTCTTTTACAAGAAAGGTTTCAACTGTGTGACTAACACAGCATGTGACTTCAAGTTGTTTCTACTGAGACGGACTCAAAATTTCGGCTTTGTTTCATTAAAATCATAATTAATTCACTAAGAACTTTGTATTTTTATTATACTTTTACTGTTTATCTCGACTCTGTCTATTTAGACGTACCATTAATTTCCATATAACCCTTCCGGCCCAGTATGCTGCAAAGCCGCTTTTATAATGAGTTGACAAAGCGAGTATTTACTTGGAAACGTTATATATCGAGTCTCAGGGGAATTATTCCATGCAGGTTTTCAATTCATTCTCGTAAGCTTCAACATACATTTGTAGAAGTTTTGCTCTTGACCGGGGGGGAGAGGGGACATTCATGTTTATGACGTGTTATGTATATGTTCGGCGATACATAGTCCGGGTATTTGTAAAAACAAAAAAAGAAGACTACGGGTTGTAGGCGACTCCAGGTTATTAACGAAATATAGGAAGACTGCAAAGCTAATTGGACGGCGCGCGCCGGCTGTATGATGTTATTTATTCTACACAGTATTTCAGTTCGGCAGGCCGAACAGCCTTGCAGTCTTCGTATATTTCAATCCTTCTGCTGATCCTGATCTCCACAGATCCGGCAACAGTTTTGTTTGTAACGAACGGTAATCTTTCTGGACAGTAATATATCACATTAACTTGGAATCTGGGCCGGTTTTCGATCTACCTTATCTCGTAATACCGGGTCCAATTCTGAACCGCATGGCCGCATATACATGTACCTAGGGGGAGGGGGGAGGGTTCTCGAGCAGGAGAGCGTAATTGAAGTGTATTTTCCTTAGTACCACACATGTGCAAAGTTTCAATTGTTTTTACCAACTATTCAGAGTCAATTGAATATTCATATCCTGTTTGAATCCTGTGGATATTTGATAATTAGCACATTCCATAGCCCCGTGGTATTTTGTTTGAATAACGGGCACTTGCTCTTGGCCAGCTGATTCTTTATTTAGTCGATTTCCCTCGAAAAGAGCAACTTCGAAAGAGCCGCCGTGAGAGAGAAGCAAGACTTCACGACCCACCCGTCCCTCCCTGAATTTTGGGCGAAGTTTTTTGGTCCCAGGACAAAGGAGTGAATTAATAATGCATTTATAAGTATTAAACATCTTTGTCGTAGCAATAGCCCACTTTCGATACATGCTTCACTTGTCATGCACAAAGGTTTCATTACGAGGCTCAGGGGTAAATTAAATTTATTCCCTTCTCTTTTCACGAATCACTGAGCATTATACCCCTGAGCCTCATCTTGAAACCTTTGTGTGTGACAAGTGAAGCATGTATCGAAAGTGGGCTATTGATTTTATTCGGACAAACATACACTCCACAAGGGCAATCCCTTTATGTAGCACGACACGAATTTTTACCAAAAATACAATAGAATACAACACAATACAATTCAATACAACAATAGAACGCAACACAATACAATACAATACAATAGAATACAATTTGGTAGCAATTCGTGTCGTCCTACATGAAGGGATGGCCCTCCACAAGTCATGTAGTATGTACAGTTGGTCAGTACAAATATCATGCACGGAATCAACCACCGTCCTGTTCTTGCACCTGTTTGGCCAAATAAATGCCCTACGCCGCTCTGCGTCGTCTTTTACTTCGACCGGAGTACATCCCCATAACTTATCAATAACAAAGGAGGCAAACAGAATATAGTAGAGATATTCTTCATTTTCTGATGAACACATCTAATGACGTCATGGATCATATTATCACCTGGCCTTCCGAAAATTGAGGGAAAGTATACCCCATCTCAGACCAAAAGAGCACAAATGGGACCCCATCTCTATGACCCAGAAGGCTAAAATCCCGACCCCATCCACCGGCACATCCCCGTATAGCGTTTGTATGGGAGTACCCTCCCCCCCCTGGGCATGACCTCAAGCCCAATATATTCCCGTCCGGCCTGTCCACTCAGTCAATAAGTACCAGCAGAAGTCCATATCCAGAAGTCTCGATTTGTCATACTGGGTCGTAACCCATCAGTTTACGACATAAGCTGTTTTCAGAAAACGATTCTCGCGAAATCGATAGCCAATCTATATTGCCCCTAATTGCCCCAGCAACTCTTATCAAGATCCAAAACATAATAATAATAATAATATTTTGACAGGGTGCTCTCGTCACCGAAGTATTTTTCAGAGAGGCCCTGTAACGAGAAAAACTAACTACATGGAATACTAAGTAAGCAAAAAAGTTACAAATAGAAAAGCCTTTGTTCTAATAAGATAACTAATTTGTGTTTATAAAACGGAAACACGGCTGCCATTGTGATGTTCAACCACAGGCTAACCATCCTCCCATTTTGTGTATTTGTCACTGATGTTTTAATAATCCATCATTTCTTAGCAAATTGTTAAATAAAATACCCTTTGACTTGATTTGTGTATGTGTTGATTTAGCGCGCGCTCATAATACAGCTCGGGTTTCCTGTGGCTCAGGTTTGTTTACATATAGCTCGGGCTTCCTGTGGCTCATCTCGCCAACTTCATGGCCGCCAAGCGAGACGCGCGAGAATTTTGTGAATTTTTTATGTACATGTAGTTGGCGAGATAGCCACAGGAAGCCCGAGCTATATGTAAACAAACCTGAGCCACAGGAAGCCCGAGCTATATGTAAACAAACCTGAGCCACAGGAAACCCGAGCTGTATTATGAGCGCGCGCTAAATCAACACATTCACAGCAGAATCAAGTCAAAAGGTACCCTGGTTCCAGAGGTTTTCTAGCGAGAACAGCAGCGGCGAAAGAGCCGCGAAGCGGCGATCAGCGAGCTGCGAAGCAGCTAGAAGAGAAATAATGGATTATTAAAACATCAGTGACAAATACACAAAATGGGAGGATGGTTAGCTTGTGGTTCAACTAACGAAAGCAGTTTGAGCGCCGTTCTAAAAATAGATTTACCGTAAACGGAAGGGCCGCGTACCATTGCTTATCGAGACTTCTGGTACCAGTAGTATTGTTTGCCTATTTCAAAAACCTGAACATCTCATCTCATCTGACGCCATCTCATATTTATTAATCCTTTTAGTCATAAAGACTGTACAGAATGTTACGAAAAGGTCAAACTGCCATAGTGGCGGGGAAAAAGAAACACGTAAAATTAACAATAACTGTAACGTATCTAAGTAGATACGATGATCCATAATAACAATAAACAGAAATGAAGACCTAATTACACACTTCACAGCATTGTGCTATTTAACTGACTAGTGGGGGAAATACATTTGTACCATAGCAGGAAGTGTCTCTCTGGAAAATATATACTGAACCTGCTTTAACTGCCCTTAATGGAAGATTATTCCACATTGGAATTACTCGCAGAAAAAAAGAAAACTTATACTGCGTGCTGCATTGTGATAAGTTTCTACGTAATTATAAGAGGCCTAGTATTTTCATGCATGAAGCCGCCAAGATATTTATGGCAGTTTACCACAGGCAACCCAAGCTCTAATTGTGTGTATTTGTCAGTATATATAGGGGGAAATCACGAATTTTACCGCACAGGCAGCCCAATCTCGTGATTTGTGTATATGTACGCTTACAAATATCGCTTGAATAGTTCATATTATAAATCCTTCCAAAACATGTATGTTAGAGAAATAAATACACGACTTCACCCTACAATGTTTCAGTTGTGGTTATTCATACCTCTGAGATATCCCAGGGTCGTTTTAGGAAGTGAGCCAGTGAAGGAGGATTCGAAAAAAAAACAGCGGAAACGACCCTAGACGAGCTCAGAGGTATGAACTGAACCACAACTGAAACATTGTTGGGTGAAGTCGTGTATTTATTTGTCTAACATAGATGTTTGAAAGGATTTATAATATGAACTATTCAAGCGATATTTGTAAGCGTACTAAATACACAAATCACGAGATTGGGCTGCCTGTGATTTGCCACTATTGATGACCCATTGATAGGTTAAAATCAACTGAAATAAACACGCTTTTGCTCTATCTGTTGTCCTTTGTCGTTTATTAGCGATTTGGGCTTCTTTTCCTTTTCGGATTTCTAAAAGAAGCCAAAATCGCTAATGAACGACAAAGGACAACAGATAAAGCAAAAGTATGTTTATTTCAGTTGATTTTAACCTATCAATAGTGGTAAAATTCGTGATTTTCCCCATTTAGTATATATACTGACACAAATACACACAATTATCTTACTTCGTCTTCTATTAATACTAGACGCAAGCATAATTTAAAGTTCAACCTTTTTTCTCCTAACTGACTGATTGCTTTAAAGTGCACTTAACCCCTTTTGCAATTTTTATACATATGAAACTTGTTGAAAGGTTTTGAGTACTTCTGCGAAGGAATTTTTGGCTTACAGAGAATATTCTATGTTCTAGGCTTGTTTGAAATGGTGAAAATTTGACCTTTCCTGACCCATGACCGCGTAAGAAAAAGCCTGGGTCGATTCTTGATCTTACGTCACCTCATTAATGCATTATTCTCCATGGCACCTTTCTATCACAACAACATCGATATATAGAGAATATACACAGTCTGTGGGTTGTTAGTAAAGAAAATAGTTATTTTAGACAAAATGCTAAATATTTATTCAAATTATTGCAAAGTGGAATGAATTAGATGACGTAAGATCAAGAATCGACCCAGTCTTTTTCTTACGCAGTCATGGGTCAGGAAAGGTCAAATTATCACCATTTCAAATAAGTCTAGAACATAGAGTATTCTATGTAAGCAAAAAAATTATTAACAGAAGTACTCAAAACCTTTCAAAGAGGCATATGTATAAAAATTGCAAAAGGGGTTTAATAGGTGCACTTTAAGCACTCTTACTTTCCTAGAACTGTTCCAGAATGGAATGACTTATCAAGTAATGTCGTACTAGCGCCTTCCAGTAGCTCTTTTAATGAGCAGCTTTATTGCCACTTAATGGCCTAATCAGGTTTCGGTAATTAATCAATTTAGTTAATTTATATTTGTTTATTCGTCTAGTTTACACGTCCTTATTTATTGATTATTTATTTATGTATTCATTATATCTACTTTACTCATTTATTTATTAATTTGCTTGGGTTGCCTGTGCTATTTGGCCGGGTAACTGCTGACCACAATGCTGGCTCAGACTGTTCTAATCCAAAATGGCCGCTGTGTGATCTTGTTGGAAAGTCAATCAAAATGGTGAGTTACGCAGCGAAGAGCTTCTTCTTGGAAACCAAAAACAAATATAAGTAATTACAGTTACCCTTCGTTTCTCATGCTCGTAATTGTGCTCACCAGGGAAAGAAAAAGAAGGCTTTTATCGACAAGAAACGTGCACACAATTTCCAGCTTGTTCATCGAAGCCAAAGGGATCCATTACAAGCGGACGAAGAAAGTTCTAAACATGTTCTTCTGCCGATAGACTCGGTCAATCAGGTCTGTATCTTCCCTGCTGAACTTTTATAACAGCAGTCTAAAGTCGTGTTACTTTAATGACCTCGTGAAAGACACATGTAAATTTACGATATCTGGAAGTGAATCAAAAATGATATACCCATGACCACGTGCTCTACTTTAAGTCCAAAAGAAATCTTGACCATGCACCCTATCGCTGTACACAACTGAATTGATAACCTGTCCTGTCCCAACTCCCACTGCACTAGCACTGGTCGTCTGTTCATTTGGCTATACTTGAGAAGTGCAACCCAATCAGCGAATTCTCTCGTGGTTTTAGGGTTAGTGTTTCGTGCTCGGGGGGGGGGGGGGGGGGGGGGGGTACTTACATGAAAAATGGGTATGTATGTGAGGCCAAGAGGCTCAAACCCTGACCCTGTTTGACCCAATACGAGCTCCAAAACCCTGATTGCCCCCTTTTTGAAAAAAAAAAACCTTATTGCCCCTTCTTTAAATTGTTTTCAAAACACGGTCGGATATATATATCCTGGCCGGTATACCGCGTACCGGGATTTCATGCAAAATACGGAACATTTCAAGTCGGGACGTGGCATTGGGTAAACAAATCAGCAGATGAAGTACATAGATAAACTTTACTGAAGTACGAATTAGGGGTCGATTGTGGGTCTTCTTTCTTTCAATTTTTCTCTGACAAACACATGAAGCATTTGATGCCAGAATTCCCAGAACTGTGCAACACTAAACGTACATGTAAATTGCTCAGAGAATTAGATTTGCAGTAGTTCATTAACGTAAACATTCCAAGAAGAATCTAGAATAGAAGGTCAGTATGTAGTCAATCGAGAGGGCGAGAAAGCTCCAGCAATTTTGTTGAGTTTTGAGGCCATTAGCCTAAATTCAGTCTCTTGAGCAATGGAGCTCCGCACTTTACGACGGCTGAGTGAGAACTGAAGCTGTCAGTGTCCTGACCATGCTACTTTTATACCTGAACTTGTTGTTTAATGGTGATGTTACAGATTCTGATTTCAGTCAGTAAAAAAAAACAACCACCAAATGAATAAATTTCACATTAATTTGCAAATTTGCTTCCTGATTGCAACTTAAATCCTCAAAAATCCAATATACCAGCTAATGGGATTTATGAAATTTTCAATATGTCAAACAATTTGAAGGCCCCAAATCATTATTTTTCTTCTAAGAGTATGATTGTTTGTATCTATTCTTTCAGGAAAGTGATGATACTGATACCATGTAAGTTTTGCTCTGAATGTAAAGACGTAAGAATCAAAAACTTGTGTGTAAATGTACTTCATATTTTTATTGATGACATGCTGGTATCAATTGTAGGAAAGTTGTATTTAAAGCCCCAAAAGCTGATTCATGTGCTAATTAAAATACCTGGGCTAACAATTAGACACCATTTTGTTGGGAAATTGTCTTTGGAAAATGAAAGCCAGTTGCCAGAATTTCGTTTTATGTTAAAGCTTCTTTTCTAAGCATCAGAGTGTTGACAAACTGACCAGCAGGAGAGGCACATGAAAATAATTATGTGGTCGCAAATCTAAAATCACACTTTTGATAAAAGGCAAGTATCATGGTGAAAGCACAATTGATAAAATTATAATAATCAGTCCAAAATGCATGCTCTGATTGGTCAAGAGCTGTGTGTTATTAGAGGGGACACATGGATGGTATCATGTCGGAGTGTATGCAACCAATTTCTCTACCTGTTTTGATTGGATATTTTCATAGTTTTTAGTTTGCGATTATTGTATAAAACAAATACATATAGATTCCATTCTGCCGTGCATCTGTCCTCTTATACAAAATGTACATGTAATGCACAGATGATGCCAAAGCGTGAAGAGAACATCAGTTACTGACACCACTCCACTGTCTCGTGACCAGCACACTTTATTGTTGTCTTCAGGTTGTGACGTTATCTGTAACAGGACAGACGTATAGCAGAATGGAATTTATTTGTTAATTTAGCAAACTCTGAAAGGGATGTGGCAAAAGGAAATTACTGTCATGTGTGTATATTACATGTATTTGGATATACACGTACACATGTAGTGTTTACAGTTGCTGGTATAGTACACTGTACTTACTACAGTGTACTTGAGTCTGAAACAGAAATCAATTGGCTGCATGAATCAGACAGTAAGTGTTGACATGAGGCTGTGAATAATTTGACTGTGGTTTTACAAAATGTAACAAGGTTTTACGCAATTTGATCACATCCCAATACTTAAATATTTTTGTGCAGCACTGTACCATTCGTGTACAATGTACATCCCACATATTTGCAGGATTAAGTTGTGAAGTTCTTAATAAGATGCTGCATGTAATCTGTATGACATACAATGTACATGTTGTCCTCTTTGCAGAGAACCTTCAGAGAGTAAGAGAAGTGAGGAGCTACGCCATCATGGCATATCTTACAAGGATGATTATGATTATCTGCAGCACTTGAGGACTCGCACAGACTGTTCACTGGAGCCGTTACCAAGCAATGTGACTGTTATCGAAAACAAGAAAACCACTAAGGGGGCCAGTAAAGAGGTGTGCAGTACTGTATTGTTAATATCTTTAGTTATTGTATTTGTATTGGTAATCATTAGTGTGCAAGTTCAATAAACGATTAATAGTGTGAGTGATGTTTGAAAATTCTAACAAGATAACACGAGTCTGCAGGACGAGTGTTACAGTACTGCCCAGAAGTATGTTCACTGATTTTTTTTTGCGTGTAATGCGCTCGAAGTTCCGTGCATGTAGTACACGCAAATGCATGTACTACACTCATTTGAGTGTAATACATGCACAAAACTACATGTACACGCACGTGAATACATGTAGCTCATTAAGAGAAATTAATTTCACATGGTGAATATATTGGTACCATTTCAAATGATTGACTTTATTGTTTTGAAGTTTGACTAGTTTGCCAAGTTCATTCCCCTCCAGCTCACACTTCGATGTATGTGCTGTCATGTTTTATTTGATCGTTTGTGCGTTTAACTTCCAAATAAAGCACACAGAGTATGCCGACTACTTCGCCAATGTTCATCCCGTCCAGTTCAAACTTAAGATAGTTTCATTTGACATTCTTGGATCCATATGCTGTGTTGGTATCCGGTCGTTTTGCCCCCAATCTGAAGTGGATACTTGAAGAGTCTGCACTTCCCATGTTAATTGTGAGACACTTTGATGTGTTGCTGTTTTTGTTCAACTGAAGCCATTCAACTGCGCCGCCGTGTGAGTGTTAACTTCCGAGTACTAAACCTTATGTGCTTGTTAATTAGAAACTGTTCACAAGTGTGTGTGAACGCCGGTTTCTTTGAGTAAACTACAAACTAAAGTTTGAAGAGTCGCGCTTCCCATGTTGTCACACTTCGATGTGTTGTCGTTCTTATTCAACTGAAACCATTCAACTGAACCACTGTGTGTGTGTTAACTTAATATTAATATTAATAATAATAATTTATTTATATAGCGTTAACTCCACTAATTGTTCGAAGTGCTTCACAAGAACTACAGCGTTAAAAATTTAAAAAGGCAAATATCATAATACATATCAAAGGTATAAAAAGTATCCTAGTTGCGATATTTACAATTTACAAGATAAATATTTTAAAATGTATATTTCCTTATATATTCTACATAATATATAAATTAGACCTCATAAGCTAAACGAAATAAATAAGTATTCAACTTTCATTTAAAAAAATATCGACTGTGGCAGCACGCCTGAGGTATAAAGGGGCAATTCGTTACATAGCCTGGGGGCTGCAATGGAGAATGCCCTGTTGCCATAAGTCTTCATATTTGATTACTAAAAGTTCCTGAGAACTAGAACGAAGGGAACGTATATACATGTATGTGCGATAACTGAGAGGCTCTAAGATATAGCTAGGCACTAAGCCATTTAGGTCCTTATATACTAGTAGTAAGACTTTAAAAAATATTTGAAAATGTTCCTCTGAGTTCCAACGTAACTTCGAGATTGCGTGCAGATGATGTAGGCTGGATCTTCTCATTATTGAATAAAGTCTAAGATAGGCCTAGAGCGAGATCTAGAACTAATAAGAATAAGTTCAGTTGTGTCTTGATTCAATTTAAATCTATTATTTATCACCCAGCGATCAATGTCTTTGACGCAAACTTCCACACTTAGCTTAGCCAATGAGAGATCTTCTCGGCTGTCCATCGCGAAAGACACATATAGAGCTGAGCGTCATCAGCGCATAGATGATAGTGTAGATTGTGCAGCGCAATAATATCAGCAATTGGTGCTGTATAAAGCAGGTAAAGTAAAGGGCCTATCACAGATCCTGTGGTACACCGCTCCCCAGGCTGCGAAGTATTGACTTCCAAGTATTACAAGTACTGGTCAACTACTGTTATTTCTAGAACTTGTGCGCTTGTTTATATTTAGAAACCGGTCATACTGTGACCGGTTTCTATGACCAAACTACAGACACTTCGATGTGCTGTCGTTTTTTATTTGATTGTTTGTGTTTATATTACTTCCAAATAAGCACTCAGCATACGCTGACTAATTCGTCAAAATTCATGATCCCCTCAAGCTCACAGGAACCGTCATCGCCAGTGTAAAGTCGCCAATTCGTGCAGTTGAAGAGTCTCTGCTTGTAGGGTACTTGTGATCATGATATGCTTGCCTGCTTCGTCGCAGGCTAGTAATATGCTAAATTCACTTTCTTGTTGACAGTAACAAGGTGCATTTTACTGTGCACGGTGGACCTTCAAAGTTTTGGGAAGACATTTAACAATTCGAAAAAAGGTTAAAATTTGTTCATGTATTTCATAAGCTATAAATGGCTTCAAAACTCGGAAAGTAATGTAGAAAACCCTAGAAATCTTTTACGTGTTTTACATTGTACTGTACGTTCATTCTAAATCGTAAATGTGTATTTGCCAGGCAAATTAGCTCGTAGTGTGAAATGGAAAGAAACGTTTGTTGTGCCGTTGAATAACCTGAGACAAGACAGTGGCTTCAAGTGTGAGTTGTTTTACTGTGCAAGCAGAAGTTTCTCATCTCTTTCTTGTAGAAACCTCTGCTTGCAGGGTAAAGTTATTAATAGCAGGACAAGTCTTGAAGTTTTTTTTTATTTTCTCGATTCTCGAGAAGTTTATTACAACACCATTGAATAAGAAGAGAACTCTTTGTTTTTGAAGTCGGTTCAAACTTCACGCAAACTTGAATTCGAACAATAACTGCATAACAAAGAAAAACTACACGATTTACACTCAATTGAGTGTAGTTTCAATTGAGTCTGCATGTACTACATGCGGAAAACGTGCGTGTAGATGTTAACATACTTCTGGGCGGTACTGTATTTGTGGAATTTTCAAACATCACGAGCACTATTAATCGTTAATTGAATGTTGCACACTAATGATTACCGGTTAATAATATAGATGGGAAACTGAAAAGGAGAACTAAATTAACTAGTTTTTGCATCAAGTTAACTAGTTTTTGCATCGAATGAACTGTGTTTGCACTGAATTAACTAATTTTGCATCGAATTACACAAACTAGTTTTTGCATCAAATTAACTGTGTTTGCACTGCTGTTAGTGATTAACATGTCTATGCACAGCCAATCAGAATTGAGTATTTTTGTATCTATATTATTAGCATTACTAATCATTATAGCTTCACAATATACAGGTGTTTCATTATTTATTGAAGATCAGTTGAAAAATGAAAAATAGGAGGTGAAGATATCGAAATATGTTTATTTTAGCCATCATATTTTTACCAGTACAATAGCCAGTGCTTAAGTGAACCACAGCTGCAATTCCTACCCTTGACAGCTTCTAATGAAAGCACTGCAATAGGTGAAGTACATGTACAATAATATTAACAGATGAGACAAATAAATAATGGTAATAGAACTGAGTGGAGTACAGTTTGGTCTGAAATCATACAAGTGATTACAAATTGCAGGACTGCCTAGAAGGAGTGCAAATTGTAATCCAGGAACTATGATTGTAGACCAAAATTGCATCACACCAAGTTATATTTCCAATTAATTACATCCAGTTTGAAATTTAAACTCATCCATGAACAGGCCTCGAAATAGAATAGAAATACTTATTATATGGATGATAGTGTTTTACTTAGAAAGAAACCACTCATAGAACTCATACAAAACTACATCCCGGTACTGAGTAGCATAATTTCCATATCCTCACTAGTGAAAATATCAACGACGTCATGTTTGTCACATTTTGAACTAGAAAGATGGAGGCAGGTTTGTGAAAATCACAGAGGAAGATGTAGACAGCTTAAATGAGCTGCATGACAATGAATATTCCGAGCACAAAAAGCCCAATACGATATAAAACTCTGACTCTAAAGATTTTCTCAACTGCAACGAAGAGGCAAGAAAACCCGATGGAACTCCCCAAAACATCTTAGAAAGATCACGAAGAAGTTTGTACTGACAATGAGTAAAATGAATAGATAAGAGTACATGTATAATACATGTATAATACATGTATAATGAAAAGAATCATTACACTGTGGTTTGAAGATATGAAGTTTATCCTCGAGAGTCGAAAACATTTCACTCGTTCGCTGCGTTCACTCGTGAAATGTTTTCGACTCTCGAGGATAAACTTCATATCTTCGCACCACCGTGTAATATCCTCTATTTAGTCACCACTTTGTGACTAGCAAATAAAATCTAGTCACCAGCCAGTAAATGTTTTTTGTTTTCTCTCGTTTATATACAAAAAAGACACATA
Organism: Actinernus sp. WN-2022; assembly: GCA_030867875.1. Classification (NCBI taxonomy): domain Eukaryota; kingdom Metazoa; phylum Cnidaria; class Anthozoa; order Actiniaria; family Actinernidae; genus Actinernus; species Actinernus sp. WN-2022. The sequence continues at coordinate 271,544 of JAOWCC010000569.1, read as the reverse complement.
CTGTACCATTGGGAAATACAGTATTTTTTATTCAGCAACTGGACCATCGAAGTTCCAGGAGGCTCACTCAAAAATTCCAACTGTACTGTTTGTGCCAGAAACCGGGTGAAGTATATTAATAAAGGGAATCTCAGCCCAAATGTTCCTTATTTTAAACATGGATGTCTAAATCTCTCGTTGTGTTTGTTTTGTGTAAATTGTACACTATCTGTTATTTATGAACCGATTTTGCTGTTGCCATCTTGGATATTATGGCATCACAGTGTTGCCCTATTGTTACACAACAAAAGAGCTATTGTTTTCTAACAATAGAGGCAACGCTGTGATGTCATAAGATCTAAGATGGTGGTGCGGAGGAAATTCAAATGACTTTTGTGGACAGGAAAATCAGTCCATAACTGACATAAAATGTACAGTTTACAGGAGATAAACACAGCAATACATTTGTATATTTAGGCATCCACACGGAACATTTGGGAGCAAACATTGTTTTTCAGCCGAGGTTCCCTTTAAAGTGCAGTGATTGCATGTGCCAATCCAGAATGTAAAATAGGCCTGTTTGCAGACTACATGTACATCCACACCAGTAGTTTGTGTTGTGTTTCATTATAAACTCAAGAACTTTCAACAATCCAGCCTCAGATAGCATTATTATTCACATTAGTTTTATTGCTACGAAAATACATTAGACACAAAAGAAAATTGTTCTAGAGGTGGGGATTTGGTCCAATTTGACAAGTGCATAACAAATACAACCTAGTTAGTTAGTAGCTGAGTTGGTGACTAATCAGTAAGTTTTAGTTACCAAACATGTTTAGTTACAATGTACCTAACAAATACAATCTAGTCCCCAGCCTGCAGATGTTAGTAGCTGAATTGGTGACTAATCAGTTAGTTTTAGTTACCAAACATGTTTAGTTACCTAACAATACAATCTAGTCCCCAGCCTGCAAATGTTAGTAGCTGAGTAGGTGACTAATCAGTTAGTTTTAGTTACCAAACATGTTTAGTTACCTAACAATACAATCTAGTCACCAGCCAGCAAATGTTAGTAGCTGAGTTGGTGACTAATCAGTAAGGTTTAGTTACCAAACATGTTTAGTTACCTAACAATACAATCTAGTCACCAGCCAGCAAATGTTAGTAGCTGAGTTGGTGACTAATCAGTAAGTTTTAGTTACCAAACATGTTTAGTTACAATGTACCTAACAAATACAATCTAGTCCCCAGCCTGCAGATGTTAGTAGCTGAATTGGTGACTAATCAGTTAGTTTTAGTTACCAAACATGTTTAGTCACCTAACAATACAATCTAGTCACCAGCCAGCAAATGTTAGTACATGTAGCTGAATTGGTGACTAATCAGTTAGTTTTAGTTACCAAGCATGTTTAGTTACCTAACAATACAATCTAGTCCCCAGCCTGCAAATGTTAGTAGCTGAGTTGGTGACTGGTAATCAGTAAGTGCTAGTTACCAAACATGTTTAGTTACCTAACAATACAATCTAGTCACCAGCCAGCAAATGTTAGTAGCTGAGTTGGTGACTAATCAGTAAGTGCTAGTTACCAAACATGTTTAGTTACCTAACAATACAATCTAGTCACCAGCCAGCAAATGTTAGTAGCTGAGTTGGTGACTGGTAATCAGTAAGTGCTAGTTACCAAACATGTTTAGTTACCTAACAATACAATCTAGTCACCAGCCAGCAAATGTTATTGGCTCAATAAGCCTTTTCAAGAAAATAATGGATCATGGGTAATCAGGACCAACATGATGGAAACTACAGTGTCTATGAGAATCTGATGTCAAATAATTTCCATAAAATGGAAATTCTGTGAAATTCATCAATTGTAAACTTAAGGTACTAGGCAAAATATTTTGCTGATAGAATTTGAGTGGTGTAGCTTTACTAGAAAGAGAGCAACCGTATTTTCCCGTTTCCATACATTCATTGTTATTTTTTACACAGAAATATATAGAAAGTAAAAAGTGTAACTGCTCGCTTTCTAGTAATTCACCCTTCTCACACAGCGGCCATGTTGGATAGAAACAATAGATTTTGTGTGGCTAGCCTCGCACTGAGCAGATTCAGAACGAGTTTAGCCTGCAAAAATAAAGGTTTTTATTCTCCTGGGACTCAACATGGCTGCCGCGTGAGAAGGATGAATTATAAACCACTGAAATTTGATCAGTTCCCATCATGTTGGTGCTGATTACCCATGATGCATCATTTTCTTGAAAATACTTATTGGTGACTAATCAGTAATGTTTAGTTGAGCCCAGATGTTTTGCATTTTGTACTCAATGTTTTGCTTTGAAATTGCTTCTGAGATCCTTTGGTTTCATTGGTTAAGAGAGCAATAGGATGATTTTAAACCAATCACATTTGCAGGAAACCTCAGTGATTTCAAAATGGATATTACTGAGAACTGTTCATTAAAACCTAATGTAGTACATAATTATTTGATTGATTGATAACTGATTATCATGATTGATAAATTCATTTTATATTTTTTTGAAAATATTCATTGGTCATAAATTGACAACTAAAAAAGTGAAGAAGGCAAGAACAAAATAAGTCATTGAAATTCAATTCATATTTATTGTGAAAAAGGCACAATTTAATAATTCATGTGTCCAAAGGCTTGTATTTTTTGTTTCAATTTCAGTTTCTTGGCTATGAACTACTTTTTCCACAGTCATTAACCTTGTTTAACTACATTACCTGCTACACATACATCCTGCTACACATACATCCTGCAATACAGTACAATGTACATGTAGTATTCTGAAAAATGAATACATTGTGACTGATATACTTTTTCATTTAGTTTGGTACAGTCAAGCTCCCATCAGAGGTGTTTGCGTCTGCATATGAGGAAGAGGAAGGACTTCTAAACTTAGCAGCACCAGCTCCAGGTACTGAATATGGGTTGTTACACAGAAAGTTGTTTTCCTGTACATGTACATGTATATGTAGTTCCGGGCATTGTTACTACCATTTGTGAACTACTATTAAGTGTGAACCTTTTTCTGCCTTCATTTATGTTCCAAGCAGTCCAAACCTTTTCAATTCATCTTCAAACTAATTAGTTGCAACCTTGATATTGAAAACCTGTAGTGTTTTCTTACATGTATGTTGAGAAACTCAGAGTATGCCTAGAGACTGCAAGCAAAATAATACCCAGCTGAATTACATAACTTTCCAGTGACTATATGTACATGTACAGTACATATACTAAGTTGTATCAAGCTTTCCCGTTAGGTTTATTATCTATTGGTTTATTTTATGTGGTTACCGTAATATGCACCTATATTGTACCAGTACAATGTACATTCTCAGTGATGGCATACGTATATGCTGTTGCGAATTACAAATGTATCATATGCTGGGGTGGTGCAGTGGTCAAGCGTTTCCCCTCTCACAGGTCTCTGTGGCCCGAGTTTGATTCCCACAATATGACGTCACATGTGAGTTGAGTTTGTTGGTATCTCGCCCTTGTTCCGAGGGTTTTTCTCCAGGTTCTCTGGTTTTCCTTCCTCCTCAGAAAACCAACCCAAATTTAGACACATAATTTTTTTTTTTTTATAGATGGTAATACAACTAACAGTCAAAAGTGTTGGGACACTTAATTAATAGCCATTTTTGGGAGAATTTATTACATTACTTTGTACATAAATTTTTATCTCCAATCCCCCAATTCGATGTTGGTTTTTGATTCATGAGGTCACTTGTTATGTCCCAATTACCTAACATTGTTTTCGGGGTACTGGGGTCATACTGTATGAAAATACTATTTAAATATTGCAGGCAACTGGTCATCACTACATGTACGTTGGGAGTACATTTGTAGCTTGTCACTCATGAACTTCTGGTTAGTGTCCCAAAGATGTTTGAACAGGATTTTAGTTGATTACATTGCCATTGTCATACTAGGGCCTCACCCTGAGTGGGATCCAGATATTGTAGCAGCTTTAGATGATGATTTGGACTTAGAAGATGAAGATAATGTCATAGAAGATGACTTTATTAGCAAGGTACTGGTACATTTATATAACTGCTGATATAGTAAAGGAAAGCTACATGCAGGGTGAAGAGAAAAGCTAGGTACATTTTGTACATGTAAACAGTAAGAACTGTAATGTACTGTATTTCCTCACATAAGCTACAGTTTTTTTATCTTTCAGATTTTGAAAGTAACAAAAAAATTGCATCAAAATTGGGGGTGTGGCTTATACAGTACATGTATGTGGGTGTTTTCAGAAAAACTTTTTTTGCAGTGACCATCAACAAATCCACATAAACAAAAGTAACAGCACATTGTCAGAGCAAGAGTGTCAGCACATTTTTCTACTGAAGCTCCTCTCCTTTGCTTCTATTTTTGAAATAAGTGTAGTTCTTGTTGCGTTCTATGGTCAAGTGTCCTATTGAGCATATTTTGAGCTACTGAGAAAACAAAAGATTCTAACAAAACATTATCCTTGTTGTGTTTTGTGGTGTGGCTTATGGATGAGGTTTTTCTCTAAACATTTTTGGGCAAAAGAGGCTTCTGTTTATCAGGCTGAAGTTAGAGGTACAGCTTATACATGATAAAATAGGTTACATTGTACAAATAAATAATGTAATGCTGTAGCATTAACAAATATATGTCATTCTGCAGTGTGTCTATCCTCTTTACATTAATTTTTGTTGATGCACAAATTAATCACAGTGTGATGAGACAGTAGTTTTGTGTTCCATCAAACGAAGTCATGAAATAGTTAAAAGCTTGTTGTTGGCATTCAAAAATAATATCCGAATATTGCAAGCTAACCAAAAAATTATCTTGGGGGTCACCAAATTACGTGTGCCTTGTAACTTGCCGTAGGCCGAAGACAAAAACATCCACTTAAAGTCCACTGTTTCTTGAATGCCTTATCCTTTGGCTTAAATTTGTGGCAAATATTGTCTTGACCTCTACAATGTAGGTTATCCATTTTGGAAATGTTGTTTTAGTTCTCTTTCAATTTCAGCTTCAAAATAAATTAAACTGCCAAAGTTCAGTTGCAAATGTGTCACCTCCGTCATTTTGATTTTCAATTTTCTATGGACAATATGGAAATCCGGATGAAATGACATTATGTCCCAGGTAACATGTGCTCTGATTGGTTTGTTCATACTTTCTATGTGTCTGTACTCTCACAGACACATGGTTTTTGTCCAAGTAGTGAGCACATTACTAAGTATCTATTATATAAACATAATTATTATATGTTTACTGGTGATACATGTATATACATGTGTAGTCTAATCTATTTTAATCTATCATATAGGCAAATGCCACTGTCAGTGACAACTTTGACAGGTGAGGATTTAGTGAAGTACATGTATAACGTTATTTAACAATGTGACAGCTTGTTGCACTTGTCTAAGAAAATGGCTTAAGCATTTTCAGTTTAAAACCATGTACATGTATGTAAATTCTCTGTTTATCAGAATTGCTATTAATTTTCCATTTACCTAAATTAAGAGTTGTACATAACTTTGTATATGTACCATAAACACTTGCAGATGCATGTACATGTAAGCTGCACCATTTTATCAGAAATTGTCTTCCAAATCAGGGGTGTGGCTTACAATGTGTATGTGAAGTGCCATTAATGAACATTTTAAGAGAAATAAGTTCTGTATGTAGCAGCATGGGTAGCTAGCAGACTGCCAAAAATTTAGATGTATGTGTAGCCCTGGCTTTAGGCTTGCCCTTGCCAATATGCAGTGTTGTTGCATTTGCAGCCGGCAATATTTACCAGTTGAGAAAGACCCAATCACTGGCCATCATTTTGTCGGCAAACAAAGGTCTCAGACCAATTATTTTGCGCATTAATAGCCAGCTGCTATTTTTCTTAACTACAACCCTACATGTGAATTATGAGTATTGTTTTTTTTTATACCTCATAGTGATGATGATGATGACGACAATGAGGAATATTTCCCTTCTGATGAGGGAGGTGATGATGAAAATGATTCACAAGGTGGTGGATTCTTCTTTGACGATGAAGAAACAAAATCAAGGTTTACAAGCTACTCAATGACATCTTCAGTTATAAGAAGAAATGAAGGTAAATACATTTTACTACATCATTGTACATGTAGTGTGCTGTCTTCAAAACCTTGAGCTCTAGTTTCTTCATAATAGCAAATTAAAGTAACACTCTGAGGAGTACACGTATGTACTGTGTGTTCTAAATGTACCTTCTAAATGTTATGATTTGCAGGATTGCCAGAAGCTGGCAACTGGTGAATTTCTGCTGGCTGTTGTTTTAAAAGTACCTCCCTGTTTTACCCAAATTTTCCTTCATTTATGTTGTTTTAACCTATTCTTGTAACGGCCTGTAAAACACTATGTAACCTCTTGTTTCAATTTCTTCTGATGATCCTGGATATAGTTTCCAAACTGGTTTGATAAAGATGGCAAAGATTAAGGTTGTAATTAAAAATATTATTCTATCAAGTTCTTTCTGGTCCACCATGGACTGAAATCAAGCAGTACAGCAGTATGTTAAATCCAGTCAAATCTTTGTATCCTTTATAAAAATAGTTTCAGTTTCTGTCCAGTATTCTTGGAAAGCATACTGTTCATCATTTGAAGGAGTCGATGCAAAAACAGCATAAGTGACTACTGATCACATTCTACATTCTCCTTTATGTTGTTTCTTTTCTAAGGGAGAATGTAGAACTTGATCACAAGTAGCCTGCTACAGCAGACATATTTTTCCATTCTCAAAAATTCAAAGAAAGAAATATGTCTGCTTACGTGAGCACTTAATTAGTTTCCAATAATAATGCAGAGAACAACGTCGACACTCCAGCTCTCGCTTTGGTGAATCAGAGCCGTTGATACAAAATCTGTTGTGAAATGTACAACCTAGTCTCATCTCAAGCGTGGGAGGGAGAATATGGAACTTGATCACAACTGACCACATTCTAAATTCTCTTTTATATTGTTTGTTTTCTAAGGGAGAATGTGAAACTTGATCACAACTGACTACTGATCACAATCTAAATTCTCTTATATTGTTTGTTTTCTAAGGGAGAATGTGGAACTTGATGACCTTGGTTATGAAAAAGGTTATTCTTTTTGAGTTGGCTGTGCCCATTAAAATGTATTTTGCCCACATTGTGCTATAATAATGCTTGCTATAATATGTTTTTTGCTTTCCAAAATTATTTTCTCTTGCAGGTCTTACTTTGCTAGATGACAAATTTGAAAAAATAATGGAAGAGTATGACGAGGATGAAATAGGGGCTCTAGATCATGAAGAACTTGCTGGAACTGTGGATCCAGACAGCCACATCCTGAATGCTATTGCTGAGGAGTTTATACAGAAGCAATCTAAAGTCCAGTAAGTTATAATAATGTGTATTTGCCATATGAAATAAATTTGATTTAAAGCTTTAACAATATAATCTTGATAACAAGATTAAAGTGCAACAATATGTGACTCATACATGTAGACTGAGGCACAATCTATGCAAACACTGGTATAATCAACTAAAGCTCTTTTGCTCTGACGAAGGACTAGCACTCGACATGTCAGCTGCAACTTGTTTCCCACAGCGTATCGACTATGACCAATCGTTTTGCAAACAAATGTCCAATAGATTTTCACCATGGTGGGATGCTGGTCTGATTGCTTTCTGTTTCTTTCCATTTGAGGTTTTTTGCAAAAAGTGCTGAATTACTGTCCTTACTCTCCTACTAAATTATTGTCCTATTATTATATACTGATCTACATGTACATGTAACCCTAGCTGTGTATGAAATTTCAATGAAATCCCCTTACCCTAAGCACTCCCCAATCAACTTTTAGTTTATTATGCCAGAGTTTATCTTCCCTGCTTGCGCAGGAGCTTAAGTCATCCATTGTTTTACACACAAAGTTTGAAAGAGAAACAATAATAAAAATAATAAAAGTTAAAGTTTAAAAATGGAAAGAGCATGACAAAATTAGCAACTGATGTAAGTTTCATGTTAATATCTCTAAAATTGAAGCAATTATATATTTTTTTGGGAAATCTCTAAATTTAACAGAGTTTGTGAGCTGGACTGGAGTGCAGACCTAGACCTAACACAATAGTGCTTGAACTAGAATGCAGCCGTGGACAGGACTCGTCAGCATGGTATAGCAAGAGTAAATAAGCCTCAGTGAAACTTCATTGGACTATATACTGCTTCTGACCTTAGTATCAAGCTCAGAGAAAAGCTTGGACCACTGCACAGTCATGGCAGAGAGCCAAAAACCAAGCAGATCTCAACTATCAGTTACAAATGTATTATTGTAATGGGCAAAAATAGGGAATGGCCAGACCATTTTCTGTCACCAGTGGTCTAATAGGGAGGATGAAACAGCTGCTTTCTAGGTGGAGTGCTGTTGTATTATGTAGGTGTAGCTAACCATGGTATTGTGTATTCAGTTTTTGACAAATGCAACACAGTCTCACTTGTGGTTTCCATCCGCATGTCTTGACCTTTTGAACGTGTGTCATTCCAGTCTATGACTGTGAGACTAAGTGAGAAATGTCAGTAGTAAATGAAATTACTTGGACTCGTACTCTATTCTATATTTGAACTGTTAAGATACCATAATACCATTATTTTAACAAAATAAGGTTTAAAGCTAACAGCTTGTGGCATTGTGTGTAAGTCTAACTAAACAGAGTAGGAATCCCAGTCAGCAAGGAGGCAAATGGACTAGTTACATGAATTTAGAATTGTGGTCGAACACACAGGGAATCAAACTGAGGGTCCCTGGATTGGAAGTCTGCCATATTAATCACTCGGCTTCATCTCTTCCCTACGTACAACATACAGTAGATTTTCATTTAATGTAGCATTCCAACACTCTTAAAGAGATGGTGTGATCTGACAGGTGCTCTGAGATGGCAATGGAGTTAGGTGAAGGTTCCCACAATAGTAATTCACAATCAAGGCAAGAAAAGGGACAAGAAAGTGACGGAGGAGAGGACCACGAAGAGCTGATTAGGATGTCTGAAAGACCAAAAGAGAAGTGGGACTGTGAATCCATTATGAGTAAGTTAGAAGAATGTTGGAATGAACTACTCTGATTAGGATATTGTTGCTGTGTTATTTGGCACATCACTGGAACTTAGCTAATTTATAATGTACATGTAAATGCATTGAGGAGTAGTGCATCGCATCTGTTATCCAACTACACTCAGTCAAGTCCAAATAGCGTATTATTATGTAAGAAGACTCAAGTACAGAATAATTTACAGTTACAAATTATGTACGAAAATGAAAAATTACACATCGGTGCTTATGTCATCTGAAATAGCTAAAAAGCTAATCTAGTCAGAACAAATAACAGTAAACAGGGTCAATAATGGTAGTAATGATGGTGCAGATAACAGGATAATGCTAAACATCTGGTGATTGTGTACAGTGGCAATTTTTGATTACCAAACTGGACTGGTATTGAATGTATTGTCATGTAATGTAAAAGGTATCAATTTGTTGATTTCCAGGTACATATTCAAACCTGTATAACCATCCAACACTTATCAAAGAGCCATCTAAGGTAAGTACAGGGAATAATAAAGTATAACATAGAATGATATTAATGATGATGATGATGATGATGATGATGATGGTGGTGGTAGCGGCGGCAGTCAAAATAATAACAATAGCATTGATCAGTAATAATGGTAGTAATAATACTATTTATATACATGATTATAGTAATAACATTGATAAGTAATATTAATAAGTAAAACTAATAGATACAGAATGAGTGGCCATGTTTTATTTGATTTACGAACTCGAGCTAGAGGTGATACAATCCGATAAAACACAGACATGAATTCTGTATATGACTTTTATCAAACGTCCAGATATAGAGTCATATTTTCCAGATATTTTGGCAATACAAGGAAGGAAAAGTTTATTATAAATCAGGACGAATCTGTATCAGATTTACAGATCACTTATCATACATTCATTTCCTGTTTTTCCTTCATGAATATAGTACTAATTACTGTAATAGTAATAATAGATTGTGATTGTATTACTGAATAAGAAAACCTATGAAGTATACATGTCATTCAGTATTTGAAGTAATTTTCATTATACGAGTCACCAGGGATTCTACGGGATTTCAAACTCCACATGAAATGTTAAATGCTGAGAAAATTTTACACGGATTTTAAACCCCCCGTCAAATCTGGTGACTTGTATATGAAACATTTTGTACTACTCATTAATTATTAAATGCAGGTAGGTTTTATGTAAGAATTGTTTGTAATAGCTGATATTATGGTTGAGTCTACGAATATCAGATTCAGCGGTATTGACCCTTTTTTTATTGACCCAAACGCCTCTCTTCGATGTAATGAAGCGCCATTGAAACCATCATTCTTGAATAGCGCTTCATTATGTCGAAGTTAGGCATTTGGGTCAATTCCGCTGAACCTGCTATTCGTGGATTCTGGAGCTATTTAAGAGTACTGGTTCCTTTTTCCAATCATATTGTTTTCTGATTGGGCTACCTATGATGTGCAGTCTAAATGTAGCGAGGAGAAAAGGGACAGGATGGGGAATCAAACACCCAGAAGCTGCTTATTGTGAAAGATAAAATGCAAACTCTAAGTCCTATTTTTCCCCACAACATCTTTACAGGCCAAGACAATCAAGTTGTCAAAAAAGACAGGTATTCCTATTGGTGTATTGTCGAAGAGAGGTTCTGCAAAGGACTCGGACAAAGCTGAAGCTGATAAAATGGACACATCAAGGAGTTTAACAGTTGGACCAAAACCAAGACACGAAGATAAAGAGGAGAAAAGACTGAGAAAGACAGCTGTCAAGGATGAACGAAGGGTAAGCACACTAAGAAAAGTTTTAGCTGGAGAGTGAAATTCAGTGTAGCAAGCCATGTCATGTTTGTTGTCTCTTAAATATGCAATTTAACTTGTGGTTGTGAGCAGGGACACGTTATTGGTATGGTGGGGACTATAGGGACAATAGGGACATTAAGCAACCACGACGGCAACGTCTACGACGACGACATAAAACAATAGCCTTAATTACAAAATACAATAGCTGCACCTGAACATGCACGCAGTCGCCTATATAATAATAATAATAGTCTTTATTGAAAATATTTCAAGCCAACATTAAAGTTTACAAATATTATAAATACTAATACTAATAAGAAAATTTAATTATTTCATAAAATAGGTAAAATTGTAATTTAATACATTCTAGATATTTACGAGTTAAAGAGACATCTATTTATGAAACAATTTTTGAACCTTTCTATTCTACAATACGTTAGCTGGAAATTATTTTGTCTTTTCCGACCCATTCGGGTTCTCAACCAATGTGGGATGCTGTCAGGTCCTACCGCAGTTCTCTTAATATTTGAGAGGGCAGCAAAGACTAGATTGGTCAAGAACAGGGATCTCACAGGTCTCTGGTATAGCCATTGGTTTAGGTTCACAGTAGTTTAGATCGGTATTTATTGATTGGAAATGAGTGTTTATATCATTTACTTCGAAAATGGATGAAATGTTCTTGCTAGTTTTTGCTCTTCCTGTTAATTTGGCGACCACTCCCTACCCTTCCACATACATTGTATTTCCACAGTTCTCTGTAAGAGTTAAATACCGAGAACGGAGGCAATAAGCCATATACATCCCGAGGGCCGTAGTCCCGAGGGATGTATATGGCTTATTGCCGACGTTCGAGGTTTTTAAGTATCTTATTTCATACTTGACGAGGTTTTCGCAAAATTTTCATTGATGTAGCTCTTTTTAGGTAGATTTTGGGCGAGTACCAAGACGGAGAAAAGGTTCTAAATCATTATAGGGATATTTAGTAAGTTTGGCTGAAGCCAAGGTGAATGAATTCCTTGGAGAAAATAATAAAACAAATTCCTTAATGCAAGCGCAATTTAGTGTATAAGCTAGAACCAACAAAATATCGTTGAATTGTATTGAATTGCTCGTTATAAATGCAAGGGATGTATGAGAAAAGTTCCCGGCAGGTATATGGATACATCCCGGGAACTTTTCTCATACATACCTTGCATTTATAATAGGTATGTATGGAAATAAAGCCTCATGAATAACAAAGAAAACCGTGTCAAGTATGAAATAAGCAAAAATCAGTACAACGTGAGAACCGGCCCAAATTGACGTTTTAAAGAGAACGCGAACGTAAGAAAGTAAATCAATCCGTTTTTCGTTCGGCGTGAACGGACCTCTATACTCATATATTTCTAAAATCTGGTTGTGAAAAACAATCCAAGGCGAACAAGGGAAAAAGTAGATACCAAATTTCGGGGGGAAAACACTTTTCTACGTCCCGTCGTCATTGCCGTCGCCGTTCTGGTTGCTTAACTGAGTGCCTATTAGCACGATCCAGAGCCTTGGAACGACTTTGATGTGAGCAAGCGATAACCGATATTTGCAAATCAGCATTAATATTTCCAGGATGAAACAAATTCAAAAGGGGGGTGCCTTCAATTAAACCCAGCTATATGTCGGGTTTGTTTTTGCCGTCTTTGAAAAACCTGACCACAACAGTTCGAACATAAAACCCAGGGCCCGGTCGTTCTAAGCAAGGGTAACTTTATCTCTATGATGTCGCTAAATCTGTAATTGTAATCTGTACAGTTTAACCTCTGGTTAGCGATTTAACCCTTCGTAGCACTCTTGTATCCACGAGTTCTTCATTGGGAACCTATGTTTTTTAAAGCAGCACTGTCAACGGAATTGAACCTTCAAGTTTCTTTAAAAGAAAACTATAAAAATAACACCTGACTCTGAGATACATGTAGAGTAGTAATAAGATGTGAATGTCCTAGTGTGGCATTTACACGTTTTCGATAGGGGATGGCAAAGATTAAAGTGGATTTCAAAAGCGTATACTAGAAACTTCATTTCGGTAACAGTGAACCGATTTCAAGTTGGTCTAAATTTATCTTAAAAGCAGTATTTTTCATCCACTCTAATCTTTGCCATCCTTCATCAAAATGGTCTCAAATTTTCTCCAGAAAACCTGAAAAGCATACTCTGCAAATTTGAATAGTTATTTTTGTCCTTCATCATGAGAAAGTTCATCATGTGGAGGTTAACAGTGTTCCTTCAAGTTAGAGCCCTGCTCTAACTAATACGATATGTATTCTCTTTTTAGGTGCGCAGAACAGAAAAGAAGGCAAACAAGTTGGTGTTCAAAGCTGAGCACATGCGCCAGGAGTCTTCTTTGCTGCATTCTAAGCTACAACAGGGGTTAAAACTTTGATGATCCACAGGCAGAGAGAACAGGAAAGATACTACTGCCACTCGAAGTAGTTCATTATACTAAATCATCCACTGGAAATGGTTCATTTTAAGGCTACTGCAGTTTCATTGACCACATGCATGCCACCTGTGACTTGAAGTGGCATGTTACTGTCTGTCTTATTTAATCACTATGGTTACGGTACAACAACAATAATAACCTCATTACCATACCATCAAAAACCAATTACGAATAAGAATGAGGTAATAGATGTAATCGGCTAACGCTGTTGCTACCCAATTCAGATCATGTGATGTAAACAGATACTATTCTGGGGAATTATTCCTTTTTCATTGTAATCATAATAGTGCAGTCATGCCTATCTGAATAGAATTAATTATCAAAGAGTCAATTCTCCAGAGTAATGTGTGTTTACATCACATGATCTGAATTGGGTGGCAACAGCGTTAGCCGATTACCTCTATTACATGTATCCATTTTGGAGTTCAGGAAGGGACTGGTACCGAACTTAAAAGAAACTTAAAAGAAACGAACCCCATCACAAGAAAGGTCAAACTAAAATTAGTAAGTGTACCGACGCCTTCCCCGAAAGTCATAAATTCTCTCTTATTTTTGCGATTTTTGTAAGCTCCCCATATATTTATTATCAAACCAATCTTCCCAAACTCGGTAAACTTACTAATTTTAGTATGATCTTTCTTGTTCTTGATTCTTCTTGAGTCATTCATTAGTATTTAGCAAGCTTTTTACTGTTCATCCGTATGGTCTGGCACCACGAAACAGAATATTCACAAATTATAACTTACTCAGAACTTAGCAGCATGCATCTTAACTGACACCAGAAAATTCGATCAGATTTCCCCAGTTCTTAGAGAACTTGGTTCTCTCTCAGTCGATGGCACGCTAACTTATCGTGACCTTGTTATGATGTTTAAATGTCTCCGCCTTACCTAAGTAATAAACTTGTGAAGTGCTCCGGAATACATTCGCGAGTAAGTAGACAGGCAGATGACATTAACTTAGCTAAATGCAGAACTTCAACTGCTCAACGATCGTTCTTTGCCACGCGGCAAAAACCTGGAACAGTCTTACAGGTTCAGCCAAGAATGACACTTCGTTGCCGACCTTCAAAAAGTCTCAAGGAATATTTTAAATCTAGTAAATAATAATGCTCGTATAGTCTTATACTGTAGTACTGAGTTAGTTATAATCATAAGTCGTAATTTAGATTGTAATTAGATTTTATTAGTTAAGTTGTTTAACTAAAATTGTAGATTAGTTCTTCAATATCCCTTGGGGAGTGGCTAATAAACCATATTATATTGTATTGTGATGTTTATTTCTTAATCAGATTAATTTTTGACACTCGGTCCCAGTAATTTTCCTCAACTCCGAAATGGCTAATAGTTACCCAGAACAGTCCAGTAATGGTCCGCGCAAGAGGTAGGCATATGTTATGCATGGATGTAAAAAGTGCTAATTGTGGTATTGTTTCAATCTTCCACCTAATTAGCTTAGACATTCAAATCTATCTAAACTTGAAGAAGAATATAATGTTTTCTCATTTTGTAAACAGATTTGAATTGCATCTAGTGAAAATATTCATAACTTTTAATATGACGAACTTTCAATATGGGGAACATTTTTTAATTGAACGTTTTCTTGGTTATTGTTTTGGACTCTTCTTGTTGGACAAAATGTTTTTACACAAAATAAATGTACCCTTAACCCTTTCGCTCCTGAACCGGCCGTAACCGGCCAATATGAAGCATGTGCCTGGAGAAAATTATTGCGTCAAACCTAGACATGCTGGAAATACGATGTTGCGATATTATTTCAAGGGATGAATGACTTCAAAGCGAGAGCTATAACAGGGTCGCTTGACTCTCCCACTTTGGAGAAAAACGCATTTGTTTTGGAGATCATTGTTCGTTTCTTCGATTTTCGCGAATTTTGAGGAGCTGAAAATCGGCTCAATAAAACCTTCCCATTCGCACTTGAAATCAAAAGCAAACACAAAATAAATATATTTATTAGCGTTACGGAATGTACACAAGTGGGTAGGAATTAATGCAGAATGTTGTTATGTTATATAAACAAGTTACATAATCCCGTTGGGATAGCGTTGAGGGTGTATAAAGAGGAGTGATTAATATGTAAGAATCATTCGAAGGCGTTTCTCTACCTTGATACCTAAATTTTCTTCATGATATATGTTAAGAACAGAAGAAATTACTAACTACACATCTATACAGACGTGATTGTACATGCAACATCATATACTGCTGTAATTATACGTGTCCGACAAGTATCAATAAACGAGATGCCCATCAGGTCGGGCATCAATAAACGAGATGCCCATCCCTGATCTGTTGTTTGTGTTTAATGCAGTTTAGCTAGTAAATGTTTTATGCTCGTTTCAAGGTGATAAGAGTATAACCACTCAGTCGTTACAGTACCTTGTTTAATCTTTCCAACCAGCAGGTTTGTTTGCACAAAACACACCAAGCGACTGTGAACCACGCCGATGTTTACACTGCATTACACTCGACCACAATTTCCTGCTCCCACCTCCAATTGCATGCTGGGTAATCAACAAAAAATCCTAATAGGTTGAGCAGGGGGAAAAGACAACCAACTGCAGGATTTCAAGGAGAATAATTATTTCATGTGCCTCAAAGCAGAAACAACAGAAAAACTCTGTGAAACCCCTCGCAAAGCCTACTAAAAGCAAGCCAAGTACTTTTCAGCCGTCCTCAGCCTTAATATTGTCCTCTAGCTCTCTTACAGTGGCTTATTTGTCCAAAATTAGAGCACATTTCATCGGAAAACTTACAGAAGAAACCATACCGCCGCCGAGTCCGTATAATTCTGCCGAATGGCATCATGTGTAAAGTTTGAGCCCTTGGTTTAAAAAGTCAGCAGTATTTAACAAGCCCGGGCTAGCCAAACTGGAACTGAGGGTTGAGGGTTGAGTTAGCACTCTGCATTTCACCAATTGAGCCCAAACACGTCCGGGAGTTAAAGGTTAAAATGCATTTTTAGTGGTTTTAGTTTCAGAAATTTATCATTTTAGGGTTTATGAGTTGTCAGTTGTCAGTATGAAAGCAAATTGCATCTGAACAATAGAATTGTGCCTACCTCTTGTGCGGACGACTGTTAATTATTAAATAGAGTGGAATGGTTAGGAAACCCGGCAAACTTCAAAGGGTCTAACAAAGGCGCTGCGATTTATGTTGGAATCGGTAAGACAAAAGATTGTGCACGGTCATAGTTCTTTAGCGTCCCCTGAACGACTGAACTCTCGTTTCTATTGGCTGATTGATTAACATATTGGAATTTCTATTGTGTTTTGTGCACGGTCAGGTTGAAAAAAAAGGAACAAAGACATAACAAAGAAGGTCGCTGAGTTTCATTACCATTCCACTCAATTAACTATGCTCAGAATAACTGCCAATGTATGATTGTGCTAATCTAGCTGGGTAACCAACTAGCGTAGTTAAAAAAACGTAATTCGTCTTAATAGAAATGTAACAGCTTCAGCCTTGCCTGAGTCAACGCATTCTCCCCGTTGAATTAACAATTATCCTTAAATGGCAAACACGCTTGGAATAATGATAATCGTTAATTCTACGACAAATCCTAACCCGAACCACAAACCAAACCCTAACCATCGGACGAGTTCACGGGTAAACGACGGGTTCTCACTCACCTAGAGCTAGGGTTCACAGGTAAACAAGAAGAGAAGGTAAAGAGAGGAAAAAATATTTTTGATCGCTCGGACTCGAACTCGTAGCCCTTTGCGTGTACTGCAGTGTAGTACAGACGGTTACTCACTGGTTAGCCTCACTGGTTAGCTCAGTTGGTAGAGCACGGTCTATAGTGCGGGAGGTCGGGGGTTCGAATCCCGGCCGCGTCCTTGGGCAGGGACGTTTATAAGCCGTTGGCCTTGTCTCCTACTTCTAATCAGTATTTGAAGGGGACGTGAAAGAACCTGTTGTACTACTCGAAAAAGAGCAGGGGATTGTCACCCGGTACAGCAGCCTGGCCATTGCACTAACCACACTCAACATTGTAAACTGCGTGGCAGCTATTAGCGCCGTGAAGCAGTCCGAAATAATTCACTGACCGGATATGTCAGTCATATGTAAAGCGCCATGAAACTCTGGTTGATATGGCGCTATATAAATGTGGCCATTATTATTAAACAAGAAGAGAAGGTAAAGAGAGGAAAAAATATTTTTGATCGCTCGGACTCGAACTCGTAGCCCTTTGCGTGTACTGCAGTGTAGTACAGACGTCATCACTACTACACTAAGCCAGTCTACCGCCGTTCGGAATGTAACAAATGTTTATCCTTGACTGGTTTTAAGAATGTCATTAGAATTAACGATTATCATTATTCCAAGCGTGTTTTCCATTTAAGGATAGTTGTTAATTCAACGGGGAGGATGTGTTACCTGCGTGGCAAAGAAATTATGCGTGACGCGTGATCGGGACCAAACTTAGCGCGTGATACGTGACATTTAAAGCGTGATGCGTGACTTTAGGGTGAAGCGTGACGCGTGATTTGCTTATTAAAAAAATTAGTGACCTGTGAATGATCTATTCGATTTCGTGAAATCGGTCTCAAATGCAGTGCTGGTTTCAGTTTTCTGCATCGTTCAAAGTCAAATATGAAACCTACAGTATATGAGTTCCTGTTACTTGTGATTTTATTGTCATCTAACACCTCTTGTTTAAAGTGAGCCGTAAATATTTGAAATATGACCGATCTACCGTAACATATTTGCGAAAA
This sequence comes from Actinernus sp. WN-2022, assembly GCA_030867875.1. Taxonomy (NCBI): domain Eukaryota; kingdom Metazoa; phylum Cnidaria; class Anthozoa; order Actiniaria; family Actinernidae; genus Actinernus; species Actinernus sp. WN-2022. The sequence continues at coordinate 253,445 of JAOWCC010000569.1, read as the reverse complement.
ATTGGTACTTGAAACGGGACACGACTCACCCAACTCAGCATGGAAGTCAGACTCAACGGCCGATGCCAGAGGTTCTTTCGCTTCGCACCTAAAACGAGAGAGAGAGAGAGTGCGATAAGTTAAACCTCTGTTATACCATGGTAGCCTCGGATTCTTTTGTTCTCCGAGGCACATTTAAAGCACTAATTTTCCCTGATGGCAGGGATATTTAGAAATATGCATATTTCTAAATTTCCCCTGCATGCTTAATGAGGGAAAATTAGAAGAGAATGCAGGGCTGGAATTGAGAAGGTCAAAAGCATCAACTCCTGCTCCCCTCTGGCACGACTAGCCCTACGCTCCCGGATGAAAAATACTGAATCCAAACTGACCTGTCTTCATCATAACCTACAATGTAATACATGTGGGATGACCTATTGCAATCTGCATATTCTTCTCTTAATTTCTCAAACCCGCTTCTTCCATGTGGGATACTTAAAACCATAAACGTGACGTAATTAAAATCCATTCATGCTCTTTGAATATTTAGTCAACCGCATAATTACATTGTATTTTAGTGTTATTCTCAAAAACAACACGCTTTTCCCCAGGGGAAGCCAGGGTCGTTTAATCAATGGCGCTCAGTCAAGCATTAAACAAAACGTTTTCGAAAGCAACTCGACTGCGACGTCTTTAGTTCAGTTCGGCAGAGAAAATTAAACTTCTCAGAGATTTGTTCCGTTCCTCGGCGATCATGGTATAACAAACTTATACCATGGCATTTCGGGGTATTAGTGATGTAAATTGCCCCGAGAGCCGCGGTAAGTCGGGGCAATTGAAATCACTAATACCCCGAAATGCCATGGTATAACTAATAGTACCCAGGGTAAACTGAAGCAGACACTTGGTCAGCAGGGTTGTAGCTGATACACATGTCTACCTTAAAACAGTATGTGTTACTGATGTGTAGGTATTCTGGTTGCGAGTGCAGTTTCAGACTAAGTGGAAGGAGTTCTTTACAAATGGTGAGAAAGTGTATTTTATTATTCCACCGACACGTGAAATAAAGCCAGATTATTATTTCAGTAAAGAAAATCGATTCGGATTGAAGTTCAAACGTAACACTTGTAGTTATGTCGGGGAACCAATATGCAACTTTGTTCTGCACTGCCGTTAGCTTTATTTCACCCCTACACTGGCGAAAGATATTTACATAAGATCAGTTTTAAATACTCTCAGCGGGCGTAACTGAGACCCATCTCAGACATAGAAGGTGAAAAACTCGACCCCACCAGCGACACAAACTCACTAGAATATTAGAGGATACCCGAGTGAAAAACAAATTTCTCGCCTTCCAACTGCTTTTCTTCGTCCTTCCAGTCTTCGGAACTTCTCTCGCAATATTGGGAGGCCCAATATCGTCTTCATCATATTTTTGTTCTAGTACGAAATGGCTCTGAAGAAAATCTACTCGAATTCCGAGCATGTAATCAAATTTTAATACATTTTCTGAACAAAGTACATCTGAAAGATGCTTTTGAACCCAAATGTGTTTTTCACTTTAAGTTATGAGAAAGCTATAAGCTATAAGCTATAAGAAAAGACAATAGACTGCGGCAATGAGTAAGTTCTCTCGTACGATTTTGCTTGAATGTGAGTAGTATAGTAAACTCACTGAGAGTACACAGCGAGCCTCCTGATTGGCCGAGAGCGGGGGCGGAGCTATGACGTCACGATGACGTCACAAGGGCGGGTGAACAAAGCGAGCCTCGGGATTGGCCGAGAGCGGGGGCGGAGCTATGACGTCACGATGACGTCACAAGGGCCGGGTGAACAAAGCGAGCCTCGGGATTGGCCGAGAAAGGGGGCGGGACTACGCACCCCCGGGGGAACAAAGGCAGGCCTGGGATTGGTCGGCCGTGTCGAGGCCCCGAACCAGGGTTCGGGAGGGGCTCGGCGGGGCGTCGGGGAGAACAAACCCAGGGTTCGGGAGGGGCTCGGCGGGGCGTCGGGGAGAACAAACCAGGGCAGGGATTGGCCACCCGAACAAATAAATACGAAGTCCAAGGACTACGGCAAAGCTGACACAACGTAGGATTTTATATTGAATATTACAATATTTCGGCTGGCCAAACCAGCCTTCTTCAGGTACTAGATGTTACAAGTGAAGAGCTCTAAGGTAAGAAGATCTATAAATGTGGTAAATTTCGCAATAGAAATTGCGTAAACGGGAAGTGACGTAGACCAAAACTTGAAGTAGCAAAATAGTGATAAGCATTATGTTTCATCACGTATATTCATACCATACGGTTCTAGAGTTTTAGCTTTATCTATAAGGTGCGCTTCTCTGGCTTTACGTATTGAGTCTCTTGAGGAGTATATTATTTCTAGGGGGATAAGTTGCATGTCGGTGTAAGAGTGGTTAGGTCTAGAAAGAAAATGTTCAGATACAGTAGTAGGTTTAGATTTAATGTTAGGCTTGTCTACCCGAACAAAGCCTAAGGGGTATAAAAAAGTGAACCCTTGTCCATTTCAGGGAGAACGATGCTGCTCACGTGCTTTTGTGGGTGTTACGCCAAAGCCGTCCAAGCCGGCACGCCAGAGTGTGTGTACAAGTGTGGACAAACAGCGGATTACAAGTCGCACGCCCCGGTGCTGCCGTGCAGTTTTTATTTTACGTAGAAAGACCTGCCTTTAGTGAAAGCCGCACTCCCCTACGGAACATTGTACAACACCTTTCCCAAGTGTGACCACAATTTGTGGATGAAAGTGGGGGTGAGCCGAAGTGAGAAAAATCCGAACCGTGTCTTCTTCACGTGCACGGCCCCGGCGCCCAACCCGAAGTGCGAGTACCCGCTGGGATTTATGTGGGCCGCCCGCCGGCACAACCTATTGGTCCCCCACCCCCCAAGAAAGGCAAATTCTACGCCTCGCCCTGGACGTCACAGGCCCCCCCAGGGCCACCCCCCGTCGCTTGGACCAGTCCCCACGTCACTATGCCACTTACAGGGCCCGCCGCGGAGACAACACAGGGACCGGGCCCCCAGCGGGGAATGTGTGGAGCCCGGCAGAGACGCTCTCCGGACCCCCTACTGGGACAACGGGTCCCCCACCCTCCCCCCTATAGACATCCCGATCCGGGGTCAGTCCCACGCGAGCTATTGAACCAAGAAGACCCAGATTTTGGGGACAAGCCGGATAACCGGGATTTTACCCTTGTGGTCTTATACGAAGCAACCACTATGTAATAAGAGACGCTACCTTGTGGCCTTATATGATTCAACCACTATGTAATAAGGAGGCAATAAAAGAGACTTATGTTTGGTAATAACAACTTTGTTTCACTTAATTAAAATTAAAATTACAATTGGGGTGGGCCATTTCATCCGCACCAAACGTAATTAATACAAGTGTATTGAAAAATAATTACAGGTATCCTTTCAAGCAAAACAATTAAAAAAGAATTAATTAGGTATCCTTTCAACCAAAACAATTAAAAAAGAATAAATTAGGTTTCCTTGCAACCAAAACAATTAAAAAACTATGTACATATGTACAGGTCCGTGGACCGTGGACTTTTTCAATACTCTAGAGCATCAGCAGTACGTGGGCCCACTCCCCGCCCTGCATTATTACGAACCGGATTCGCTGAGTCCGCAAGGCAAACAGGAACTGGTGGTCTGGCATGCCGCCGAACGGGCACGCGGCGTGGTGTTCAATTTCCAGAAAGAGTTGGCCCTCTATTGCCACCGGGATGTAGCCATCTTGCAACGGGCCTGTTTGGCGTTCCGGTCTATTATGATGAAAGCGGCGGGACCGTGACCCTCGCCTCCATGTGCAACCTGGTTTTTCGAAAGAAATTCCTACGCCCTAACACCATTGCGGTCTTGCCACGGCTCGGCTACCGCCCCAAGGGCGTGCAGTCGGCGTTGGCCCTCCAATGGCTGGCCCACGTGGAGCGGCGGGATGGGATTCAACTCCAGCACGCGGGCAATTTCGGAGAGAAGCACGTGGGCCCTTACAAACTGGACGGGTACCACGCCGCCACCCACACGGCCTACGAAATTGATGGCTGTTTCTGTCACGGCTGCGACCGTTGCCACCACCAAGAGAAGGTCCATCCCCTACTGCACTGCACCATGAGAACATTGGCCGACCGGACCCGGGACAAAGTGCTGTACTTGGAGCAACAAGGGTACCGCGTGGTCCAGACCAGAGAGTGCGAAATTCGTGCTGCCATGGCCTTGGACCCGACCATCGAATCCCTAGCGCCCATCCCTCAAGCCCAGCTTCCCCTCGACCCCAAGAAGGCGTTCTTTGGAGGGCGGACCAATGGGATCAAGACCTACTGGGAGGCGACCGATGGAGAATGGGGGAGAGAATGGATGGAGGCGCTGGATGTGTGCTCCCTGTACCCCTGGGTGCAAAAAACACAACGGTTCCCGCTGGGCCATCCAAACATCCTCACAGAAAATCTAGACCCTACCCTCCCGTACGAGGGGTTAATCCATCTCAAGATTTTGCCGCCACGCCGGCTATTTTTCCCGGTCCTCCCGACGCATGTGGGCGACAAACTGCTGTTTACCCTTTGTCGGATCTGCGCCGATGACAGGAACCAGGCCCCCTGCCTGCACGACGACGAGGCCCGGGCTTTGACAGGCACTTGGGTGAGCCACGAACTCCATGAGGCCCTGCGCCAAGGCTACCGGGTCCTGGAAGTGTACCGGGTATGGCATTATCCCGAGTCGGAGCAATACGAACCCGCCACCGGGACCAAGGGGTTGTTCACGGACTACGTGAACACCTTCCTCAAGATGAAACAAGAAGCGAGTGGGTGGCCGCCCGGTTGCCACACCGACGCCGAGAAAGCCTCTTTTATAGAGAGTTATCGGGTGGCCACGGGGATTTTACTGGAGTGGGACAAGATCGAGTTCAACGCGGGGCTGCGGGCCCTGGCGAAATGGATGCTCAACACCTTGTGGGGCAAGTTCGGCCAGAAGCAGAACCCTCGGCAGTCGGAGTACGTCACCGAACTGGACCGCTACTTCGAGCTCATGATGAGCGAAGAGAAGGAAGTTCAGGACATTCTGTTTGTGCACGAAGACATGGTGCAAGTGCATTACAACGCCACCCCGCAGTACATCGACTCCAACCCCCACACCAACGTCGTGTTTGCCGCCTACACCACAGCCCATGCACGCCTGAAACTCTATTCTTACCTCCACCTCTTGAAGGACCGCATCGTCTACCACGACACAGACAGCATCTATTTCACGCAGAAAGTAGGCCAAGTGGCGCCCCCGGTCGGTCGATTTCTAGGCGACCTGACGAACGAGTTGAAAGAAGGCGAACACATTGTCCGTTTTGCCTGTACCGGGCCCAAGCGTTACGGGTACGAAACGAGTCAAGGCCGCACAGTCTGCAAAGTGATCGGGCGATCGTGAACCTCGCGACCATGGTAGCCATGGTACAAGGTCAGGAGGAACCCACACGGACGGTGGTAACGCCGCACGCCATCCACCGCAACACCCAAGACAGGACGTTGCACACCCGCCCAGATACCAAGACCTTCAAGGTGGTATACGACAAGAGGGTGCTCCACGGATACCAGAGCTACCCTTACGGCTACTAAGAAAACAAAGAGACTCTAGAGGAAATGTTTTTATTGTAATAAATGGTTCAGTTCCTTTGAGCTGTGATACCAAAGTCTCAGTCTTTTATTTCGAGGAACTCCATCTTGTAAGGCTTGATACTTGGATGCTTGCGCAGGAATCCTTCCCAAATACAAATATCATAGACCAACTCCACATAGAACCCATAATAGGTTCCTTCGCAGTCGCTCAGCACATACTGCTTCCTTTCGCCTTCGCTCAGGTAATCTTCCATCCAGTTACCAAACGTAGAATAGCACATGTGGCACTCGCCAACAATGACATCGCCGCCTTCCTCAGCTCCATAGAAAGTAATATCTAGACCCATGACGTTCACAGCTTGAAGAGCAACGAGTAATGATAGAGAATTGTGTCTGTAAAAGTCTTTTTACTTTAAGTCTTTTTCTTCAGGTGTTTGACGTTCCACCGGCTGATACTCTTGCCTTGGCGCTTGTCCGAAGTCGTGGTCGTTCCGATCGTTGTTTCGGTACGGCCGTCTTTCGATTTGCGACTCGTGATCTTGCGGACCGTTTGCGTGCCTCCTGTCTGGGCTTTCTTTTTCTTTTGCGCCTTATACTTTTTCTGTATTTGCTTTACCGCCCGGGCGCTCCTGTTGGCTTTTTTACCCGTCACGGTTTGGCGGACTATCCTCTTCCCTGCGTTCGCGCGGGCGACACGGCGTTGCCAGGGGGCTTGTCCCATCCCCGAGGGTCTCGTTAGGGTTCGTGCCATGGCGACAATGAAGGGGGGTTTAAAAAGGACGCCAATTTAAAGGCGATTTTTCGGCGGGGCCTCTGCCAAAAGAGAGGCGGCGGCTACCCCCACGGGGACCCTCACGGGGGAAGGCTTTGTACGGGGTCCTGGAGAACGGTGTTTCCTCTCGGCGGGGCGGGAGATCTTTGTAAGGGGTGGGTAGTAGGGGCTCTTCTTGAAGCGCGGCGGTTCGTTTAGGCCGGGGCGTGTACTCTTTGTTCTTGGAGATGAGATCGCGGGGGTGGCGGACGAGATCTTTAGGAATTTTTCTTCCGCTAGAAATTGCATGAAATCGCGGTAGCCGGGCGACGTCCGGGTGGAAGAAGGATGCACCGCTTCTTTAATCAGATCTGCAATTTGGCTGCCCGGCAGGGTTTGCCCGTAGAGTTTCACTTCCCCTTGCGCATTCCAGGAAATTTTCTGTGCTCCTTTCAGTTTCAACAGATTGACCAGCACCGATGCTAAAGGTTTGCTGAAGGAGGGCACGCGGCGCAAAGCGCCCCTTTGGCTCTGGGTTAACACTTTTGCCGCCACGGCCATGAAGGGGCTAGGCTCAATGGTTTCGCGACGCCGGACGTATTTTTGGAGTAAATCTTGAAACTGGTCGGCGCTTGCCGGTTTCTCTGGGGTCTCTAGGACCTGTGCCATGGCCGTTTGGTACTGACTGAGCACTTTAACCCCTTTGGTCGTGTCCACACGAAGCTGTTGTTCCAGCCACCGCATAGACTCTTCCGGCACCAAGACCATGCGCATAGGGTTCTTCCCCGTGGCGGCCCCCTCGGCCTCTTTCATCGCTTTTTTCGTTTGTGTCGTTTCACTGACCATCGCGTCACCGAAATTCCTATTGGGGCTGGGGGATGGTGTGGGGACCGCTTCCTTTTCCCTGTCTGGGATTTCTTCGCAGGCGGGCTAAAAATAACTGCCACCGGGCGGGGTCCGTACCCGCGGGCGCCGGTAAGTTGCGGATTTTTTGGACCATAAGCCCTAAGCGGCGTCCAGAGCTTTCTTGACCCCGTAAGCTACGCCTCCACTGATGGCTCCGGCGGCGGCGGCTTGACCAGCAAAAACGGCTGCGGCAATGAGGGCGGCGGCAGTGAAAATGAAGCCCCCTCGCTGTCCCCTCGCCTTTTTAAGCTTGGCTTTCTGCAACGCCGTCGAGGAGGAGAGTAAAATCTTTTTCCTCACGGCCGGCGAGAGGGCTTTGTTGGCTATTTTTCGAAGTTTCACCTTGATGGGAGCAAAGGCTTTCTTCGCACGGGCGCCTATCGGAAAAGTTCCACGCAAGGCGTTGTGCACCACTTCGCTGACGGCGTTGATTTGAGTGTGGCTCGCCGCCCGGATGAGTTTCTTTTTCTGACCGAGATCCACTTTGGCAAATTGTCGGATGAACGCCGCGTGACGTTGAAGCAAGGGGGAGGCCATCACCACAACTGAACGGTTTCCCTGGGGGACTTAGGCTATAAAGCTAATCCAATCCACTTTGTTCGGGGCCTCTTCGCCACTCAGGGCCTTTTCGACACGTTTGTTCAGATTCTTCCGTCGTAGTGCATCCCACGTGGCCCTGGAAAAGGGGGGATGGAAGGTTGTTTGTTTGTTGGGTCTCTTCCATACGGTCTCGCGCAGCGCTTGGGGCGGTACTCCTACCTCCCTGGTCACTCTTTTTGCTGTGGGTATCCTCTTCTTCTTCTTCTTCTTCTTCGACCTCCTCTTGGAGCCTCCTAGTTGCAGTAGTTGACCTAGTTGTTCGCCTGCGTTATCATAGAGCTTTTTGTAGGGTATGTTTTTTAAGCCCTTAAACAGGTCCGTAAAGGCTCCCGCCCCCTGTTGATCCTCCTCCAGCACGTAGGCGTGATGCTGTTTTCCCTCCTCGGAGAAAATGTTGGTGCGCAACCGGATTTGGGGAGGGGTCCTGGGGTGCAGGTCGAAGAGGAGGTAGCCAAAGGGGCGTTGGCTCGCGTCCTGGTAGGCCCTCATCACCGCTGGCACTTGCCCCGGAAAGGCCTGCTCGGCCAATTTCCGGACTTGCAACGATTCCCGAGCGTTTTTAAAAGCCACCAGGTAGTGGGCGTTGATGGAGATGGTGGTCGCGTACTTGCCTGGGGGAAAAATGTTCTGGGTCAGGTACAGCACGGAAATGTTGTGGTGGTGTGAGCCTTTGGTGAACAGGTCCACCACCCGTTCGTCCTTGGAGCCTTCTTTCATCAGATCGTCCAGGATCAAGAGGCCCGGCTTGCCGCGAAAGGGAGCGTACGGGTCGTCGGGAAGCCCCTCCACAAATTTCACCCCAAATTGTTTTTGCATGGCGGTGAAACGGGGTTGCCAGGCGCTGCCATAGCAGTACACGATCGTGAGGGGTGGGTGGGTAAAATGGGATTTCACATGGTGCAAGAGTCTTTCGGTGAACACCGTTTTACCCGATTGACTCTGACCCGTGATCAAGATATTGCAGGGCGCTTGGAAACGGACATCCATTGCGCCTCACACCCTTCCCAAGAATAACAAGACATGGAGGTGGGGGACTTGTTTTATTTTATTTTTTTATTTTCTCTCAAACTGATAACACATTGATCGTGAAGAAAACTGTCTTGCCGCTGCCACTGCGCCACACTCCGGCGCTGGTACTGGCGCTGCCAGGCTTGGAGGGCCCGGTCCCTGGTTGTCTTGGTCTTCCACCGCTGGAGGTTCTGCAGGACCTCCGCCATGGACCGTCCGTGGGCTCGGCGCAGGAGGTAGTACAGGCAATAACTGCCGCATACGTTGGAGTTGTTTTCCCTATGCTGGGCGTTCCCCTGTCGCACGTACTCTTGCAACCCGTAATAAGAGGCGGGAAAGCCATAACTGTCGAAGAATTCATTCAGGCCTTGGCGCGGAAAATAAAAGGCCAACCAATGGGTGCCTGGTCCGTCGGCGTTGTCGGTATTGAGAATGAACGAGGCGGGGCGGGTCACGCGGCGGGGCCGTAGGTCCATGGGAAACATGCCCCGAAACGAGGCGCGGAGCCACCAATCGTGACGGGCCAAGACCGTCAATTGTGACGTGTAGGTGGTCATCCCCCACGGCTTACAACCCTTTCACTTCTCGGCTGCTGTTGATTTCGTACGCGGCGTCAAACTCGCAGTTCACGTACACGGATAGGGTCTTGGCGACGCCTGCCTCAAACTGAAGCTGGATGCCCATCGTCCCGTATTGTTGTATGTTCATGCGCGAGGCGCTGCCACTGCCGTCCGGGGTGAAGTCAAAACACAGGATAGCGTACCCCTTGTCCCAATCGGTCCGGGTAATGTCAATCCCATGGTTGGCGCTCATGGCGCCTTGGGACAGGAACAAGGTATTGTAACCGTCCAGGGTTTTTCCGGTCGCAAATTCGACGCGGGAGAAGGGGGTGGGCGTGCCGTCGACCGTGACCGTCGTGCGGGTCATCCCAAACCTTTGGAAATGGAAAGGGTTCTTTTTCAGAGCTCCCAAACTGTTCGCACTCCCCATCAAGGCAAGTCGCATGCGTCGGGGGATGCGTCCGCCTAGGAAATCCGTTTTCTCAAAGGTGGTGTCCCCCAGGGAAATGATGAACATCCGTTCTTCCTCGCTGTTGTAAGGGTAGAGGACGGGCTGGGACACGAGTTTCACTTCGATGCTCTTCATGAAGTCCTTGTTGCAGACACTGACGCGACGGAAGAAAGTGACCCGCTTCAGCACGATTTTGGCGGCGGCCGCTTCCGCTGCCCCACTGTCCCCCATGAGGGCGAAGGCATTGCTGGAAGGGGTAAGTCGGAATTCTAGGGGCACCCCGTTGAGGAGCAGTTTGTTGGTAAAGGCTGCGTCAATGTAAAACATCCCGGTCAGTTCCACCACGTTGCTGTCCTTGACGTAGGCTGCCCGCGTAGTCAACCCTGTGTTGGCCCCGGCGATGTCGAACACATCCATGGACCCGGCCATGTCTTTGTAGTACAGTCCCGCGGTCAGGTAGGATTTCTTGGCGTCTGGGGTATAGTTGAGGAGGGTGCTGAGGTAGGCTTTGTAGGGGAAGGTTTTGGTGCTCATGATCATCCATTCTCCGTTCAAGGCCATATCTATTTGCGACCAGAGGGAATGAAACCAATTGTTGACGGGCCCCAAGTTCAAATCGGCGGTCAAATTCCCGCCGTTGGCTTTCACGAGGTTGGCCGTCACCTTGAAGTAACTTCTAGGCAGCACGGTGTAATAGGGACTGGCGGGGAGGTAACATTCCACGAGCGACCCGGGCAAGAGGGCCGATTTGGGAGCGTGCTCCGACCAATAGCCTCGTTCTTCGACCGCTTGGGCCAATTCCTTGCCGAAAAAATCCAAATGGGTGTTGTAGCCGCCCAACATGTTGGGCAGGGGCGGTTTGCCCATGCCGGCGACCGTGGCCATGGTGTTCAATAATCGTCGTCAAAGATATCTCTCTCCACACGTGCACGCTTGACGGCCTTCGAAGGAATGAGAGGGAGAGCCTGTTTTTTCTTTCTTTTATTCTTGTTGGCCACGGGCCGTGCCGTGGGCCGCGCCGGCTTCTTCGTCTTTTTCTTTTTCGGCGCCACCCCCGCTATCTTTTCCAGACCTTGGATCAACTTTTTACTGGTTTTCTTGCCGAACACACGGGTCGCCCCTTTACTCGTGTCCTTCACGATTTGTTTCACCACCCTCTTGCCAAATTTCTTTTTCAGGCGCGCGAGAATCTTCTGTCCTCCGTTTTTAGCCACCGCCCCCGCGACGGTGCCGGCCAGCGCTTTGCCCGCCATGACGGCCAAGAGGGCTAGCGCTAAGGGCAAGAGCCCACCCTTTTGATTTGTGACCGGTTCGTAACGGCCGAGTTCATTCCAACGGATAGGGAGGAGTCCGCCGCCGCCTTGCTGTCCGCGGCCCCCCTGGAAGACAGGGATGGAGGTGGGCGTGCGTTGAGGATTGGAGGTGTGAGAGGGGAGCGCACGGAACACAGGTATCGAAGACCCTCCGCCAACCACGTCCCCCATAGATGGCAGCGGTGCCATAGAAACCGTAGACGGTCCATTCATCCTTTCCTTTTCAGAGCGCGCTTCACAAATTCCAACGTCGCCACCACGGTAGCTGTTGAGGCGAATGAGATGCGTTGACCTGTCTCGTCGGTTATAAGGATTTCCAACGTGTCAAACACCGTTTTGGCGAGCGGGAAGTAGCGCATGACCGGAAAGTCTCGTTCCACCACCTCGTTGTAAGGGACCTGGGCCGTCATGACCCTTAGCAAGGGCGCTTTCACATCCCCCACGATATGCGGCTCAATCAGATCGCAGTACACGTACAAACTGCGCACGGGTTGGTGTTTAAAATCACGGGTGAGTAGGTAGGCTTTGTCCGACAAGAATTTCTGGCCGGAGTAATAGGTGGACCAACACTCGGGCTGGTACCCCATTAGGGTACGGGGGTTCTTATCTTCGTTCTCGTTCTCCGAAAAGATTTGGGGCGTGTGCCCGTCGCCAAATCCCAGCAGCTTGGCCAGCCAGGGGCTCATGACAACATGGGCCCCCTCATGGATAACTTGAAGGGTTAGCATTAAGGTCCCTTTGGCAGGTTTGGGGTTCCAAAACCATATCACATGAGGGTAGTTGGCCGGAATGGCGGCTTCGATAGCTTTGGCGTTCGCGTAGTTCCCAGGCGGTAACACAAAGGTGGTTTTGATCTTGTGATGCTTGTGAAACATGATAGAGCTGCCCGTGGTCGCGGTACTCAGGTAGTAAATGGTTCGGTCTTTCTCCGAGACCGACGCGGGGATCAGGATGGCTTTGTCCGGGATCACCGCACCCGTGCGGATCCCTACGAAACTGGACATCAACGTCGTGTGGGGCCCCGCTTTTTTCACCATATCGTAGGGATGTGCGGTGGACTTTTTGGGATCGTCCTCCAAGCCGATCATGTAGGCCAGTTGAGGGGGGAGGGCTAAAACGTACCTGTCCGTGGCGGTTTGATTCAATTCCAGGGCGGTCTTGGCCCTTGTTTTATCGTTGAATTCCGGCCAGACGTCCAATGTTTTGAGGACCGTTTGGAACCCTCCTTGCACCAAAGCCCTGCGCAGAGCATGGACCAGTTCTGTGACCGTTTCGAAAGACTGGGAAGCAAAGGTGAGGGTGGTCGAGGTTTCTTCTTCTTGGCGAAGTTTTTCGTGGATCAGCGAGAATTGTCGGTCTTGCTTCTTAGGGAATAATTCATCCCAGGCGCGTGGAAATTGCAGGTGGCAGAGGGCCATCTTCCACCGCCGGTCCAAGACCAACATCTCCGGCAAATGGATACGAAAATGGGCGCCTGTGTTGTTGGGAAAGGTATCCCGGCTGGCCACGCTAGGCAACGTCATCCAGATGCGGTCGGGATCCATGCTTTCCGGAAATGGAGGGTCACTTCCACCTTAGGGGTTTGTGGAAATGAAACAAGTTTCCCGTGCTCGTCGGTTATAAGGCTTTCGAAATCCTCAAACACCGTCTTGGACAACCGCCTGTAGAACAGGGTGGTAAAGTTGGGTTCTTGGATCGTGTCGCCACCGGTCCCTGAAAAAAGGACTCTCAACAGGGGGGCTTTCGTATCCCCCACAATACTGGGTTCCACCAAATCACAGTACATGTAAAGCGTCTTCTTCTTTGGGGGCCTGGGGAAGACCAGTTGCGTGACCGCCATTTCCCAGTCCGGAGACAACTCGTACATTTGCGGGAGATGGATACGGAACCGGGACGGGGCATTGGTGTAGATGTAGGTACTCGTCCCGTTGGTGACGGTAATGTACCATTCCTCTACCTCCTCCATCCTCTCTTTCTCGCAAATGAATCCGGCCCTCAGGACAACCAACTCTTTTATGTCTTTTTCTTTCTACCGTACGTTTGGGTCTGGAACTGAGTGACCGGGACCCAGCTGTTAAATTTGGAGGGGTACCCTTCCCATTTCACCAAGACTTCTTCCTGGTTCTTCTTGCCGCGGCGGCGTTGCAACACCTTTTCGATGATAAAGAGACTTCCTGTTTCCACGGCCACCGGCGTCATCTCGCTTTCGTAAAACGTCCCCCGCAACACTTCCCCGCTCAGGTCCTCCAGCCGGTAGACGGGAGGCGTGCGGTAGTCCAACCGTTGCCGCACCGTGAACACTTCCTCCGACCAGTTGGCCAGATAGCTTTTTTCAAAATGACCTTTGGTCTTGCTAATCCGTACCGTATCGCCGGGACGGTACAACGGTTTCTTCGGTTTCCTCGTCGGCGTCTGCTTTTCCCGGTACAAGACGGCCCTCACCTCGTGGTCGTTGAAGGGCGTGACGGTGATGGGGGCGCGTCGAATGCTGCTGTGGACGGCTCTGTTGTACCCGAGCACCAATTGGGGAAGGACTTTCAAATACTCTTTCTTCCCGGTGGCCGTGAAATATTTGTACATGCGTCCCTTGAGCGTCCGGTTGAACCGCTCGGCAATCTGGACTTTGGTCTCGTTGTACGTGACGAAAAAGGCCACGTCATTCTTTTTTAAAAAGGCCTGGAACTTACGGTTGGTAAATTCTGTCCCGGCATCGGTCTGCAACGGCAATGGTTTCCGTTCGCGGAACACTTGGGTAAATGCGCGCACCAATTCCTCTCCCGTCTTGTTCTTCAGGGGGACCGCCCACGCGTACTTGGACAACACATCGATGATGGTCAAAATGTGTTTGTAGCCCTTGTTGAAGGCACTCGTGGCTTGCATGTCCACCAGATCCGCCTGCCACTGCTCGTCGAGGGCCAGCACGCGCACGCGCTCTCGCAGAATTTGTTTTCGAAAAGGGCGGTGCAACATAAAGGTCAATTGTTTTTTCAGCCACGCTAAAGTGGTGGTGCGGGTCACCCCCACTTCGCTAGCCGCTTTCACAAGACCCCCAAAGGCAGCAGGGCTGCTGGGGTCGTAATACAACGCCTCGAGCAGCGCGGAAGGATTCTTTTTCTTCTCCTTCTTTCGCCCCATAATCCTCAAAATGAGAGCCCTGAATAATCACTTTTCCTCCGCAACACGCCAAGAGACAACGGACACGTTTCAAAATACCATGGCACTTGAGGGACGGACCTCCTCCTCCGCCGCAAGGCATTCTGTACTCTCCCCGAGTCTAGCGCGCGGAACCCCCTTATACTTTTTTCACCTCCCCTCTTTCTCCCTAGAAAAAGAGACGGCAGACAGCTTCGTTTTCCCTTGAATTTTTTTTTATTGTTTAAATCGACTTCTTCGACTTTCTCTTCTCGGACAACCTCTGTTCAGCCTCCTCCTCTTCTTCCTTCCTCTTCTCCCTCTTCTCTCTTTTTGCCCTCTTTGAGGCGGTGTCGTCCTCCATGTCTTCGTCGTCACTCTCGATCATCTCGGCCACCCTCTTTTACTGGTCAGCGGTCAAACTAGTGACAATACTACTACTGGTCAGCGGTCAACGTTACTACAGTGTTGTTTTACTCTTGATCCATGTAGGCTTTCTGGGAAACATAAGGATAGTATTTCTCAATGAAGTTCCTCCCTGTCATTCCTTCTTCAATGGCCTCTTCCATGCACATCTCCAAGTGTAGCTGTTCCTCTTTGCTGAACTCAATTACTCCCAGCTCTGAGTATGTTCTCGGTCCGGTGTAATGTTCTGTTTCTTCTTCGTTGAAACCACCCAACATCACCATTAAGGATTTCTGCATCCCTGTCAGTTCTGGATATTCTGGGTTCTGTTCTTTCCAAGTGTTGGGAAAGTATTTCTTCAGGTGCTGGTCAGCGGTGAGGTACTCCTTCACTCCATTTGGATATATTCCAGCGTAGGCTTGTTTCTCGTACTTTTGTAGGTATTGCTTGTGGTTCAAACCTTCCTGCATAGCCTTGAAATCCATTTTACATAGCATATCATAGTACTTTTCTGTGGTTGGTCTTCTTTCCTTCTCCAGCTTTGCGGCCAACTTATCCATATCCATGAAGTACTCGCCACTTTTCAGGCAATCGTCAAAGTGGATATCCGATGCCCATCTCAGTGCTTGTTCTTCCATTGGCATTGGAAAGCACTCTGGCGTGCCGGCTTGGACGGCTTTGGCGTAACACCCACAAAAGCACGTGGGCAGCATCGTTCTCCCTGAAATGGACAAGGGTTCACTTTTTTATACCCCCTAGGCTTTGTTCGGGTGGCCAATCCCCGCCCTGGTTTGTTCTCCCCGACGCCCCGCCGAGCCCCTCCCGAACCCTGGGTTTGTTCTCCCCGACGCCCCGCCGAGCCCCTCCCGAACCCTGGTTCGGGGCCTCGACACGGCCGACCAATCCCAGGCCTGCCTTTGTTCCCCCGGGGGTGCATAGCCCCGCCCCCTTTCTCGGCCAATCCCGAGGCTCGCTTTGTTCACCCTGCCCTTGTGACGTCATCGTGACGTCATCGTGACGTCATAGCTCCGCCCCCGCTCTCGGCCAATCAGGAGGCTCGCTGTGTACTCCCAGTGAGTTTACTATACTACTAATGTGTAAGTGGTATCTGAGATGTCTTCAGTCAAAGTTACAAGCAGAAAATAAAGGAAACTGTGTGCTGTTGGTCATTTTTACTGTGAAAACTTAAAGAAAACACCATCCAGCGGAAAGGAAAGGGGGAAGACCAGATGTTTGAATTACAAATGTTAGAACTTTCTTCACGGTTGATTTTCTATTGCTATTGGCTGGATGGTGTTCATTGAAATCAACCATAGCTAGTTTGATCAAAACTAAATTGAAACTTCAAAACGTTATCTAATGAAAGTGCATTACTTCGATGGTATTCTATTAAATTTATGAGTATCAACCAATGAATTTAAGAGAAGAACCTTTATACATTCCTTGCCGTTCAGTGCAATCGTTCTTAGCTGCTGAGCACTACTACAGTATAAATTGGTGAAAATAGAGTCGCTCTAAAGCTCTTATTGTAAGAGTCTCTCTGCACACTTGATCGAGCATCACTTCTAAACTAAGCCTGCGGTGATGCGCTTTGATAATAAACTAACTGTCCTGCAGAACAGTAACAGTGATTATTTCATACTTGACACGGTTTTCTTTGTTATTCATGAGGCTTTATTTTCCATATATATTATTCCGAGGGATGTATATGGCTTATTGCCGACGTTCCAGGTATTTAACTCTTCCTTATGTATGAAATATTGAACTGTTTGATGCTCAGTCGTCCTTGATCACGCATAGCGTGTGATTAGCAATCTCATGAACACTCTTCTGACACCAATGACTACAAATGAAATAACTCCAATGAATCCAGCAGCAACACTTAATTCAGAGGAAGAAGTCACATAGGATGTTCTCGGGTTGGTAGCAAATGATCAGCTTTGATAATCGAAGGTGTGTATGTTAATACACGGGACCCTCTTTCTAATCATAAGAAAACAAAAGGAAGAGCTTCTTGGTGAACCGAAACGTGCTCTCTTTCTGCGTGAATAAACTACTTTCGCTGCATTCATTGATTTTCAAGCAAACGCGCACGAACGCAGAGAAGTGTAAACTCCAAGATGAACACTGCAAGCTACGACATATCTGACAAGAAGCGATATACCTTTTGAAACTTTCTCTGTAGCAAGGATGGTACGCTACAAATTAAGGAACCAGCACTCAGCAGTTCCATTTTGATCATATTCACGAGTGGCTCATTTATGGACCAAAACACGCCCTCTTTCTGATCATTCAGTAGAAACATTTCAAATCCTTGGCGAATATTATCAGAGTATTTATGTAGAAATTGGCGCACTTCGAGAGTTGAGTTAGTATTTTGTAGGTTTTGGGTTTTCCATAGTCGAGCGACGGTCACAACACGTGCGATAGAAGAGCGAGTATCAGTGTCATCTGACTCAGTGTCGTTTTCGCATACTAATAGAATATCAGTAACAAATTGGTGAAAATAGAGTCAAACAATCTAGAGCTTGCTGTGTGAGTCTCTCACACACTAGATCGAGCATAATGGTAGCGAAACCTAGAAACCAGTTTTTTCGACAACAGTTTCAAAATCGCGCGGTGAAATTTCTTCATTTTTGGTAGACAAAACCACACCTCTGAAGAGTGCGGTGTAAATCGATTCCTAGGCCTACGTCGAACTAGCCATGAACTTAATTCAGTCGAACCTATTAATATATTGAAATACGGTCATGGATAGTACGACGTTTGCCGCAATTGAGATCGACCTATTCAATAGGTACGAGTCCGGCATGAGGTTCGAGTAGCCAAGTCGGGAATTACGACTCTGGTGCGACTTTACGGCAAACGTCGTTCTTAACACACGCCGAACTAAATTCATAAATTGTGTAAAATAATAAATAAATCATGCAAATCGTATGTATTGTGCCAAAACCGTGAAAACAACATCTCCCCCATCTCCCAAAACCGATTCCCCCCCCCCTGGTGGGCATGCGCTGTACAAAGGCGATTTTGAAAGCGAAATGGCGGCCTATCGGAAGTCATTGCCGCACGACGCTCAGCCGGAAATGTGTAGTTCGTGCTTTAACGTCACAAAATACATTTGCCTTAAATGCGATATTTCATCAACTCTCAAAGATAAAAAATCCGTATCTCCGCGCGGCCATGTAATATCCTCTATATTATTTTTGAAGTAAAGTTAGGAGGTCAGGACATATTCTGGAACCACATACGGTATATAACATTGTGCGCAACATTAATTGCCGGCAATGTTGCAGACGTAGGTCGAGTTCTACTTCGGCAACATTGCGCGCAAGAAATTGCACCGGGTGAACAACAATTGCTGGCAATGTTGCAGAAGTTGGATCGAGTTCTACTTCGGCAACATTGCGCGCAAGAAATTGCACCGTGTGAACAACAATTGCTGGCAATGTTGCAGAAGTTGGATCGAGTTCTACTTCGGCAACATTGCGCGCAAGAAATTGTACCGTGTGAACAACAATTGCTGGCAATATTGTGCGCAGTATTGCAGCGTGTGTCTGAACCGTTTAAACGAGGTGGAGGGGTCCAACCAAAAAGGAAAACCGGGTACGTGTGGATATTTTATTAAATACAATGTCATGCAGTCTGATACAGTTAATCTTGTATATACGAGTTCTACATTGGAAAGCTAGGTTTTCTATTTTGGTGTATACTCTCCACTTTGGGGAGCAAAAAAGACCGCGATTCTGAACTGATGCTTTAGCAGCCAGAGCTACAAAGCAAACCAAGGAAGTAAGACTTGATCACATGTCCAGAAAACTCAACCATTTATTGTTTCGTACAATCCTTAGCATTGGAGGTCATTAACAATCCGCTTTGAGCAAGCTCCATTTCAACTTCCTCAGAATGTGCTTGGTGGGTACGCATATCTAACTAATGTGTTTAACTCGTGTAAAGTACAATTTGTGCAAACTAAGCACACTGTAGTTGCGTTAAACGTGTTTCTCACTTTTTCCTGACTCGTAACAGCTGCGTGTAGAACATGAGTTTCCTGTTTTTGTATTTAAGCCTTCAGGCACTGATATTTCCTGAAATATAAAACAGCGTAATCAATCATAACCACAAACACGACTATACAATGGAATGAAGGATGGAGCCATTAAATGCTTGAGGGGTGGGGTTGGGTACAAATTCCCTCGCAAACATTTTCGTTCTAGGTCTGTATTAATTCGTTTCGCACTTGGTGCTTTGGGTCTTTGCATGATTTTTTATATGGCCCAGCCAAGCTCACCATAACATCCCCCTTACCACCCCCCTAAAAATGGTCCATGCCTACTGATTAACACCATTAAATATAATATTTTTTGCACGATTCTATTGGCTGAAACAGGTTACTTGCAAAGCGGGTTTCATGTGATCTGCCAAAGAAGACAGGAAAATGACAGTTTTCCTCAATTGTAAAGGGGCTGTGTCACGGTAAGACTTTACATGAATTTTTCCGGGCCGGAATATTTTGATATGACCTAACGAACCTCTCGGCCATGTGGGATGCTTAAAATCAAAGCAAATATGCAAAAATGACTAACAAACAGTGTATATAAACAGTCTCCAGGGAAAATATTGAAAATCCTTTCAATCAAGCATTGAGGGAGGGAAGTTTAACTGTTTGTTATCCAATTAACAGCCACTAAACGAGCGATTACTCGATACATGCGCAGTACCATGACATAGCCCCTGTAAGGATAATAAATGTGTCAAGCCTTTAGTTACAAGAGAGGAACATGGGAAGAGGAGGCTATTGCCCTTGGCTAAGCGATGAGCTGTCCGCGATGCTTCGCTTTCAGGCCAGCTGTTCATTTCTCGATCAAACTCTCACCCAGGGATTTATCAGATTTGTAAAAGATCTCTTTTAACTCCCTACCCCACTCCCCCCTAACAAAGACAACTGCGTACACGAACGAACGAACGAACGAACGAACAAGTCAAACGACGAGGCTATGATAAGTTGTCATGTTACTAACAAGAACGTTTCGTTTTGATTTGAAAACTTACGGGACGGAGAGTGTGCCAATGTTAGCACATTGTCGCATTGTTCCGGTAACCGGGTCGCCCTCTCTGCAGCAGTTTCTATCATCATTATTGCAACGATATCCATATAGGCCAATACAGGCGCGTCGTTTATGGAGAAAGATCTGATCAAATAAAAAAAACCACGATCATTTATTAGTAAATATTTTACTCTAACATGTATAGTTTCCTTATATTATGGCCATACATGTACTATCTAGTATTTATATTAGCAGTGCTATGAATCTTATCATTATCCTTAGATTATAGTTAGTAGGCACGGCTCTTTTGTAAATCGTTTTTAACTCGTGGATGTGCGCAAGCGCAGAACACGAGTTATTAGGGTTAGTGGGTCCGAGCTAAAAGCCTATTACAGTGAGCTATTGGAAACTCTGTATATTTCACGTGTAATAAGATACATGCAACGAGTTCTCGAATTTGATTGCCTGAGAGCAGCTGTATTTATGCTAAACACCAGTGCATGCCAAAACGTGTACTACAAGTGCCGAATCATGTAATACCTCATATGTGAACAACAGAGAATAATACATGGCGCGCGGAGATATTATCTTCGAGTCAGTGTTGAACTGGATGTCGAGTTGAACACGAGAAGATCAATTCCATATCTCCAAGCGTCCATGTCTTATTTTATTTATTCTATAAACAATACTTGGACCTGGGCCCGGTTGTTTGAAGCGTGACGGGTAAGCGCGTGACGCGCCATCGCTGAATATCGCCAGACGTGGATATCGTGACATCGCTGATTTAGCTGAGGCGATATCCACACGTAAAATTATCTGTGGCGTTGACGCGGGTCCCAGTTCAGATCAATAAGCAACTTTACCATGAGGCCTTGCGCGCCCAATCCAAGATGGTGGACTTAGTAAAATTTTCACAACTGTAATGACGTAATTCAAGAAACCACGTGATATTACCATAACAAGAGCCCATCTGGGCTTTCACTCGGGCCACATGAGATTGAAGATGAAATACACTTTCATTTGAAATCCTCTTAGTATCAAGTCGTGCTTTAATTCGCCAGTGAGAACGTCAAAAAAACAGACTGGTCTATTAATCGCTTTTATGGCATGACTATGATAACGCAGGATTCGAACAACAGAATACTGGCAATTCAAGTGTATAAATGCAATACAATGACATATTCAGACTTTGAATTTGATTGACAATAGATCAAAAACTCGAGGAAATGTCCGGCTAAAACTGTATGAATAAATGTGAAATGAAACATAAATTTCATAGCAAGAAAAAAAATTGTAATTCCTATAAATGAGAAAGCTCTTCTATTAAGCCGCTTCTCATATACACAGACTGTTTCACAAAAAACATTTGCGCTTATCGACACAAGAATTCAGTTGACCTTTCAAATAATTTATTCTGAGGTACGCATACTCTAAATCACAGATGTTAAATAAAGCGATAATTAGAAGAAAAAGTACATTAACAGACAAACTGAGAGGAAATTTATTCAAATCAAAAAGAGTTTACTTACAGTACTTACGTAACTGAACTTTCGTTTTGGATCTTTTGGTAGTGATGTTGACAGCACCCACCTTCGTGCACATATGCACTGAATCGGAATGAAAGTCGAAGCCTACCTCGAACTTAACTTTCAGCTAACCTGTTTCCTTTCATTCCACAATGAATAATAATCTCATAAAGTAAGCCCGTAGCTTTCAATAAATTTGCCAGTGTCTGAATGAAACAGCTAGATCTTTTCCAATTTCTCTCACGAGTCACGGCAGAAGACAGTCTGAAGCTACAAAACTTGAATTTTGATCCTCTTCACAGTAACGTAATTTAACGTCTCAGATATTATATATATGCCCTATTTCAGCTAGCGCTGTGCATTTCAAATACTTTTTCCTCTCTCTTTGCTGGCAGTTCATGCTTCTTGTTCGTGTAGTTGCCGCATTTCAGTTGGCATACACTGAAAACATCTGCTTAACTAAGATTTGTAAAAATCTTAGCGGATCATGTAACTATTTCGCATGGCTCAATTGAGGGTTTCTGCCGTCAAAGTTCATTTTTTGTTTCAGTTTTCCCCATATTAGCCGACATGTATAATGTCTCGAGCTCTCAATCCAGTAGAAAGACTCTGGTTATTCTGTCGTAAAACATGCCTTAGCTGTACAAGACCGCCCACGATGGAATAGATTTCCGACAATGACTCATTGAAAGTGATATCTCCTTGTCTCGCCTTGTCTGAGAGCTTTGAACTTTCTTATCTGAGCGCGCCTGACGAGATCTAACCTTTGATGATAATTCGATACCCGTTGATATCCAAACGTGTTTGGATATTGTATTTCGCTTACGTTTCTAAATGTACATTGGATCTGTCCAAACAGCGCTGATCGAATGTATTCCGACTCCTGGTTGTTCATGTATTTTTATGGTCAACAAGAGCGCCAGTTGAAATATCCTGAGCCTGTTGGAAGGCTTTCGCCCTCGCGGGTCGACCATTTTGATTTACTGTATTCACTTATGTAAATACATTTAACCTGGCGATTGTTGCGTGACCAGCACAGTGCAATCTGATTGGTTTGAATTTGACCTTTAACGCATGCGCAGAAGCCGTCTGACATGGATTAAAAAAAATAAAAATAACGACTTGCATTTTAAGACTCGGCGCTGCCACAGGCAGCCCGAGTAATAAAGGGAGGTCACGTTTCATTTTCGCGGTAGATTACGAATTCAGCACAGGCTTTTGCACGGATAGTGGGATTTTTAGTATTCTTAAAATTACCTAGATTTTTCTTACCGCTGGAGCCGAATAAGGGTTAAAAAAATCTCGGAAACTCTGGTTTCCTGATCAGTGCAATTCAGTACTTGTTCGTTTACACCTTTGAGACATTTTTGCGTTAAGTTTCCGGACATCATGCAATCGAAAAGCTGCAAGTTGAAAGGTTT
The DNA here is from genome assembly GCA_030867875.1 of Actinernus sp. WN-2022. Classification (NCBI taxonomy): domain Eukaryota; kingdom Metazoa; phylum Cnidaria; class Anthozoa; order Actiniaria; family Actinernidae; genus Actinernus; species Actinernus sp. WN-2022. The sequence continues at coordinate 230,713 of JAOWCC010000569.1, read as the reverse complement.
CCTAATTAAAAATTATAAGACCTTGTAATCAGAGCGATTGAGGGGATCTTCTCAAATATGAAAGGTAAGCTTAATAAATACCCTAAGTGCTATAAAAACGTAGCCTGCGAAACAGGCCCTCGGTGGAAAAAGGCCGTCGCTACACTCGCTATTAAAAGTACTTTTTTGTTCGCTGTCTCTCCTCAAAACGCCTTTCCTGCAGGCTATAAAAACGGTAAAACAAAGTGAATGTAAAAAACGATTTTCCTTACGCAAAGAACAAAGGAACAAAGTATATCTCATAAACAGGTTGTTGTTAATGATTTTGTTAAGAAAATATTATACTATTTTTAATTTGTATAATATATTAATATAATTTAAAAAACTTAGCACTCTATGAGAACCACCCTCTCCCTCCTTAGTTCCACCCGTCCATGCTTATGAAGCCTTTTGTACTTTTCCAATACTTTATGCAGAGTTATAAAAAACATTCATATATATATGAATGTATGTATATATGTATGTATTTGTTACATTTGTATAACCCTACCCCTTCCTAGGTCTACCGATTTGTTTCAGTTCAACCCCTTTCCTTAGTTGAAGTCTAGTATTTCTTTACAGTAACAATATATACAACAAAATGTCGTCTTTAATTATTAACCAAGACAGGCTTGAACCATTATTTGTGCCAGCCAACAAGAGGATGCAATTGTAGTCATGAACTCAGACTTCCTTCATAAATGAGCTACCCCCATTTAGCTTTTGAACTTTTCTAGTTGTGATATTGGAAGTAAAGGTATATTAGTTGGATTAAAGGAATAAAAAATCCTAGCTGTAATACTGTTATATTGTAATTGTCAGAAAACATAACTAAACACAGTATTATTCAAGTGTGTTAGAAGGCCACATGTATGTTGCCCATTTATATTTAACAAATAAAGAAGCCTTAGCCATGTTTTATGTAAGGGTTAGATACTGCTTGTGAGTTCTTTATCGACAAATACAGGCACGCGCTGACTGTACGATGAACGAAAAATAATGAATACTGCATGAGGCCGAAGGCCGAATGCAGTATGAAGACATTTTGAGTTCATCGTACAGTCAGCAAGTGACTGTATTTTTCCGATAAAACACAAACATAAAGTCTCTAACCCTTTTAATATTCAAACTGAGTGCACTGTCAGCCGTGAATTTCAATTGAAATCAGTTGTCAATAACAATTTCATAAAGAAGTCCAATATTTCGCATGAATTAAATCATTTTACGGTAAATATCTCCACAAAGAAAAGTCATTTCAATAGACAATGAATAAAAACAGAAGTAGATAACTTTGCCAAGAATAATTTACTTTGGCGTTCGGTCAGTTTAGTTGACGACTTGCGAGTACATGTTTGTACATTTAACTCGACTGAAAACGTTTCTCTTGGAGCCATGTATTAAAATATTGAGTATTTAGCCGGCTTAACTCCTAGATAGTCTACTTTCTTTAATAGTTTCTTTCATTCGAAAATAACTAACCTGCAGATTCCAGTGAATTGAAATCTTGAAACCGGCCTTCATGTGCTCGGCTCTGAAGCAAACATTTTCCAAATAAAAATATCCTAGGTTTTCGAACCTTCCACTGAATTGTCGCTTCATTGTCTCCTCTTATTGACAGAGTAAGGTCTCGCCGGAAATAAAATCCATTTCTTCAGTTTGGACTGCTAGAGTGTTGTAGAAACTTTTGTTTACTCAGACACATGTTGACTTGTTAGTTGTTGTACTTCCAGCGCTTTCATATCAGCCATTTCTAACCGGCGAACGATTATGCAAATGTTTGCCTGAATTTCTGAAAACATAATGTGAGGCGAATAGTATGATTGTACATTTAACTCGAAAACGTTTCTCTTGGAGCCATGTATTCAAATATCAATTATTTAGCCGGCTTAACTCCTAGATAGTCTGCTTTCTTTAATAGTTTCTTTCATTCGAAAATAACTAACCTGCAGATTCCAGTGGGGCAGTGAATTGAAATCTTGACTCGAAACCGACCTCCGGCCATGTGCTCGGCTCCGATGCAAACATTTTCCAAATCAAATATCCTTGGTTTTCGAACCATCCACTGAATTCTCGCTTAATTTTCTCGTCTTATTGACAGAGTAAGGTCTCGGAAATACAATCCATTTCTTAGTAAGACTACTAGAGTGTTGTAGAAACCTTTGTTCACTCGGACACATGTTGACTTGTAAAGTTGTACTTCCAGCACTCGCAAATCAGCCATTTCCAACGAGCGATTATGCAAATGTTCGCCTCAAAATATATATCTTCTGTCACACAGGCAACAGAGTTCAATCCTGCCGTTACCTTTCTAGTAATTGTCTGCATTTTCACTGTTTAATATGCGATGAGGTTTTCCAAGCCGTCCAAACACGTAACTAAGCGAAGGACTAGGTCTCCCTTTCCCTAGGTAAGAGAGGGTCTGGGTCGAGTGCTGTGGTCACCAATAATGCACGCTCATTAGCCAATCGCATGCTTGGATTTTGTACAATGCACGAAATTTGAACATTAAAGCGCTATACTGCACTATACAGAGCTATACAGTACTGTAATGCGCTATACAGCGCTATACTGCACTATACAGAGCTATACTGCACTATACAGAGCTATACAGCGCTATACTGCACTATACAGCGCTCTACTGCGCTCTACTGCACTATATAGAGCTATACAGCGCTCTACTGCACTATATAGAGCTATACAGCGCTCTACTGCACTATACAGAGCTATACAGAGCTATACTGCACTATACAGAGTTATACAGCGCTCTACTGCACTATACAGAGCTATACAGCGCTCTACTGCACTATACAGCGCTCTACTGCACTATATAGAGCTATACAGCGCTCTACTGCACTATACATGCAGAGCTATACAGCGTTCTACTGCACTATACAGAGCTATACTGCATCATACGATAATATACAGCGCTATACTGCACTATACAGAGCTATTCAGAACTATACTGCACTATATATACACTACTATACAGCGCTATACTGAACTATACAGAGCTATACATGCAGCGCTATACTGCACTATACAGCGCTCTACTGCACTATACATGCAGAGCTATACAGCGCTCTACTGCACTATACAGCGCTATACTGCACTATACATGCAGAGCTATACAGCGCTCTACTGCACTATACAGCGCTATACTGCACTATACAGCGATATACTGCACTATACAGCACTATACAGAGCTATACAGTACTGTAATGCGCTATACAGCGCTCTACTGCACTATACAGAGCTATACAGTACTGTAATGCGCTATACAGCACTATACAGAGCTATACAGCGCTCTGCTGCACTATACACAGCTATACAGCGCTCTACTGCACTATACAGAGCTATACAGCGCTCTACTGCACTATACAGAGCTATACAGCGCTCTACTGCACTATACTGAGCTATACAGAGCTATACTGCACTATACAGAGTTATACAGCGCTCTACTGCACTATACAGAGCTATACAGCGCTCTACTGCACTATACAGAGCTATACAGCGCTTTACTGCACTATACAGAGCTACATGTATACTGCACTATACAGAGCTATACAGCGCTCTACTGCACTATATAGAGCTATACAGCGCTCTACTGCACTACACAGAGCTATACAGCGCTCTACTGCACTATACATACAGAGCTATACAGCGCTCGACTGCACTATACAGCGCTCTACTGCACTATACAGAGCTATACAGTACTGTAATGCGCTATACAGCGCTATACTGCACTATACAGAGCTATACAGCGCTTTATTACCTTGACTGCACTATAAAGAGCTATACTGCACTATACAGCGCTCTACTGCACTATACAGAGCTATACAGCGCTCTACTGCACTATGCAGAGCTATACAGCGCTCTACTGCACTATACATGCAGAGCTATACAGCGCTCTACTGCACTTTATAATATAGATACGATAGTACGCGCGCTCTGATTGGCTAAGAAGCCATGTTTTATCAGAGTATATAACATGGTTAGCCGTGTTATATAGTTTTCAACTGGCGGTTTCCTTTCATCGCGCGCGTAAATCTATATTATAAAACAGGTAAAGAAGCCTTAAATCCATGTTTTATACTACCATAAAACACTCTGGTCATTTGAGAACACTCTAGAAATGTTAAAAGCACGCGCCTTCGGCCTGTGCTTTGACATTTCTCTCATGTTCTCAAATGCCCATCGTGTTTTATGTACTGTTTAAAACATGGCTAAGGCTTCTTTATTTGTTAAATACATGCAGAGCTATACAGTGCTCTACTGCACTATACAGAGCTATACAGCGCTCTACGTAAGGGTTAGAGACTGCTTGTGAGTTCTTTATCGACAAATACAGGCACGTGCTGACTGTACGATGAACGATAAATAATGAATACTGCATGAGGCCGAAGGCCGAATGCAGTATGAAGAAATTTTGAGTTCATCGTACAGTCAGCAAGTGACTGTATTTTGCCGATAAAGTACAAACATAAAGTCTCTAACCCTTTTAATATTCAAACTGAGTGCACTGTCAGCCGTGAATTTCAATTGAAATCAGTTGTCAATAACAATTTCATAAAGAAGTCAAATATTTCGCATGAATTAAATCATTTTACGGTAAATATCTCCACAAAGAAAAGTCATTTCAATAGACAATGAATAAAAACAGAAGTAGATAACTTTGCAAAGAATAATTTACTTTGGCGTTCGGTCAGTTTAGTTGACGCCTTGCGAGTACATGTTTGTACATTTAACTCGAAAAAGTTTCTCTTGGAGCCATGTATTAAAATATCGAGTATTTAGCCGGCTTAACTCCTAGATAGTCTACTTTCTTTAATAGTTTCTTTCATTCGAAAATAACTAACCTGCAGATTCCAGTGAATTGAAATCTTGAAACCGGCCTCCATGTGCTCGGCTCTGATGCAAACATTTTCCAAATAAAAATATCCTAGGTTTTCGAACCTTCCACTGAATTGTCGCTTCATTGTCTCCTCTTATTGACAGAGTAAGGTCTCGCCGGAAATAAAATCCATTTCTTCAGTTTGGACTGCTAGAGTGTTGTAGAAACTTTTGTTTACTCAGACACATGTTGACTTGTTCGGTTGTTGTACTTCCAGCACTTGCATATCAGCCATTTCTAACGAACGATTATGCAAATGTTTGCCTGAAAACATAATGTGAGGCGAATAGTATGATTGTACATTTAACTCGAAAACGTTTCTCTTGGAGCCATGTATTCAAATATCAATTATTTAGCCGGCTTAACTCCTAGATAGTCTGCTTTCTTTAATAGTTTCTTTCATTCGAAAATAACTAACCTGCAGATTCCAGTGGCAGTGAGTGAATTGAAATCTTGACTCGAAACCGGCCTCCGGCCATGTGCTCGGCTCCGATGCAAACATTTTCCAAATCAAATATCCTGGGTTTTCGAACCATCCACTGAATTCTCGCTTAATTTTCTCCTCTTATTGACAGAGTAAGGTCTCGGAAATACAATCCATTTCTTAAGTAAGACTACTAGTGTGTTGTAGAAACCTTTGTTCACTCGGACACATGTTGACTTGTAAAGTTGTACTTCCAGCACTCGCAAATCAGCCATTTCCAACGAGCGATTATGCAAATGTTCGCCTCAAAATATATATCTTCTGTCACACAGGCAACAGAGTTCAATCCTGCCGTTACCTTTCTAGTAATTGTCTGCATTTTCACTGTTTAATATGCGATGAGGTTTTCCAAGCCGTCCAAACACGTAACTAAGCGAAGGACTAGGTCTCCCTTTCCCCAGGTAAGAGAGGGTCTGGGTCGAGTGCTGTGGTCACCAATAATGCACGCTCATTAGCCAATCACATGCTTGGATTTTGTACAATGCACGAAATTTGAACATTAATGCACTATACAGAGCTATACAGCGCTCTACTGCACTATACAGCGCTCTACTGCACTATACAGCGATATACTGCACTATACAGCGCTATACTGCACTATACAGCGCTATACAGTACTGTAATGCGCTATACAGCACTATACTGCACTATACAGCGCTATACAGTACTGTAATGCGCTATACAGCACTATACAGTACTATACAGCGCTATACTGCACTATACAGAGCTATACAGCGCTATACTGCACTATACAGAACTATACAATACTGTAATGCGCTATACAGCGCTATACTGCACTATACAGAGCTCTACTGCACTATACAGAGATATACTGCACTATACAGAGATATACTGCACTATACAGTACTGTAATGCGCTATACAGCGCTATACTGCACTATACAGAGCTCTACTGCACTATACAGAGCTATATAGCGCTCTACTGCACTATACAGAGCTATACAGCACTCTACTGCACTATACAGAGCTATACAGCGCTATACAGTACTATTCATGCAGAGCTATACAGCGCTGTACTGCACTATACAGCACTATATATACAGCACTACACAGCACTATAAAGCACTGTACTGCACTACACAGAACTATACTGCACTATACAGTACTCAGTATACAGCGCTATAAAGCACTATACTGCACTATACAGCACTATACAGAGCTGAAGAGATCATTGGACTACTTTACACATCAGGACAGAGGGGATTTGATGAGACTTGAATGGGCGTTTGGACAAAAACCCCACGGTTCCCGGTGCATGGTGGTCCCCAGGGAAAGCTGCTGATAATTGATATATAAGGAGTATAAACCTGCTTAAGAAATCCCTGCACAGAAAATCACCATACTATTGTTATAATATACCATAAAAAATGATTTAGGACCAGTTTTACTTTTTGACCCACAGCTGAGGGGACACTAATTTGAGACAGGGCGCTTATTTGGCACATTTCTGCCCGAATGTACGGTATGAATATCATGAAACCGGCTGTTATCGATATCTATACCAAATACCGCAACAAGAACTGACACGTAACTTAACTGCAAGTAAATGGTTGAACAGATTGTATGTAGTTTGAGCATCAGTTAAAGTCGCAGGAGGGGAGCAAAGGGCAACCACTTGCTTTAATTATAGCTAGTTTACAATATTATCAGTATATATAAATATCTTTGTCCCAATTATTTAGCAGTGCATGCACGGCAACCGTTCTATTCGGCTAGTAAGCCATAACAATTTAATTATCTAGTTTATAGTGAATGGTTAGCAAGGGCAACCATTCTATTAGCTATAGGTTATTAGTATGGCGTATAACATGCATGACATGTTAAATAAAAATGACAATTATACGGTCATCTACAAAGTCAATATGTTGAACATATATAATACAAGAAACCGGAATGGTATGGCGTATAACGTATGGTATGGCGTATAACATGACATGTTAAATAAAAATGACAATTATACGGTCATCTACAAAGTCAATATGTTGAACATATATAATACAAGAAACCGGAATGGTATGGCGTATAACATGACATGTATCTAAAAATGACAAATATACGGCCATCCACAAAGTCAATAGGCCACGAACCTAGTCCGGTTAAAATTTAAAGCCATTTGTGTTTAGTTTAGACTGAGAGTTAATACTATTCACTTAAGCCTAAGCTAGACAATGACTTTTGCAAAATTCCTAACATGCTGTGAAACAGGAAACAGCGTGTACCAAACACGAATATTAAAGCCGATTTGGAATTATCATAATAATTTTGAATGAAACATCTAACTTTGTAACTTCAGAAACAAACGGTAAAGGGCGCTTAATTGTGTAAAGCTATAGTATGACTAAGTGGGGTAATCAAATGAGCTATACAGAGCAAAATATGTATATTTCTTCTCAGATTAAACTTTCATTTCCGCACAAAATTTGATAAATATTTATAATTTTCGCCGATGAAATACCAGTGTATATTTCTTTCTACAAAGTGATATCTTCACACGTGAAGATATCACTTTTGAAAATATGACTTGCTTTCAAAGATTTCTAGCCTTTTTAGTAAGAGATTGAAACTGGTATTTCATCGATAAGTATATATTAAACAGAACATTACATGGCCATTTGGAGATACGGATTTTATCTTCTCGTGTTGATGAAATATCTTACTCGTTCGCTGCGCTCACTCGTAAGATATTTCATCAACTCTCAAAGATGAAATGCGTATCTCCGAGCGGCCATGTAATATCCTCTATATTATTTTTGAAATTAAGTTAGGAGGTCAGGACATATTCTGGAACCACATACGGTATAATGAAATGCACTCTTTAATACCAAACCTTAAGGTATGGTCACACACTGCAACATTGTGCGCAACATTGCCGGCAATGTTACAGAAGTAGGATCGAGTTCTACTTCGGCAACATTGCGCGCAAGAAATTGCACCGTGTGAACAACAATTGCCGGCAATGTTACAGAAGTAGGATCGAGTTCTACTTCGACAACATTGCGCGCAAGAAATTGCACCGTGTGAACAACAATTGCCGGCAATGTTACAGAAGTAGGATCGAGTTCTACTTCGGCAACATTGCGCGCAAGAAATTGCACCGTGTGAACAACAATTGCCGGCAATGTTACAGAAGTAGGATCGCGTTCTACTTCGGCAACATTGCGCGCAAGAAATTGCACCGTGTGAACAACAATTGCCGGCAATGTTGCAGAAGTTCGATCGAGTTCTACTTCGGCAACATTGCGCGCAAGAAATTGCACCGTGTGAACAACAATTGCCGGCAATATTGCGCGCAGTATTGCAGCGTGTGTCTGAACCGTTTAAACGAGGTGGAGGGGTCCAACCAAAAAAAAACCTCGAGTACGTGTGGATATTTTCTTAAATACAATGTCATGCAGTCTGATACAGTTAATCTTTGGTGAGCAAGAAATACCGCGATTCTGAACTGATGTTTTAGCAGCCAGAGCTACAGAGCAAACCAAGGAAGTAAGACTTGATCACATGTCCAGAAAACCCAACCTTTTATTGTTTCGTACAATCCTTAGCATTGGAGGTCATTAACAATCCGCTTTGAGCAAGCCTTCCTCAGAATGTGCTTGGTGGGTACGCATATCTAACTAATGTGTTTAACTCATGTAAAGTACAATTTGTGCAAACAAAGCACACTGTAGTTGCGTTAAATGTGTTTCTAACTTGTTCCTGACTTGTAACAGCTGCATGTAGAACATCAGTTTTCTCTTCTTGTATTTAAGCCTCCTGGCACTTATATTCCCTGAAATATAAAACAGCGTAATCAATCATAACCACAAACACGACAATACGATGGAATGAAGGATGGAGCCATTAAATGCTTGAGGAGGGGTGGGGTTGGGTAAAAATCCCCTCGCAAACATTTTCGTTCCAGGTCTGTATTTTAAAATTCGTTTCGCACTTGGTGCTTTGGGTCTTTGCATGATTTTTTTTATATTGCCCAGCCAAGCTCACCATAACATCCCCCTTACCACCCCCTAAAAATGGTCCATGCCTACTGTTTAACACTCTGGAGCCCATTACCAGGAGCGTCCATATATACTATACCCGTGAGTCAGCGTATGACCGGTTTGAGCTATTTTTAGAACACGTTTCCCGGGTAACTGCCTTCTAACCCTGCTGTATCGTGCATATGCTTGCCGTAATTATCGAGAATAAGAATGATATATTGTTTTTTGAGGTGATTTTAATAACGCTGCATTGTCCTGACTGTGGTTTCATTGGATTCCCAAAGTGTGGGCACGTGAACTCCCCGGTGAGATCTGTTATAAATATAGCTCAATCCGGTCGTACGCTGACTCACATACCTAGTATGGGAGATGGACGCTCCTGGTAATGGGCTCCTGGATTAACACCATTTAATATAATATTTTTTGCACGCTTCTATTAGCTGAGACAGGTCACTTGCAAAGCGGGTTTCACGCGATCTGCCATAGAAGACAAGAAAATGACAGTTTTACTCAAATATAAGGATAATATGTATGTCAAGCCTTTAGTTACAAGAGAGGAACATGGGAAGCGGGGGATATTGCCCTTGGCTAAGCGATGAGCTGTCCGTGATGCTTCGCTTTTAGGCCAGCTGTTAATTTCTCGATCAAACTCTCACCCAGGGATTTGTCAGATTTGTAAAAGAACTCTTTTATCTCCCTACCCCACTCCTCCTTAACAAAGACAACTGCGTACACGAACGAACGAGCGAACTTACGGGCTGCCGAAACTTCCAGTGTCAACACATTTGCGCATTGTTCCCGTGAACGCGTCGCCCTGTCTGCAGCACTTTCCGTCATTATTATTGCAACCATATTCACCCAGGGCAATACAACCGCGTTTATGGAGAAATATCTGATAAAATAAAAAAAACAATCATATATTAGTAAATATTTTACTCTAACATGTATAGTTTCCTTATATTATGGCCATACATGTACTATCTAGTATTTATATTAGCAGTGCTATGAATCTTATCATTATCCTTAGATTATAGTTAGTAGGCACGGCTCTTTTGTAAATCATTTTTAACTCGTGGATGAGCGCAAGTGCAGAACATGAGTTATTAGGGTTAGTGGTCCTAGCTAATTTATTCATCGTTTTATCGGGTGCACTTCGGGATTTTCTGTGTACATCGCGACTCTCCGATGGCGGTTTGGTATATACTTCATGGTAGTATTCCGTTCCATATATAGTCTCCCTGCATATTCAACTGAACTGAAATAACATATATTCACATAGGTTCCATCCTAAAAAAACATGTGTTTTCTTTGATCGATCTTCCAGCCAGTTGCCGTTCGGGTCATGCACTGTTTCAGGAGCCCATTACCAGGAGCGCACCTATGTGATGGGTAGCGTCCACAGCACAGTAGACGATATGGCTATTTATAATCGCGAAGTTCTGGTATGCGTTCTCTTGCGCTTTAGTATTTTTAGCAGTTTGAACAGTGTTAATTACAATTTTTCAGTGCATCCTGATTGGTTAAAAGTGACGGCCTTTGTTTCTTCTCACGCGGGAAACAGAAAGCTAAAAATAGCTACATCATCTGTTCTGCTGTTGGACATACCTAATCTGGGAGATGCACGCTCCTGGTAATGGGCTCCTGACTGTTTATATTTGATAAAACGTTTGCAAGTTACATTTGGCTAGCGTTAGATTCCCCAAAACTAGGAGCCCATTACATTGAGCGTCCATATATACTATACCCGTGAGTCAGCGTATGACCGGTTTGAGCTATTTTAGAACATGTTTCCCGGGTAACTGCCTTCTGACTCTGCTGCGATCGTGCATATGCTTGCCGTAATTATCGAGATTAAGAATGATCTATTGTTCTTTGAGGTGATTTTACTAACGCTGCATTGTCCTGCCTTTGGTATGGTGGATTGGGCTTTTTGCAACGACATCCAATTTTATCGCTTTCTGATTGGCTCACCGCTATTTTCAATTTAAGTACGGACAATGAAAATGATGTCACTCGTAAGCAGTGGCAGCTTTGTAAAGTGCTTTTCGGCGAGGGTTGTGAATTCAAATGGCTGTTAACTTCTCTTCCAAAAACAAGAAAATGAGGGTTTTACAAGCATTTCATCACTAGGAGAAGTTAATCGGTGAGTCAAACTTCTTGGCAGTGTGCCATTTGGCAAAATGTGAGTTTTCTCTTGAGTGGAGAAAGATTTGGCGAATTTGGTTCAGACTTTCTGACTATAGGTCTCTCAGAGCTCAGAAATCTTGGATTATAACAAGAATTTTTCTGATACAGAAAAAATGACGACATTTCTATTATCAGTACGAGTACGGACAATGGCAAAATGTATGCGATTTGTTAAATACCTCCCAGTGGTAATCAATTATGCGCCATGGCTCCACGAACGACCGCGCAAACGCAACGGATTTGGGATGTCGCATTCAAAATGGCTGCTATGAGAAAGTTTAGCTGAGTTTGCTTGGGTTCTCTTCGTTTGTAGCTGTGATGTTACCGTTTTATATGCATACAAAAGTAAGATAATTATGGTACTGTGTTCTGCATAAGTTTGAGCTCGATTCGACGCGAATGTCTTGATAAAATTTGTCATTTTGTGGAGCTTGTTGTGATTGCTGGAATCGCTTTTCAAGACGAACTCTCCACCCTTGCCATTAATTATGGGAGAATTTTAAGGGGAAATTTGTTTTAGGAAAAGTTCAAAACTAACATAAATAATAACCAAACACAGTTTAAAGACGATGTTCAAACTATATTTTGACAATTTCACATATTACACTTAGGCTCCCTGTGATTGGATTGACTGAGAGTTGGTGGTTTTTCCAAACTTTTGCAATAATGTAGAACAATAACAAAGAGATTTCCACATTTACAGCCGAGAGAAGTTGAAACACTGAAGCAAAATCCTTTGAATAACATCACGACAAAAAGCACAAATACGCGGATGAATATTATTAACAAGTAATCATATAGCTTTCTCGTGCAATTCTGGGTTAATTTGATCTCGTGAGATTTTTGAAAGAGCTCAAATTGCATTCGCCCTACGGGAAATTGTTACTCTGTGAACAACTCACTCGTTCAAATCAGTAATCCCGAATTGCACTCGAATCCATATCTGATTACGTATACTAATAAGCCGGCAATTAAAGTTCATAAGATGCAACACTGACCTACAGCAGTTTGACAATAGACCAGTTCGCGGTTAAATTGCGACATTTTGAAAGGGGTGCAAACATGGCGCGAAATGCTATGTTTGTATGGGAATCCGATGCCAAATAATTTCCGTAAAATCGAATTTCTGAAATATTCACTGTCTGTAAACTTAAGATACCAGGTAAAAGATTAACTGATCAAAATTCGAGGGATGTAGCTGTGCTGGGAAGTTTGCAATCGTGTTTTCAGTTTTCCCAATATACATTTGTCTGTAACAACGAGTCAAAGTCCGCGGGAAAATTTAGAGTACATGCATGCACCTAGCTTGTGAGTTCCTTGACTTATCCAACTCCAAGTGTGATTCTAGATCAACTCTTAATTTGCCTGAATGCAGTGTTAATATGCATAACGGGGCAATATACACACACGTGTAGTGTTTAAAAAGCTAAATCTTCACAACTCGCACAAGACATTATCAAATATTAATCCAATACAGCGAGCAAGCCAATGGAATATTCGATCGCAGATTCACTCGGTTTGTCGAAGTTGAATAGTCGAACCGTCCCGACAAAACAATGCCCATGGCCATGAACATGCTCCAGAAGTAGTACACACTTTCCTCGGGCATTGATAAGCACATTGGCCGCCCAGTACCACGACTCAGTTAGATTTTTAATGGATTGTTTAGCACATTCTTCGCCTTCGGGGTCGCCTAGCCAGTACTATTAATCTTGTCCATCGATGTACCCAGAAAATAGTGCGTGCGCATGTTAATTATTCAAAATGTCGAAGATTTGGAACACCGCCTGCCCGTGAATCTCGAATCTTGCCGCTTAGCCAGCAGTGTGGTGATTGTGGGCTACCTGTGCTTTCATAGACAAATTCCCAGTTCATGATTAAAAATAAGCCAATTTACAAATGTGTTTTTGAAACGAATTTTTGATGAATTGTCTGTGGCATCGGCAAATAACTGGTAGCGAGACAATTCATCATATTTTGCGATAGCCGTAGTTCCAATAATAGTTTTATTATTCAGTACTTTGGGCATCCAAAATGCTCACAATTTCCTCCTCTGAACTCTCTTGAAACCTAGCAGTCATGTTGGGATTTGTTGTTGAACAGCACTGCGCATGCTCACAGCAATACCTGCAGCAAACGTTTATTTGTGCACAATTATCTGCAGGTGAATCAACCAATCAAAATTTGGGATACTTAAGAACTGAATAATATTAATTATTATTATTACCCCACTTAGATATAACATACCTTTGGCCAAAGGCGTTTAGCAATCTTATAATATGATCCAGGTATCCCCTCTCTAGGTATCCTCGCTGTCTCTGCTGTCACAAAGCAGGCGATTACCAAGCAAGCCAAAGTCAACTTGAGCATCATGTTATTTTCTTGAAAGTTCCTATTCCAAACAGCACGATTGTACAAGATGTAAAATGTTTGATTAATTATGTGGTAGATAAAATATGAGCGGATGATCTTTATCGTCATTTACAATGGCGAGCCGCTTCGGCGAGCCGCTTCGGCGAGCCAGCCATTGTAAATGACCATAAAGATCGGACGCGAATATTTTATCTACCCTGGTCCCAGAGGCTTTCTTCCGTGGGAGATAAGAGAACAGAGCTGCGAAGCGGCGAGAAGGGAACAGAGAAGAAAGCCTCTGGTAGCCCACGACCGTTGACTGATCGTACCGTGCCAATAGATTTGAACTATGGACAAGATCTGTCCTTTCCTCATGATTGGAGGAATATCTAATTACCTTATAGCGTTCTCTGATTGGCTATTGTCTAGCGTGTTGTAATTGGTTCCTCGTTAATTGATCTAGTGATGTTGATTGGCACCTATCGTTCGCATGATAGTGAGAAATGGTTGTGGGCTACTCTGATCGCCGCTTCACTGCTCCGTTCTCGAAAAGCCTCTGGGACCAGGGTATATTTGATCGTGCTTGTGAAATGCAACAATAATTGGAATGCACATTATTGTTGTGTAATTCTGTGTTATTCTAATTATGGAACTTGAAATGACCATGTATGTCCCATAGGAGTTACAGATCTTTCTCAAAACTTATGCATACTTATTAGCTGAGTACGAAATCTTTATCAAAAGTTAATCTACTCATTAATAATTATATTGGGATTTACAGTACTGTGCATGTGATCTGAATACTGAGCTGGGATTGGTTTTCACCATCATTAATTATTCCATTTAAGAACTGGCCAATCAGACGAGTCAGTTCGTGTAAATGGAAAGCGCTCTAAGATTTGTAACCATCCTGATGAAATGGCTTGTTTATGGCTCTAAACATGCCATCTTTCTGCATGGTTGATCATTCAGTAGAAACATTTCAGTCAAATCCTTGGCGAATATTATTAGAGTAATTACGTAGAAATTGGCGCACTTCGAAATTTAAGAAATTTGTTGCGGACTCACAAGGCACAGCCGAAAACGTACAAGGAAGTTTCGTTACAAAGCGTGACAGCTTTGAAAGAGCCAGCATTGTCTATAACTTTCTCACGTCAGCACCGTTGTTTGAACTCTCATTTACCACCGCACATCGACCAATCAAATTGCGAGATTACTGACAATTGTGGTAAAATATTATTTTTTCCCACTTCTGAAGATGCACCATAATATTGTTCTTAGATTTTGCCACTTTAATTCGACTTTCTGGGAATATCTTAAATGTTTTTTTTTTTTAAAAGGGACAGAGATGGAATTTGTTTTATACAATACCAATACTTCCACCCCCAAAATAATATTCACTATATTTGATTCAGGTAATAATATATCTAACTCTTCCAACCAGTCCATTACTTCAAAATAGATGTTTAGATTCTATACATTCAACAAATAGATTGTCTATCGTTTCCAGTGAATACAAATAACAAAAAGAAAGAGTGCGCGTTTCGAATCACCGAGAAGCTCTTCCTTTTGTTTTCTTATGAGTAGAAAGAGGGCCGCATGTCAGTAACATACAAACCCACGATTATCAAAGCTAATAATTTGCTGCAAACCCTAGAACATCCTATATGCAACTTTCTTCCTCTGAATTAATTGCTGGATTCATTGGAGTTATTTTATTTGGAGGTATTAGTGATCAGAAGAGTGACCAAGAGATTGCTAATCACACGCTATGCGCGATCAAGGACAACTGAGTATCAAACAGTTCAATATCTGATATTTACATAATCAGTTACTGTTCTGCATGACAGTTTATGATCAAAGCGGCCGTGCATCACCGGAGGGCTTAATTAAGAAGTGATGCTCAATCAAGTGTGTAGAGAGGCTCCTACAGTAAGAGCTTTAGAGTGCCTGACTCTGTTATCACCAATTTGTTAATATTCTAGTGAGTATGTGCGGGCGACTGGATGACCTTCAAGGTCCGAGATGGAGTCCCAGATACGCTCTCTAAGAGTATTGCTGGATTCATTGTAATTATTTCATATGGAGATATTAGTGATCATAAGAGTGATCAAGAGATTGATAATCACACACTGTGCACGGTGAAGTGTTACAGAGATTCCTACAGAGATTCCTACAGATTTCTCTAGAGTGTTCTCTATATTCACCAATTTGTTAATATCTATCAGTAACTGAGCCAGCTAATATTGATACTCGCTCTTCTATCGCACGTGTTGTGACCGTTGCTTGACTATTGTAAACCAAAATTATAACTCAAATCTCGAAGTGCGCCAATTTCTACGTAATTACTCTCATAATATTCGCCAAGGATTTGAAATGTTTCTACTTAAATATCAACCATGCAGAAAGAGGATGTGTTTTGGTCCATAAATAAACCATTCGTGAATATGATAAAAATGGAACTGCTAAGTGCTGGTTCCTTAATTTGTTGCATACCATCCTTGCTACAGAGAAAAAGTTTCAGAGCTTGCAGTGTTCATCTTGGAAACAATTCTCTTTAAGTTTCGTGCGTGTTTACTTGAAAATCAATGACCGTAAATCCAGAATGCAGCCAAGATAGTTAATTAATTGGGCTTTGCAATCATTTGAAGAAATATTTAACATGTTGACTAAAATGACTTTTTTCTTTACTAACAACTCACAAACTGTTCTTGGTGTTCAGGTTTTCAACTACTGGGCTGTGCGCTTGCTTCCGTCAGTGCTTCTGCAGTCACTATTGTAAAAATATGTGCAGCTTTCGTAATTTAGTCAGTTTCATTGGTTTGTGCCGGCACAAGCCCGGAACGTGCTTTCCAACTTCTTGATGCGAACTAAAGTTCAAGAAATATTTAAAATGAAACAAAAAAACATGTTACCTGCAGTGCGAGGCTTCAGAGGTTCGATGAAAGTCGATTCACAGCGATGACTAACAACGAGCGGCTGATGTGCCAAACTTTATAGGGCATGTACGACACTGATATGGAAATGATTTCAATTGTGCCTTTGTTCCTTAAAGACCCTGTGTCCGAGCCCATGGGGCTTGTGCCAATGTTATGATTACATGTAGTTTGTTTATTAACGGCCGCATAAATTAAAGGCTAGCTTTTAGTCGAACTAAAATGCTCTCGATTGTTTATAAGTTTCATAAAAGAAGTACACATACACTTTGGGTAACGCATTTCATAATTTCTACCTGTTTAAAAACCCAATCGAGCCCATGAATTTTCCCTGGATGCTTCGAATATGATTTGAACAGTACTCAACAGGAAGCCAGTTGTACTGACTTTAGATTCGAATTAGTGCGACTTTTCATAATTCTACAAGCAAACAAATACTGTTGGTAGCTTGTTTTCATGTCTCCAGCATTGTTTAGCTGTATTTGAAGATCTCTACTTTCCTTGCGAATGATATATTTTGAGTGCAAAATGAAATGTCGTACTCGCACTCTAGTCAAACTCACAGCGAAGAAACAGTTGAACTCGGCAGATTGGAGTTTGATCCCGCGGTCGTAGTTTTGGTAGCAAGACTTTCTGGACGTACTGGAGGATGAAAAAAAAGATTAAAGGCATTGCAAATTGCTTTCTCTGCTAATAAAAATATGCAAATCTGAAGTTTCACACATATACAGATAAGTTGTTACACCTCAGTGGAGCCGAGCCGTGCGAAAATATAATTACGAATGCATGGTCTTGATGCCAGAACAGAAGTGGTTGCTTAATGTACTTCCAATGAAACTCACCGGTCCCTTAGTGCAGCAAATCCCCAGGAAACTCACGTAGTAGTCCTTTTGAACCACAAGTGTTCTCTTGTAGACCTAGAGAAAGAAAAATGTGGACTGCTGTAGCATTATTTGTCGAGTCGCTTCGCTGTCTGTTCTTTCTTCGCCATTCCTCTACTCGCCACTTCTAGGCCGGGACATGAAGAAATATTCGACTAAAGCTTTATTTAAAAAGGTATATATACAAAAGTTAAGCATATATATATCTATAAATATTTACAGGATGGCCCAAACTACAGATGGATTTCGAAAGATTCGAGAGTCACACAACAACAACACCGATCTTTCTGATTTTCGTAGCCTACGAAAATTATATGCGTGTGCAAAGCACCATGGGCCCGGACACAATCTCCTTTGCAGACTCTATTGGTTGTGAGCAATCAATCCCAAGAGATTCAAGTAACACCGAAAGACGTGACAGGAGAAGCTCATGAGGAATCCTTTGTTAAAGAAGTACTTTTAAAAGTTTATCTAACTCTTCGCTTCTTGTCGACCCGACTTTCAAGAAAAACGATAAAACATACAGACACATAAGTTGTTAGCTTGCTGAAAGGTTTTGCAGCTTCAAACTAAAGTATGGCACTTTACTGACTTCAAAAGATGCCTTGTACAGAACGTGTTCAGTCTTCAGGGCCAGTTAAGATCTAATCATTGATCGCTGATGTGGAAACGACAACTGATTTTGTACCTTTGTTCTGAAATTTCAATGCAAAGAAATCAGAAACGAATCAAGTTGGCAGTTACATGTACATACGAGTCAGTTTTTGAGGAATTCCAAATAGGCTTTTTTACAGCTAGAGATCACGTGACCTTGTCAATCACAAACTGTGTTGCTAGCATAACATGGGTTCCAGAAATGGAAAGAGCAACCGAACATAAGTAACTAAGGCTTAAGACTTCATATCTTTAAAACTGAAGTAAGGAAACGTTTTTGAGCTCCAAAGTGGTCTCTAGTTTTTACCAATTTGATAATATTCCATCTCTGAGCCAGCTAACATTGATACTCGCTGTTATATCGCACGTGTTGTGACCGTTGCTTGACTATGGCAAACCAAAAACTTACAAAATACTAACTCAAATGTCGAAGTGCGCCAATTTCTAGGTAATTACTCTCATAATATTCGCCAAGGATTTGAAATGTTTCTACTTAAATATCAACCGTACAGAAAAAGGGCCCGTGTTTTGGTCCATATTAAAATAAGCCATTCGTGAATATGATCAAAATGGAACTGCTGAGTGCTGGTTCCTTAATTTGTATCGTACCATCCTTGCTACAAAGGAAAAGGTTCGATAGGTATATTGTTTTTGATTATTTGTCGTGGCTTGCAGTGTTCATCTTGGAATTTACACATCTCTTTAAGTATCGTGCGTGTTTACTTAAAAATCAACGAACGCAACCAAAGCTAGTAGTTCCCAAGACTTAACGATCATTCACGCAGAAAGAGTGCGCGTTTCGCATCACCGAGAAGCTCTTCCTTTTGTTTTCTTATGAGTAGAAAGAGGGCCGCATGTTAGTAACATACAAACCCACGATTATCAAAGCTAATAATTTGCTGCCAACCCGAGAACATCCTATATGCAACTTTCTTCCTCTGAATTAATTGCTGGATTCATTGGAGTTATTTTATTTGGAGGTATTAGTGATCAGAAGAGTGATCAAGAGATTGCTAATCACACGCTATGCGCGATCAAGGACAACTGAGTATCAAACAGTTCAATATCTGATATATACATAATCACTGTTACTGTTCTGCATGACAGTTAGTTTATGATCAAAGCGGTGCCTCACCGGAGGGCTTAGTTAAAGTGCCCATGAACCTTATTTTTTTATTTTAGATATCAATTCTAAATCAAGTGAATAGTAGAATGGTAAAATAGATTTTGCTTTGAATGCTGTGCCGCTGAGTTAACGAAGTTTTAATATCCAAAATGCTAATTACATGACGTCAGGGGAGGTATCTGCAATCACTTCTTAGTGGTTGTGGATGGGCGTTTCTACTGATATAGGAAAACAAATTTCTAACATCATTCTATTTCATGGGTATAACACTGATGATTTGAAAAATGTGTTTAATTGTAACAACATTTTTTGTTTAAAAATCGATGCCTCCCCTGATGTCATGTAATCAGCATTTTGGATATTAAAACCTCCTTAACTCAGCGGCACAGCATTCAAAGCAAGATATATTGTACCATTCTACTATTCACTTGATGTAGAATTGATATCTAAAATAAAAAAAATAAGGTTCATAGGCACTTTAAGAAGTGATGCTCGATCAAGTGTGTAGAGAGACTCCTTCAGTAAGAGCTTTAGAGTGTCTGACTCTATTATCACCATTTTGTTAATATTCTAGTGAGTATGTGCAGGTCACTGGATGGGGTCGGGTTTTTGACCTTCAAGGTCCGCGCTGAGATGGGGTCCCAGATACGCTCTCTCAGAGTGTTGCCGGATTCATTGGAGTTGTTTCATATGGATATTAGTGATCACAGGAGTCAGATCAAGTGATTGATAATCACACGCTGTGCGCGATCAAGTGTTACAGAGATTCCTGCAGTAAGAGCTCTAGAGTGTTATTTATTTTCACCAATTTGTTAATATTCTATCTGGTATCCAAAAACGACACTGGTTAAGCTAACATTGATACTCGCTGTTATATCGCACGTGTTGTGACCGTTGCTGGACTATGGCAAACCAAAAACCTAGAAACTCGAATTTCGCCAATTTCTTAGTAATTACTCGGTTAAATTAAAATTCGCCAAGGATTTGAAATCTTTCTACTGAATGATCAACCGCGGAGAAAGAGGGTAGCGTCCTCCGCAGACATCTCAAGTTCGAAAACGGACTGTGGGCTTCCTGTGGCCAGTCCCCCTCTTTTCACTTCGAGGCACAGGTAGCCCAATTTTTTTTTTCGGCGGTTCACAGACATAATTGTTGAAACACTCGACAAAATAGTTATTTTACGAGAAGAAGAAAATACTGCACACAACGCTAACACAGCTGAAGTTTCGCAAACCCCGTCCCCCTTTCAGTGTTGGTACTGAGTGAATTTTAAATTGAACGTACACCTAAACCAACATTGAAGGGGGGAGAGGGGGTTTATTTAAAGAATGGTCTCTAAAAGTGAGCAGTGTCCCAAGTCATTTTGTCTTGCATTGTCTGAGAGGCTTCTTTGAGGTAATGAGCTCAGGAAGACCAAAGATAAGTGGAAATCGGTCCATAGTTCTATAGTTGGTTCGAATCCCGGCCGCTTCCTTGGGCAGGGACGTTTATGAGCCGTTGGGCTGGTCTCCTTCTAATCAGTATTTGAAGGGGACGTGAAAGAACCTGCTGTACTACTCGAAAAAGAGCAGGGGATTGATACCTGGTACAGCAGCCTGGCCATTGTACCGTAACCAAACACTCAACAATATTAGGGACCTTAAGCAACCAGGACGGCGACGGCAGTGACGACGGGACGTAGAAAAAAATTTCTCCCGAAATGTGGTGTTTACTATTTCCCTTGTCCGCCTTGAATTGTCTTTCACAACCACATTTTCGAAAAATATAATGACTATAGAGTTCCGTTCACGCCGAACGAAGAATGATTTGATTTACTTTCTTACGTTCGCGTTCTCTTTAAAACGTACAATTTGTGGTTTTCACGTTGTCTTTTTGCAGAGAACGGTTGAAATGTAGGCGACTGCGTGCATTTTCACGTGCAGTTATTGTATTTTGTAATTAAGGCTATTGTTTTATTCCGTCGTCCTAGACGTAGCCGTCGTGGTTGCTTAAGGTCCCTATTGTAAACTGCGTGGCAGCTATTAGCGCCCTAAGCAGTCCGAAAAAAAACACTGACGGGATATGTCGGTAATATGTAAAGCGCCATGAGCCTGTAGTGATATGGCGCTATATAAATATGGCCATTATTATTATTATAGAAGTTAGATATCTTTTGCTAGAAAAATTCGATTTTGAGACTGAGAAAGACAATGAACTAATTCGCCCCTTCGCTTTTGTAATGCTTGTTACCGGCTGAGTAATTCCGCATGTCGACTAGAGTGATGAGGGAGCAGGCGAATGTAAAGCATGCTCTCTTGCACGTAAGATTAAAAAAGGTGGACGGCCAACGAAAAAGGGAAACCAGAGTCGTAAAGAAATCAAAGCGCCAGCACTTCAAAAGCCGTTCAGGACAACCAGGTATATTAATTCATTACAAGAATACAAGAGTTGTCAAGTCACTCTAGAATTATTCGTCCTGAAACACTTACGGATCGGTTCGAGGATGAAGCCAAAGAAATTCTTTATTGTGCGACACGTAGAGACATTCTTAGTTCCTCTATCGAGACACAATGTGAGCACTATTTTTGCGCAGGCTGCTTAAGGCAGGTAAGGCTGACTAGCATCTCTTCCAGTTATATGAAGCAGCCCATGCACAAGTATGGTGCTCCGACAGTTGGGGAAAATAAAAGTCAGATGTTGAACTTGCACAAAACCTAGTTTCAACAAGTAACAGCCTCGAACAAGCAATGTCGGAGCTTAGAGAAGGCAAAATATCGCCAGAGATGGAAAAGCTGGGAACACTATTTGTGAAATCAAAGCTGAGAGCATCAAACGATGGTAGAGCCATTTTTAAAACAGGAGGCTAGGTAAGCCTTAATGGCAATATCGGTAGTACTAAATATACTTATACCTGTTTATATAATATGTATAGTACCTTGCAGATCATAAACGGATGTTTTATTATTTTTATTGCCATCCCCTTAAACTTATTTCCGTACGCCAATCTGAAAAGCCTAGTGATCAAGTCGGTGAACGATACGTTAGGAACCGGACAAAGGACATCCAGCGCGTTAGCCTGTTCACAGG
This sequence comes from Actinernus sp. WN-2022, assembly GCA_030867875.1. NCBI lineage: Eukaryota > Metazoa > Cnidaria > Anthozoa > Actiniaria > Actinernidae > Actinernus > Actinernus sp. WN-2022. The sequence continues at coordinate 208,121 of JAOWCC010000569.1, read as the reverse complement.
CCCTGGATACCGACTAAAAAAACTAAAAAAATGGACGTGAAGGAAGGGGGAATGGGGAGAGATTTTGTTTTCGCCACGTTTTATTTTCGTCATTTTCCCCAGTATCTAGAGCCTGTGAACAGGCTACCAGCGCGTCGGTACTACAGTCAGTGGAAATCATGCAGATGAGTGTTCACGTCCTGAAGTACCTCAAAAGTACCGCGGAGGGAGAACGTGAAAAACTAATACGGGAGTACCCGAAGGCGAGGCACTAGCAATGAAGGCTGACATAGGCCTGTCATGGTTCCACCTAAATAAACTAAGAAGGTCAGTAGAATTATTTCATAAAACCATAAATTTAAGCCTAATAAAGTAATAACGCTTACTTATGGCAACTGCACTGCATGGTTATTGCTAATTTAGTTTATTTCTTTATCACAGATGGTTTGGTTAATGGAGTGTACGAATAGATAGTGAGAAAGAACAACGCGTCCAGAAAAAGCGCCTCATTCGAGACGATCTTCAGGCCGAGTTCATTCCCATGGAGCATCACGAGAAAAAGGGTACCAAAATGGTGACCATTATGAAGGAGACGCCCGATGTGCCTTTGTGAATGATCTTGAGAGAAAAATCATCGACTATCTGGAAAGTAGTAACAGGTACATATACAAACAGGTGTCTGGCCTAATGGAGAAATAAACAGTATTGAAGTCAGTGCAGATAAAACCAAATATGTACACTGTATTACTTTTATTTCAGTGCTGATCTGCTGACATGGCATGGGGGGGGGGGGGTTGATTCCAGATGACAAACGTTTTGTTAAACTCGGAAGTGACCCATGGCCAGGGGTCAATGACATTAGCATTTTAATTAGCCAATGTAGAACACCCAAATAAAAAACACACAGTGATTTTTGCACTCTACGAGGGTAAAGCCTTAGGACAGTTACTCAGCGTTACTCGGATCACCTGAAACAACTGACGCAGCATACATGGCAGTAGGCTAAAAATCATTACTTGTTTCTATATTTTCATCAATATCCATCTTATTAATATTATGTAATTGCTCTTACACTAATGTATTGTTTTGTTTGGTTTCAAGTGACAAGAGCATTCTCCTTTTCTTGTTTGGTGATTATGAGTTCCTCTGCAAAGTGATAGGAATTTCAGGAGCAAGTCGTAATTATGATGAAAATATACATGCAAGTACTGTTGCCCCCACATAATTACACCAACACGATTCAAAATACAAATCTATTTCTTGTAAGATGACACCCCTGCATACGGTGTACCATCCTTGGTGCCGAGATGTCCTCACCGAAAGATCAGCAGAGTGAAGTCACCATAAGAATACTAGAGCACCTCAATACTCAGTTGAAACAGTTTCAGGAAAGGGTCAAGGAAACTTGAAAAATGCTAAGAAGTTTTTCAATGTCACTCATGAACCGTTATTCAACATACCAATTGATCAGGTTTTTTCAATTATAATGCTTATGTTAATCATAGGTTTAATCTCCACATTTCTGTTATATCAGGGATTGGTTATTACCTCCCTCCCCCAGTGTTTAGCACATTTTTGTAGCTCCAGCCATCCCCAAGTGTGGTGTGTGCAAACTTTAAAACATCCCTACCTTTCTTCCCTCCTAGTCCTGCTCAATATTTGTCAATATATATACAATACTATATCTACATTGTTGCTACATGAAAATTCTTGCCCCCCATCTCCTCCCTCCCACCCCCATAAATGACTGGTCCTGCACTGGAGAAATTTCTGGATGTCTTACAAATACTACTACTATATGTTGCAGATTTGTGTCCCTGGGCTCCACATCAGCCTAGGAGTCTTTCTAAAGTTTTATGAACTGCTCCTTGATGACCGTCTTCGACACGAACAACAAATAGCTGCTAAAGCTGCTGAGACAGGAAGTCATTCTGGGACTGACAGAATATGATGAGTACGTGAAAGCCCTGCATCAATCCATTCAACACCAGAAGGCTGCAGATTACTAATTAAATCGTATGTACCTTCTAAAGTTCCTGTATTTTCTTCCTGAGCAAGCTAAGTTAGACTTCTACTTCAAGGTTATTTTTCCTGCTATCACTTATGGATTTCTATATTGGGGATCGTGTAATATAACACCGACTTCTAGGATCATTAAACCGAATTCATTACCGGGCTGCAAGGATGATTTTTGGGCTCCATTGGCTAACACCACGTGAGAACGTAACTGCCTCTAACCTAAGACTTGCCTGTTTTGTACATAAATGTTTTTACAACCTAGCTTCTCCTGTATTATGTAGTGCCTTTCCTAAGAGAATACTTACATACTCCTTACGTAACAGTCACTGTATCAGTCTACCCACACCGAAAACCAACTACTTGAAATCGTCTCGGTAACGACCTAAGGTCAACTGCATGACTTAATAGTTTTAAAATTAATCTTAAAAGAACTACTGAACTTCTGTAAATAACTGAAAAGAGTAAGTATAAGTTAATTAGTTCTATTATTACTATTATTAGGGTAGATTAGCGTAGTTATAAGCACGACCACATCAGCAACGCCGTAAATTTATCGTGGGTAAATAAATATTAATATTATTGTTATTATTATTATGGCAGAAGCACAGACTGCACATATGTTGTTACTGTCGGAGGCCATGAGATGTCAGACACCAATCCTGTTGTCATGCAGGTTCTGTGTCATGCACATGAGCTGAGACAGAAAGCAATTGAAAGCAAATGGTAACATGAAAAGGATATGAATATCACACAAGTACATGCTTACATGATTTGTATAGTATTTGGAGAGATAATGATTAAGTTCAAACCAATATACAGTTATGTCAAGTCACTAGACATTGGTGTGAGAATACTTTTAAAAGAAAACTATGTAGCACAATTTTCATACATGTATATTTTTTATCCCAACAGGAATCACTTGCATCTAGCAGGCAAAACTGGAACTGCCAAAAGGCGCTGGTCGTGTCAGCAGGGCTCTAGAAGATGTTCTACAAAAGATGAATGTCAAACTACAAGCCAGCAAACTTTGGATTAGGTTCACATAATAAATATATGTATGATTCTGATAATTTTAAATAACTGCTTTCTTTCTGTATTTCAACAGATTGAGAACATTCACAAAATATGCAAAGTCATTGTGGATGTGACAGAAGAGCACTGCCCCATTCTACTTAATGCAGCCAAGGCTATACAGGGCAAGTACCAAGTGTTGTTCAGCTTATTCTCCACCTATCACTTTAAGTACAATGCCAGTGGCCCAATGAAAGATAAGGATATATCAGTGCTTGGTAAGTACTGAATTTAACGAACATAAAAATGTCCAGGAAATAAATTTAAACAATACCTTTTTACTATTTCAGATCACAACATAAGAAGCTTATGGTGTATTACAGGTACCATTTCCCACGTTCAACTCGGATTCAACCTAAAAGTTCCCACCAAAAATGCATATGCTGGAGGACCATGTAACTCCTTTCATTAGGAAATTGCACCAGTTTCCCTTTGGTTTCTTTGGTGAGCAGGGTGGAGAGTCTATATCTACCACGAGTTTGTAAGTGATAGATCACGTGACTGCATTCCTGCAAAATGCCCATGATACATCAGTTTCTCAATGCAGTTATTTCCAGTTCTTTCCTGATCGATAGAGAACTATTTTGTGAGTAACACATTACGATATTCCTGTTATCGATGAGAGAAATATTCTTAAACCACTAAATTAAGGCCAGTAGTCCTCCAATGGCTGCCGCAACACCAAGCAAAGGTTGGACGATGTGAACGAATCCCTTCCATGCTTGTTTGCCAAACTTTACAAGAGAGTCTTTAGTCGCTTTCCAGAATGTCTTTTGTTTCTTTTCATCTAACACAATAGGGGGCGCTTTGCTTGTCTTGTAATTGGGGGGAGGCGAGTATGACGCTTTATGAGTGTAAGTGGGAGACGAGTATGACGCTTTATGAGAGTAAGTGGGAGGCGAGTATGACGCTTTAATAGGAGGGTAAGTGGGGAGCGAGCGTGACGGGTTAGTAGGGTGAGTGAGAGGCGAGTATGACGCTCTAATACGAGTGCAAGTGTGGAGCGAGCGTGACGGGTTAGTAGGGAGAGTGAGAGGCGAGTATGACGCTTTAATAGGAGGGTAAGTGTGGAGCGTGCGTGACGGGTTAGTAGGGTGAGTGAGAGGCGAGTATGACGCTTTAATACGAGTGCAAGTGTGGAGCGTGCGTGACGGGTTAGTAGGGTGAGTGAGAGGCGAGTATGACGCTTTAATAGGAGGGTAAGTGTGGAGCGTGCGTGACGGGTTAGTAGGGTGAGTGAGAGGCGAGTATGACGCTTTAATACGAGTGCAAGTGTGGAGCGTGCGTGACGGGTTAGTAGGGTGAGTGAGAGGCGAGTATGACGCTTTAATAGGAGGGTAAGTGTGGAGCGTGCGTGACGGGTTAGTAGGGTGAGTGAGAGGCGAGTATGACGCTTTAATACGAGTGCAAGTGTGGAGCGTGCGTGACGGGTTAGTAGGGTGAGTGAGAGGCGAGTATGACGCTTTAATAGGAGGGTAAGTGTGGAGCGTGCGTGACGGGTTAGTAGGGTGAGTGAGAGGCGAGTATGACGCTTTAATACGAGTGCAAGTGTGGAGCGTGCGTGACGGGTTAGTAGGGTGAGTGAGAGGCGAGTATGACGCTTTAATAGGAGGGTAAGTGTGGAGCGTGCGTGACGGGTTAGTAGGGTGAGTGAGAGGCGAGTATGACGCTTTAATACGAGTGCAAGTGTGGAGCGTGCGTGACGGGTTAGTAGGGTGAGTGAGAGGCGAGTATGACGCTTTAATAGGAGGGTAAGTGTGGAGCGTGCGTGACGGGTTAGTAGGGTGAGTGAGAGGCGAGTATGACGCTCTAATACGAGTGCAAGTGTGGAGCGAGCGTGACGGGTTAGTAGGGTGAGTGAGAGGCGAGTATGACGCTTTAATAGGAGGGTAAGTGTGGAGCGTGCGTGACGGGTTAGTAGGGTGAGTGAGAGGCGAGTATGACGCTTTAATAGGAGGGTAAGTGTGGAGAGTGCGTGATGGGTTAGTAGGGTGAGTGGGGAGCGAGCGTGACGGGTTAGTAGGAGGGTAAGTGTGGAGAGTGCGTGATGGGTTAGTAGGGTGAGTGGGGAGCGAGCGTGACGGGTTAGTAGGGTGAGTGGGAAGCGAGTATGACGCGCTTTAATAGGAGTGCAAGTGCGGAGCGAGCGTGACCGGTTAGTAGGGTAAGTGGCTTTATGTTCCTCGCTTCTTATCACAATACGACCAGTGTTCATAGCTAGAAGAGAAAGGCGAGCTTCTGACTTCGTAGCACTGTATGCCTCTAACCAGACATTTGAAACCCAGTCCATGCCTGTTGCAAGGCACGGCTTGCTTGATTTACCTGTAGCCACAATTGAGATTTGGTTGGCTACCCGAGCTGAAACCCCAACAGAGGTTAGGTGTTTCCTTATCTGATAATTCCACTCGTCAAACTTCTTCGTAAAGAAACTGCAGGCATTGCTCTTTTTCTTAGGATCTTTGACTTTGTTGGCAAAAGTCAAAACAAACACGGCATTTTCCCACACCAAATCGCGAACCCAAAACATTTCTGACAAAGCCTTTATCGCGTTCTTGTCGTGATCATAAAACCTCGTCTCATCCATTCTAATGCAGTACGGCACAAGATCAACCTTGCGAACAATACCCTTCATACGCTCGATGTAGATGCTGTCAGGCTGTCGGCCATCCTGAAGACCAGGAGAATCCCACATGGTTACCAACGTACCCTTGATGTTAGCTGTGTAGGAACACAACCTCTGTGTACAGGGATCTAGCGTTTCACCTTCGATGGCAACTTTTTCCCCGATTAAGGCATTCACTAGAGTTGACTTCCCAACTCCTGTCTTGCCAGCTATAAGGACTGAAAATGTGTCTGGTTTATTGAAGGATCTTAAATACTGCCCTACTTTGCTTGTAAAATAGTGGTACGACATGTTCTTGTTCGATCAAATCGACGCTCGATGGCATAGAGGAATGTGCTTGTTGTGCATAACTGTTGTATCGGTTTCTAAAAAAAAAAGCCCCCAGGGGAAATTTTCTTGATCATTTCCGTGACGCCGTAGTTATTTTTAGGGATCTTAACCAACCAAGACCAACAACAAACAAACATTTATTAGCATTAATGGTATAAAAATCTGGGATCAAATACGCCATCACATTAAACCAGAAAATAGACGCATCTTCAAAAAGAAAATTGTTTCCGACTTTATAAGCCACTACAAGTATTCGTAGTGAAGTTAGTCATCAGGGCCGGGTTGTTCAAAGCCCGATTAGTGTTAATCCTGGATTAACTCTGCACAGAACCTATTGATTGTCATGGAAATTAACCCTGGATTAGCACTAATCGGGCTTTGAACAACCCGGCCCTGAACTTTACATTGTAGATTAGATTAGGCTTCTTCTCTTTTGTACTGAATCGTATGTATTGTAGCATCGTTTCTTCCTTGTCTCAAATTTATTTCATCGTATAATACTGACAATCTAAAACTGTAATTACTTTTTTTGAAACCTAATACATTAAATACTCCACGCGACCACTGTTTATCTCCTGGTGAACCAGACTAGATAACCCCATGGTTTTTTCTGGTTCAACCAACTCTATTTTATTTATGTTTTATGTATGCCTTCCATCAAGAGTGAAATGAAATTGTTGTTATTGTTGTATGCCGACGGGATGCAGAACATGTGTTCTTCTGACATTTCGTGTTTACTATTTTCTTTAGTCGTCTTTAATTGCTTTTCACATACAGATTTCCGAAAAATATGATGAGCATAAAGTACCGTTCCAGCCGAATGGAAAAGGGACTGATTTACTTTCTCAAGTTCGTGTTCTTTACAAAACGTAACATTTGGACCGTAAGTACTACCCCAGGGTTAATAGTCGCTAACCCGAGGTAAAACTGTACAGATTACAATTAACGATTTAAGAGGGTCTGAATGGGGGGTCTACATGTCAGTAAAAATTCAGTTGGCCATGCATTTGTCAGTTAGCCCTAGTTAATCATTACTAGAGAAAATTTACAATGTTTGACCCCCCCCCAAAAAACAAAAAAACAAAAAAAACACGTTTCATTTGTCAGTAAACAGTTAATTTTAAGGCCGTTTGTCAGTTAACCCCATTGAGACCCTCATTTAATACCCTAGGGATAAAGTTATGCACTTGTCATCGGCTTCCCCGAGGTGGGGAACCCCGAGCAATTGTGGGGACTTTGCTAATTTTGTATTGCAAAGCCCCTTTATTTCCCCACATGTGGGGCACTGCTTTTCAGCAAAGTCCCCAGTACTAGTGGGGCAAGGCAAGCCCTCAACAGGAGTTAAACCATGCAATGAATGTGTTAAACAAACGAAGTCATTACCCTAAGGTAAAGCCCATGCAAAATTATGTTCTTTGAAACAAAAGGAAACTAATGAAAGGAGCAGCCAACAAATACTTTAGTTTGACAGATGGCCAAGGTTGTGCACAAAACTCATAGGTTTAATGCACAGAACCTTTTTAAGGGTGCGTTCGATTGACCGTATTCCGGAATAAGAATACACAAAATGATCACTACAAATCACTTATATCGGGATTTTTTAGTCTATGGAATACTAAATGTATCCTGAATATCACATTTCAGCAAACGTTAGTAGCTTACAGTGCAAAATGTGCCTGAACCAGTGATTTCCAGAGATTATTCCATCTATTCTTATTCCGGAATACGCTCAATCGAACGCGCCCTAATATATACTGACCTTCGAAGGGAGCCATCTTTAATTGAAAGCGCGACTCGTTTCCATCAATTCGCGATGTGCCTCGTATACATACAGCTAGCCCACAATTAAAATATTTCCATGAAAAATACTGCAAGCAAAGTCACCATATTTTCTCGCACCCCAAGGGCACCGATTTGTTGCGAAGTCCCTACAAAGTCCCCAATTCCCCCAACTACACGGCCCGGAGTGCGAATATTTTAGGGGAAACCGTTTAGTCTCCCCTTTCTTCTATAATTTTCTAGGGATTGAAAACAATTTTTTTAGCCAGTATTTCAGAAAACAATATTCTAGGGACATTTTTTTCAAATCCGAAAGTTTTAGGCTAACTTACTCTCCCGAACAGCTTTTTAACCGAAAACTTCGTTGGGTGCCCTTGATGGTTTATAGAAAAAATGTAACCATTTTGAGATTCCCTAAAATTTAGCCTGCTTTCAGGCGGTAGATGTTTTTTTTTCGCGCAGCAAACGGATCATCGAAGCCGCCATATTGGCCGAGCGTGATTGAGACCAGGTCCCCCAATATGGCGGCCACTGCTGCGCGAAAAAAAACACACCATCTACCGCCTGAAAGGAGGCTAAATTTTAGGCTAGCTTTTTTGGATAATTTTTTTTAGAGGAAGGAGTTTTCCGGTCATATTCATATACTTTGAAATTGCGCTATATAAATGAATACCTCCCGGTGGCGGTTGACTGGCTTACTCAACCACGCTGTTTACCTCTTGCCACGGCACTAGCTCGCGGATGCCACTCATAACTTAACATACCGTGATGTGGCAACAGGTATACAGTGAATATAAAATACTAATACTGTCTGCATATGGACTGACGTTTACGAACAGTGTTTTTCATAACGACATTAGTCTCGGACAAAAGCAAGAGAGACTGATTAAAGCAGTTACTCTTACTTTCAACGTTTGATAGATTTCGTATGAATGGGACAACAATTCACTATTTTCACCTGGTGGCCATCTTGGATTCAAATCGAGGCAATCCTTTGTTTTTGCCAGGTGAGCCTCATTTTGACTATCCCTCACTACGAGGCTGACCTGGCAAAAACAAAGGATTGCCTCGATTTGAATCCAAGATGGCCACCAGGTGAAAAGAGTGAATACGGCATGTTAGTAGCCTTACCGTAACCGTACCGTAATTTACTGTACCGTAACTCTGTGATTTGATTGGATCAGAAAGACAAAAACAATACGGAAAATATTTCAATGTCACGGCATGCCGTACAGTAACCGTGCCGTAAGTCATTGCCGTAACTTGCCCACTCATACGAAATTCGCTCTATACTCTACTCATATCATTACCCTGTATGTACCTGTTTTCCTGTGTTATCTTGTGTCTCCCGTCATAATTCCCCTACCCCCTCCCGCCCGAGTCGAGCCTCGATTTAGATTTAGAACGATTTAGAACGTTCGCATGGCGTACGCGTAAGTCGAAAATTAATACTGGCTTTTGTCAGCACTGATAAACGGCTTTGTAGCTTAATTGAAAACGGTACGTCTACAAAAACAGATTCGAGACAATCAGTAAAACTATAATAACGTAATAAGACTAAAAATAAACTTTAAAAAAAAAACTGTCAAAAGAGTCGTTAAAAATACAAAGTTCTTAGTGATTAATTATGAGTCAGTAGAGAAAAGAAGTTAAATGAAATCGGTAACGGAACAAAGCGAATATCCACCAATCTTCAACTGAAGACCTTAGATGTATTAATAGCTATTACATGTCGTGTTAGTCACACAGGTAAAACCTTTGTTGTTCCCTACAGAGAAAGGTTTACCGCAAAACTAATAAGCTACCACTGTGAAGTTAATTTCATCTTATTACTCGCACAGCTTTACACTTCGTAGAAACCTATTGCCTGTCATTCCCTTTATCTTAATAATTCCTTTCTCGTTTTTTGACTTATCTACCAGATAAAAAAAAACTCAAAACTATCAAACACTTCGTCACCTTAGAGGTATTTAAGAGAAAAATATAAAAGCGGTTCTAATTTTATTGCACGGTGTTTATCTCAATTTACGAGGAGGACTGGAAAGCGTCTTGTTTGGCACCTGCCTGGAGAATTCTACCGGCCGAAGTATCTGATTGGTTGCTTCTCCCCAATTTATGTAAATGGCCGTGGTATTAGCAGCAGTTGACCTTAAAACTAATAGCCAGAACAAGCCAAAACACACGCGCGCTGAACGACTGACAAAACTCGTGGCTTTGGTGATCTGAAACCTAGAGGAGCAACATCTCGGGATGTCTGCTCTTATGCAGGCTGTAGTTCTCAGGCGATGGCGCCAAGCAAAACTCTTAGTAGAAGTTGGAGCAGATGTTAACGGTAAAGGGAATGGCGGAAAGACGCCACTGATGGAAATGTGCTTCGTTGATGACGAGGAGAAGTCAGGTGCAATGGCAAAACTTCTTCTTGCGAATGGCGCCGATGCTGGAATCAAAGACAAGAATGGAAGAACGGCTTTGTCGTACGCTTGCTTGATGCGCAGAAATAAACTGGTTCATCTTTTCACGGAGTTTGTCGATTTTGACTTGAATTTGGCCGATTGTGATGGAAATACGGCGCTCTTCCATGCCATTACGGCTGGCGACGTGACGGTTGTCAAGGAGCTGGTCAGAAAAATTAAAAGTTATGGTTTAACTGTTGATACGCTAAACTCTAAACAGGACACTCCCCTTATTTACGCTCTTAAAAACAAAAAACTCGAAATTGCAGAGGTACTCATACAGGACGGTAAAGCTTCACTGCAAGTTCGCGACGGTGAGTTTCACAAGAGTGCACAGGAGTGGAAGAAAGGGCTTCTGAGAAGAAGAAAACGCCTCCACATTCCTTCTGCATTTCTTCGTGATTTTGAAAGTACGCGAGAGAAGACAACGGAACAAGGTAAACAGGACAAAAAAGTAACTAGTGCCAAAAGCAAACGGAGTTTCCTTCCACAAGTTGTACCTCGGTACACGCGGCCGGTTACGGCACCTGAGAGAATTTCCGTGCCTAGTTTTTTCCAGCCGTGTACACCGGTGCAGCAGGACCTCTCCAAGCTTTACATGATCTACAACCAACAGACGACAGATTCGTACCGTAAGGGCTACAAACCAGTGAAGTACAGGGAGTCCGTGATGGATGTAGACACCTCAAGCGAGACGACATTTGCAGATGAAGAAGTTTTGTCTCAAGGAAAGGGCAAAGTATCACTCGCGCAGGTCAGCGAGGCGAGTACCAAACTAAAAGGATTGTACAAAACGACCAGCAACAAGCGGACAGTTGTAAACATGTTAAGTACACAAGGAATGCTAAAAACGGATTCTGATGATTCCCCGTCCGCGGGGAACAAAATGGTCAACAGAATAGCCAAATGCCCAGCCATCAGAACTCCTCCAAAAACGTAGTGATACCGAACTTCGATTTGGCGAATAATAATAGATGGAATAGTCTCTCGAAATCACTGGTTCATATACGTTTTGCACCGTAAGCTGATACATAATATTAAGATACATTTGGTAGATATTCCAGTGGCTAAAAAATCCGATATAAGCGAGTTGTAGTGATAATTCTGTGTATTCTTATTCCGGAATACGGTCAATCGAACGCAGCCTAGATTGCAAGCGGAGAGTTCGAAATTAAACTGAACAAGAACATTAGCGTTTAACTGATCTAATTGTCTTTTTTCTTATAGTTTTCCTTATATTTGTATTTGACACATTTCGTGCATTTCGGTTATTGCAAATAACAATCAAACAAAACTGTTTAACAGTTCTTTGCTTCAATGTTTACAAATATTGTTTTCAAATCTTAAGAGGATTACAATGAGAGGAGTGGATGTATTTCTATGGACTGCTGATAAAGCGATAACAAAGAAAACTCTCAAGATAATACGAATATAAAATTTGAATAGAACGGTTTTACGAACAGTTGTGTCAATATAGACACCTACCGGTGTCAAAATAGTAGATGCGATAGGATTAGCATCAATATAAACATATAGAACAGTAGGTAGGCTTGTGATATTCATATCCTTTATCGGTTCTTACTGAAAGTTCGAGGTTTTAGTTAGCAAAATCTGGCGCTGCTAATATCGTATGTATTTATTAGGTTAGGTTATGATTTCAAGTGAACGTTATCCATTCTGATCAGTAAACAAACACCGGTAAGTATCGAGATTGAATTCTGAGCGATCATTCATACTAGAGTGTTACAGCTGGATTGTCGTCGAGGTACATGTATTTTTTCAGTGCCTGTTAACGCAAACATCGAAGAGTCGTAAAATTCATATAAGATGTTATAAGTGTAAATGGCCTCAGTAATCCAAATATAAATAAATTAACTTCAACTTAGAGTCGTGTACGTTGACCCACATAATCATCATTCATTTTAAATTACAGATTTGGCAAGTTTACTTATTAGTTATACCATGGCATGAGGGGTATTAGAGATTTAAATTGCCCCGAGGCCGAGGGAAGATTTGTAAAAGTCCCGAGGCCGCTTCGGGTATATAACGGGTATAAGGAAGACAGGTCAGTTTGGATTCAGTATTTTTCACCCGGGAGCGCAGGGCTAGTAGTGCCAGAGGGGAGCAGGAGTTGATGCTTTTGACCCTCTCACTTCCAGCCTGCATTCTCTTCTAACTTTCCCTCATTACGCATGCAGAGGAAATTTAGAGATATGCATATTTCTAAATATCCCTCCCATCAGGGAAAATTAGTGGTTTAAATGTGCCTCGCAGAACAAAAGAATCCGATGCTACCATGGTATCAATAACATAGTTTATAGTAGTTCCCTATTTACCACCTTTCACGAGGCGCTAGCCCGTAAACTATCGCAAATTTGTTCTTTTTACTAGCCCCCTTAAAGGGGCTAGGTCATGGTAGTACGCATGTATGGAGTCAGTGTTCGATTGGTTGGTTAAAACAGTTAAATCCCCCACCTTCAATGTTTGATTGAAAGTATTTTCATTATTTTACTTGAATACTGTATATTTACACAGTTTATTGGGGCAGACTTCACTGTTTGCAACCTGAAATGTTATTGGTTACTCAAACAATAGCCTACCCTAAACAATACAAAACCTAACCCTAAAACAATGGGATTCTGTATCAGGGAAGTCCAATGGTAATGGGAATGGTCTCCGTCACCATGGCAAAGTCCATTTAAAAAGCACCCAGGTGACTGAATGCAGTCTCCGATTGACCAGAACTCTAATGAATAACTAATGAGTTCGACAACAATGTTATGCCTTTTCCCCTTCAGGTGAAAGTTTCTAAGGTGACAGCTTTTTTTTCCATTCGTAACGAGTAACTTGAAGTGCAAGATTCAACAAACGTTTTTGAAGGGGTTGAAATGAGGTTTCGATAATCAAATGCGCGATCCGCCGCTATCTACACTACGAAAGCTTTCCAAACAATTTTCAGTTTTTTTCAAAATTGTAAATGTTTGTATGTCTCATCAATCAAATTACGCACAAATGCCTTATTTCCTTGTCCTGTCATGTACGATTGGTTTTCTTGGCTGTCTTCTTCGAAGCTCTTGGTTAATTTGACTGAGAGTAAGGATGCAGTTCTCATTGATTAGGTCACTCAGGCAGTCTCATTTCATCATCCATTTGACATTATTGCGACCACCACGCGGCCTTTCATCAACTCACCTTCGCGGATGTACGTTGCCACAATGTTTCTTGCTGTAGACCTGTGAACGCCTAATGTATCTGCAACCAAAGATAGTCTTCATGATCGTATTCGAAGGCCTTACTATCCTCTCATTATGTTCCGGTTCGGAATACGGCTAACCGCCATCTCTGAAAGAACGATTTGCACAACTTTGTTCCTGAATTTAAGGTTACATGTTGTTTTACGTACTTCAAAGTCCTAAAATCATTACGTAATTGAAATCAGTGAATTATTTTTAATGAATATCTGTTAATGAATATCTAAACGCCATTTCTACGAAAACGATTTGCACAACTTTGTTTCCGAATTCAAAGTGCCCATGAAGTGAAACAATCAACCCCATTTTTATTTAATTTAATTCTTCCCTTAGTCATTGTGTGCAATTAAAATACATTTGGAGAGCGCGAACATTATGTTTCTCCTTGTCGAAGTTATACATAATTGTCAATTTTTATGCCGATAAAGATTATGCTAATCACATGCGTGACGTCAGTTGGTTTGTACATCTATATTCGTCTTCGTAAATAATATAAAATACAGTTTTTTTTGTCTAACTCATTCATTTCAATACTCCGCAAATGCACAAAAAACGTAAAACACATAATATATATAAAACACGCAAAGACTCCGTGGAGTGTGACAGTTCCGGATGCCTGGTGGACAGCAGCAAACGTTTTTTTTTTAAACTTAACTTCGTTAAATACTAAACATTAAATTATACTTAAAACTATATTACAAAATCATAACCATCTTTAACATGACATGAAGGAATGCAGTAAACATTCCAAAAACCATATATCCATCCTAAAAGGATGGTTGAACAACCAATGACATAATCACCTGAGAATAAGAAGTTCTCAAGCTAAAATCAAATACAGAATATCTCAAAAGTAATACAACAACAACAATGTCTAAAGAAAATTGTGTACGTTGTCCGGTGTACCAGCGATTTCGCCCCCCCGTGAATTCGCCCCCCGGGGGGCGAAATCGCTAGTGAATTCGCCCCCCCTTCCTCGCCCCCCTCTAGCGATTTCGCCCCCCCTCCCCTTCAACCTTTTAAAAGGTTATGAATACATGTTTTCCTTATTATTACTACTGTAATGTATTGGACGTGGAGAATAGTACGGCAAAAAGCTATCAGTAATGTGTATAAAGGCATGTAATTCAATTTTATTTTAAAATTCACGCTTCACTTTTCTTCGACAAAATTCGTTACGGTAAACGTAAAGCTACGGTAAACGCTGCAATTTTCATTCGCGCGAGCAGTGCAACAAGAAACTCGACAAGGGATTCTGCAATCTTCGTCAATCTTCGAATGATTAGTTGTTAGTATTTCTTGCCTGAAGCCAACATGTAGATGATGTAATTATTGTGGACACTTAAAGTTTTTGACAACCCGTAAATCCGCCTACTTTGAAAAGACTTTGCCGAATAAAGGAAGTGTTACCGACTCGCGTGAAAACTTCCTGAATAAACAAGCTAATGAACTAATTAAGATTTAAAACGGTGGGCTTGTAGCGAGTGGAACTCATCAATTTGATGATTTTTTCATGCATGAAAACCATAATGAAGTTGTCGTAATTATCGTGCTATGTAAGATTTTGATAACCCGTTAATGCGCGCGTTGATCCATCTATTTCGAAAGAACTTTGAAGGAGCGTTACCGACTCGCGTGCTTTGTTCTATTTCAATTGAGCTAACGGCGCTTGTTAATTCGGTAATTAGATCAGTTCTAACTAGGAAAACCTTTCTGGATAAACAGCTTATTGACTAATGAGAAAATAAAACGGCGGTAAGTTTTGCAGTACAGTTCTAGCAGTACAATTAATTCAAATCCGGGAAGAATTTGAAATGACTTTCCGAAGAAAAGGAGTGTTACCGACTCGCGTATTTTTGTAGTCAGTAGTAGTAGGGGTCTTACACTTCATTTTATTAAAAAAATACTTTAGATTTATTAAAAAAACACTTTTTATTCAGTACGTTGACATCTACTGCCTCTATTTTCTGAGGCGGGGCGATTTCAATAAGAATTACGAGTACAATTCACTAGCGATTTCGCCCCGGGCGAATTCACTGAAGGGGGGCGAATTCACTAGCGATCTCGCCCCGGGGAGGGCGAATTCACTAGCGATCTCGCCCCGGGGGGGGCGAATTCACTAGCGATGGCGAAATCGCTGTGACACCGGTACGGAAAACCATCATAAAACCACGTCTTGCTATGTGGAAAAATTTTTCTGGCAACGTACTCCTCGACCGAATGCAATCGTACAAGGCTTCGAGGGCTAAAGCCAAAACAAAAAACATCTTAAATTTGGATTAGTGTCCAACAAGCGAGAGGCAGACAATAAGAGATTATGCCCTTTTCTACATAAGGCATGCATATGCAATGCTAGAAATACAAAGGAAGACTAATGAGTTCGCTTAAAGTGACAAAATAGCTACGAGCCGAAACGAAGACATTTTCCGACTAGACGTTGTTACGTCGGAAAGCATCTATTCTAAATATATTTTACTTGAGGGGCCTTGCCATCTGTCATATTCTTTCTCAAAGATGCCTTGCCGTGGGCCATATTTTTACTTTGGTGAATATAAATGTGCAAACCAACTGACGTTACGCATGTAATTATCACATCTTTAATGCATACAAATTGTCGCATGATTTCGACAATTATGCCCGACTTCAACAGCAAAAAATGTTCGCGCTCTCCAAATTTATTTTTAATTGCACAAAATGACTTATGCAAGACTAAAATTTAATAAAATGAAATGAAAACGAGGTCGAATTTTTCACTTCATAGGCACTTTAAGGTTACACGTTGTTTTACTTCAAAATCGTACATGAAAAAGCGTTACGCAATTGAAATTGTATAGTTGTTAACGATTATACTAATGGTGGTAATGAATACTCATTGACATTAAAGAATGTTATTCCCACTGAAATGAAACTTGATTGGCGTTAACGAATGTTGGTCTTAATGCAAAAATCCTTAATGAACATGTTAATAATTAATATGATTCTTCATTCGCTAAAATGATTTCACTTTCGCGTTAATGAAAAGTTCTCAGACGCTAATGAAAATGCCGGTATATTCTGGTAATGAAGGGCAAAAGGTGTAGTAGTATGTTATTTATCCACGTTTCACAGAGTGAACTCGAGGCTCGTTTAAATGTGTACGTGCTAAATTACAAAGTTAATAAATGTGAAAAGAGAAATGTAAAACTTAAAACGACATTAAATTATATCCTTAGAGAAAAATACACGGAATAAATCGTTAAAGTACGCAGATACAACATTGAATGGTAATTAGTTATAACTAATATAACTATTTATATTAATATAACTAATATATTAATATAGAGTAACACGTGATAAAATAGTATCTGAACAGGACGTGTATAACACGCGCAATATAATATAATAAACAAAAGTGGAAATAACTTCATAATTAAGTGTGTATATGTGTGTCATTCGGAACGAAAGTGGCAGGCATAAATTGATTTGGGTGATTAAGTAAGCTTGTTAAAGTGCATATAAGCCCTAGCCAGTTATCTTTGATATCGATTGTACATGAAGTGGATAGTCCAACGGTAGAATACTTCCGGCTTGATTTGGGTGTTGCGTCTACGAGATATAAAGGTTTATATTTCCAATATGCTAATGATGTGATGTCATCACAGACATTTGCTGAATTTCTTTGTGCTTGTGAATTAAGCTATTTCCTTTTTTTTCTTCGTAAAGTCACTTTGATAAGCTTCAAATATAACGTAGAATTTAAAAATAGGTAATTTGTCTCCACCAGCATGCTTTTGTATAATAAGTGATGTCGGTGATGAAGCACAGATCTAAAGGTAGGTAGTAAAGGTGTACGCCTAATCTGGGAGACTATTCCAGAGCCTAGTAGTAATATATTTGAAGAAATTGTGCAGATGGTGTGTATTTACAACGGTTGATTAAGAAGTATAAAGTTCCCTCTAAGCCTAAGGTTATATACACTGCAGCATACAGAAAAAAAGCAGTTGAATACAAGTAGGTGCAATATTATAGATGTACTTATGGAGTAAGACTAGAGACTGTACATAGCGCCGATGCTCTAACGTTTTCAATTCTACGAAGTGCTATTACAAAATGAAAGGCGGTGTTGTATCGGTAGATACAGATCCGAGCCGCTTCGTTGAGTTTGCGATACAACTGGGACTCGAATTTTGTAAATTACTTCTAAAGCGCAAACATAACTATTCAAACGCAATATAACCAAAATAAATCAAGATTTACTTTAACAAGAGTAGCATTTCTATAAATTTATCGAGGCTTCTTATGTTCTAGTTGAGTGCAATATTTATTTCACTGAATAATAATCCGGAATAATTCATTTTGTACTTTAAAACAACAATGTTTTAACTATGATTTCTAGCTGAAGTTTGCATTTCAAATTTTACAAGTTCAGTCAGTTGCATGTTCTTGCATGTAGTTTAGTTTGCCGGGTGAGGTTCGTCTCTTCTAACCTGAGATGGCGCGATTTCGAAAGCCAAAAACATCAAAGGAGAAACAAGAGTTGTCTGAATCTAGTATTCCAGCCAGTATACTTCATATTCGATGATGAAATGGGGTGTAAACGTTTTCCAGAGCGTTCCATGCCTGGCAATCTACTCGAATGAAGGCGCAACTTTAGAAAACCCGGTCACTAAAACTTGGGAGTCGTAACTACTGGCTACATATACTGAAAGGTAAAAAAATAATATAGCTAGATAACAGTCCTTTTAGCAAATCAAATAATGAATGATTTTATTCAATTAGATAATTATTTCTTTTACATTTCAAGGCTAAAAGTGGAGAGTTGGTTTGGATATTTCAGTGCGGGGTGATTAATGCCTACTGAACTAGAACACTTATGTACAACACTAGATTATTGAATTGGAGCACTTACAACACTATAGGTTATTCAACTGGAACACTTATAGAACTGATGACGTAGTGTAGTTATGTGTTCGAGTTCGATAATCAAGAGTTTTGTATTGGCGTTTATGGAGGTCAACACGTGGTATAATATGTCGCACCTGATTGGTTTTCGCACTAATTTAGAAATAAGTAAGTCAGCGTATGAGATGGTTTTTGTGAGAGGCCTGGTGTAAGGCCAATGAGGTCAGGCGAACAGTACTCTAGGTGAGGTAGTATGAACGCAGGGTGGTGACCGTGGAACCAGACTCCTGGTTACAGTAACATCATGCAAAGCATGCTGGGTCCAGAAAATCCTGATCCCAGCAGGCATTGCGAGGGAAAAGAGGGGGAGGGGCATACTATTTAATTCTTATTGTCGGGGAAGGGTTATATATTTTTAGACTTTTTGATTTCCTTCTCCAACCCCATCCCCCTGCGAATTTATGACAGTCCCTCAAGATAATATTTCTCAACAGATTTTGTCCGCGAGATTGTAGGAATGCAAGGCGTTCTGGAGGTTGAAGTAATGATTATGATTACTTGTCAAATCGCTTTAAAGTAATGATGATCATTACTCTAAGACAGACAGGCATACAGTGATTGTTTATTGGTACTTTGTAAAAAGACGTTTACATGAGTGCGAGTCCAATGATAATAGACTGGATAAAAACGAAAAGCTACCTATCTAAGGCAGTGCCTTTTCTCTCTTTTGGAAGCAATCATAAATATATTTCGAAATAGTTTTCATTAATTTTCTTGGTGGATTTATTAGTAGCCAAAATTGCTTGTCAGCAGTTAGGTGTTGAAATTGGAGGTTGTTCTGTTCTCTCAGATCTTAGTCAATTGCCTTTTTAGGTCAGTAAAGTCCACAATTGGTGAGAAAATGTTTTTCATCTTCCTTTTCAATGGTACAGAAAGGGCACGTCATTAAATTATTGCTTATTCTTCAAAAAGGCATGAATAATTAATGAGCATTTTGTCCAATCAGATGAAGCAAATCAGTCACGCGCATGCTCCTTTATACCTGATAAAATCTCATCATTCTAAAAAGCCCGCGGAGGGATTTGAATTCTGTCCCAGGGGGAAACGGGATTAATGATTGAGACAATGGATAAGCACCTTCCAACTCTTGGAATTTCTATTTTTGTTTCAGCTTTCTCATTGAATTGCTAATTAGGATGAACGTTTTATATAAAGAATACTAATGAACATGAAATTTTATATAAAGTTTCATCCTAATTAAGAATTCACTGATAAAGACCCAAAGATAACAAAAAGTACACGGAACATAAGGGAGCTAAATAACAAATTTTGCACTAAATTTACTAATATCAGCAGACTCTACCGAGATACACAGATAATATTTTTAAAATGAAGTTATCCAACTACCATTACTTGTTAAACCAAACTTACAAACATCCTCTTCATATTCTGTGCCGGAGTGTCAGTCACATCGCTTTCCAATTCTTGAACTTTATCGATGTCAAATGCAGGTTATTCTTGTCCTAGCTTGTACTTTATCACACAATGCTTTCAGCATTGCGAAACGCCGTAGTATGGTAATTTATTCATGTCATTCCCTTGAGATGTTCGTAATCGCAGGCGGTGATTTATACTCGAATATTTTGCATGGCGTTGTAAATACAAAGGTTCAATGGTTCATAAAGCAACCATTATAAGTTTTTGAAGCCGTTTAATAAACTCGCAGCACGTGTTTTATCTAAAACTGCTTCATTAAATGTTGACTAGACCTTTCCCGCATTCGAACGAACAATGACACCAAGTCGAGATTGGGGTAGACAAAAATACGGTAAACGCATGAAAATGTATACTCCAATCTCGACTTGATGCCATTATTCGTGGGCATTGGAGCGGAATGCGGTAAAGGTCTATTAGATGGTGAACCAAAGTTTAAACGAACAGAGAAACTCTCTTCAACGCGACGTCTAAGGTCGTGGTCACACAAGCTAAGCATGCAATAGCCCACTTCCGCGATATGCTTTACTTGTCACGCACAAAAGTTTCAATACGAGGCTCCGTGCTAAATTAAATTATTTTTTCCCTGTGAAAAGAATTAATTTAATTTAGCACGGAGCCTCGTATTGAAACCTTTGTGCGTGACAAGTAAAGCATATCGCGGAAGTGGGCTATTGCCTAGCCTCCTCCGCAGGCAACTTCCGATAAAATAATCATCGGACCGGGATTCCTGTGCGGGTTCCACACCTGAAACCACAGGAAGCCTGCTCAGATGATCCTTCCACCACAGGAAACCCGGTAATTCAAATTTGTATTATATTATCCCGGCGTCATATGACATATCAATAAAATAGCAAGCAAAAGTGTCGTTTTGAACTTCCCGCGGCCTCTTCCATATTAGGAAAATTCCATATTTGGAAGAGCTGATAGGATTTTCAAAATGGCGGTTTCTAGGTCCCAGACCTCTATATCGACAGTTGCCTGCGGAGGCGGCTAGCAATTTCCATGGAGATTGCCGCTAGAAGTGTGACCTCGAAACATACCCGAAATTCGATGCTAATAACTTGAAACTTCACTGAAAACCGCCCAACTTTACTTCTAGCTTGGCTCAGGCCTTGGGACATTCATGAAGCAGGCTAATGAGGCTATGCAAACACAACTATACAGTTCGGTCACGTTTGACATGTTAATGACACTCTGACAGCCATCAGTTGAATAATAAACTGAATAAATGGAGTAATGGTTAATCAATCGCCATGACAAATCACATATCACACTTGGCCATTGATTAACCCTTACTTCAATAGTTTTTCAGAAGAATTTTACCGCGCGGATTTTGACGAGGCCGATATGTTGCCATGGCAACCGATATCATCAAATCAATAAAAAGATATCACCCTTTAAGTAGTTTTGATATATTAATATGCTACAGTTAAACCCCTTGCATACTTGGACGCAAAAGCCCACACAAGTTCAAAGTACCTAATCTCAAGTTATTAATAACACCTTCGAGCCTCCTTAACTAAGTTAATGGCTCCTTATTTAAAAAAAACACGTGGTGGTTACAATTGCATCGAAAACAAATCCGCTGTAAAGTTTTTGTAGACGTGGGTTTAAAATGCGCCTAAAGTTTATATTTTAAAATCATAAATATCGATTTTACATCAAGTTTTGAGTGCTTCTGTGAAGAAAGTTTTGGTTTACAGAGAATACTCTATGTTCTACGCTTGTTTGAAATTGTTAAAATGTGACCTTTCCTTACCCATGACCGCGTAAGTAAAAGCCTGGGTCGATCCCTGGGTAGACGTCATCTCTTTAATTCGACTTTGCAAAAATTTGAATAAACACTAAACATGACTAAAATGACTTTTTTCTTTACTAACAACTCACATTATCTGTATATTCTCTATAAATCAATGTTGTTGTGATAGAAAGGCACCATGGAGAGTAATGCATTAATGAGATGACGTCTACCCAGGAATCGACCCAGACGTCATGGGTCAGGAAAGGTCACATTATGGGGAGCCAGGGTGGCGCAGTGGTTAAGCGCTTCGCCTCTCACCTCTGTGGCCTAGGTTCGATTCCCGGATAGGGCGCCATATGCGAGTGGAGTTTGTTGCTATCTCGCCCTTGCTCAGAGGGTTTTTCTCCGGGTTCTCCGGTTTTCCTCCCTCCGCAAAAGCCAACACGCTAAATTCCAATTCGATCTGTGGATTAGCCGGGACCTGGCTTTGATCAGCCCCCATGGTTGTTTCAGGTACCGTTAGAAGTTCAGAGTTAACAATTTCAAACAAGCGTAGAACATATAGTATTCTCTGTAAACCAAAACGATATTAAGGATTTAAAAATAAACGTTAGTGCACTTTTAAAAAGACGCGTTGGTTACAATTGCATCGAAAACAAGTTCGCTGTGTAGTTTTTGTAGACACGTGGGTTCGAAATGACACGTTCAGATTCTGTTCATTGTAGAACAGTCCTTTCATAGCGAACGCGGGAAGAACAGCGAGGCCTGGGAAAGAGGATTGGGGAGAGTACACGGCCAGACAAAAGGGGTTGTCTTAGTCTTCTGGCGGCGCGGTTTCTAGATAGATTTTGGCGATATGAAATACTGTTTGTCTAGCTTCGCTGTGTTCTTGAAGTGAAACTATTAATAACACAAACTAGTTGTTTTAAACTCAAAAGTACATGAAAACGGCGGCATGGTTTGCACTAACAATTCCGTTCCAAGCGTGTCGAAATTGCATCGAAAACAAGCCTGAAACAGATGTGAACCTGTAGGAATTCAAGCGTTTAGGTCAACAAGAGAACCCCAAACTAAGTTGTTTTGAAAAAGTGTGAAAACGTCCGCACTGAGTCGGTTATTCGTAGGGACACATACAACAGAGCTACAATCGTGGTCAAGTGTTGGGACTCTTGGTAATTTTGTTGGAGAATTTCAGACTTTTCAGATTTATCTCCCTTCCCCCAATTCAATGTTGATCTATAAAACGTAAAGTCGCCTGTTCAATAACCCAACATTGTCTGGGGGAGGGGGGAGGGGGGCATATTGCGACAACGTACTACGTTAGAATTAGTGTCCCAAAGACATTTACCAGGATTGTAGGCTCCAAAATAAATTCCCATCTATCGTACGACAAAAACTGGAAGACTATAACAAGAGAAATAAGTCAATAATATACGTAATAAATATTAGACCTCTTCACTGAAATACAAATATTTCGGTTTTTCTTCAAAGTGACAGCGATGAAAATCATTCCGTTAAATGGTCTGTATTGTACTACAATATAACAACAGCCAGTTTTAAATTGAATTATTTATTCATTTATTCATTTATCTTACATAGATAACTTGACCATTACTAGTCTCGATAGATACGAGTTTACTCTTTATTTTAATAAAAAATAATATACAGCTTTCAAAATAGATTACTTCGGTATGACAATAAGATCCCCACCATACACCCTATAACTATTATAATTATATTTATTCTCTTGTGAAGTATTGTCGAACAGCGAGCGAGCGAGCATTTTATACAATATATTTCATATATAGCAATGCGGTCTTATAATAGTCCAGTTTCTCCACACAGCGGTCAAACGTCAGTCTGGTGGGCGGCCGCGCGAATTTCCCGCGCAAATTTACCTTAAAACATATTACAGTGAACTTCTACCCCCAAAAGTTAAGAAAAATACATGAAAGTTAAGCTTTTTATTTTCACAGTCGACGGGAAATTGAACAAACTTCAAACTGTGAGTTTACCAAATTGTTTCGTAATTTACCAAAAACGTTCTCAAGGTTTGAAAACGGGTGTGTGAACAGTGACGGCCGCCGGCTCACTTTGAATTTGTTTTGGAATATGTTGTTGTTGCAAGACTTTTGACGCATGCGTAGACGTTTGACCGCTGTGTTCAGTTTCTCATTCAGGAATTACCGCTGGATGCGATGACTACAGACGCATTTCTAGCCTCATCTTGGTGTTAAATATTCATAAATACCAGTTCGCACAAAAAGCATCACCCTTGTGACTTACGTATTTCCAGAGAATAGATGGCCGAGCCGTTGCACGGATCCGGTAGTATTATCTAGCGTGCCACAATGGAACAAAATCCATATTCGTTTGCCATGGTTAGGTTCAATAACTATTATTGACAAGCTAGACTGGAAAATGATGACCGTGGTATCATCCGATCAGTTAGTCCTGTGATATGTACTCAGTACCAAAGTAGCGATCACCGAAGTTTCCTGAAAGTGAGAAACAAACGGTTCGTATTCAGCCCAAGTTCAATGAACGGAAGTTTGCGGCTTTGTTGATAGATAGAGAGAGGGGGTTGGAGATCAAGTAAAGGGCTTACGGGAAGACCAAAAATGAGAGAAAGGTTCACAGTCTACGCAGAGGAAGAGAGATATTTCAAACTTTAGATGTCGATACATAGTGCAATTTTCGATCGAGCGTCGAAAGTAATTCGTGGATTGTTTGGTTTTGTGTTTGATTAGCTTTTCTACTGGCTGTGGAAAATGTTTTGTAATTATCAACCATTGTTTTGGTCCATCACGCAATCAACAATCCGTCACGCAATCAACAATCCGTCACGCAATTAACAACCAAACATTGTTTTGGTCCGTCACGCAATCAATTTCGTTTTAGAGCGGATTTCAATTGAGTGTCGAAAGCAATCCGTGATTGCTTTGGTTTTGCGTTTGCTCAGTTTTCCTATTGGCTGTGAAAAAATGTTTTTTGATTATCTGCCAATCAAGTGCTAAACTAAAACCAAACATGTTTTTTTTTACTTTTCCTCGTGATTGGTTCAAGTAAAACCAATCGTGAATTACTTCAGTTTGTGATTGGCTCATTGTGTTTTTACTTGCTCCCATGATTGGTTCTGTGATTATACTTTGGTTTTGGTTGCACGGCACTCAATAGGAGATATTGTAGTTGAGTCTACGAATAGCAGTTTCAGCGGTATTGACCCGAACGCCTCACTTCAATGTAATGAAGCGCCATTGAAACCATCATTCTTACACGACACCAACACCCTCCTAAACAAGCACGACTAATTTAGATACACAGTTTGAATAGCGCTTCATTACATTGAAGTGAGGCGTTTGGGTCAATACCGCTGAAACTGCTATTCGTAGACTCAACTACAATATCTCCTATTGAAAACCGCTCTAGCGAGTTATCCACGATTGCGTTTACTTTTCATCGTGATTCACTCTTTTCACCCGGTGACTATCTTGGATTCAAAGCGAGGCAATCCTTTGTTTTTTGCTGGGCTAAACTCGTTCTGATATCCCTCAGTGCGAGGCTAACCTAGCAAAAACAAAGGATTGCCTCGCGTTGAATCGAAGACGGCCACAAGGTGAAAATATTGAACTGGTTCAAGTAAAACCAATCATGAATTACTTGAGTTCATAATTGGCTCATTGCGTTTTGACCTGCTTCCGTGGTTGACTCGATAATTACTTTGGTCTTGGTTTTACGGCACTCAGTCGAAAGCCACTACTTTTATTTGCTGTTATTTTCCTTGATTTGAAGATAAGGTGAAAGCGCAGTCGCAGCACACTTTCAGTTTACCAATCGGCACTTCAATAGTTTCGACAAGTGTGGGGATTCTTACATCAAAGGTATCACAAAACCTGAAGACAGGTAACCTAGGGACAAAATGAACAGATAACGGCGAAGTCTACCAGTACGTTCTAGAACATCACATGCTCTTACCGGTTGTACCTATATTGACTGCATCACAACACCATCTACAATCTAGTTTCCGTTTTACATGGTACAGTCGCAAACCATGAAACTTTGGAAGGGAAGATGGGCAGAATAGAAGAACTGAGCCAGGCAACAATTATCTATTTTTCAAGGCTGTGTGCAAGATATTTCTAAACCAATTGGGGGAGGGATGAACCACTAGGCTTTCTGGACTGGGGTAGGGTAGGGTAGGATAGCACTTAGAGGTAGGAAGATCTGTAAAATTAACATCCTGCAACCTCAAAAAGGTGGAGGAATATCTGGAACTTTAAAGCTAGAGAGATTATTTGTGTGGATAAAAGTACTTATCACGTGACCCGTACGGGCAACCGCGCTCTTTCCTTTCAAAACCATTTACAAAAGTCACGTGATGAGGACCGGACGTATTGGCTGAGCGCCACGTGATGGGGCCGTACGTGTCTGACGTGAGCCGCGGGGCTGGTCGATGTTTGCTCGTTGTATTGGCATTTGAAAGTGGTCACATGTTAAAAGAACTTATTGACTGAGTTAGGTCGGCCGGACGGGAAAATAGTTGGTTCGGTCAATTTGTACGTGCGATTGGTCTATACGTCAGGACCTCGAGACTTTGAACTCTGAATTTCTAACGAGACCTGAAACAACCATGGGGCTCATCAAAGCAAAGTCCCAGCTAATCCACAGTTCGAAATTCATTCCCGTCGGGCCCTTCGGTTCATGTGGTTCACCCCATTCCCCGCGTCCAGTGTTGATCTCTACACTCCTTACCTATGCCTGGTATGATGTGGTAGAGATCGTTCAGCTCAGGATCCACTGCTGTAGTGACGATCTTCACTTTGGGATACGCATATGCTATGGTGTGCACACCTGAAATGATACGTTATTATAATATGTGCGTCATTTAGCCAACTGAAGACTAATTACATGGTCAATCTAAGATCGAAACTAGAAATAAGTACAATAGGACTAGACATGCTTAATATTAAATATTGGAATGTCAGTTTAATTAGCGTAACCCAGCCGCTGTCTATTATACAAATAGACTGTGTTTGTCTCGGACATATCGGCTGATAGTTTCCCTTGGGTAAAACTAGCATATAAGCCCTCGGACTTCGTTCTCGGGCTTATATTTGTTTTAAGAACATCAAATTTCCGCGGGCAACTATCAGCCGATAGTTCCTCGACGGACACAGTCTATTTGTATAATAGTTCCGAGACAAACACAGCCTCTTTGTCGTTATTGTTCATCACAAAATCGTCTTCCACTCTCAGCGGGCACTATCGCCTGATAGTTTGCATCCGCGGACGACAACTATCACATCACGTGATCGCTTTTGGCCAATGAGCGCGCGCCAAAATTTTGTGGTGAGCTATAACACCTGATAGTTTGCCTCCAGGGATGACAACTATCACGTCACGTGTCGCTTTTAGCCAATGAGCGCGCGCCAAAATTTTGTGGTGAACTATAACCCCGTACTCGCAGTCAAACTGTTAATTATAACCCCGTAATATCTTGAATTTACAATAAAAAATAATTTCCTAATGTAATTTTTTTTTGTATTTTTAGCATTACAACTAATTATTTTTATCTAAATGTATTAAGTAATTCGTAGTAACATTTATTTAGCATTTTTCTAGAAGGAAATTTTCATCATGTAAGCGCATTGTGATTTTTAAATGCGCCATAAGAACATTGTTATTATTATTATAATCTATCATGTATCTTGGAGTATTTAGCATATAGAAACAGGTTAGATATGTTTTGACTTCGCTGAACCATGCTACGAAAAGAGAGATGCACTAAACAAAAAGCTTTATTCTTTCCTGAAACATTTCGAGAATTGCAAGACTCAATATTCCTGTGTGACATATCACGCAATGTTATTTGCGCTGGCAATGCAACTTACAGTGCAACTTACAGTGCAACTTACAGTGCATTACAGTGCACTGCAGCGCACGATGCCAGTGATGCCAGCTTGACTCACCTGATTGTGCTACGATGAGAGACACGAAAAGTATGTTCTCCTCTTTGACTTCATGATCCTGTGGAGCAGCACAACAACACAAACATGGCAGAACGTGTCAATCGCAAACCGTTTGGGTTGGTAACTTTTTCGGAAAATATAGAGGCAACAAGGTTTCTTGGACAACTTTGTCAACATTCTTTCATGCATTTAAAGGTTATAATATAATAATTGGAGAATATTGACGTTCAGATTGTCATAATTATATAATTAGTGGCGTTAGGTATATGAGAGTTTCTTGTCAACTCACCAACAGAACACGTATAGCCATCAACGCTGAAAAATAAAACAGTCGTGTGTTAAGCTGAATCTACGCAGATTTCGTATGAGTGGGACAAACTACGGCATACCCGTAGCCTTACCGTAACAGTACTGTAATTTGATTGGATCAGCAGGACAAAAACAATGTGAAACCATTTCAACGTCACGGCATGCCGTACAGTAACCGTGCTGTAGTCAGTGCTGTAGCTTGTTCAACTTATACAAAATCTGCTCTATCATATACAGTACTGTACGTCACGTGATCGGTTTTGACCAATGAACGCGCGCCAAAATGTGGTGTTGAGCTATGACGCAATATATCTGTCATGTGCAGGTTGACAGATATTGAGGATACAATGAAAATATGGCAGGCGTTCCATATTTTCTCTTCGCTCGCTCCGCTCGCAAATTACTATCAATGGAGGGAAATTGAGAGACTTTTCGCAATCTAGGTAAAATGACCATATTTGGACAATGTTATCTGTTGAATAATAATCGCTGATATCTGTCATCTGGCAGAAAGCAGATATCGGATCATGTGATGCATTCCTCAAATCACGTGGGAAAGAAAATATTCGATGGGTTACAACGTCAAATAGTCCATGTTTTTCAGCCGATTTGTTCTCAAGTGTTTGTTATGGATGCCTAAGTCTGCTGTTGTGTAAACTGTAAAGTAGATGTCATTTATGCACCGATATTCCTGTTGATAAAACTCATTTGAATTTTCTGCGCATTGCTATCTTGGACCTCATGACGTCACAGTGTTGCCCCTATTATTACACAACAAAAGAGCATTGTTTTCTGACAACAGGGACAACACTATGATGTCATAAATCCAAGATGGCGGCGCGCAAGAAATTCAATTGAGTTTCATCGACAGGAAAATCGGTGCATAAATGACATCTAGTGTACAATTTACTGGAGACAAACACAGAAACAGACTTAGGCATGCATGACAATCATTTGAGAGCTAGCATATAGCCTCTCGAAATTCATTTTTCGGGCTAATATTTGTTTGAGAACATCAAATTTTCGCGGGCAACTATCAGCCTTTATTAGTTCTACATTCAGGTTTCCTTCCCTCCCACAACGTTTCCTAAATATACAGCAGCTCAAAACGTCCTGATGTTTGGTTTAGCGTGCAGGCGAGTAAGTGTGAAGGACGGTAAGAAGGTTTAGCGTGCAGTCGAGTGAGGGTGGAGGACGGTATGATGGTTTAGAGTGCAGTCGAGTGAGTGTGGAGTACGGTAAGATGGTTTAGCGTGCAGTCGAGTGAGTGTGGAGGACGGTAAGATGGTTTAGCGTGCAGTCGAGTGAGGGTGGAGGACGGTAAGATGGGTTTGCGTGTAGTCGAGTGAGTGTGGAGGACGGTAAGATGATTTAGTGTGCAGTCGAGTGAGTGTGGAGGACGGTAAGATGGTTTAGCGTGCAGTCGAGTGAGGGTGGAGGACGGTAAGATGGTTTAGCGTGCAGTCGAGTGAGTGTGGAAGACGGTAAGAATACCTGCTGCTCCTGTGGCCACAGTGGCGTCCATCAAGATCACGTGATCCTCGCTTATCTCCTTCGGTAATCTGAGGTAATGAAGCTACAGGGAAAGAATTGAATCACCTGTAAGCTGTTACTATACAACTAAAGGTCAGTGTCCCCTCTTCGAAATAAATAAGCGGTTTCTAAATCCAATCCAATTTAATACAGACAAATGCTTGATTAACGACAAAACATTGCATTTCTAAGGGAGGGGATTTTAAACATTCCGAAAGGCTCATGCAAACAATATCGTGCACGGCTGCTTTACTTAAAGGGATCCCCGACTGTTGAAACAAGTTGCTGTGAAATTGTTGGCAATATGGATCTGATGACGTCACACGGTCTACAATACTTAACAATTATTCACTGAAGTGGAGGTGAATAGTGGTGGATATTTACCGAGCCGCTTTTAGTATATACCACACTGCAGGTGAATAGCCAGCACCAAATAGTTATTTTATTTTCTGTCAAATGGACAAAATCTCGCGAGATGATCGCTGCTTCGCTCGGAGGTGAATATGAAATCATATTCACTGTTTGAGTAGCCAATCAGAGCGCGCGAAAAGTGTTATTCACTGGTGTGGTATATACTAAAATAGTTTATTTGACTCATAATAAATATATAACGTTACGAGCATACAGAAATAAATAGAAGATAATTCATTTAAAGATATAAGAATATTTCGATTTCTATTGTTACACAACAAAAGATCTATTGTTTTTGACAATCAGAGGGACAGCCGTGAAACGTCATCAAATCCAAGATGGCGGCACCCAAGCCCAAAATGGCGCACACTTGTATCCGATTTAAAAAAAGCTAAAATGTTTTCCAATTTTTTCAACATTTTTAATTTAGACCATATTGCCAACAATTTAGCAGCAACTTGTTTCAACAGTCGGGGTCGCCTTTCATAGAAAACTCTTACTGAGAAAAAACACTGCCCAACCGAGTTCCCCCTAAAATATAACGGTCCATTCCGTAGTGGCCAGAGCGTTTTTAACAGAAGTTCCGGTATAGAAGGGTTCGCCCCTTCTCACCACCAACTCAATTTGAAATTCAAGTTGCAGAGCAGTGAAGGAAACCAGCGAGTATATCAGCCTCTGCTGTTAGAATGCTACATTTTTTAAGGTTTAAAATTAAACAAGCCGTAAAAAAGTGAAAAGAGGGCCGATTAAAGATATTTTATGCTGTTTACAACTCTGTAGCCCTTACTCTGAACATTTTTGTGTTTGATTTGAATTTCGCGCGATAAGCAATCAGTAGGGAGCACTCAAGCGGAGCATCATAGAGATGTTCACTCCACAAAGGCTGAGTTGAGTACAGTACCTTAGGCTCGTCTGTGTCGTCATTAACTCTGTACATGCGCAGTACCATGACATAGCCCCTTTAAATCTTAACTCGAACAGCAACAATAGTTCTATCAAATGACGAGTACAGTACCTCAGGCTCGTCTGTGCCCTCATTGACTCTGTACATGCACAGTACCATGACATAGCCCCTTTAAATCCTAACTCGAACAGTAACAATAGTTGTATCAAATGACGAGTACAGTACCTCAGGCTCGTCTGTGTAGTCGTTGGTCTGGATGAGTATCTTGCCAATCCTCACATCCTTGCACAGCGACTCGAGAGCAGGTTCTAGTGTTTCACCAGCACGCAGTATAGACACTCCACACAGCTAAAAACCGCATAACAAAAACAACTCTTTACGACATCGTCGCACTCACAATCACCTGCACTAACTTAACGATGATCAAAAGAACGAGTAAAGAAAAGGTCTCTATTTTGAACGTTATCCTCAAAACGTATTGTGGTCAAATTGACCTTATTGATATCAAAGCGAGGCCACTTCTCCCAGTTTGTCATAGGAATAGGCGAATCCTTGCTGACGTCATTGTTTACATTTTTGCCTCATTAGCATAAATTAAACTTCAAGCTACTAACAAGCAATCTACATCAGTTGAAAGAGAATTTTAAACTTAGTCATTACCGAAAATGTGAGAAAAATATGTTAAATATTTACGGAGAAATTCACTTTTCAAAACTGTAAAATCGGCTGGGGGGCAAGAGTTGCTGACAGCCATACATTCTTTGTAAATTTAGAGATTTTTAAACGCTCATTCCTCAAAATATATTTATCATATCACACTCAAATTTTCGGTGATTATCAAGTGTGACAAGCTCTTTCGATTTGTGCACTCTGTTTGTTTGTATCTATGTCGCTTGAAGTTTGATGTATGCTAATGAGGAAAAAACGTAAACAAGGATTCGCCTATAGAACAATCTTCGGTCGATGGCGGAAAATAACGTCAATTACCCTTCGACACGAAAGAAAACCACAGTGCGGTACGACAGAAACTAAGACATTTCTGACCGGCTCCAATTTTGCGATCCAATTTTGCGATTGCAAGGGGAGCCAGGGTGGCGCAGTGGTTAAGCGCTTCGCCTCTCACCTCTGTGGCCCAGGTTCGATTCCCGGACGCGGCGCCATATGCGAGTCGAGTTTGTTGGTATCTCGCCCTTGCTCCGAGGGTTTTTCTCCGGGTTCTCCGGTTTTCCTCCCTCCGCAAAAACCAACGCGCTAAATTCCAATTCGATCTGTGGATTAGCCAGGTTCTCACTTTGATCAGCCCCCATGGTTGTTTCAGGTCCGTTAGAAATTCAGATTTCTTTGGGACAACTGGACTCGCTATGGTACCATTGTTACCAGACCTCTTATCCCACCGCGCGGGCATGAGATATGAATAAGGTGTATAGCTGAACCGAGTTTCTATAAAGCTATTGTCCACTTGACGTACAGTATTGTTATAGCAGTGAGCGCAGTGTTATAGATATACCATCGTTACCAGACCTCTTACCGCGCGGGCATGAGATATATGAATAAGGTGTATAGCTGAACTAAGTTCATTTCCCGTTAGCGTTGAAGCGAAGCGAAGCGATCGATAGCACATGCTCAGGTTAAACGGCTTCTCCTGGCTTTCCCACTGATGAAACTTACCAGAAAACTACCCAGTAATACACTTCGTCTATTTCTCTACCAACACAACGTGTTTTAAGGTTCTTTAAAATCGTTTTATTGATAAAATTTGAGAAAATTAAACTATATACGAATCATCTCCGTGGTCTCAGCCCGTTTGGCCAATAAAAAGCATTGTTAGACAACCTTTGCGTCATAACCGAAGAGCCAATCACAATACGTCGTAGTTCGGCCTTTACCAGGGTCTTCTCTCGGAGTAGCCGCCATCTTGGATCTGACCGAGAAGACCCTGGTCACGAGGTTGGCTCTGACGAAGGGCTAGCGCTCGAAACGTCAGCTGCTACTCGCTTTCCACGGCGGTTAGCATACCTCAATCGACTTTAGTTGATTACATACCAGTCCTTTTATACTGATCTAGATGCCTGTATTTGTCAATAAAACATGCATTGCAGTCTCTCGCCCTTAAATATTTCTATTACACTCTACGATATTGTTACAACTTTGATCGCACTGACTTCTACAAGGAAAATGTTCGACGCCTGGTATTATAACGCCGCTATCCCTGCCAACCCCCGACAAGGGAACACACCTGGTTGTATTTCTTTGGCTAACTTACCCGATTTCCTGCAAATTTCTTTCCTTCGTATGAGTTTCCTTGAGGTGTAATTACAGTATGTGACTAAAGAGAAATAGGCACGCATCAGCACATTGGGACACAACCCTGAACTCATCATCAGGAGTTTTATTATTTTTGTTGTAAAAGGTACTGATTCCATGGTAGGCACCCGGGGATGTCGAGCTGCACGTGAACCTGAACACCATTAGTGCAAATGAGTACCTGGGTTCTATTGGTTTCTATGAGCTTTTATCGCACGGCGGCCAAGTTGAGTCCCAGGAGAATAGAAACCTTTGTTTTCGTCCGGTAAACTCGTTCTGAAACCAACCAGTGCGAGGAACCGGGGCCAAAACTATTGTTTTATCCAAGATGGCCGAACTGCGATAACAGCCCATGGTATGCACTCAATATCCTTAATTATTGACCGAGTGGGAGGGGTGGACGGGTAACTTTTTTGCACGATGTCATGCATGACGTACGGACCGAGTGCAGTGAGGTCGGTACAAATTGACCGAGAGCCAAATATTTTCCGGATCAACACCGTTTCTGGGAAACCCCCACCCCTCCCCCACACTTCACCCTAACCTTTAATGGTTAATCATTAATAAAACGATGCATATCTAAGTGAGAGGTGGATAGGTATTTTCCCGTCCAGACCGACCTAACTCAGCCAATTGCTGGTTTTCACTCAATCCCCAGAGATTGAAATGACAAAGGGCATGGCGGCCATGTTGGTGCCCCAATAAAAGAAGCTAACGAGGAATCTATTGTTTAAGGACTATGACGTCACGTGCAAACCAGCAATACTGTTTTTATCATATGACCACTTTCAAATGCCAAAAGAACAAGAATAAAATCATGCGGGGACGGCTTTTTCCGGCCGCTCACGTCTGACACGTACGGCCCTCAACACGTGACTATTGTGAATGGTTTTGAAAGGAAAGCACGTGTAGGGGACTGGCTGTACGGGTAATATGATATTGATAGTTTCGTCCAGGCTGATGTTCCCGCAAAAAAACTAGCACAAACAAATGGATTGTCTGTGTCAAAACAACACGAATCAGTACGTTACTAAGTACTTCATAACAAACATTACAAATATCACGAAAACGTGTAGTTTACACGAGAAAAGGTATAAACAACAAGAACATAATCCGGCATTGCGCACACATCTCCACACACATGTAAACATAGTATGTGGATATATCATAATAAACCCTCGTGCATAACGCACAACACCGTACACATATCACATGTACACATGGTATGTTGATATCACAATAAACCCTCGCACGTAACCTGCACACATCTCCAAACACATGCATGTACACATGGTATGTTGATCACAATAAACCCTCGCACGTAACTTTCACACATCTCCAAACACATGTACACATGGTATGTTGATATCACAATAAACCCTCGCACGTAACTTGCACACATCTCCAAACACATGTACACATGGTATGTTGATATCACAATAAACCCTCGCACGTAACTTGCCCACATCTCCAAACACATGTACACATGGTATGTTGATATCACAAGTAACCTCGCACGTAACCTGCACACATGGTATGTTGATATCACAAGAAACCCTCGCACGTAACACACAACACGGCACCCATCTCCGCACACATCACATGTAAACATGGTATGTCAATATCACCACAAACATTCGCACATACTACACAACACCGCGCACACATAAACATGGTTCAATTTACCAAAGAGCCTCGTATTGAAACCTTTGTGCGTGACAAGTGCAGCAGATATCGAACTGAGTGGGTTTTAGTACGCCCCAAGCTGTTACCGGTACCATACTTCCACACACTCCGACACAGTCGGTGCACGTGACACGCACGTGACACGTACGTGCACGCACGTGAGTGTGTCATTGATTAAGGATCCATTAATTTGACCGTATTGCAGAATAAGAATAGATGGAATATTCTCTGGAAATCACTGATTCAGACACAGTTTGCACTGTAAGCTACAAACGCTTGCTGACATATGATATTCAGGATACATGGCGACAAAGTGCCGACCAAGTCCTGATACGATATAACCGATTTGTAGTGAACATTCCGTGTATTCGTATTCTGCAATACGGCAGATTTCAGTACTTTCTAATATATTCAATTACAATCGGACACCGGTTCCAAGCGGCAGGGCAAAAGGCAGAGACATCATGTTATGGGCACGCCACGATTCATTGCAAACCTAACCCCAAATAAAAAAAAACCTAACCATTTTCGACCCCAAATCATTTTATAACGACCCTAAATATACCTGCACTATAATGGGAAATCTTGTACTTTGGAAGTGGCCCAGTTGAACTATGGGAATCGTGCTGTGCTATAACACGAAGCCTTACCCGGGCAAAACCTTCCTTATCAGGAATTTTACGAAGCGATGCGTGCAAGGAGTCGTCCAGCCCCCAGTAAGTCTCACTTGGTGACACATGCTGTTTTAGGACCTTCTGTACGCCAAGCAATGTAAAAAATATATGCACGTGTCTAGTCTTCCCTAGAATGGGTCTACTGATCGGAGATACAAATTAACATGACGCATATTACTAATTTCATACAGCGAACCGACAGCAGTTGAATGTTGAGTTCGGTACCTTAATTTCTACTTTACTCCAAGTTTCTAGAAAAAAGTGGGAGGTGTTTCAGCAGTTGTTCGACGTATACAACGCTGGGATTGCGCTTTCGTTTAATCTAAAGTTCATTTAGAATGCGAAAAAGACATTTAATAAATCAGGGATCTGACAGAGACCCTTGACATTGTTTACTGCGGAAAACATTTTTCTTTTGTTCTAATGATTACAAGAGAGTTGCATGCACGAACAAAATCTACTGAAAAGTGTTTCACTGCTCCATTGCTATTCTACCACAACTACTAACTGAACTATTCCCTTGTTAAGTCAAACGCCAATATCTGTAAAAACCTTTCGCTAATTCACTGCTTTGTAGATTTATATCCATATCTATTAACATGGAATGTTTATGTTAATTTGGTAAATCTTGAAACACATTGAAAACAAATTCACACAGCAATTTAAATTACTGTGTCATACATGTTCGTTTATCTAACTTTTGACAGCGCTGTTTCAACACGACACATTTAATATCCCAGCGAAAAATCGTTTGTAGCACAACCTTGTTATATACGATAGTTATTATCGCCTTAAAATACTTTCCTATGAATGGAAATAAAAGCAAAAGTAAAGGAAAGGACTAAAGGAGGCAAATTATGAATCAATGCAGTCCGCTTAGTACCGAGGTTCATTTAAAGATAACATAAACGCCTTTTGGAAGATCAAATGACAGGTTTAATCACTTTTTCTCTCATTTTCTCACGGTGGAACAGGAGCCATAGCAACCCAAGAAAGATAACCCGAACTTATATTTATCTATTTCTGTGACAGGTAGCGTTACCAAGTGACACACACACACACAAACAAACCAAACCTGCTATATATACATGTATCTGTCCAACACGCTGAAACGGGTGGCATTTTTCATTATGTCGGCTGAGAATATTAAACACTCGTTCATAAGGTAGTGGTTAGATAGATAGTTTACGTTTCGGTTCAGAGATGACCAGTAATAAGAGAAATTGGCTCGCAAGGCGTGAATTAGCAAACCAGGCCAAGTGAAGACGGCCTGGAACTTCAAAGCTCGTGGGCCTTTGCTCTGTCTTTTGTATAACTCGTTTCAAACATTACACTAAGTTCCTCCTAACAGTTTTGAAATATTAAGAACGATTCCGGACTATTTACGGTCCTGAAATGTGAATAGAATCCAGTCACTAATGGCGCTGTGTAATTAAGTAGAAGTGACATAGGGGTGGCGAACATTAACATAATTTTTCACAGTTTTTTTTCTTTCTCGGCTGACCGCAATACAAGCACGAAAAATGAACGACCAGTGGATTTTAGAAGTCTTTGGTTCTTTGAGGTTTGTTTAAGGTTACCGGATACCTTCAGGGTGCGTTTCCAGTCTAAATTATGTAGCGCCTCGAGAAAACATCGTAGATAAATCATTCATGTATCATTTTAAAGCTTATAAAATTGGCTACAAGAATACATAAAAAGTTTGAGTTCTTTGAAAATCTCGAATTTTCCGCCATCCCGTTTCTCCGATCTAGTGAGATGGCTTTCAGAAGTTCCGACTCCGAAAATATTTTAAAGTTTAAAAATATGTTTGCTTTGTCGTATTTCGGATGAATCGTATTACAAAACCGTGTCGGGGAATTTCAAAATTCGATTTAGTTCAAAAGTTATCATGCTTTCCGTGAAAAAGCGAAAAATAATCCGAGTAGATATGCACGAAACGTCGTCAAGAGCTCTCTTTTTAGAATTTCCCAATTCCCCGACACGGTTTTGCAGCTGAGATATCAATTGACATTTTGTGAAAATTTCGCACAAATCGAATAAATTCCTCTTGAGTGGGAGCTTTTTTAAAACTCTATTTTGATTGAAAATCGAAAGCGAGAAAATAGCACTTCAAAAAATCTAGCCGTCTGTCGTGCGTGAATCTGAAGCCCCGCCTCTCCAACAATTAGCAAGCTCTTGGCCAATCATTTCTCATCACAGTTCAACTATCTGTCAAGATTTCCCGCCAATGTTGATTTCCGATCAAAGCAACGCGCCGCATCGAGAAAATGTTTCTTCTTTTTTGTGTGACTTGAAAAATGGTAGCGGTAAGAGTCAGCTGGTTTCTCTAGAAAAATGCTAGAAAAATGGGAAAGACAAAAATACCTCGAGGGGCAAAGCCAAGGTGAACACCTATAGAGACGCCTTGAATGCCAGCATAGTTAGTAGAGGAGACAGCGATTTGCAGGCGTCTGAAACAGCACGGCAATAGCGAAATCGTGGTTCAACCGATTCAGGGTCACCGCCAGACTACGTTTCCATCTAAGCTTTCTCTCTCGGCTGGCTCTTATAAATTCTACTTTATGTTCAGATGTGGACCACTCGGCACTCTGTCTGAAAGTGAAAATACGAACGCTTGTCGGGTTTTGCGAGGATTCCTATTTGGCTTTGTAATTGTAGTCGTATGCATTGTTTGGCCTCGTTTTGCTTTTCTTTTTTCTTTATTTTTCAAGCTAAGGGTTTAGGGTTAGGGCATCCTGCTTGCTTTTTGTAAGATATAAGGCCAACATCCGATGGAATTGTGGAATCGTGTGTGGAAAAACTTTTCTCAATAAACGTAAACATTGGTATATGAAATTAATTTAATATGTGCCGATTTCCCACACCGTCGTTACGGGCGAGTGAGCACTTGTCATGTGTTTATTGATCTGCTGTCAATCAAAAAGAACCTTTTACTTCCGGTAAAACATTTCCTTTTGGTATTTCTCCGTCAATATAATTTTTTTCTTAACGGAGTTTTTGGTATATGAGACACTACTACTAAAACTACATTTCTGTGTGAAAAAATATTTTTTCCATCTTTTTCGTTTTGAAGGTATCCGGTAACCTTAATAGAAGCCCCCGAAATCTTATTAAAGATACTCCATTGAATGCATGAATAAAACAACATGTGATCTTTAAAGTTCATTAAAGTATAATACGGAAATGATGACTGGTTTCAGTAAAACGTAAAACGAACACAAACGCGATGTTAGGAAATACGCTGACTTCACTTTAAAACCAATATTGGCGAACGAACGAACATTCAATGGCTTTTTACAGATACATACGCGGTACTGTTTACACTTTACAAGAAGGTACAAAGACCCGTCAACTGAATAAACACAACACGACAGCTGTGCCCATAGCTAAATAGAACACTCGATCGACGTTAGTAAGCCATTCAGTTGATTGAAAAGGCCAACTCAAGCTATTGGATTCAGCCGTTTGGAAACCTCAACAGATCGCTAATGCGAATAAAAGGCATTAGTGGATTTTGATTGACAGTTAAGAAAGGTTTCGAGACACGTCAATCGGTTTGTTTCTTCAACTGAATCAAAGTCACATTGAAATTATACAAATCGTTTCTCCGGCCAAGAAAGGGGCTCACTTCTAACAGGAAGTGACAATTTTCTGTGATAAAATACTACTGCAATGCTACTGTGGACATTAGAAATCAGGGCAATGGCTTGACAGGCGAACAAAGGATATCTCTAGTACCCAGGGGTAAGGGGTAGGGTATTCCAAGCGCAACAGCTTATGTAAATCAGCTTTTTGTCTAACATTCAAACGCCATGTTATTTGTAACCATTTTATCTTTTCAACATATATTGAGGTCTAGTTTGCACTGCAGTACGTATTTCGCTCGGGGTACTACAAACGTTCAGATGAATACATCCATCTATTCGAAAAACAAATTGTATCGATATGACGAAATCATTTCACGTATTTTCTTCCGCTTTTTCAAAACGTCCATACGACAATGCCTAGTTTTGGGGTCGAAAATTCCAATTCATTGAAACTTGCGAGTACGAAGATAACGTACTGTAGGTTAGTGAAAAGATGTTAGAGCAATTAAGAGACTGAAGCATTCTTAATACTAAAGACATAGTGAAACCCGACCATTCAAATACTGGTTGAAGTCAATATATTTATAGCTGAAACAGTCACTTGTCAAAGGAAACAAGATACTGGCTTCGCTTCAGTTAATTCTCGGTTAATTCTCGGTTAATTCTCGGTTAATCCTCCCTCTTTCAAAAGTCCCTGAAAAGGTAAACGCCATCAATGTGTCGATTCGATACCATTACCGACACAAACAACAAGTCTTGGCCGGTTTAGAAGTATGTTTATGGACAACTGATTCTACGCTTTTTGTCTGTCAAAAGTGAAACAAACTGGTTTATCAATACACGGGAAGATAAAAAGGTCTCTATTTTGACGATGCTGAAAATTATCGAGCATAATATAACAATCCTACATTACAGAATAAGAAAGTCCAAGAGAATATACAATACAGAGATCGTTAACGGTAAACCGCCAAAATGTATCGTATGGATGAGAATCTATTGTGCTTGTTAGCAGTTATTTCATTCAATGCCCTTTATACTGCTCGAACAAGCTATTGCCAGCTAGTTTACCTGCATTAAACGTTGTCTAACTTGCAAATAACACTTATTTAATACTTCATCCTCATCAAAATGCCTACAATTAAGCGTAGTAACGTACATGTTGCGACTGAGTCAACTAACACAGCTTTCTGATTGTTTTATTTTCGAAAACACAACTTACTGGCAAATGGCGCTGTCAAACTCTGACAAACGTGGAATCTTAGTTCGTAGAAGAGGCTATGCTTTTACACTACGGTTTCCGATTACGTTATGGTTAATTGTAGTTAATTTGGGCACACAAATGATGAGAAGAGATCGCTCAGCAGAGTTGAATCACTGCTAAAAAATAAAGCCTTTAAAATACTCTTCCAGTTATTCTCGTTTGATGTCAGATCAGTCAGCCAGTGCCTCGATACCCCCTCGACACTTCTCAGGGATTGCTTCCGGTCTTTACAAATAAAAATAGGGGAGGGGGTGGAAAGAATAACAAAAAGGAAACAAAGTTCGACATTTTTGGATCACATTTCTCATGATTGTTTTGTGGAAATTCTGAATAAAAGCACAAGAGTTTAGTAGGCTAGTTCCTTCAACAAAACTCTTGAACAAATCCATAGTATATCAAGCTTACTTGACATACAAACAGTCTTCTTTGTTAGCTATACGCCAGCGGGGTTGAAAGAAAAGGGAGGACTAATAATTTTAACCCCACAAAAAAACCTCAAGTATCGTGAACAGCATCCCTGGCA
Source organism: Actinernus sp. WN-2022 (assembly GCA_030867875.1). NCBI lineage: Eukaryota > Metazoa > Cnidaria > Anthozoa > Actiniaria > Actinernidae > Actinernus > Actinernus sp. WN-2022. Next base: position 167,333 of record JAOWCC010000569.1, on the reverse strand, counting down.
CCCAGGTTTCCTTTTTGTTTCTTTCTGACTTGACGCGCTTCTCAGTTCTTCGACGCCGATTCGCGGCTTAAAACTTAGAAAACCTCTGGGATCAAGTGTTCACTGGTCCAAACATTTCTATAGGTGACTGGTAAACTTAGTAGTAAACTAAGTAAAGCTGCTGTGCTTTCATCATAACTTGTTGCACAACGTGATGCACATTGACGGTACACTGCTATAGATGCAGCGACTCATAGGTGGGAAGGAAAGTATTTATTCTCGGATTTGAGGCAGATTATTAGTCTTCTAGCTTTAAATCAGCTAATTGAACGAGATTAATTCAGAGGCATATGATTTAACGTCTTGCCCAAGGACGGTGGTACTTGAAAGGAAAGCAGGCTGCAGTATCGGGTAACAATCCCCTTCTCTTCACAAACAGCACAACAGGTTCTTTAACGGTCCCCATTTGCTAAGAAAAAGTGTTGGGAGACAAGGCCAACGGCTTGATGTCCCTGGCCAAGGACGCCGGCGGCCGGGATTCGACCTCCCATATTCATGGCCGGTGCTCTACCACTAATCAGTGATAATCTTCACAGCACCCAAACACCACAATCGATGTCACATGGCTTAGAAACATTCATTTCAATTGAACAGCTTGCGAAGCTGTCTAAACTATTTCCTTGTTTTGGTTTGAGCGTCTGTTAATTCTACCAAACGTTATGAGATTTAGCGGGTTCAATAGACTGGTATATCGAGTTCGTAATGTGGTACAAAAGCCTATGATACCTTTAAATGAAAAAGACAATGCGTTGTTAATTTGAGATGCAGGTAGGTCAGAAATACTTGCCAAGCTGTCAAAATTGTCTTCTTGTTTGGTTGGTTCTACCAAAATATGTCAAGTGCAACTGATTTAGGTTGAATGGACTGGTACATTGGAGTTGGTAGAATGAAAAAAAAAGCCAGCCAGGAAAAATGTGGAGTCTAAAAGATAGGAATCGACTCTTATAAGGGTAGAGATTGGCCGATTTTGTATTCAAGATTACGAAGACGTATCTCCTCGTCTAGTCAATTGGACAACACCATAAGGTTCCCAAATTCATGGAGACAAGCACAGGCTTTAAAGAAATCACAAACAACGGCGGGAAAACCTCTTAATGATTGTAGTTATAGGACTATAGATTATTATTATTTACTATTCACGACCTATCCCGGTTACCAGCAAGAAATTGACATTTTTTTGTCATGTTTATTTCGCGATCCACGGTTTATCCAAAATTGATAATATTTACGATGTTTCCATTTAAAGTCGATCGATTTAGACAAGCGAAAATAAGAACATCAACACATACAGGATATGATTGGAACGTATTGAATGTTGAGGCCATGAATTTGCTGAACCTAGTCGAACTGAAGTGTATTGGTGGACTGTGTTTATCCCGTTGCTTCAATTTACAATAGGTCCCAACTGAACGATCTATAATCTATAATACTTGTAGACAGTCTAGTTTGAATAAACAGTTACGTTAACTTAAAGAGTTACAAAAAATAAACTAAGCATAAACAATTTGGTCTTAACGAGGTGATGAAAAGAACAGACCAAGTAGAAAAAGACAAATGTAAAACTTCTCAAAACTTTAGTTTCAGTTATTGAAAATCGCGAATTCGTTTTGAACACATGTGATCGCACCTTATTATAATAGCTCAGTTTGTTATATCATCAGGGTGGCAACAGAAGGGACGCGTGATTTTAAAGCAGTCTACAGGAACCAGAAATAAGAATCTTGTCACCCGTAACAATAATTACAATAGTCCTTGACCTTCAGTTGGATAAAAGACCCCTTTTTGCCGTATCTAAAACCCCTTGACACCGCTTAAGGTATCAGGAGCCCTTCAAGATCGCTTCCCGAAAACTTTTAATTGCGCGCGTTAAATTCAAGAAAACTCCTACAAAGTATATATTTTCTGAAAGCTTACTAAATAAACATAGATTGTAGAAAACAGCTTGATTTTCCTTATTATTAATACTCTTTTATTTATTGTGATTTTAATCCAATTTCACCATACCTTATACCTGTAGCTCCTGTCCCTCGGGAATTGGACGGAAATCCGCGCTGAAACGACCTTCCTAAAGTAGAGATATTGATCTAAAAAAGAGTGTCTCAGTTTTCTGATATCTTATTCCGTCGCGAAAATAATCAACTGCAAAGATCTGGAACACCTTTTTTAGGGGTTGAAGAAAGAAACATGAAAGTATCTCAAGAACAAAAAAAACGCATTAAAAAAATGACACCCTTTTTTCCCCAACATATTGATCTAGCCATATGCCAATTTTCAATCCGATCTATTAAAATCTAGAGGGACAGGAGCTTCGAATACATGCTATAAAACTTGCATATATAACGCCGTGAAAAATGGCTTCAAAGTTTCCTGGCATCGCACTATTAAGAATGTCATTTTTCCAGTATTTGATGTTGAGCAGTAGGTATAGTGAAACACGATGCCATGTTGTTCATGGATTTTGCGCGCTTCAGTGAAGGACTACGCAGACCACGATAGTTAGCTCTTCAGTGCGATCAGTATATCGCAGTAGACAAGTTCAATTTTAGCGTTACCATTGTCATGGTATTTCACAGAAATCATGAGTACATAGAGAAGGCAAAGACGAAGAAAGCGTAAAGAAACAGACCGAACCAGTACAATAACTGTTACGGAAGATCGTGTTCGGTTTCAGTTGGTTCTTCGTCTTCGGCTATCGAAGGCGAATCTACAGTCGAAACTTCGTGGCGAAGTTTATGGGCACTTGCACTCTTATCAACTTGGAATTGACTTTGCAGAATCTGCAACTTCTGCCCACTGATTATCTTGGTTATAATATGAGCCAACCAAGATCGCTTTCCGTCAGCGGCGACTTTTGTTTCTTCGCGGAAGAAAACGGACATAGGCCCTCCCTTATATAGCTCAATTCGTAATTTGAAACTGCCAAATTACTATTAAACTAGATTTTAGATATGATTTCTGTGTGAAACGTAAATGAATATTTGCAACTCAACGGCTTCAAGACGAGCTAGAGGAGTGAGCGCGTGTATGAGAACGCTTCACAAGTGCTAATAAGCCGATGACAGCCTGCTTTCCCGTCCATATTTCTATTCGCCGTAATTTCTCGTTGAAAATAAAATGTTTTGAAATTTTATTTTCACTAAACTGTAGAATTAACTTTGAACATTTCCACAAAAATTATCGCATAAAGGGCTCCTGATACCTTAACGCCTCCCGGTTAGCTCATTGGTTAAGCGCCGGTCTGTTGTGCTGGAGGTCGTGGGTTCAAACCCCGGCCAGACCAACATTCAGGGTCTTAAAATAACTGAGTAGAAGGTGCTGCCTTTACATAATCAAACAGTAAACGGTTAGACCTTCTCGTCTTCTCGGATAAGGACGTAAAACCGTAGCACTAAGCCGAAGAGAGGGCCACGTGTTAGATTACTGAACTACATGTTAGCCGGTAACGTGTTTACGGGATTCCCACACATTCACAAAAAAGGAATTCCCTGACATTCCCCTGACTAGCCTTTCGCCGACCAAGAAGCATTACTTACTGACCTCCAACGCTTGTATTCTTTCCAGATATTCAATCGTTATTTTATAATATTTTAACCCTTTCGCAGTCTTTCACTGACGTCAGCATATGGCACAACATTAATGTAGGTACAGGGCCTACTTAATAGATAAAACACACTTATTGATACTTAACAGTCAAAAATTCGTTATAGCGATCAGTGCGACCCAGTTGCCAATGAACCGACACGGAACCAAACCGTAAATTGTAACCGTGAACAGTAGTCACGGACAGAAGGAGCAACCCACGTAGTGGCCCTCCCAAGCCTAGCTCTGCCAATAATATTTGAGACAGAAAGATTGAACAGAACAGTATGCAAAGCCTGAAAATAACTTTTTGTATAAATGTGGGATCAGTTCCCTGACCAAATCTTAAATTCCGTGACGATTCCAGGACCTTGAAAATGCTTAGCAATTCCCTGACCATGTGTTAGCATTCCGCTGGTGTCGATTTCTACACGCTAAAATGACATTCAAACGGAGGCCATTCAACTTTGGATAACAAACCATTAGAGGCAAAAAAAGAATAGTAATCGCAAAATACCAGATGGAAATTATTAAAATATTGAATAAACGTGTTCCACGTGCTGGACTGGTTCATTATTCTATCTTTTCCCCCACAACTATAGTCTTAATTCGCTGCTTACAATTACTTAATAAAAGTCGAAGGGAACGTTTTTGTCGTACTTATTCTGGCTGTTCGGAAATTAGAATACTCCCAACTCCTGCATATACACCTCTTCCGAAATGTGGAAAGTACCATAAAACAAACCGTGCAATCAATGTTGGGAAATTATGGAGCTGCACCACGTGACTTACCTTAAATGGTAGTAGCGACAGCGCATGCTCGATCAGAATCCTCATCAGTCTTTTCGAGTAAAATATAAAATCGTCTCGGGTCGTCTTCTCGTTTCTGTAAAAGAATGTTGTATAATATACGTGATTGGTTTTCTTTGAAGTTGTAACTAACGGTTTCTTGCCATATACTTGTGTACCCCGAGGAAGAGTGGCCGTGCCAACCGAAATATCGGTAGTAATTATATATATTTCCCAGTAACCGTACAATCAGCCTTTCATCTTGTCTTGATATTCGTATACATTTGCTGATTAGATCCCATCCAAGGTGATCCGGTTCATGCACTTCGTCCGAATTGGTCCTTGCATCCAGTACATTACATGTTCTCCAGGGCCCGGTTGTTGGAAGGAAGGGTAACTTTATCCCTAGGATAGCGCTAAATCTGTACAGTTTACCCTCGGGTTAGTGAGTTAACCCCGGGGTAGGGCTTACCCACACAGCGGTCAAACGTCTGCGCATGTGTCAAAAGTCTTGCAACAACAACCTATTCCAAAACAAATTCAAAGCGAGCCGGTGGCCGTCACTGTTCACAAACCCGCTTTCAAAACCTTGAGAACTTCTTTGATAAATTACGAAAATTTTGGGTAAACTCACAGTTTGAAGTTTGTTCAATTTCTCGTCGACTGTGAAAATAAAAAGCTTAACTTTCACGTATTTTTCTTAACTTTTGGGGGTAGAAGTTCACTGTAATAGGTTTTAAGGTAAATTTGCGCGGGAAATTCGCGCGGCCGCCCACCAGACTGACCGTAATACGCACGCGCAGACGTTTGACCGCTGTGTGGGGCTTACCCTTGCTTCGAATACCGCTGGGCAGACAGACAGACGTTCTTTTATTGGTACTTTGTACAATATTCTACATCAGTAGTTATCCAATAATAATAATATTGTTAGGGTGCAAGAAATAAAAATAATGACTGCTATATCGTATTTGTTGAGTGGGAAAGGGCATTACTTTATATTATTCAGAGCTTGTGCCCTAATGCCCAGACAGTCGTGAATATTTTTTGCCGCTAGACGAGATATTTTAGGAGTTGGGTTGAGGGCCCAGGCGGATCCGGTTCTAGACCTACCCATTCATCATATACGTTCCCCCTCCTCCCCCGTGGAAATTCCCGTCAATCAAAGCAACCATTAATTGGCTTTCGTATAAAGCCTGCAGTGTTTCGATGAAACGCAATCGCGTACGTACAGAACCAGTCAGGTGCAAATGTCTCATAGAATGTTGGTTAGCACCTGTCACCAATCAAGGATATCAGGAAAATGACACTATGGTATATTTAATTGCTGTTAAAACCCTCAATGGGGTTTCTGACAATAATATTTCTCTGCCTGGGGTTTGTCTAAACGAGAACAAAAACATTAATCTCGTCTGCGTACGGCAGCCGATATCTTATAAAGAAAGAAGAATGTTCCTGGAAATCAGGCAGAGGTTCATGTAGTAGTAGTAATTTATTTAACCAAGTATCACATATTTGAGCAGGAAAGCTCTTTAAACGTGAACGTGCAATATTATAAGATTAACTTTTATATACAAATAACAAATAAGATTAAAAAAAAGGAGACATTTAGAAAGACATACATGAGTAAAATAGGAAAACTAGTTCATGCACATCCTATGATACTAATTAATCGTCACACTACAACAGTATTGTATGGATAATTGTTACAATGATAGTTACATTGAGAATAGAATGAATGTAAGAGCTTCATAATCATTAGGCTAACTATAATAAGGGTAATAAAATAACAACGGGTAATAAAATAACAAAGGATAATAAAATAACAACGGTATAATGCACTATATAAATAAAGCTAATTATAGTCACAAAAATAATTAAGTTAGTTTAATTGAATTGACATGGTCTTTGCAATGCGGCATTGGTGAGGTCGACATTATGTCAATAACACAAATAATATAGTTTAGTTAGAAACTGTGGTATTTGAAACTTTCGTAATGAATCTAAGTTTGATCAGATCTTCAGTCTGTGAGAAACTGCACTGTTGATGTAGTTATCTCATGGCAGCGACTTCAACTAATCTTCATGTTGTCCAAACTCCTGGCACGCACTGGAATATCACGCCCCCAGTTTCCTTTCCCGCCCTACTTCAACAACCAACGAGACACCATGCACAGTCCTTTTGATAACTGAGGTCAACGAGTTTGTCGTCTCATCGCATTCTGTCGACGTGTCTGTGCTATGGTCAGTTTTGTCATTGTTTTATGAGAGAAAGCCTCTACGAGGTTGTGCAGCACTGGTTTGACTGTACGCCAAGGCAGATAGCCAAGCATATTGCGGTCACGAGACACGAAGACTGCACTAACATGCCCACACTTAACGAGAGCAGATGTTATCTTAGTGTGAAAACTTAGAACTAGTGCTCTATAAATCTCGTGCCACTTGTGAAACTGTCTTAGGAATTATACACGAAGTTGGAACCACAGATCAGAAATCGCCACGCTACGACTAGCCTCCTTTGCAGGCGTCCTGACCGACACTAAGGACGCCTGCAAAGGAGGCTACGCTACGACATGCTGTAACACTGAGTTGGCTTCTCAATGTTCATTGGTTCGTTTGAGGCTGAAGTAATAAGCTAACCACATTAGCTCAATCAGGACGTATTTTATCTTTTGACGAAGGCCTTACGCCTGACACATCAGTATACTGTGTTTAGTTTCGGTTTGCTCTTTCCTCTAATCTGACGGCAGTAGAGATGGATACACAGACTACACGTAGCCTCCTCCGCAGGCATCTCTAATTTTCGAAGAAATCAGATTTAAAAAATCGTGAATTGGGTTACCTGTGACTCCGGGAGAGAAGAAGGAGCAGGGAGTCCATAATCTGATTTCTTCAAAAATTAGAGATGCCTGCGTAGGAGGCTAGACTACATGTAGGTACGGTACCAGTTGACACGGTGGCACACCCAGAGTGTTATTTTGCTTCAACAATTTACGGAGGAGAATTTTTCTTTTCTGATCGAAGTTATTTCTAGTACCTCTTACTTTATAAATTCATCACCTAAGTATACTAAGGGGCCAAACTTAGCGCTATCCCTTGTGCATCTCACAAGCTATAATGGCTACCCATGATGCAACCTAACTTTGAGGTCAATACGGGTCGATAATATCTTTGTAAGTTAAACATACACTGTGTCATACGGTTTCTTTACACGAGTTTAGAGCTCGGGGGGTTGTTCAAGGTAAAAAGGGTAGGGGTGACCGTCGGAAAACCTCGAAAAATACCCTAAAAAATACCAAACCGTGAACAATTTCCCACCCTAAAATGTACCTCATGGTCTAAAAATCACCCAAGAAAAATGGATTTTGCTTGAACAACCCCTTAAAACTACTAAATCGCCGATTTCAAACCCTAAAAAATACGACTATCACCCCTACCAGCCGAATATAGGAAGAACCCCACCCCCGGGTTTAGAGACAGAGCTGAAATGAGCTGTGTCACGGTGAGAGACCTTTACATTCAGGCCTGACAGAAGTATTTTCAGTGATTTTCATATGAACTGATGAACATCATGCACAATCATGTGGGATGGTTAAATCAAGGCAATTACGAAAATAGGACTAACAAACAGAAGACTATGAATATTGGGAATCCTTTCAGTCAAGCATGGAGGGAGGGAAGTTTAACTGTTTGTAGCCAATTAATGGTGATGCCATACATGTAGGACTCACAAATAGAGTACCGGAGTGTGACGTCACAAATTTGCAAAATTTAGACCACCGATTCAGAAAGAGCAATATAAATTAAAGAACATTACATACCAAAAATGAGGTGTATACGATGAAAAGCGGTTGAATATCTAATAGATAATTTTTAACAAATCACTGTATTTTTTGTACTGGATCATAAACTTAGGATCCAGACAAAAATACAGTGATTTGTTAAAGAAAATTATATATTTGAATGGCCATATCTCAGCCGCTTTTCATCGTATTCACCTCATTTTTGGGGTATGTAATGTTCTTTCATCATGATCTTTCTGAAACTGTGGTCAAATGTTCTTAAAGCAAAAAATTATCATTTATGATGTCATCACTTTGGCACTCTATGCCAGTCACGGTTTCTCTCACCTTATGATGGCATGAAGGCCTCTGACTTGTGGTGTGCTGTCTACAATACTTAAACTCTTGGGTAAGGGCTGGTCTTGATGGGCAGATACTAGTTGAGATCTGTCATGATTAAGTCATTTGAGATATGCATATAACCCAATTCCGGGTCGTCCACCCTACTATAACCTACATGACTTTTTGTATAACCAATACTATTAAAAGCCCTCTGTTAACCATTATGCTTTGCATGACTCAAGCAAATTTCGGATGATATAAAATTTAGAGATTGAAAGTGAAAAACAATAAATATATAATTTAGTATTGTTTTTAGTATTCCCAGAAGGTGTGTAACTGCAGGTTTAAATATCAATGTATAACTTCTGGTTACCTACCTAAAGTTCACTCCTCTCTGTAAAGAAAGCAAGAATAAAAGCATTGAATTTTAAGGGGAAAACATAAAAAAAAGTAAAATTTGATAGCATGTGATATTGTTCAGTTCTACTTTATGCTGTAGGATTTGGTAAACAAATGGTACAGACATACTACATACCTATCTTTATCTACCGGTATATATAATATTCCAGGCTCCAAAAAATAAAACTGACTCATAAAAATACCCAACCGTTGTACACAAATTTTCTGTGTTACTAATAAATTGTTTATTACGAGACTTTTGACAAATAAACAAAAAAAACTTTATTATTTTGCTTACAGTCCAATCGAAGATTGCAAGAAGATTCTTTTGAGATTTCAGGTTAATAGTCAAAAATCTGTTTTTGTGTGCCAAAAGCTGATTGGTTAAAATGATCTGTAATATATGGTCTCATATTTGCACTCAAAATGCCAAGTTGAAAATTATTATATACACCTAAGAAATGTTGCTAAAAAGAAACAAAAAAATAAATATCCAGACAATGTACGAGATCAGTGGAGTGCAGTGCTAGTTCCTATTGTTTTAATTTGTATATGTCAACGTTCTCGAAATTACATGTACATGTAGGTGACAGTATAAACAGGGTCCTATAACACATTTCCTGAAAATCATTCTCATTGGGGGATAGAGTACCAAACAGCCAACAGCACCAATATCTACTGAGTGCAGAGTAAACACTTTACCTGTTCTAGTTGATTTCTGATGTGTCTGACAATAAGGTCTATGGCTACGTCATTCTCACCACCTACAGTGAGAAACACAAACACAGATAAAATGGATGTTACATGTACATGTAGATGCATGTTCAGCACCATAAAATTCCAATAAAAAGGTGAGGATCGTGGCTCTGAGTGCTCACAGTAAATTCAAGACAAAGACAAAGACAAAGACAAATTTAAATTAGGGAACTCTTTACAAGGGGAGATTATCTAAAGCGACAGGGAGATGCCTTTAATACTAGTTTCTTAAAGCACATACAGTAGGACAGAAACACGCACATGCATATGTATGGTGGCCTAGAACTGCCATAAGGATTTTTAACAGGTTTTTTTCATTTTTTTTCATTATCAGTTGAAGTTTTTTGTTGTTGTTGAAAATTTAAAAAGAAGTAAAATAATCAATATTATTGCCTAGGCAATGAAAAAATAATGTGAAGATACAATCAAGTTGAAATTAATTTTAAAGACATAAAAGTAAAGGCAATTAAAAATTGTGAAAATGAAATTGTAAAACTGCCGTAGGCCATTATGCATTGCGAGCTCTATGGTACACAGATGGCCCTGGGACCCAATGTTTGTCATACTTGCACCTACTTGGAAAGAGGATTTAACTTTGAAAGACAATCTCAATAAATATATGAAAGATAGTCTTCGGCAAAAAGAGATCTTAATAGACGTCATGTTGAAGAGACGTTGAGGGCTATGCTTCGAGTATAGAAACTCTTGATAGACATTTGAGATACTTTGACATTCAATTTACACCTACGTCCATGCAACGGTGGCACAGGTCAAAGGGCAGTAAGCTAAGACAAGAAATGGAAGGCCTGGGAAGTTGCTTGGGTATCGAGCCATGTAAAAAAGATAAGGCTATCCATTATCAGTACAAGTACCACATGATCTAGTCCATGCACTGTACAACATGGACCCAGAAGGCTGGAGCTGAGAGGGCTCCTTGCTTCAAGAGGACATTCAAAGAGAAAAGGTCACAAGGACTTCTCTGCTAGCAGAAATCTCTCTGATGACAGAGACTGGGGAGAGACCTCTGTTAGCACTCTGGGAACACAAGGACTTGCCTTATCTTTTGTATGTCTTGATATCCAAGCAGCTTTGAATCCTGGGCTTTCCATTTCTTGTCTTACTGCAACTTCAACCTGTTCCCTGAAGTCTAAGATCTCTTTCCTCTGAAGACCGACTGAAGACCTTCTTTCACATATCCCGCCATCTTTGTTTAAAAATTGTTGGGTCCCAGGTACATCTGCATACCATTACTCGCAATGCATAATGGCCAATGGCAGTTTTAGGCCATGAAATATTCTTTTAACAATTCATTTTGAAATTAATTAAAAAAAAAAAAAAAAAAAAATCCCCAAAAAACTGTAACAATCCTTATGGCAGTTCTAGGCCAACAGACATTTGTACACATGAACTGTAACATCATACCTCTTGGTACAACAATGTCGGCATAAACCATGGTTGGTGCTATGTGTTGATCAAATGCCTGTAGATAACAAGGGGAAATAAAATTGAACTACTGGCTTGCCTACCTAATAATCACCAAAACCCCATATGGCACAGGCCTCAAGTCAGAAAGTATCTGATACACAAGTATCAATAACACACTAGGCTATGCAAACAGCTACATTGTATAAAAATGTTAGTCAAGCTGCTGTTCAAAATGTATTCTTGAAATGCTGTTTACAAATTGAAATGTAACCATGTAACTGTTTTGTGTGTATTTTGTTAGAGAACAAGTTCACATAAACTTACAGGTTTTACAAATTTATTATACTGTTGAAGGACCCCTGACAGCTCACGTCCTCTCTCAGTTATGTCTCTTTTTAACCTGCAAAATATTGATAATAGAGCATTGACTAAAACACCCTTATCCTTTTACATTGTATATGAAAATCGTGATTGATCCGGTAAATCTATTTGTTTTGTCTAGATGAGTGTAGTGTCCAGTTTTCTCTCCCAATCAAATGCCCTGTTTACTAACTTTAAAGCTACATTTTGTACAACCTTACATTCAATGAAGCAAGGAATTAAGGTGATGCAGCTTTCTCAACTTGCTTAAAAAAAAACTTTTACCCAAAATTTAAGCATCAAAACTCAGGTTGTGACTTCTCTTTGAGTGCAGCTTTAGTCTTTATGGTACATCACAGTCTTAAACACAGTTGTTTTAGGGGAGACGGGGTGGCGCAGTGGTTAAGTGCTTTGCCTCTCACCTCTGTTCCCCAGGTTCGATTCCTGTTCGCGGTGCCATACATGAATTGAGTTTGTTGGTATCTCGCCCTTGCTCCGAGGGTTTTTCTCCGGGTTCTCCGGTTTTCCTCCCTCTGCAAAAACCAACATGCTAAATTCCAATTCAATCTGTGGATTAGCCGGGTCCTGCCTTTGATCAGCCTCTATGGTTGTTTCAGGTCCCGTTAGAAATTCAGAAACAAGGAGCTTCACTCTAAGAGGAATTGCTCCTCCCATTTTCATGGAAGATCAGTTCGACTAATTTGCTGTGAAAGTTTTGAACAGTGATGACACAGTGGGCCGTTTACCGCATGAATACTCAAGGATAGCACATCGAAGTAACAGGCCAACAACAACACTGCAACAAGCTTTGTGGTGGAATGGAGATCCCATGTGTGGTGACATTTAGTTGCTCCAGAAAAGCAACTATAAACCGTGTTAAAGATCTTTTGACGAAGAAGGTTTAATGGCAAGAATAACTTACATGTACATCAAAACGACTCTATTGAGAGCCACCAAACTTGCAAAAGCAATGACCAGTGCTTAGTTTCTTTTGGTTTTGTGTGGTGTTTAGTAGTATACCTTAACTCGCATGAGCTATTTAATTTGTGTAAATTTACGGAACCTTGTGCGGATGTTCTCGCAATTTCAAACCAAGATTTTGGGTAAATAGGTGCAGCTTATCCGTGAGTGAATACGGTATTAGTGTTCAAAGTTTTGTGCAATAGCAAATGTCAGAGATCACTCAAGTAGTGCATCACATGTTGCCGAGCTTTGACTTTGATGTTTACTTCATAAAGGCTGATTAACAAGCGAAAGTGACAGTTGCCTGGCACTCGCCAGTTTAACTAACCTTCTTGCCAGTCTGATGTCTGCATCTGTATCCACAAACACCTTCATGTCCATCAACTGTCGACCACAAGCACAGCATGTTAATATTCCCCTGGGAGTCACTCAAAATAAAAAAATAAAATGTTTCGTTTACCCTCAGATATTTAGGCTTCTAGCAGATCCTACTTATGATTCCAAGCATTCTCCACACATGCCTTAACTATGTTCAACATTTACAACTCACAACACTCAACTCACATGTTGACTCTTATTTATATATTTTTTGCTGTGACGAAGGGCTAGCACTCAAAAAGTCAGCTGCTACTGGCTTTCCATGGTGGTTAGCATGTACAATGTACATGTATGCTCAATATACCTCAATCGACTTTAGTTGATTATATACAATGTACCAGTGTTTATCTTCCCCACAGATGCAGACCAACACTAGTTTTTACAGGAACTAGTTACATGTACCTATTGTAATAATCTTATTTATATAGTATGGGTATTTCAAATACTGCACAACAAGTCCTGATAGGGATGGTGAATGGTAATTGAAAAATATATAGTCTCAAATTTTCTGGTATCAAATTTTTGGATCTTGAAATCTTGATATCTCGGATTCTATAAATGAGCCTCAAAGACTTGCTTTCCAATGCAAGACCTTTTACTTGGATTTTGGAGACTTGAAATTGAAAAGAGAGCCTAAAGTCTTGGCCTGGTATTTTAAAACTTTCTCAGCATCTGAGAAAGAGAAAGTCTCATATTTACCCACCCCCCTCCCCATCTTGTGACATGCCTGCTGACTGAACAAAATCTTACTGCAAACCATGAATACCCAAACACCTCATCCATTACTGATATTGTAGATAGTGACTCCCAAGATAATGTTAACCTCCATTACAGATAGATAGTGACTCCCAGGCTGCATGTACATTTGTACATGTAATGTTAACCTCCATTATTGATAGTGACTCTACCCAAGCTAATGTAAACCTCCATTACAGATAAAGTGACTAGTCCCAAGTTAATGTTAACCTCCATATTTACAGATAGTGACTCCCAAGCTAATGTCAACAGGTCTCCATTACAGATACAGTACTGCCTGGAACTATAGGTACATTTATCGCGAGCAAATCGCGATGAGATCGCGATCAATGACCGCGGTCTACTCACTCCATGCTCGCGTTCTGCTTGCACCTTGCTCGCGATCTGAACGCACCTTGCTCGCGATCTGAACAGATCAGATCTGAGCAGATCGCGGTCAGTACACGATCAAATGTACCTATAGTTCCAGGCGGTACTGTAGATAGTGACTCCCAGACTACATGTACATGTAATGCTAACCTCTATTACTGATAGTGACTCAACCCAATCAAATGTTAACATTACATTACAGATAGATAGTAACTCCCAAGCTAATGTTTAAACCTACATTACTGATAGTCTTAGAAATAGTATGATACATTGGAGGTTCATACTTTTGTACAGTATACAAAGGTATTACTGCAAAGAAATTTGTAATGAGTAAAATTATGTGGAATCTAGCTTCCACGACAAATATCTTACATCTCTCAGTTCTTTGTATGCAAATGCCATGATCCCTTCAAAAATGATTACATTGGCTCCATACAGGTCTTTCTACGATAGAACAAATATAATGCCATTTGATTTAATACATGTACAGTATGTTTACCTAAAATATGTTTTTTGCCACCACTTTGATAACCTGCTATGCTGACGTATTTTTCCCTCTCATAAATTTGAAGAAAAGCGCTTAATTAGTTTCCAATATGCAAGCACGCCGTCAGCATGTTTGTTTTATTTTTCTGCCCAATCAAAGCCATTGTTAGAATTTTAGTGAATTGGCGCGCCAGTGAACACTCTCCTATGATTGGTCAATGGCAAATGTATTGTCTGAATCCTTTTAAATGCAACATTACGTCACTTTCCAGGATATGGAAGGCAAAATCTGATTAGTCCATAACACAATGAGATGTGCATATTGGAAACCAATTAAGCGCTCAGGTAAGGAGACGTTACTTTTTTCTTCGAATTTATGAGTGAAAAAATACGTCTCCATTGCAGGCTACCACTCTGAATGATTCTCTCTAAACCATAAAATTAATGTGATTTGAGGGGTGCAGCTTATACCTTTTCTGCTATTCTGCTATGAGACTTGAAATCATAGATGGGAATCTGGAAGTTGAAAGAAAACATTGGTAATAGAGAGGATTTCAATTGAGTGTTGGAAGTGTTTTGGTTTTGCGTTTACTAAGCTCTCCTATTGGCTGAGAAAGTAAACCAACCAATCAGAATCCAAAGTAAAACCAAATGCAAATTGGTTTTGGTTTTGCTTTGGTTTGGCATTGGCTCACAGGGAAGCCATTTACGAGTTACTTGTGATTACTCGCTCCTATGATTGGCTGGCTGTGGGTAATTTACGTTTGGTTTTACTACACTCAATTGAAAACCGCTCTACCACTTAGGTACAATGTACATGTATATTCTAAAAAAATACTGTGTAAACACACCAATAATACAACTAATATTATTTCAAGTCTTCAACATGGAGAGGGGGACAGGTGCTGTGCCTCTGCTCAAACAACACAGCTTTCGAAATGTTTTTGAGTTGGAGGTCAACATAGAAAAATAGGCATAGAAAAGGTTATAAGTCAAGCAAAATTACTTGTGGTGACCTTGAAGCAACTGCCAGAGCTCTGGCAGTTGCCAGCTTATTTTGAAAGGCAGCCCTAAACAACCAACATGTTTCAGCTTTACGTTTCAAGAGAAAAGGTACAAAAATAAACTATTGACAGTACTAGTGACAACACAATTAAGGTTACCGGATACCTTCAAAACGAAAAAAGATGATTTTTTTTTTTTGCATAGAAATGTAGTTTTAGTAGTAGTGTCTCATATACCAAAAACTCTGTTCTAAAAAATTAATGTTGACGGAGAAATACCGAAAGTAAGTTTTTAACCGGAAGTAAAAGGTTCCGTTTGATTGACAGCAGAACAATAAACACATGACACATGCTCATTTGACCGTAACGACAGTGTGGGGAAAGCTAGCACATATTAAATTTATTTCATATACCAATGTTTACGTTTATTGAGAAAAGTTTTTCCAGACGATTCCATAATTCCATCAGTTGTTGGCCTAATGTCTTCCAAAAAGCAAGCAGGATGCCCTTAGCTTGGAAAACAAAGAAAAAAGCAAAGCAAAACAAGGCCAAACAATTAATGCACATGATGACTACAAAGCCAAATTGTTGTAGCCAATTTTATAAGCTTTAAAATGAGACATGGATGATGTATCTACATGTACGATGTTTCCTCAAGGCTCTACACAATTTAGACTGGAAACGCACCCTGAAGGTATCACTGAGGTAACCTTAAATAAGAGGCTGTACACAGCCTTTACTCAGGCTGTATGGCTTTCCAATGAAGAATAGTTGCTACAACTTTGCAGGTTTGATTAAAAAAGTATTTTACACTTGCCATTGGGCCTTTGAGAGATAATAAATTCTTACATGTAAATCTTTGTTGAAGAATTGTGATTCTTTGTCCCCAGAGAAGCCATATAATTATTCTCATAATAATAATATTATATTAGTCTTGTAATAAGAATCCTATTTTAGAGTGCCTGGGATCATTGCTAACTGCCCTGGACAGCAAATTGCAGCCATGTTTCTAACAGTAGCTATAAAGGCCTTTGTTAGAGCGATGTTATGCACCACATGTGTCTGAGACAATAATATACCAACACAAGACCAGTGATAATATAATGAACATGACTGGTTAATTCCATCCTGCCCTGCTGTTATCATTTCACCTGGTTTTCAGGGAAGAACACAAGAGGCCTGATACCGCAAGTAATGCAAGTCTTTAAAATAATACAATGTTCCTTTGAACTTCCTTCCAGTGATACAGCATTCAGCTTTGCACTGTAGTAGTAACTTTGCATATTTACTGGCAGCTAGCACAACATAGTGTTATGCATGTTCAGCAGCTTCCCCCAGGGGCCCTGGGGGATTTATCCAAATGCCCAATCAAACTCTATATCAACCCCCCTGGGTATGGCGCATGGCTCTGGGGAGAGCTCTGAATTTATTATTAAACAACAATGCATTTCATTTTTAAAATAGAATATTCTTTACATTTCTATGCTGTCAATAAAAAGGTAATGACCCATCATGACATTTTGGGTCAAAATGTGGTATTACATCAAAACAAGTTAGTTAGTTCATGCTTAGTTAGTTTCATTGTACCTGGACATTTTTGCCTTTCTTTAGCTTTCTCAGCACTTTTCCTGCCAGATCAGCATCAAAAGAGTCTAGAGAAACAAGGAAGTGATACCATCACAAACACATGTCTGTTTAACAAATAGATTCCAATATGCCATGCACCTGTCCTCTAATAGATGCACAGATGACGTCACAACGTGAAGAGAAGGGCATCACACGGAACAGTCAAGTGGCGTAACTAATGTTCTCTTCACGTTTTTGCATCATCTGTGCATCTACATGTATAAGAGGACAGATGCACAGCAGAATGGAATCTATTTGTTTTATATAATAATCGCAAACTAAAAGCTATGAAAATAAGCAATCAAAACAAGTTGAGAAATTGGTTGTGCATGTTCATGATCAGGGTGATGCACAATTGTGAAATTTCAACTCAAAGGGCCAACCCCCCCACCCACTCCACCCCCTAAAACAAGGAAATGTGCACGGGCAGCTATGCCACTGATGATGCCATCCCATCCATGTGTGTGTCCTCTAATAACACATGGCTCTTGACCAATCAGAATGTATAATGTATGTTTCAGACATTATTATATAACAATAATTATTATTATAAAAAAAAAACTTTAAAACCTGATGATCTTTGCTTCTTGGTTTTCCTACTGATAATATTTCAGCCAATCAAGCAACATGTTAGATTGTCACAAGCCTTGAGAATGCAAGGGTCAATAAAACTGATAAATGGCAATTGTATTTATTGTATCACCTGCACACTTTGCAACAAGCTTTACACATAAGAGAAACAGGGCAAAGATTAGACGTTTGTTTCTGTTATGCCATCCTCAATAACTGGTTATATTCTGCTCAGAGTCATGCACTGTTTTCTTGATTAGTGTAATGTTATGTAAGTGATTGAAAGATAGATAAATGAATGAATGAAATGGATTATTTATTTGTTCACATTATCGTGAGTGAATAGACATGTGGAACAAAACAACAAGGGTGAACACTAAACAATTAAATCTTTATTCAAATGGAAGAATATTCCTTTTGTGTTCTAGTAACTGAATGTCATGAACAGATGTTGTTATCTAGAGTGTGGAACAAAAGTAAGAAAATTAATGTTACTGTGCAAGACTAATAATTTATTGGTCTCACTCATCAATGAGATAAGAACACATAGACAAGACACATTTTTAAAATTGGATCCTTCCTTTAGTTATCATTCTACATGACTTTTGTATTATTAAAATGACGGGTTAAACATGTGCATGTATTGCAGCATGTTTTATAACTGATCAGGTTTTTAACATTGAAATATGTTAGATGAACTAAAGATATTCATGTGAATTGGCTAACACTGGAATGGGAACAAAAGTTTGGACTCCATCTGACTAACAAACCTTCATTATAGAGGAATCACCACTACAAAACCCACATGTTGGTATAAATATTTCAGTAATGTCTGAAGAATAAGAGCTCTGATAATTCAAAACACCACACCATTTCAATTATCCATTTGTGTTTTATTTTACAAAGTCTGAGAGGTTGGTCTTTTTTTATTTTGAAGTGAAGAGAATCCAAGCCCAATAAAGCTGATATTGCTGACAAATATATCAAATCAGGTTAGTAAAGCAGAGAGGTGGGAGGGAAAATAAAAATAAATATCGATCTACTTGTAGGTTCTATTTTATGGAACAATTTATTGATAACTACATTGTTGTAGTCTCTGTTCTAACTATAGTGTACTGTAGGTCTGTGGTACCTGAGAAGTTAGAGAG
The DNA here is from genome assembly GCA_030867875.1 of Actinernus sp. WN-2022. Classification (NCBI taxonomy): domain Eukaryota; kingdom Metazoa; phylum Cnidaria; class Anthozoa; order Actiniaria; family Actinernidae; genus Actinernus; species Actinernus sp. WN-2022. The sequence continues at coordinate 148,565 of JAOWCC010000569.1, read as the reverse complement.
TGAGTTTTATTAATTAAATGTCGATATGGGGCCCGGTATGCCAACTACTATGGGAAACAAGTTGCAGCTTTTGTGTCAAGCATTAGCTCTTTGTCTGCATGAGAAAGAGTTCTACAAAGCCTTTTCCAGTTTACCCATATCCCAACGATGTTGTTCCAAATGAAATGCAAAAGACTTCTCTAATTAATAACTTCATCCTTTGATAAAAAAGGAATTTTACAATTTTACATAAAGATCAAGCCTTGAAAAATACTACTCTGAATAGTATATTTTAATATTTTATTTAGGGTAAGTGTTTAGTGTAAGCACATTGTTTATTTCTTAACTATAGAAAAATAAACCGGAAAACACATAGGAAAACAACCCGTAGCTTACTCAAAGAAGATCTGTATAGCTACAAATTTCTGGAATGTGAAGAACAATAAATGAATAAACTGCTTTAAAGAATTATGCAGGACTCCCTTTAACATAAAATAAAATAGGATGCTACAGTAATTATATTGGCAATATCCCTTGTGCTAACAATGAAGACTGACATGTTTAGGATAAGGCTGGCATACTTTTGACAAGTATAATTAGCAGTCTCCTAAGTATGTTTGCCAAAAAATCGCTAGCCAAAAATAGACCTATTTTTACAAATCATTTTGTTGCACAAGATTTAGATAAAGGTTATATTTAATATGATCAGTGCAGTCAGGTGTATAGACAGAATGAATGGTTTGTTGTCTACTGTGATAAAAAGACTTTGGGTATCAAAGCATATTAATCACATTAGAGATTAGGAATAATTTGATCAAACTGTGGATCTCTAAATAGATGGTGAATACAGCCATTTTATGAGCTTAAATATAGAAGGACCTTGGATGTAATGTAGGGCATGCAGCTTATTATTTCTGGATGCAATTACATTTTACTGTTGGTTCAGTTGTCAAACTTGCAAACAATCTTACGACCAAGCTTTGATTTGATGGCCTCCTGGAGACACATACTGCTGTTAAAGCATCCTAAAATGAATTTTAGGCTTAGAGAATAATAAGGATTATTAAATGTGGACAGGAGTTAAAAACAAAACTGCTGTATTTAAATATATATATATATATATGTCTTTTTGCTTGTAATCCTTTCTTATAATCCAAAGAAAATACTTTTTAAATTGGTCTGTATCATCTCTGTGTAAATTTGAATGGAATAGTGTATTTTTCAAATGCTATTTCTGGGCAGAGACATATCAGTTGAGAAAATTGTTTTTAAGGCTGATGATTGTGGTTTTAAAGAATTTAACAAATTATCACAAAAAGAAGACTGTGAATTTTTAGAAAATAATTCCAAAGGAAAAGGAAATTATCCACTATTACTTAGCTAAAGTACCAGCAGGTAGAACCTGCGTTCACACTACCAAAATGAGTAATTGGCAAAATTAAACAACAATTAAATGTCAAACTTTCTGGATGCATAAACTTTGCATATCTCATATCATTTAGTTTTTTAGTTGCTGGACAACTGTGAATAGCCTGTCTTTTTGTGCCATGAACTACAACTTTGGCTTTAAGTTTTACATTATTATTAAGTACATGTAGCTGGCGATCAACATAATAGTTGCTGCCGATAATCGCCAGTAGCCAGCTTCTAATGATAGCCCTGGTATCTATCAAAACATTGAAAGAAAATACCACCACCTACATGTAGATGTATGAAACTTGAAAAGGTCAAATAAATCCCATGCCCTAAAGTGAAATATTTTTTTTTAAATTGTAACACCAAATACATGTACTAATGTCTGACTCCCTTTTGATCATTTTCTCTTTTCCTGTCATAAGCTTCAGTTATGATCACACCTCTCCAGCATTAATCTAAAGAAATGACAGACAACTAGCAATTACTGAATGATTATAATAATTATATTAAATTACAGGAGCATCTTACAGTAAGATGCTGGCTGCTAAGCGTGCTTGACCTTCTTATAATGCACGCTCTAGCATTTCTTTCTGCATCTATAGATAGAGTTTTAAATTATAATACAAATAGAAGATGATTCTCCTATGTCCTATTACAAAATAATGCACTTTTGAGATTTTGAAAAGCTCAACATATATATATGTTGTGGCTCAAAATTGTTTTGGTTAAAAAAATTTTTTAACCAGTTCAAAATTTTAAAACCAGTTCAATTTTGTAAAACTGGTTTATTTTTTAAGATTCTAAAAGGTAAGTTATGTTAACTGATGTTAGGGTTATATTAAATGTTGGATTTGGGTTTAGAATAGTTCATATGATTATTGAAGGAGGATTATATTCTGTGTTAGTGATTTAGCCCTGAATATCCTAAATTAGTGACTACATGTACATGTAGCTCCAAACACACTAAATTAGTGAGCACCCATTGTTGACGGTTAGAGTGTTTTTAAATGTAGGGCTAGGGTTTGCATTAGTTCACAGGACTATTGACAAAATCATTATTTTTCTGTTGTTCAGTGATCTAAATTTAGTGACTATAGCTCTAAAAACCCTAAATTAGCGAGGACCTGTCTTGACGGTTAGGGTGTTTTTAAATGTAGGGCTAGGGTTTGGATTAGTTCACAGGACCATTGAAGAAGCATATACAGTGCTTGGGTAGGGTATTCTGCAGTTGCCCCAATATTTTTGTTACTATTTGACTTTATTGTACTTAAGTCTTAATGAAAAATAAAAGTCTTGTGCGGCAAAAATAATCGTGTAGTCAGGTGTACAGTTCACTCATGTTTTGTTCACGTAATTATACAGACAATTGCAAAAATCTGTAAGACCACTTTGATCAATGTTAGGGACAATGGTGCTTGAAATGGTTTTACTATGCTTTCAATCAGATATTGTTGGGCATGAGAACGGCACAAAACTGACACCGACAGTTGATAACTTTTTGAGTTTTATACAGTCATGTAATATGATTTTATTCACGGCCATTTTTGGCAGTTTTTCTTTTCCTCCCTACTCTTTATGGGAGAACAATTTGAAAAGCATTCCTTTGTACACAACTTCTTTGCTGTCAGGTTATTTATAGAAGCTGATTTAACTTACTTCCATACTTTTCTTGTCAAGTCAGAGATTCTCTTTCATCGCTTTTCACAGATATCGCTTCACTCTTCCATAGAAATTTTCTTTTAAATTTAAAGTGAGAGGCATCTGAAGAATGTATTTCAGTCCTGATCACACAAGAGGAAGTACATGTACATGTATGGTATACTTGGTATATATATTGGCATATATTAGGGCTGAAATGTCAAATACCGTATTCACTCACGGATAAGCCGCACCTTTTTACCCAAAATCTTCGTTTGAAATTGGGGGTGCAGCTTATCTGAGAACATCTGCACAAGGTTCCGTAAATTTACATAAATTACAATTTTCAAATTAACTCAAGCGAGTTAAGGTATACTACTAAACACCACATAAAACCAAAAGAAACTAAGCACTGGTCATTGCTTTTGCAAGTTTTGTGGCTCTCAGTAGAGCCGTTTTGATGTAAGTTATATTCTTGCCGTTAAACCTTCTTCGTCAAAAGATCTTTAACACGGTTTATAGTTGATTTTCTGGAGGAACTAAATGTCACCACACATGGGATCTCCATTTCACCACAAAGTTTGTTGCAGTGTTGTCATCGGCCTGTTACTTCAATGGTTATAGTTCCTCCACGAGCAAGAAAATACCATGCTATATCCTCGAGTATTCACACAGTAAATGGCCCACTGTGTTGTCACTACTGCAAATTAGTCGAACTGATCTTCCACCTCTCTTTGAGTAACTAGTTTTTTCCAATAGATGGCTTCCAGATATCCTTTTAGAGATGATACATGTATCAATGGACAGCTAATGAAAAAGCAAACTACTCCATGTTGTTTTGACTTCATTCAGCGAAAACAAAATTTATAGTGTCCAGTTTTCTCTCTTACAACAGATTCCAGATTACTTACATTTTGTAGCTATGGACAATCGTGAGCACATTGTTGGTTTGGTTGACATGTAAAATTCGATCAAAAATCTGACCCAAATGAACAGATCTTGGTAAACAAATAATATGGAAAGATAGGTCATGTATCTAAGTATGTAGACATGAAGTTTCTACTATTTCAGAGCTGAAATTACAGATACAACTTTGGAGTTTTCTCCAGTTTGAAAGTCTGATGAAGGTTACAATATACGTTTGATATTCTTCCCAAATTTTTTCCCCTAAACTCAAGCTTCTAAACTCAGGATGTGGCTTATCTGCAAGTGCGGCTTAATTATCCGTGAGTGAATATGGTATATACAGTATATACTTCAGATAGATTTCCTGTTGTGCAATCGGTCTAGGCATATTGAAAAACAAATTTTCGAAGATATTTGATTGTTATGTATGTTTTATCAGTATATATGTATATTTTATTGGTTATATACGTATATTTTTACTCTGCAAGCAGAGTCTTATTTTCTTTGGTTTTCTAATCTCTTTCCACCGAGAGCGAAGAACACAAGACTGCTGTATTAATGTTTGGTGTCATCCAGAATCTGGGATGAAGAAACCAGGTTTAATTAACATAAGCGGTTTTTCATCAAAAACAATATGAAGTGTACAAATTAGTCTTGTCTCAAGCGTGGGAACAGTCTCTTGTGATTTGTCAGTGGCAAAAGTACTGTCTGAAGGAGATTGTTTTACTGGAAGGAGATTAGAAAACCAAAGAAAATAAGGCTCTGCTCGCAGTGTAGTATATTTTATAGTTTTGGGCAATGTTTTTGAGATGGACTACAGGTATATATATTATTATAGTATAAAAGCAAGAATCGCATCTGAAATGGTAAGGAGTAAGGAAAGGAATAAAGAGAAAATATGAGCCAAACATGTATGAAACAAAAGGCTCTCAAGATCCTTAGCACACAAAATCTGCTCCACTTTTATTACTGAGCTCAAAAAAACAGCTCACCATGTTAATTCATTATACATGTACATGTAACATGTTTATGCATGTTTAGAACTACTAAACTACAACCTGGGAAATTATATCATAGAAAATACACTAAAAACAAATAAAATAAAATTAATACTGTTATTAACTGATTTCACATTTTCTAGAAACAATATTTTTCACTATTAATGGCTTGATGGATTTTCACCAGTTTTATACTTCAACAGTGTTTCAATGTCTCTATTAATAATTAAATGTATCTTTGAATTATTCTCATAAAAGGCCTCCCTGAGGTACATGTACTGTCATTTTTGGATATCTGGGAGAAGAGGCTGCCAAGGCTGTTTTGAAGGTGGAATTATTTTTAATCCAATCAGCAAAAACATGGTAATCCTTCACTCCAAATAAGAGCTGTATAAGGGTGTCTCTGATTGGTGTATTTTTAAACACCTTAACAATTGGCCATTTCAGTACCCCCCATTCAATAGCATCAACTTGTATCAGTGATTCTGAAGATGCCTTGGTTTTAACAGTGAGCAACAACAGGGATAGCATTAACACACAAATCATGCATTTTTAAACAAAATTATTCAAGACAGAAATTTATTTTATAAAGTTCAATGCAACCCAGGGATGCTTTTGTCCTTCAGTGATAATTTCAATTGTTGCAAAGATCAATGGTGTTAGGACAATAGCATACATATAGACCCATTCGAAAAATGGCGTCCAATTTAATTAACTATTGTTTAGGACTGACTAGCCTCGCTTACGCGTTCAAAAGCTTTTGTGTGGACTGACTATAGCCTCGTGTTCACGTTACCAGGACAATAGCTTTTTAAATTGGACGCCATTTTTCGAATGAGTCTATCAGGATTCTCCCAACACATGCATAGCAGGGAGAGAAAAAAATTGAGTAGGGGGCATTTATTTCAAATCTAAGCTTCTACAATAAGTAAATTAAAAGGGTATTGTAGAAAACTTGTAGCTGGCGTGGTCAAGTAGAGGACACAGAGAAAATCGCCAGTTGTTGGTGCTTCGGGAGAACTCTGATACATTGCTTCCTTTCCTACACTAGCACTGACAATTTGTATCTGCTTAGCAACCAGGCAGTATCTTAGATTAGGCACATGAAGACCCCTAGGTACAAGGGTAATATCTACATTGTAATTGTATTTGGACTGCAGGTAGGTACACTATAGGGCATCCAGAATGTTTGAAAGATGCTGCACCAAATATTTTGATTTTGCATAATGTGACAGGATTTTCTGCTTCATGGCATATGAGGTTGCTTGTCATCGTTATGATGTCAGGTATGGGGACATATTGTTGGGGGGACCCAAAACCAAAAGGATATCTAGGACCTAGGATCCCGAATAACTCACCAGGATGATCAAAGTTGTATTCATTTCTATTAGCCTGTTCATGCTGTTCTTTAGACAGAACCTGCAAAAATAGGTTTAAAGCCACATTGCTACCTTTGTGAAATACTGTAATCTTATTCTTAATTATTTTAAATTATTGTATTTAAATGGTTAGATCCCATGTGTCCTCATCAAATAACCAGCAGGGTCCGAAATTAACTTTTTGACGTAGGGGGCAACTGGCGACTAGCCAAAATGTTTTAGTCACCAAATGACCAATTGTGGTTGCCACATTTAGAGTTTCAAGCAACACGCAACAAAGAACATTTGCTGGCATATTTTATTGGCTAAATTTACTTAGAACATTGTGACTTCGGGACATTGTGAAACATTGTGCAGACTTTAGTTAAGTCACCACCTGGTGACTACCGTAAAGACCCGTACATAAGCCGTACATAAGCTGCACCTTTTTACCCAAACTTTTCGTTCAAAATCAGGGGTGCGGCTTATCTACGGGAACACCTAGAAAGGAGGCCCAACATTAATATATATTTACATACCATGAACCTGTATGAAACTTTTATTATGTGACGGTGTGTATATTACAATCGCATCCGATTGTGTAATATAGCAATTTAAGCATAATCATTGAAAAATACATGCAATTTGAAAGAATTAAAGCAAAGACTCTTCTAAGACCTACCAAAGACCTAATATATTAGAATTTTGTGAATATTTAAACATGATTAAGCTTATTTACCTTCCAAAACACGCTGATTCGCAGCGCTTGTCAAAGCATGCATCTAAACAACCAGGCATTCTTCGCAATTTTACACGTGGGAGATTGGCACTAGTTAATGAAAATCCAAGATGGCGGACCTCAGACCTACTCGTGCAAGTAGAGTTTTGCCAGAAAACCTTTCTTGCTCTAGCGATTAAAGGAAAGCGTTTCCTTGGAATTGTTGTTAGTTAATGGGGGAATAAAAGTGGAAGAATTCTGGAGTGATTTAAAGACTGCAGGTTAAAACATACACAAGAAATGACAAGGCAAGTTGTAACCATATTCGATCGAATTAAAGTTGTGATTTTATGACAATCTGATGAAGATTTGCTTCAAGTACGAGCATTTATGAACTCCAACAAAGTATATATATATTTTTTTAAAGAAGTTTGGCATCAAGTACAAGCGTTTACAAACTTTTCTCATTATTTTTTGTATTTTGCAAAAAAGTTTTTTTCCTAAATTTCAAAACTTGGGGTGCAGCTTATCTACGGGTCTTTATGGTAACTCTGAAATTTTGGTCACCAACACTCAAAATTTAGTCGCATTGGCGCCTTAAATTTCGGACCCTGATCAGGGTTATAGATAAGAGATAAGAGCCAAAAGCTGGCAAATGTTGCCTGCTGCTCTGGCAAGTTTTAGCAGCTGATATTTTTATGGACCCTAAGCATGGCAGGCAGAATAAGGCATTAAATCTTAAGAGTTTTGTCCTGCATTAATTGCTAAATTCACCACTGGTGGTTTTTCATGAATATGATCTACGTGTAGCTAATTAAACTGGGATAATTGAGTAACTACATTTTGTATGTGCACAATGTATGTAACTAAACACATAGACACATCTGTCTATTAACTGCACATTACCAAGCCACTGACAATCAGCAAACTCTCAATTTGATTGGCTACACAGGCACATATATCAATAAATAAATGGCATTTTTTAATAACGAATGCATTCAGACCAAAATCAACTAGAATATTTCTTATTTTCCAATGTTTCTTATAGATTTTTCTCTAAACAAATTGACAGCTAAGTTGGAAAGAACAGTAGCTTGATTACACAAAAACAATGAGACTTCTCGCTCTTGGTTTCTGTCGACTGTCAGCTGATAGAAACCTTGAGCTCTTGGTCCAATTGTTAAGTACATATATATACCTTATAAAATGAGTCCAGTGACAGCATGCTAACCCACGGGACACCCAATTCTTCTATGATCCTGTTTGCAACAGTAGTCTTTCCTGAAGCACTGCCCCCACAAAGTCCTATAATCAGTTATGACAAAACAATGGCTATTACACTGTACAATGTATGTGTTTAATGGTGATCATTGGCATAGAAAAGTTGCAGAAGGTGGTATAGTATTAATTTAATAGCCCACTGCTAAGATAAAAATTGACTAGTGACTAGACACAGTCATTGAAGTCAAGGCTCACACTACCATTATGTTATTTCCCTGGAGCCTTCACTTGATTGCTTCCAAGGCATAATGGTACATGAATACACTGTAGTCAAATATGGATGGGTGCTTTAGTTTAGGAAAAACGATAGATAGGTTAAAATGGATACACGTAAACAGCTACATGTATTTCAATTATTATTAATACACCATCTACAAGACTTATGGGACACAGGACATTCTCAGACCAAAATGGATGATGGCCTTTGCTATTTTGTGCAAGCAGTAAATTTAATGTTGTGAAAATTAAGGAAAACTAACAAACGATTGAAAAAACAGTAAACAACCTATATAGCTATCCACAGAAAATGCATGTTAATATTATTAAAGTGTCTTAATTAAGTGCTCTACATGTAGTTATATGTATTTATATAAACAAATTCTACTTGTGGCATTGAAATATGTACTGATATTAAATTTTGTCCATGGATACTATCTTTTCCATGAAGCAAACAATTCCAGACAGTGAAGTTCAAGGGATAGAGAGAAACAGATAATTGTCCTAGGACAAATATTGTTCACATTTCAAAGCCACAAAATAGGTTATTGTTACATGTACATGTAGATCTTTATAACCCTTCAAATATCTTCTTGCATGCTTTTCTCACAGGGTGTTTACTCACTGATAACTCCAATCTGGCAGAGCCTGAGCAGATTTTGGGTCACATAGTTACATGTAACTCAATTCTGCCAATCATGTGGGAGATAAATATTCCATATTCCACTTTGGTCTAGGAATGTCCTATTCACTATCAGACTACGTAATTGAGATATAATGTATTATACATGTACACTATGACAAGGCACACATACCTATGACAAATGGTTCCTTGAGTTGTCCTCGTGGATCATACCAAGGAGGGCGACCTGCAATATTAATCGCAATAAGGCAACACGTCTTAAATAGATATGCTGTTTTCAGCAATACAACTCTGTATGAATATGTTGTGGTTTAGAATTTTCTCTTGGTTCAAAATTTTCTGGCAATTAATTGTTTTGTGTAAACCTCAAAAAACAACTTCGGCCTAACCTGAATATATAGTACTTTACCCAATATATAAACCTGACCTGATAGGCACTTTATTTATAGAAGTTAGGGTAACAATTTTACCCCAACATGAAGCTCATGCAGTAATCGTCCACATGGCCCTCGGAGCGGATTTTGTATGAGTGGGCAAGTTACAGCATTGACTTACAAATGTATGGTACAGTATCAGTTATTGTACAACATCATTGCTACAATGTTGGAATATGTATGACAAGTAAAAATATACAACTGCATTAACTGGTTAGCCTAGTACGTGTAATAACCTATTTAAAGTCCACAATCCACAAAGTTATTGATGTGATTTTTATGTGAATCTACCCTAGAATTGAACATGTTAAATTGAAAGCCTTTCAAAAAAGGAAAAACTGCAAAAAAATTGCCAATGATTTGAGAGAAACAAAGAATGGGCTCAACTGCAGAATACCCTGTCACTTCAGGAATGTGTGGTTAGGGTTTGTTAAAAAATGAAAGCAAGTACAATAAATTGAATTGATCAGAAAAATTAGAAAATGGCCCTTGGCCTCCACCCATTTTGAAGACCTCTGGCAAGTTTTTCTCCATATTGACCTCCTGGCAGGTACGTATAAAATAACATCTCTGTATTTTCCACATCTCCAAAATGTAGGTGTTCCATGTAGCTTTAGTGGTACATGTATTAAACTACAAATAGAGCTCTTAATAAAAGTACTGAAAATGAATTACTGATAAATAAATGTACATAAAGTATTTGTGATATGCCCTCTTGTATTCTTGGGTTGTAATCAATCCCCTGAGATACAAATGACAAAGCCTTGGCGGCCATGTTGGAGGACATGACAATTAAGAGAAGCTAATGCACCTATCAATGTCAACCCCCAGAGGGGAGTGGGGGGAGGCTGGGCAGATGTGGGGCATTTGACCGTTCTTGGTGTCCCCACCCTAGGGAATTTGAACAGGAGCCTGGATCCCAATGTGGGGACATTTGACTTTTGGAAGAGAGGGACTGGTACTAAATATCGGTGCCTCATGTTTGTCGGCCATTTTGGATTCATCTAAAAGGTAGGTTTACCGTCCAGTTCACATTAAAAATATAAATTAATTTAATACTTCAACGCTTCATTCCTATTTACTATAGATCATTCCAAATACTTTTTGAATTTGTGTAAATCAATTTCATACAAGGGTGGGGGATTTGATCCGTTTTGACCCAGAATTTAGTCCCAGGGTGGGGATTTTGGGGATTTTGACCAAAAATTCTCCACAAAAGTCAAATGCCCCACATCTGCCCGGCCTCCCCCCCTGGGGGTTGACATTGATAGGTGCGTAACAAGGAATCTTTTGTAAGCGTCCTCCAACATGATGGCAATGACATCACATGCAACCCAGCAATACTGTATTATGACAGCTAATTAAAACCTGGTTAACAGATTGAGAACAACACTACAGTACACGTTGTCACCCAAATAATTCCAGATATTTGATTTGGAAACTTTTTCAAAGTCAGGGGGAAAATCACCACTCTACCACTCTTAGCAACTCTATATCTACCAAATTCTCAAGTCCTATATCGTTAAATTCTCTGTCTACGATTTTTGTGATCCGATTCAACTTCAACTGTTCAAGTACACAGACATGGCTGGTGTTTTCTTGTTCGAACAATTTACACGAACGGAAATAAATGAATGAAGCATATAAAAGCGGAAATATAAGAGCGTATTCCAAACAGGAGAGTAGTGGTACTAAGTAGTGGCTAGGTTATCAGTCTTACCAGCAGTATATATTGTCCGGTTTTTCCTTCGAAATACCATCACGTTGCTTGATTTTGCCTTGGCTGGTGAACTCGGAGTCGGAGGCAAACCCTCCACGCTATTAAATTTGACACGCACGAAAAAAGAAGATGTGAGAAAATATACTTCGTAATTTGAGCAGCAGCTTTTTCAAGGTGTGTTCAGTACCTATCGGAGCTCCCTGTACTGTCTTCATTCGGAGAAATGGAACGATTACTGAGGTCAATGTGCAATGATTCTCGTTTGGAAATGCCCGCCATGTTTTGGTCGACACGTGAATTAGTTGTTCCTGAGCGTACTAGAACACCCCGCTGACTATTTTGTCGGTAGGCGCCTGTCACGCTGTCAAACTTTCGTTACATCACGCACGCGATTGTTTGACATTTCCAACTGCTGTCAAAATTCACTTGCTGTTGTCACTATTTTTCTTCAAACCCACAAAAAGACTATTCACGTGAAAAGAACAGAGAAGTCACATTTGAACACTTATTTCGGGTTCTGCTAGAAATAATTTTGTAAAATAAGGGAAAACACTTGAAATTAAAAGCGAACAGCAATCGAATTTAAATTGTCATAAAAATTAGGTAAATGGTGAAGCACGACAAAAACAGGAATCCAATCCATCTCCTTTCGTTTCGTATATTGAGGAAGGCATAAAATGTCTCATTAAAAGCTCGATATATCAGGGTTACCATAGCTCTCTGAAATCAAGAAAGGACTTCGCCTGCGGACGAGAAGAGAACAAGAGACTCTATCTCTGACAATATCCGGTAAGAATGAGCTCTTTAGCCCCGTTCATAATAACATTATTGTGTTTCTTGCTACACCAGGGGAAACAGCATTTAGGTTCAGGCGTTTGAATAAAATTAAAGAAAAGATGCGATCACATATAGGTATTGTTAAACAGCTTTGTCCAATATTATTATTATTCTCGTATAAAACATGGAGCAGGTTGGGGTGATAGAACATAGACATTCATCCCTGGTTAAACCAGGTGACTCGGAGCATATGGCGTGCGGGTAAAGCTTGTGATAATCCTTGGTCAAGTAAAGCAGGAAAGAAGTACTCGATCTTTATCGTTGTGTCAGTTTTAATTACTCAAACCCCCATCAAACCCGAAACGCATGGAATGTAGTGCAAGCCGTCAAGCGTAGGTGTCATTGTACGCTTTCAAGTAGATTTCAGACTGAAAAAAGTCTCTGTTAGCCCAGATGTTGGGAGAAAAATAGCTCCGAAATCACAGTTTATGGCTGTTCGCCTTCTCCTGCCCCCAACCGAAGGCGAGCTATAGCCTGTGATGTTAAAACAAACACAAATGACAGGCTTGACACAAGTTGATTTCTGTTTGGTACGGCTGGCTAGCCAATATTGTTCCTTTCACAAAACCGCTGCATTCATAAAGAGCCTTTGAGGGACACCACTCTCCGAGAGCGTACGTAACGAGAACAACTGTTGCTGTGGAGACCTATAGAAGACGTCGACATTCTTGCTATTTTTTAGATCAAGTCAGCGACCCGTGAAAAAAAATCGAAACCGATATCGTCGAAGTTTCTGTCAAACTCTGAAAATACATCTTTCGTTTCAAAATACCTGGCTCGCTGTCTATTCGATACGATAGTAGGGGGCTAGTAATATAATTGCATTGCAAATCTTTAATTTGTTTTACCATTTATTATAATAGTTTGAACACAACGGCCCATAATTTTCATAAACAATATCATTGCCAAATATATATCGTGATGGAAAGATGAAGCGTATTAAGGTCGGAATTTTTTTCAATGCCCTAGACTAGTATGAAATTTCAGCCTTCTAAATGTGAAACTCTTTGAGGGAAATTTATGACGACTCACTCGAACAATAGAATCAAGAAAAAACACCATCAAAAGTGGGATGGAAAGGCTAAAAATTGGAGTAAATAAAACTGCCGTATATGAATGTTCCACGTGGAATTTTTTTCCAGTTGCATCGAGAAGCCAATGAAATGCGAGCCCTATTTAAATAGATTGTCAAAAGTAGCCAATCACGTGCGGGGAACATATTGTAAATTACACAAACACAAGGCAACGCACTGCTGCACACACGCTTTCATCTGTCATTAGTGTCAAAGTCTGTTCGGCTTCGGTGCAGGTTTCGGAAACACCACCTCTTCCAACTTATAACTCTTCCTTTACTCAAAACTTTACTTGGTGCTAACAAGGGACTTCACAGAAATACTTCTCGGAGAAATGCCACCTCATTCGGGACGGGGGAGTCGGAACAAGCGTTACGGTAAGTGTACATCTGACGCGAGCCCGTCATGCCACAAAAACCGTTCAAATGCACAGCGCGTTTCGAATCAAGAATGAATGGTGCCACTTTGACAGCGTTGACTCATACTCACTATTTTTTTCCTGTTATGAACTTCACCGAAGTTACACTGTGCCAACTTGTTTGATTCTCTCTTTGGAAGGGGTCCCTGTTTTTCGGTAAGCAAGAGAGCAGGAGTTTCTGCTTCAGACAAACTTTGTCGTGATTTTGCTGCTCCGCCGAACTCGATGACAGCTCTTTTGACTGGGTCTCAACCGAAGCAGTATATTGGGGTTTTGTGAGACTGCCAACTAGGTAACAAGATTTTACTTGCGCCTAGTCTAGTTGATATTCTAATTCCTATATATGTGTTTATTCGTAACAGGAGATGACTTGGACAGCGACAAAGAAGAAAATGAAACTCGCTCACGTGCTCCATCGAGCCCTAAACGACGAAGGGGCAACCTTCCCAAAGATTCAGTCAATGTTTTGCGTTTATGGTTGTGGGAGCACAGGTTCAATGCGTATCCCTCGGAGGCTGAAAAGCAATATCTCTCAAAGGCTGCCAGCCTCTCGGTTCTCCAAGTTTGTAATTGGTTTATTAATGCCAGGAGACGAATTCTTCCCGACATGATTCGAAGAGAGGGAAGGGATCCGAGTAACTACACTATCACACGGCGAGCAAACATGAAAGGCCACAGTTCCGCATTTCAGCGAACTGTGACAAGCATTTCAAAAGATTATGATAAATCTTACGTGGACGAAGACACTGAGTCGTTTCTGTCGAGCCCAATTTGCGGCTATAAAGGACATCAATTAGATTATTATGGGAGCCAGGACTCGTATCAATTTTCCCAAGACACCCTAGAGGCTCAGCCCTCGCCTCTCTCTTCGGCTGGGGAGGACGAAGACATTGAACAGGAATTTGACGCTTTCAGTAGTATAAATTTATTAGTAGAAGTCGCTCTGAATACAGAGGCTTTTCGGCGACAACAGAAAAAATGCCTTCAAGAAGTGGCCTCTTTGTCATGTTAACTCACAAATTTTGAATTGATAAAGCAATGTCAGGGTTTCGCATTGTACTAGGCTCCTTTGTACAATGTAATGAATTATAAATTGTTCTGCCAAAGAAAGAAAATAAGAATCGCACAACAACAAAGCGTCTTGTATTACCTGTGATCGTTTTCTAGTGGTGTTTTGCAAGCGAAACGTGTTCGTTCCTGTAAATCGGAGAGGGCTTAGAAATAACTCTGTTTGGGGGGCGATTAGGAGGCACTTCATGGGCTGAATATGGAAATATCCAATTTAGACTAGCCTATGGAATATGCAGATTCTTCTTTGTTTTGTTCAGTCCTGGGCAAACAGGCTGCTTAAACATAACCTCTCTGACAGACAGATCGTATCAAATGATACACAGCTAGCAATCCGCTATGAAGCCAAACAAGGACACCTTTCAGAGTGTCCAAACTTTGCGTTACATTTCCCCCCTGTCCGTGGCCCCTCTGATCCCTGACAGAACGGTTGTCTCAGTAATTCTAACCGCTCCTTGCTTCGGATTCGACTCCTTGGGTGTTCGTCTTTGCTTTAGACGAACAACACTTCGTGTATGTCCGCGACCTCTTGCCCTCCGCCCAAGTTTCCCCGTCTGCTGTAATTAGTTTGTGTCTTTGTCAATTCAAGGGAACAAACTGAAGGTTCTTCCTTTATAAAGCAGGAACATCGGTACCAGCCAGTATAACTGTCAGAAAAAAAACTACTGGCAAATTCAAACTCTGGTCTCGGAACTATCCAATCGGTCCTACTAGGGGGGAAATCTCTCTTTGAAAATAAATTACGTTTTTTGACCATGCCATAAAATTTCTATGATTAGGTGTCGCTTGGTGATGTATTATTTCATTTTTCAATGTCCGATTAGATACTTTGTTACTTCTCTACCACAAACCAGTTTGTTGACATTACACTCGGGCCACATGGAATAGAATATTCATCGTTCAAGCCCCCGACGTACCCTCTTACCTGTTCTTTCATTCCATATTCATTCAAATTATCTCTCAATCGGTTCGCTAATTGTGTTTTTTTGTTTTATCATATTCTATTTTAGACACGACCCAACAAAGCTTCCCTTGACTTCACTTTATCACTTTCCAGTAAATTGATATTTCTCATTCACTTGTCAATTTGTGCGCAATTTGCGCTTTTTTCGACCCTCTAATGAGACCAGAGAACATTGATCATATCATTAGCTAACTATAATCTCTTTAGCTCTTCAGGTAAAAGACTAAGATTAGTCAAATTACCCTGCTACAAACCCTTTCTTCGATAGACAGATCGCCCTTCGCAACAGAAATCCTAAACCGTCCAACAAGCGGTCGCAATCACTAGGCCGTATCACTTTAATATTACAGAGCCGGAGCTGTGCCTACACGACATATCTATATATTTGACGTGGTTTTTCGTACTATCTCTGGAAGAAAGCTGTCGCCTGGTCGTCGCCTGGTTATGTTTCTTTTCTGTATGAAAACGCATTTAGCGGTTAGGATATGACAACACTTAAGACCACAAGAAGGACTTACAATGGCATAAATCTGAACATCCTTCGGCGATTATCACGCAACGGCAAGCCGGCGTTATTCAGTCACAGCAGACAGTGTTGTGTGATGTAGCGACACATACTGTATATCATTTACTGCAGGAGCGGTCGAAGCGCGCTTGAACTCGTGTGGTCCTCCATAGCTTTATAGTCTTGCGCGCGGTTTTGAGGACGTTTGGCTCAAGAATGGTGGAGGCGTGAAAGGTAGTAAAAGAGTAAAAGAACAACCCAGAAAAAACGCTATCATTGAGTATATGCAGTGATAACTACTAATATGATTGCGGGTCTTGTTACCAGTTCTCTGGTGATCATTAGTTGCGCCTGGAAGAAAGAGATGATAAGGAATATTTTACGATAATATTTGGTATGAACAGCATATCGACACTCACTCTGGTACTGATTTCCTCTGTTCGTGTGCCAGGAAGAAGCTATTCTTGCCTCCGGAAGTTACACGAGTCGAAAGCAAAACACACGTCAAGATATAAGGATGGGAAACTTGAAACAATATGCTCAAAGACACAAACAGTGCGAAACCCAAGACCGACAGCTTTAAACGTACTGAGACTGGTTACATGATTTTTAACGCTGGAGCTAACCACTAACGTCTGACGTTAAATTAGAGAGTTTGACTGGACTGAACGTCTGACGTTAAATTAGAGAGCGGACCGTATAAAACAACTACCCCAGCATGGTTTACGAAAGGGGTTACACATTTCACCAAAGGAAAAAAAAGGTCCAAAGAACTAACATGGATTCCTTCGATTTGACAGTACTTCAGTAAACATACACAAGCACGCCTGTATTTGTTCTTTGATTCGCAGAAGGACCTCAAAGTTAGTAAAGTCTGAGCTGAACGGACTGGCCAGACTTGCGCGACCTTATGGCGGGTCAGGTCAATTTCTCTAGTCAAAGGATTAATCACATTTCCTGTTGTGTTTGGAGTAACGTTTGTTTTTGTTGTAGATTGAGAGCACCGGAAATAGAGCAGCGTGGAAACGGTGTGACATAGCCATAACTGCCCTCAGATAAATCCGGGAATGACGAACACGTATCATTTGTACCCACTGGCCGCTGTACCCTGCATCAAAAGACAAGTGCGTATCAAATTAAGATGGAAATTGAAGAGAAGTAAACGCACAACAGTGTATAATCTCGAATAATGTTCTACCTTTGGGGTTAATTCTAGGAGAGCATGTGATCAGAAACAGGAGTAATGCGCTCATGTCAGAAACCAAAACAAACTATACCTCTATCTGTCATCAATATAATTGTGATTTCCGTATAGAGCATCATCGGGTCGCGGAATAAAGTTAAGTGTATTAGTAGACTGCACTCTGCAAGAAAATAAGTCTTTCTGCTTGCAAATCATCGTCGACCGAGTCACTTAACGCTCGAGCGCCGCTCGTGTTTGAAATTGAGGAAACAGCTTGAGTTACATTCTACGTGGCTAATGCATTTCGCAGAACCGTCTCCAGTCTGTGACTACTATCCTTAAAAAAATGTCGACAAGGTTTAGCCATTTTTATAGACCTTCAGCTTAGACTCCAACGTATGCAATGTCCCTTCGCGTTTTCTCGCAATCAACCCCGTCCTTATGCACATATCACCTGCTTTCTCCAGGGGTAGACCCCCGGGCTGACCAGGGGGATATGATGGGGAATACAAGGGGATAGAATGGAATTTTTGCCCCTGGGTAGGAAAAACTGATTATTATAGACTTTAATTACGGTTTGTAGTTCCAAGATAGGGGAAGGTGAATTCGTGATTTTCCGCGTGACCCAGGGGACTTTGACTCGTAAGATTCCGCCACCCCTGGAGATTTTTCCACTGACCCTTTTTATAATCCCCCTGATCGGGCCGGGGGTCAGTACCCCTGGTGGAAGCCGGTGACATAGATATCTAGCGCGTTAAAGCAACATTTCGCATCTTTCTTCACTCTATTGCTTAGCATTTTCTTTAAACAAAACACGACCCCATAGTAGGAAAGCGTCCCTTGACCTTATCCTGTTACATTGTGTGCCCCCAGCCCTTTATCCTACCGGTATGTTCTACTACGCATGTCCCATAACAAGCGGGAAATGTAGTGAGGCTTTTTACTCCCGATACATTGTGACCAGTCATCATTGACTGCCAAAATGTTTGATGTCTTAACTGCTGGAACCATGTATCCACTATAAGATACTAAACCGCGTGCTCCCGCGCCACCATCCTATCAGGTCTGTGCCTGTAAGTAAGGCCAACTGATCACCGGAAGGTGGTCTCAATAGGTATATAAGGCATGTGATCCCTTCCGAGAAAGGCGGTCCACTTGTGAAGTCCAAGGTGACCAAAGCAAAGCTAATATGACGTATCAGTTTTGCTGTAATTCTTAAGCTTGTACTTCTCATTGACATTTTTACTTTACATCGCTCCTTAGTTGGCTTCTGCATAATTTTACGCTATGCCCGCGATATTTAAGCCATATTGCAATTGGTATCACGAGAACTGTCATGTCTATTAAAATCTAAATGAACCTTGAGCGTCACTGCTTTCAGCACCTTGAATTATCAAATAGAAAGAGCTTATCCCTCCCTACTGCGGAAATACTATATTTACCACTTAATGTTGAACAATTTGATATACTGTATTTAGAAATAAATGTGCATTTTTTGGGGGGGAGGGGAGGGGTTTACAACGAAAGCGAAAAACTATGTCGCGCCCATAGCAGCACAAAACTGATTGATACTAAGACTTTGTAATATTATACGGCTTTTAATCTTTCCCGCCTTTCGAATCGGGTCCACCACCGTACGAAGCAGCTTAGTTTTGTCACGACAATTAAATGATTTACCACTTTCTGTATCTGTGACAAGTATACTCTATACTGTAGCCAGAGTGTGAAAAGTCTTGGCGCCGATAGAAACTCTTTGACCCGACGTTAGGGCTGCATGTCAAACTATAATTTTAAAACAGAAATCCTTTGTAATCCGTAAGATTATTAGATGTATTTGATTGGTCGAAGCTGACGGGACAATGGCGTTAGGAGCGTTTCGCTGGTTTTGTTTTGCGACAGCTTGCATTTCTGATGCTTGTCAAATTCGTGTTTCCTCGTTTTTATCATAAATTGTGGCGCTGATTTAGAATGACCCTTCCAGATGACAGACTCGTAAATCCTTGAGATTGGAACTTTTGAAACGCTCCAGTTTCCCTGACAAGATATCAGTGGGCAGGTGAATGAAAAGACATCGAACCTATCGGCAAGCTACACAAACAGACTGTCAAATCTGACTAATGAAAGAGGAATATATCTTAGTTGGATAAACGTAAATGACAAAGAAAGATCAGTTCAGAGTCCTCACAAATCAGTTAATATATATTTAGACTTTTTTGTGGACACTTTTGAGAACTGTTTGCATAACTTTTGAGAAGGCAAACAGCAAGGCAAAAAGCTAATAAAAGTTTATGGGAAAATCTAAAGGATGTGGTGAAACCTCATCTCCCCCGGCACTGTCTCCAGTACCTGACGGTCATTTATAACAAGAAAGATTACAGGCAATTGAAGTTAGAGCCTTTTATAGCTTCGTTGGCAAAATAGATTTGTAATTAGATCTATTCGTTATGATGTCTGGGGAATGCCTCATTGCACACTGACTTATAAGAGATATTAATGACGGTTTTGAATTTGACAGGTTTCCCGGCCCACTAATACATACCTGTATCAAAAGCCTAAAGTGTGAAATCGGACAATCACTGTGTCATAAATATCGCGGGTCGATATATCATCATTGATGATTACTGACTTGGCCCATCAGGTTATTCAGTAACGTTTTATAACTGTTGCAGTTCCACGGAGCGAGTATAATAATACAGAGGCGACTTCATATACGAACCAGTGCATAAAAGAAGCCCTAAAAATGTCTCCTCGCTTTCCAATTGCTGTAGTTTTGGCTTACTGCTCAGCTGCCAAAGAGAATCGGGCACCGTTCATCCCAACTAATGGGCTTATCACGTGACGGCCATGTTGGCTAGCTGAAAACAATAGATGAGTACCGTATTTCCTCGATTAAGCGCCCACCCTCGATTAAGCGCCCCCCTTGGCAACAAAAATTTAAATAAGCGTCCAGGGCGCTTAATCGAGTAAATACGGTAGTTCAGTTAAGAACAAGTTCAGAGATTAAACATGGCCGCAGTGAATAAGGTCTGTTAAGGTATAAACTCGGATAGAAAGGCCGGTATCCGTACACCCTTCCCTTACATACCTAATGGTCCCTGACACATTACGCGTAAGCGTAAAAACGTACAAACGTAATTATACGAATCAACTTTATTTAGACATCAGAACAATTACATATATTTGGGACTTTATCTCATTGCCAGCTCCATTGTCTTTTTCAAGCTCGATATGTAAAATGCTCAATATACACCGGAACAAATAACCAATTTCTATAATATAGAAAAAACCATGGAAATTTGGATTTTTTTTACATGGTATCAGTCCCATGACATTTCCACCCTTTCGAAAATTTAAAGTATACCGGAAAGATCATGGACATACCATGGCAAAATGCTGTATATTGGAATTTCCAAGATTATTGTATATTTATATAGTATGGACTGGAACCGACTTGCCATGGGATTTGGCCTCAGTTGCCACCCGTTATTACCAAAACCTTCAGTTATAATTTTCCATGAATTAGGTTTTACTAACGCTTAAATATTCCTTTAAAACAAACCCTTAAGCGCATTTATGATTCAGAATTAATTGACTTCATCAGTTGAGAGCTTTGCTTAAAGTGGAGTCCGTTTTACGACTTGCTTTGTGTGCTTCGTCCTCAATTAGGAGTCACACAAACACACATCCGAACAATTTGAGAATTCTTTCAGTGCAACAGTTCCCAGATAATTTAGAAAGTTTGAAAAGGGATTTAACGTAAAGCCACGTGAGTACCTGGCGAGTTTCTTCAGTTTTAATACTCGACTATAGAATAAACAACAACATAACAAACAAAGCTGAGTTCATTCAGTCGGATACTGAATAGTGGTGTAGGTCACCGTATTGTTCTTCTCGTAACAGAAAATTTGAATAAAGAATTGAATCTATAAAAAGAATACGAACTAAAGAAAAGCAGCAAAACAAATTTTCAAAAGCTTCTGGTATTTTTTTATACTTTGGCAACTTTGTCATGCAAAAATTAATTACTGAAATTGAATAAGTTTCTTTGCTGTAGTTGGAAAAACACTAAGTATTTTGGTTTCTAATTCGAAAACCGTTTTTAGTCGAAGGACCAAGCTCGCCATTTCAGCCGGAAGATTGGCCAAAAGAGCAGTAGGATAAATGAGGTGGACCGCACAGACGTTTAGTATCCAATTTTACTTCTTTGATCGATATTCGAACGATTGAAACTTATTAATAATCAGCACTTTTATTCGACGGAGAACATGGCCGGGAAGTTCACAGCTGTGTATTAAATCAAAAATATTATCACGTTCAGAACAGTATACTCTCTCAATTGCCATTTCCTATGCTTAGAGAACCACGTAACAGTAACTCGTCGAGGAAAAACATTTTAACTTTGTAAATAAAATATCTTCTGGTAAATGTTATCACTGTTTCAGTCTTCCGACACGACTTTCCGTTCGTCTAACTAGAGTACTGAATAGAAGGAGCTGTCAGAGTTGTGTTTGTATTTTTATTCTTTGTTCGTTTTACTTCCGTTAATAAACCCACTGGCCTGGCAAAAAGATCCTTTAGCACGACTTGTTGTAAAACTAGCCTCATATTCAGCGGTATCAAAGAATAATATTAGGTAATTACCTAATATTATTCTTTGATACCGCTGAATATGAGGCTATAGTTTTACAACAAGTCGTGCTAAAGGATAAGATTTGGACAGGTGCATGCGGTTCAACATACCGTATTTGATATATTTCTTTTCACTATTGTGCAAACCGACCATTGACTTCTATAGAACCTGATGTTTTTGAAGATTCGCTTTCCGATTAGCAAAAAAAGTTTCCCTAAACGGCCGATTCAGTTATCGGCTTCTTCTGTAGGTGAGTAATGGAAGCTGAGTGCCGAGCCCTCGGTGACAATTAGCCTTCCTTGAAAATGATTTTCAAAGTGCTATACCTAGATCTTGTTACTTGGCAACCCTAAATTGTGATCTTATTCAAATGACATTGGCAATTAACAGTTTTTGACAGTAATGTTTTCTGACGTTAAATGACACTTGATCTCGAACATATTTTAAGAACCAGCCAATTCAGCAAGGATTTAATGGTATCATTATTCGTGCTTATATAAAAAGAGTTTGTGTTTCTAGTGTCTGGCGAAAGCCAAGACAATTTAGAGTGCTTTATTATCTACACTGACTGACAAAACTCTACTAACACGAAAAGGAATGAATAAAAGGGCCGAAACTATGCAGAAAGTCAAAGAAACTAACTACAGAACCCAAATATACTTTCGAAAATTAATAATACCTGGGAAATAATCCAGTTTCTGAAAATTACATTTTTAACGTTCTTTCTCAGTTTACTAACACGCGGTGTGAAAGTAAAACACAATTAGAGATTCAGCTATTGAATTTCTTGCACAAAGCAATCAGCGCTGTTATTGGTTAAGAACCGTGTTTATACATGAAGTTTTACCCGTTATATCGCATATTAAAAGGCATTGAAACGCGTTTTCTATGCCTTTGTATTCTGTCACGGACACTTGTGATACTGAGAAAACACCAGCTCTCAAAAATCACAAGCAGATTAAGCTTTACTATCTGAATTTTAACTTAGACAACCAACAAACTCAACTGATTCATATGTTACCAGGGCTCGGCGGAATCCTGGCCACAGAGCTCCCCTATCTCTCATATCAGCGAGTATCGAAAACTGATGAAAATGTTCATCTGAAAGAGAGTGAAGTTTGACTCACGTGCCAGTGAAATGATTCAGTCACGTCAGTCAAAATAATCTCCGTTTTGGCAAAATAAGCGGTAGTGTCACGAGTTACAGTCTCAATTATCATTTGCATTAAATATTTTGACAATACTCCAAGAATCAATGGTATATATTTTTTAAACACGATGTATACGCATTAGTTTTATGTTAGTATTCGAAGTTGAAAATGACAATACCATCGGCCATCTGTATAAAGCGAGTTTTAGAGCACAACTCGTTGTCAAGTGATTCGGCTCATTGAAGCTGTTAGTTGTCATTAAATGATAAGCGAAAGCTTGCACAACAGGCTCAATACGTCTACTGAACTGAAAATATATTTTAATTAAATGTTTTGGGGTTGTTTTGCCTTTTGCACGTCACGTTCCCTTTAAACTGGTTAGATTAGGTGAATTAATTTGGCTGCAAACCACAAAATTGCTCTTAAGTCGCGAAGCGACGATGGTTTCTAGAAATTTCATCCGAAGTATGATTTTCCCCTCAGGTTTTTAGACCGGCCGGCTTTCCTGAGCAAATTCACTTTGAACAGTTATTTCGAGGCCAGCACCTAGGCAAAGCATCAATATCATTCTTTATTCCAGATTACCATGCAACAGAAACACTATCTCAGAAGCCGACAGGAAATTGCTGACCGATTTTCCTTGGTTAAACCAAACAAGTATTTTCACGACACTTTTCAAGCTTTGGACATTTGCCATTACTGAATATTAGCATGCATCATTGTTGTTCTCTCTTTATTTCTTTCACAACTAGATGATAAACATTGCTTGTGTGAAAATTCATCTGGCTATAAAAAAAAACATGTCCACTCAGCTGGTTTCTTTATATTGTAGCTTAACTCTAGCAAAAGAAAATGATAGAGCATTTTGTAAAATTCAGACATTAGTGATCCGGTGTCCAGACAAGTACGGAAGCCCCTTTAGAAGTTCAAGATTCACTCTTTAACCAGTATTGGATTTCTAGTCACCGCGGTTAAATCGCAGGGAATTTTTTTTGCTCGCGACCAAGAGAAACGACGTAAATACTCATATTAAAATATTTTATTTCTTGTTACGCGTTTCACTATATTAATTAGTCGCTGAGAAATTCTAATACCAAAAATGTGGTAGGGTAGTTGTAAGGTTTATTTTCGTTTCGTGTTGTTCATAAGTATTATTGTGATCCAGTACACTAAGTGCTGCGAGCGATAAGAAGTCTAACTGAGACAATTAAATATTAGCGCACTTGCCTTCTGAGCTCTCCAAAATTTCATATTCATGAATAACATTTGGAGTACAACACGGAAAGTGGTTTATCTCAAAACCGGTGTGGGGAACAACTACAGAATGCAGCTCGTTATATTTTGTTCGGTAGCTCGGTGGCTCGGCAGTCTACATATCCACATATCTTTAAAAGAACGATACAAGGACCTGAGGTAAATAAGTATTATAGTGGCGCAGTAGTTTAACTACCTTCAAAAGTGGCCCTGCATTCTGTAGTTTAGCCTATTTGGATTTCAAAATTAAAATCTAAGATGCATCTCGTAAACAAAAAATTAAAATTCACTATAAAACTAAAACGGCTATAATATGACTCCTTAACAGGCGGTCGCCGTGGTGCCTAATTTGGTGTTGGAGTTCACACGTGCAAAAGCCAAGTATAGCTTGACAGAGGCTTTCTGGTAATACTTATCTTACTCTGGAAATACTCACGCCTGAACTGAAGTTGTAGGATAAAATAATAAGAAACAGGATGAATAAGATCACAAATTGCTATCGAAATAATTAAGATTATAAATGTCTATGAGAAGTTTCTTATTTAAATGTAAAATCCAATAATTTAAAACTCTATAATTACGCATAATTTCTAGCTCGATTCTAGCTTAATCCTAGAACTTACTAAGCGTGGAACAGGAAGGCATTCAAACCCGTCAAGACCACTATTCGTCCTTACAGCATTTCGAATCACGTTACAGCACAATTCCTCTAGTCGTTTAGGACATGTGCTCAGCTCCGTTAACATGTGTTTGATGTCTTGTGATTGACACCTGCCAATCGGCGTGAAGCCCTGCAAGTCTGACCAAAGCACGTTCGCCCCACATTCGGCAAGTAGAAGTATTGCTTCGTCATGGCAACCGTTTGCCGCTAAGTGCAATGGCGTGTAACCGCAGTACAGTTCGGTTGCATTGACATCTGCGCCGTGTAGAATTAACAGCCTGACTGTTTCTGCGTTTCCGTGCAGTGCAGCGACATGCAGAGGCGAATGTCCGGCGAAATTTCTAGCATGCACATCGGCTCCAGATGCTAACAATGCACGGGCACATTTACTATCTGGAAGTGTGCAAGCTAAGTGAAGCGGAGTATCTCCATAAAACACCTCGCTAGTGAAGTTCACATCGGCACCCAGCTTACACAGTGTGGACACAAGCTCCGCTGAACTGCCATTACAGTCACATGACACGGCTAACAGGAGGGGACTGTAGCCTGAGGAGTCGGTGCAGTTTACGTGCGCACCGCTCGATATCAATGTGCGCGATCTCATTTTAGACGATCCTGAACGGACTGCAGTCAGTAGGCTGGCGTCGAGGATTTCTTGGCTGACTGCCTGTTGGTGGTCATACTTAACTTTCTTGAAAATTCCTGCAAAATCAGGCCAAATAAACAATTATATAGAGTCAGTTGTCCTTCAACGCCGCACTACCAAATACAAACTAAACAATTTTAACCGGCCCATAACGGGTTAGTCACAAAGACAAGCGCGATATAATCATGGGTAATAGCCAATATTTCGGCAACCTCGTTTCCAGGCAAGAACCCCTGGATTCGGCCGCTGATTGGCAGGAAGTTTAGCGCTCGCCGATTGGAGGATTTCGAATATCGCGTTCTGAGTGTTGATGTCGTCTTTTGCATTGCGCATTAAAATTAGTTTTAAACGACTGCAAATTCACAAATGCTAAGCGTTTTTCCGTTTTCGTCTCTAAATTTTTGACAGTAATTTCACTAGCTCTGACACTCGTACTTGGATGTCCAGATGTCGCTGTTCTTCATGTCTCTTTTTTGTAATTATTTATTGTTTTCGGCTCTATTTATGTATTTTCTTTCACTAATTTTGGCGTCTAGTATTGTACCTTTACCTTCTGCCTATATTTTAGTTTTATGTAGGGTCTTGAAAGTAAGTAAATTAACCTTAACAAATTATCCTATATTGAATTGTTAACCAATAGAGCTTTCTGAGTGAAGGACTAATATGGTCATGTTTGCCTAAACATACAATAACCCGTGCAGCAGCGTTTTGTACGAATCGAACCCGGGACCACAGCGGTGAGAGGCGAGTGTTTTACCACTGCGCCAACGTGCATCCCCGTGATAACAAGTATTAGTATAAACCAACTAGTGGACTATTACAAATCCTGCATTCTGATTGGCTACCCTAGTGTGGTCTATTTGTGATAGCCCATGGTAGAGAAAAACCGCACGCATTTTTTCAACTTCAATTTGTTTCTTTCTATTATTTTCTACTGTCCGACTAGTTAGTTTATACTAAAACAATTCGACCTCTCGACCTCATGGGCTACCAGTTAAATAGCCCATTCGGCTCAGTGCGCCTCATGGGCTATTGACTCGTAGCCCATTCGGGCTGCGGGTCTAATTGTTAAGTATCGTATGATAAATATCTCCTGAATTTTGCGATGGTAAAATGCTGATTTTACTATAGCATTTACTTGTTTAGACATAGTCATAATATATGTCAAATATAACTCCGATGTTCCTGGCATTAATGAATATTATAAATATATATATATATACATACACTAAACGGACCGACCAAGCCTGCAAATAACATATATTACAATAACTAGATGGGTAGATCGGTCAGTTCGCGCTCCATAACGTCCCGTACGGATTGCAAAATTGAAGCAAAGCTGGCTTTGAATACTTTTAGCCATAGACCCATTCGAAAAATGGCGTCCAATTTAACTAACTATTGTTTAGGACTGACTAGCCTCGCTTACACGTTCAAAAGCTTTTGTGTGGACTGACTAGCCTCGTGTTCACGTTACCAGGACAATAGCTTTTTAAATTAGACGCCATTTTTCGAATGGGTCTATATAATAAGCATTTTATTACTTGCTCGGTCCGTACTGTAAGCTATGGACTGATTTTCTTTCACTGCTTTATGGCCCAAGCGCGAATTAGTATTAATGATTCGGGTTCTAAGTCACATGATCAGCCTGTAATTAGGCGTGCCAGCACTAAAGGCGAACGAGTACGAGGTTGACATTTGTGCGCCAGTCTGTTGATTACGGTTACACGCCAAAACACGTTTAGCAGTCTCTCTAACCTTGGTGCTGCCGTCTGATAGGTTGCCTTCTTGTCAGTGGCATTTTTGATTGTCTCGCAGTTAAGATGCAAGGCTTTTCTAAAGAAGGAGAGAAAGTCATATCATAATGAATACTATAGAAACATTATGGGAAAATAGTGTTCTGAGAAAAAAATTTTTTTGCCTATTCAGATACTGCTCTGTTTTTTTTGTTCAATGATCCTCAAAGATGGAATGAAAAAACATCATCAGTGTTAGGACAGATTTCAAAATAACGGCGAAACTTACTTAACTTGAAAGTGGCCACGTACTGTCTAGATGGGAAAGAAAATGATGGTCTGATGCAGGGAAATGGAAAAAGCAATGTCTGAAATGACGTTTAGTTGATTATACCAGTGTTTATCTTTCCCGCCGAGGCAGACCGTACACGAGGTATTACAGTAACAGGCATCCATTGTGTCTGGAATGACTGTTCGTCGAGAATAGGAAAGTTATGAAAACCCTAACTGTTGTTGAAATAGTACGTATATTATAGCGCTGGAAAGATCAACGAGTACAGGTATAAATAACCAGTGATTTCAACCGACCTTGAACTTGTGTGAAATGTGTTATCTTCTTGAGCCAGGCACAACGATTAATTTTGTTTGGCTGCTACAGTTCGTCGTACAGTTTTTCAGATCAGAAGGAACCTCGATGACGAGTTTTAAAACTTTTTGCTCACGTCTTCCTAATGCATCAGTCAATTCCAGCAATGCCCATCCCCCCCCCGGGACAACCCCCGGGCATTAGCCATTTTCGTAAAAAAAAATCTAATTCCCCACCGTGGGGACAAGCAAGGTCTTCAAATGCCCCACAGTGGAGCCAAAGAAGTAAGGAAAATGCCCCACCCCCGGGCACATCCATAATGATATACTGCCCAAGTTTAATTCCATGCAAATACACAAGGCGCAGAGAATCTATTCATTGATAGTTTCCGTTCGTTTTGTAGATCCGCCATCTTGTTTTGTATTTGTATTATTACCGCTGTTTGATTATACTATTGAGCTGCCTGGAGCAAAATGGTATTAATACATCAGTATATATAGTTTTTATTTCATTCCTATAAATAATCATTCGCAACGCGGTTAATGTTATCGACAATAAACGCTTATTAAAACCATGTGACTTTATAATAATAGTGTAACTGTTCTGTTCGTCCGGTGGACAGCAGCAAACTGTGTATATTTGTAAACGAACTACTTGATATCGTTTCAAACTCGGACCGGCAGAGCTTGGGCCCCGTGTGGCTCCTGAAAATTTTAGCGCAGCGTAGCATTAAGAATACCGTACGGGAACTGCTATTTTCTAGCTAGTGTAAAAAATTCAACATCCATAGATTTCCCGGCTTTTTCGTGTCCTAGCATATACAAATACGTGGATAAGACAGTCATAAACTGCAGGTTTCTAGGTTTAGAGAAATAGATACATGTAGAATCCTCGGGCAGCTGGAGTAATTACAAGAAATCAGATTTGTTTTTACTTGATACAGTATGGCGTCGTTACCACGAGACCAGTCCGGCTCTTTCCTATAATTCTTTTCGGCAGTGTCAAATGCCCGACCCCCGGGCCGATATAAGATTACAAATGCCCCACTCCCGGGATCTCAAAATATGCAAATGCCCCACCATGTCCCGGGGGAGGGATGGGCATTGCTGGAATTGACTGATGCATAACGGGCGAGGATACGTTCTAGCGCGCGCAAGCATAGCGGGATACCTGTGGTTTTACAGAAGCGTTAATTAACTAACACTGTTGCGTTGCGAGTTGAAGCGCGATGTTGCACGTTATTATTATTATTACTAGAAATAATCATAGATTAGGAAAGTGCGTTCGGTTTTTTCGTGCATGAGAAAGGGTTGGGCTTCCTGTGGTAGAATAAGTACAGACCCTTCTGAGAGTGGCCAAAGCACTGTCATTAACAGACTGAGCCTAGTCTGAGTGTAAAATATCCAGATGAAGGGCTAGGTGCCTTCGACATTTATTTTTTTGTACAAGAAAGGATTGGGCTTCCTGTGGTAACGGAAATCTACAGACACTGGAAGAATGCTGCAGTAATGTGGACTACATTGTCAATATTAACAGAATGAGCCTAATGTGGGTATAAACATGGAAATTTGTTGCGTGCAACATCGCGCTTCAACTCGCAACGCAACATTGTTGCAAGTAAAGTTGCAATAAATTGTTGCCCGTATTATTCGAGCTTTAGTGCCACCGCGGTGTCATAACAGGACCTAGTTAGTCTAGTAGGGTAAATTGACGGTGGCAAAGCGTCGGTATTCAGGCGCGTACCTGCCTTTACGCGAAGTACGCAAGGGCGTACCAGAAATTCCCCTTTTTTTACAATATAGATAAAATGGCCTATGACAACGAAGTTGTAATTGGAAGACAAAGCGGGCGCATACTGCCGAGAAACACAATGGTCTAGTGGAGACCATCGAAACCATGAGTCAAGTGCCCGGGTCAAGTGTTATACCCAAACGTAACAACAGTTCTTACTTTTCTTCTTACAATGCCAGTGTCTACTGCGACGCCAGAACGGTCATTTAGCGGCTATGTGCAGAGTAAAGACCTATACATGCGTTCAACCATGAGAACTGAGCGGCTATCTGCTCTGGCGCTTATGCATGCCTATAGAGATACTCCGTTCGACACCGACAGTGTAATACGGGAATTTTGCGCTAAGAAGAACAGAAGATTAGCTTTTAAGGGGAGCCGGTCGGGAGTGGCGCAGTACTAGTAAGCGCTTCGCTTTTCACCTCTTATGGCCCAGGTTCGATTCCCGGACGCGGCTCCATATGTGACTGAGTTGAGTTCGTTGGTATCTCGTCTTTGCTCCGAGGGTTTTTCTCCTGGTTCTCCAGTTTTCCTCCCTCCGCAAAAACCAACACGTTAAATTCCAATTCGATCTGTGGATAAGCCGGGACCTGGCTTTGATCAGCCCCCATGGTTGTTTCAGGTCTCGTTAAAAATTCAGAGTTTTTTTAAGGTTAGCTTTAGAATTGTAACTACTTCGTAACAGGTCTAAAAGTCTCGAGTTCAATTTTCATTTACCTAGAAAATAAGAGAAACACTAGTACTATTACTTTATGGAAAAGATTAATGTTACCACATATCCGGTGATCGCAATGCCAAAGTCATCGCAGTCGTGCGTTCGTGCATCCACAACCAGAGTTTACAGAATTCATACATTTAAGCAGCCTCCTTAATAACTGAAGTGAACGTTTAATGATGTACGTCTTAAAACTGGCTGCGTACGATTTTATTGCATAGGAAACCCAAATAGTGCTGTAAAGCGCACTTAGACTAGCTCGATGTATGAGAACGAGAATATGGGAGTGAAAAAATAAACAAATATTTCTGACTGTAATCCTATGGTGTAGGGGTTAGGGTTAGGTTCTTCAAGGTAAAAAGGGTAGGGGTGACAGTCGGAAAACCTCCGAAAAATTTCCCACCCTAAAATATGCTTCATGGTCTAAAAATCACCCTAAAAATGGATTTCGCTTGACAAACCCCTAAAAAATGCCGGATCGCCGATTTCAAACCCTAAAAAATACGACGATCAACCCCTACCAGCCGAATATAGGAAGAACCCCCCCGGGAATCCAAACCTACAGCAGCATTCACAAGGTCCTACTTTCACGACAGTACAGGTTCATATTACGGTGTTGCAATGCTTACGATATTCTAACTTCTATTTCTAAATTATTTTATTAGCGAATTGTAAGCGTCTGTTTACGATATTTCATTCTAAGTCTGTCAGTGGTTGCTTGTTTTATACGAGAGCGGAGATTGCTAATTTATTCTGAGAGAATGTTTGCTCGACTTAGGCGCGCTATCGACGGACTATCAAATATCGGATATTCATACCTAATTAGATCTTTAATTTGATATACTCCCTCCTCTCCTCTCCCAGGGAGCTTGATATTCGATGTTATTATACATTTTACTTACATCTCGATTCTGATTGGCTATAGCACTAAGTGCGCATGCGTACAACATCTGCTAGCAGACAATACTTAGCGCTCGATGGTAAGCAAATAGGGCAATTTTACGCTGAAAGCAGGGCACTTATTTCGTTATTTTGAGCCATTTTAGTTCTCAGCTATGTTTCTAGTCATTCTTTTCTCCTAAACTCGTAAAATAAATGCAATTTCTAGCTCGAATATGCCGCCGAAAGAAAACATCTTGAATCAGAAATCCAATCGTAAACGAACCAATTTTATGCGGAGTTTCATTTAGTTTCGTTTACGATAGCTTTCTCTTTTGCTAAAACTTGAGCTTAAAATGTATAATAAAACAATTATTGAATTGAATTCTATAAGATATCTAATTAGATAACCCCTCCTCTCCTCTCCCAGGGAGCTTGATATTCGATATTATCGGATATTATCTGATAATATCACGATAGACATCTATTAGATATCTAATTAGATAACCCCTCTTCTCCTAGGTGCCTTGATATTGTACACGCCTGTGATGTCACTTCTACTGCATACAAAAAATTCAAAAGATAATGGAGAACACATTTAAAGAATAAACTTTCAAAGTACAATACAATATTTATCTCTTTATTTAGAGAAAAAAATATATAGGATAATATCGGATATTACATGTTAGTCAGTGTGAAATTAAAGAAAAATGAAAATATCTGACAATATCGGATATTTATAGATGCTAGTAATGTGAAATTAGAGAATAAATAAAATATCTAATAATATCGGATATTAGATGCTAGTAATGTGAAAATAGAGAAATATATATGTCTGATAATATCGGATATTAGATGCTGTGACTTCAAATTAGATCAAAAATAAAATATCGGATATTCGCGATATTCCATCGATACCGCGCCTTAAATGGATGTTCGCTCGCTACAAACTGAACGAGCCAATTATCCGGCTAGTTCTGAACCTATAAATCGGTCTAGCTAAAATATATGTGAATATAAGCTACAGGGCCTGAATATGCCTATGTATAGTATTTGGAAAGCGAACGAAGTACGGGCTGTCGGGATTTATATATAATTTCGCGAAGTTGTGGTCAAAACTCGATGCGTGGTTGCCATAAACCAAGGGCACCCAACGAAGTTTTCGTTTAAAAAGCTGTTCGGGAGAGTAAGTTAGCCTAAAACTTTCGGATTTGAAAAAATTGTCCCTAGAAAATTGTTTTCTGAAATACTGGCTAGAAAATTTGTTTTCAATCCCTAGAAAATTATAGAAGAAAAGGGAGACTAAAAGGTTCCCCTAAAATATTCGTGCGTATTCGTCTGATCAATAGAGTAAGAGCTTTCCCCTAAAATATTCGTACGTTTTCGTCTGATCAATAGAGTCAGACCGATCCGGAAAAAAAATTGGTTGGAATGAAAAAAAAACACCACATTATCACCAATCATTTAGTGAAGCGGCCACCTAAAGTTTTCTAGAACACATTTTCATTCTCTAAGAAATTCTGACATCTAAAATCCGAAAGAATAAACCTTTAGCAAATGGAGGTCACCTAAAAGAATTGCCTAAAGGAAAAAAGAACCCCTAAAAAATTCGTACCTCCACAAAACTTTGCAACATGAAGTTACTTGGGCTAGAAAATTCTTGTTTATGTTCTAGACTACTAACAAATTCGTAGGCCGGGAATATTTTGCCATAGTATTTTCGGTTGACGCGATTTCCACCTAGAAAATCCGAACAGCGAATAGCTTTCTAGAATACGTCAAACGACATAGTAGGCGCCTTAAAATGGCTAGATGAGCTGCAGACAACTGGTTTCAAACGAATTTCAAAAAGTACTCGTTGGGTGCCCTTGATAAACTGAATGTTTCTAAAATTATTAGCATGAAATAGAGCAAATATTCCCGTCAGTTCCCTAGGTATGTTATCTAGCTACAATATACGTGCCTATGAACTACAGGGAACAAGCATTTATTAGGCAAGCGAAGTTTCAATAACAACGATGCGGTATTGGTAATTTATTATAGTTTTTGGGAGCCGTTCCATGCAGTATCTTTTCACGGTTTCCAGGTCAAATCCGAAGTTTACAGTCAAATTAAATAATACGGCAATATTTTTAACGGGTTTTCAAGTTACACTCCGTTCCAACTGTTTGGGCGCCTTTATAAAGGCAGTGGTAAGCTTATAATATTACATTTCGAAGTTCATTTTCACGAGTCTTCAAGTCAGATCAGGTCATATCCTTCCGGGTAGTAGGGAGCAACACAGAATTCAGAGCCAGTTTTGAAGCTCTATATAGTTAGTTTCGCATCCATCGCCCTTCTTCGTGAATTCAACAAACTGAGATGGAGCGAGTAAAATCCGTGAGGAGCTGGAACCGAATCTGAAAATAGTATCGTGACGTCCACTGAGCCAAAAATAGATTGACACATTCAGACTATCACAGGTCTCTCTTGAACGTTAGTAATTTTGAACCAAATTAATTTCTTTTAATGAAAGCCCTCTTTTGTATACACTGGTTCCAGAGGCCCTAGGGAGGGGTAGGGATGCTCGTCGGACATTTTCGATTTCACCCCTAAGAGGTACTAAAATGAGCGTGGCTCAAGCTTATTTTGACCCCTAAAAGGTACCGATAGAAACATGCCAACATTTTAAACTTTCGATGCCTTTTATTGCTATTAACATGTATCATCAAGCACATTCTTCCTTGTTGTTTTCAAAAGCGCTGTCATTCTCTAGCATTCGATGACACTCGTTAACAGCAACAAATTGACACCCGACCCCTAAAAGCTACCGCTTTACATAGAAATGTCTGGAGGCGTGGCTTATGACGTACTAAGATTTGCCCAATCACAAAGCGTCAATTCTTCAGGCATTGTATAGTGATATGTCAAGTCAGTCGACCGTGGATGTGGTATTTACAAATTGAGTGTACTCATAAAGAGTTTGTCAAAGGCGCGAAATATAAGCTCCGCCCCTGAAACGTGTTTTCGCGCCAAAACATAATCCCCCGATTCAATTTCCTGCAAGTGAAACAAGTCGAACTCGCCTCTCCCTTCGATTCTCGCACTCGCTTTTTGACCCAGAAATCGCTTACCCAGTGACTAAGCGAGTTCGACTTGGAGCAAGTCTACTGGAAGTGCAGCAGAAGGCATTTACGAAAGTCTAAATCTAAACATTTCCGATAATAATAATAATAATAATAACTTTATTTACCCACGGTAGGCTCATCAGGATTTTTACATATGAAAATAACGTAAGATAACTACAATAAAAATACTAATAATAATTAGACTATAAGCTTATATACAGACTATAAGCGATTAAAATATTGTAAGAACTATTAAACAACAAATATTCAACTTTAATTCTAATTTATAATTAACTCTAAATTACTACCGAACATCAACAAAAGGACCTGCTTTACATGAGTGCCGTGCTTCTACTTAATAATCTAATTGATGTCAGAAAAGTAACTGCTGCAGGCAGAGCGAAAATTGCTTAGAGTTCTAGAGTTCTAGATCTCGGAGAGCATACCCCCGGACCCCCAAGAAGAGCGGACACTTCCAGGCCGGTAGTTTGGGCCTACACATTTTTAAAACCTGGATACGCTCCTGACTATATGTTTACTGTACAGCCTCACCTATCGCGACCTTACTGTTAAACCACAGGAATACGCGTACCATGTCAAAGCAGTGGCGTTGTGTCCTAGAATCCACCATCTCCCCCGGCCCCCCGCCCGCAGTTTCCCCCAATTTTCAGGATCTCCCTTCGTCCCCGCGTCAAAGATTGGAGCAGTTTAAGTGAGAACATTAGACTTTCTGGTAGCATTTAAAATTATTTATAAAACCTAACTTTTATATGTATCTAAATAGCTCATAGTTTTCATGACTTTTTGATAGCATTTTAATTCAATGCTTTTTGGATTATATGTAAATAGTTTATAGTTTTATTATGGCCTTTCAAATCTAAATCTATAGTAATGGCTCTATCAATTCCAAACCTGCCCATCCCCCCCCCCGTCGGGCATACGTGGGGAATTTGAATGAGTTTCTCGGTCACGGGGGTGGAGTATTTGCCAGCAAAGAAAAGTTGGGAGGGGGTGTGAGGATTGGTCAAAGAGAGTCAAAAGTGATAGCGAATCTTACATTAGTGTTTGTAAGAGATTTACACTCGATCCTGAGCCCCACGGTGCGGCATTTGCGACGCTCTGATTCAAAAGTGTCAAATGTCCCACAAATGTCCAGGGGATGGACAGGTTTGGAATTGATAGAGACCTACATTTTAATGATTTTAATACTAGTTTCTGGCGTTAACTTGTGTGTTTTCCAGCATCTCTCAGAAAAATACCAACGATAGAAAACATCCTGGCACTAAATATTATCATCATCATCATTATTATATTTATAAAATTTCATTTGACGAGTGCTAGTATTTTACTGGTTATATCCCCCGCACAAAATTAGTACCATTAAATATGAAATGTGAATCGCTACATGGTCAGCGGTTCAAACTAATACTTCTTAGTGGTTCCTATCTGTTTTCATAGCGTTAACTTGATGCACTATTCCATGAAATATTTCATTATCTTCGCCGATTTGCGCTCAGTATAGGTCGAGCGAGGGAAACGAGATCCGTTCGGGAGGAATCACGAAGACGTAAATCCTAAAACAGTTGTAACTGGTCGACTCAAGATTTCTTAAAGCGGAAATCGGTTTGATGGTCTGTTATTGATGAAGTCAGACTTACCTGTATTCAGTAATTCACGTTTTCTCAAATTGGATTATTTCTTAGATGGAGTCTGTCGATTATATCTTATATGGATCTCTTGATATTTAAAAAAACCTATGTAACATGAACTACGCGTACGCTTTCACTCTTTGTCTCCTAGATTTTAAAGGTCTTTTACTCAAATCTCTTTGTTTCTTTTAGTGTGTAATGTATTCAATGGTTTTAATCGCGTAACTTAACCACGCCTTATGATTGGTGGATAAACGAATACATGCGAGCACCTGTCGAGACACGTCCCGCGCGGGGCCTGGAACAAAATAAAATTCACCTTGGTAATCCTTGGTAATCGTATAACGGATCACGAAAATATTAGGTTATGGCGGCTAAATTGTACTTGAACGGTTGTAGTGATTTGTCGAATTTGCTCGAATTGTGTGCGATACCCAAACAACAGTTGTCAATAGATGAAAACTTTGATACGTCGTCGTCAAAGGTGCGTTAGGTCTTCTTGTATGTTAGTTTTAATGTAGTTGGAATGTTATCTCAACAGATTTTATGTGCACGTTGTCGTTGGACTTGCATCAAGCCTTCAAGGTCCTGCATCAATGCATATCACCGCCATACACATGAACCAATTGATCGAAATTTAGGCCCTCCTTTCCCTCAATTTTCTCCAGGAAAAGGAGAGCCCAATCGCAGGTTACGATCGAATGGATGGAGGATTCTTCCAACAACAAAGTACAAAGAATGAAATTTAAGAGTGGTCAGTTAAAACTACAAAAATCTATGGAATATTCATGTGCATTCAAGTTTCTAAATTAGAACTCACTCAAGTCAGTTACCATATTTAAAGTCTTTGCAAAGGATTGTGAATTAGGTGCTAACATAAACCACAGCCACCAGCTTTAAATGAAACCCCTGCATAAATTATTTGTGAAAACCCCATGCCAGGTAAACCCCTTTTGATTAATCATTTTTGTTTTGTTTTATAGCCACCAGCTTTGACATTTCCCTCAGGAGTGACTGTCCATGGTTTAAGGACTGTTGCAGTATATTTAGCAAGAGTTGCCAATGAGTGTGGGACGCAATGTGATGCTGGTCTACTGGGAGAGTCGCCACTGGAGAGAGCAGAAGTTGATCAATGGCTTGAATATAGGCAGACCGAAGTTGACCAAGCATTACATGATAGAACTCTCTTGAAGTCCATCCTTCAGGTACTGACCATCCAGGGATAGCACTATAAATTATTACTCTGGGTCCTGGGACCCATAGATCTTTATCATTTGGGACCCCAAAAATATATGGGTCCCCATACAGTACCTGGCATTATAACAATCGGACTGAAGCGGAATGTCATGTCATGCTATGCAAAATCAAAATTGCAGCTGTGCCTTTCAAACATCCCAGATATATATTCTACTCACAAACAGCCTGAATATGGTGAGATATCATCCTTTAAAGCCTTCACACACCTAATACAAGATGGCGGTATACTGCCTGATTTCTAAGCAGATGCAAAATCTTTGGTGCTTGTGCTCACATACATGTAGGAAAGGAAACTACAACATACTGTACATTTTATCGGCCTTAACACTATACTATTGATCTATGCAACAACTGAAATGATTACTGAAGGAGGATGCATTAAGTACTGTTTAATAAACAAGCAGCATTGTTTTATCAGGTTTAAAACTTGAGGGCGCAGCCCGAGAGTTTTAGACCTGATAAAACATGTGCTGCGAGTTTATTAAACAGCTTCAAAAACTTATAATAGTTACTTAAGGTTACCGGATACCTTCAAAACGAAAAAGTTGGAATTTTTTTTTTTTCACATAGAAATGTAGTTTTAGTAGTAGTGTCTCATATACCAAAAACTCCGTTAAAAAAAATATTATATTGACGGAGAAATACCAAAAGGAAGTTTTTGGTTCTTTTTGATTGACAGCAGATCAATAAACACATGACAAGTGCTCACTCGCCCGTAACGACGGTGTGGGAAATCGGCACATATTAAATTCATTTCATATATATACCAATGTTTACGTTTATTGAGAAATGTTTTTACACACACGATTCCACAATTCCATCGGATGTTGGCCTTATATCTTACAAAAAGCAAGCAGGATGCCCTAACCCTAAACCCTTAGCTTGAAAAAGAAAGAAAAAAGCAAAGCAAAACGAGGCCAAACAATGCATACGACTACAATTACAAAGCCAAATAAGAGTCCTCGCAAAACCCGACAAGCATTCGTATTTTCACTTTCAGACAGTGCCGATTGGTCCACATCTGAACATAAAGTAGAATTGATAAGAGCCAGCCGAGGGAATATTTGTTTCCAAGAAAGCTTAGATGGAAACGTAGTTTGGCGGTGACCCTGAATCGGTTGAACCACGCTCTCGCTATTGTCGTGCTGTTTCAGACGCCTGCAAAACGCTGTCTCCTCTACTAACTATGCTGGCATTCAAGGCGTCTCTATAGGTGTTCACCTTGGCTTTGCCCCTCAAGGTCTTTTTGTCTTTCCCATTTTTCTAGCCTGGGAAACCATCTGACTCTTACCGCTACCATTTTTCAAGTCACACAAAAAAGAACAAACATCGGTGCGTTGCTTTGATCGGAAATCAACATTGGCGGGAAATCTTGACAGATAGTTGAACTGTGATGAGAAATGATTGGCCAAGAGCTTGCTAATTGTTGGAGAGGCGGGGCTTCAGATTCACGCACGACAGACGGGTATATTTTTTGAAGTGCTATTTTCTCGCTTTCGATTTTCAATCAAAATAGAGTTTAAAAAAAGTTCCCACTCAAGAGGAATTTATTCGATTTGTGCGAAATTTTCACAAAATGTCAATTGATATCTCAGCTGCAAAACCGTGTCGGGGAATTGGGAAATTCTTAAAAGAGAGCTCTTGACGACGTTTCCCGCATATCTACTCGGATTATTTTTCGCCTTTTCACGGAAAGCATGATAACTTTTGAACTAAATCGAATTTTGAAATTCCCCGACACGGTTTTGTAATACGATTCCTCTGAAATGCGACAAAGCAAACAGATTTTTAAACTTTAAAATATTTTCGGAGTCGGAACTTCTGAAAGCCATCTCACTAGATATGAGGAACGGGATGGCGGAAAATTCGAGATTTTCAAAGAACTCAAAACTTTTTATGTATTCTTGTAGCCAATTTTATAAGCTTTAAAATGATACATGGATGATTTATCTACGATGTTTTCTCGAGGCGCTACATAATTTAGACTGGAAACGCACCCTGAAGGTATCCGGTAACCTTAATGAACCATTGAACCTTTGTATTCACAACGCCATGCAAAATATTTGAGTAATCACCGCCTGCAATTACGAACATCTCAAGGGAATGACATGAAGAAATTACCATACTATGTTGTTTGAAGTGGCGTTTCGCAATTCTGAATGCATTGTGTTGCAAAGAACAAGCTAGGGAAAGAACAACCTGCACTTGAAGGATTTGGTGTCGTGGTTGACATCGATAAAGTTCAAGACTTGGAAAGCGATGTGACTGACATGACGGCAGAGGATGTTTGTAAGTTTAATGCACAATTTTTATTATTTTACTGCTTTGAGTTGAGTTTGAGGGCTTTGAGGTTTAATAATTGGAACTAAACAGTGGCTCGGTAAACAAGTAATAGTAGTTGGATAATTTCATTTAAAAAATATTATCTGTGTATCTCGGTAGTCTGCTGAAATTAGTAAATTTAGTGCAAAATTTATTATCTAGGAACCTTATGTTCCATGTACTTTTTGCTATCTTTGGGTCTTTATCATATCTTAATTAGGATGAAACTTTATATAAAATTTAGTGTTCATTAATATTCTTTTTATAAAACATTCATCCTAATTATAATCCTAATTAGCAATTCAATGAGAAAGCTGAAACATAAATAGAAATTCCAAGAGTTGCAAGGTGCTTATCCATTGTCTCAATCATTAACCCTGTTTCCCCCTTGGACAGAATTCCCTTGTTCCTGGCTACGTGTATGTATACCTAGTAGACATTATAATGGTTTTCTTCCTTGTTCCCCTTGTTCCCGGCTTTGTGTATGTATTACCTAGTGGACGTTATAATGGTTTTCTTCCTTGTTCGCCTTGTTCCCCTTGTTCCTGGCTTCGTGTATGTATACCTAGTAGACATTATAATTATGGTTTTCTTCCTTGTTCCCCTTGTTCCTTATAATGCTTTTCTGCCTTGTTTCCCTTGTTGATATATAGATAGTTCCTCTAGT
Source organism: Actinernus sp. WN-2022 (assembly GCA_030867875.1). Taxonomy (NCBI): domain Eukaryota; kingdom Metazoa; phylum Cnidaria; class Anthozoa; order Actiniaria; family Actinernidae; genus Actinernus; species Actinernus sp. WN-2022. The sequence goes on along the minus strand of JAOWCC010000569.1, from coordinate 108,162 downwards.
CCTTGCACATTTAGAGTCAGCTGGCATATATTTTAGCAAATACAAAATAATTTAAGCTGGTTTAGTAAACCCATAAATCTTAAACATGTTTAAGATTGGGTGGGTCAAAATTTATGTATATATATACCTTTGCCCTTTAATTGGTGAATATAATAAAAGTGATAATATCACTTGTAGAAATTTGCAACATGAACATCATTGTTCCCCTTAATCCCAGGGAACAAGAAAAAATAAAGAAAACAGTATCCTAAATCAGGCTGCATTTGAGAATTCAAGTCCCTCCGCTGGCTTTTTAGAATGATGAGATTTTATCAGGTACAAATGAGCATGCACGTGACTGATTTGCTTCATCTGATTGGACAAAATGCTCATTCATTATTCATGAGTTTTTGAATTGAAATTTATAAAATGCATTTTTAGGAACAATTGTGCATAAAATTGCATGATTATTCTTTGCACACTTTGTTGGTTAGGCTATGAAATCTGAAGTCAATGGTTTTCCAGGTATCTAACTTAGATATTTCAGTAACACATTCATTTAGTCTAAGAGCAGTTGCTTTGTGCACTGTGGCAAATATACATGAAGCTTCTGATACTTACTTTTACATGCAGTGTCGTAAACAAGTGATCAAAATATCCTGCATGATAAATTATTGTGGGCTTGAACAAAGAGTCTTTAAATTGACTGTGTCGTTAGTCCATGTGTTACAGGTCAGACTTTATAAAATAGATTCAGTAGTATGCATGCTCTAACAATGACAACAACTTTATTTCATATAATAATGGACAGAGAAAGTGGTTAGAACAATGATATTATAGTATTACATGTTTTGTATGGGGTCACCAGTGGAATAACTGAAGAGCTACATGTAATTGTGCCAGGTAACCCAGGTGAGACACTTGATTCGTTGGCTCTGATCGATTGGCTCTGATTGGTTGGCTCTGGTTGGTTGGCTCTGGTTGGTTGGCTCTGATTGGTTGTTACCTGTGTTTGCATGAGGGAGTGTAAACACGGGCATGATTTCAAAGGAGCCAAATTAAAATTGTCTTAAACTTTTTCTCATTTCTATTTTATAAGAGAATTAAGAAATAGTAAACATTTTTTGTGTTCACATAACATTATGTAAACCCTCAACCCTGAATGGTGAACCCTCCCATGGCTTCCTGAAACAGAACCTCGAAATATATTCACCTGCCCTTAAATCTGTGGCCTACAAGAGCTTGTTTCGACCAATTGTGGAATACTCATGTACGGTCTGGGATCCACATACATTGTACAAGAGAGAACATTGACAAACTCGAGCAGCACGTTTTGCTCTAAATCGTTACCACGACAACACTCCAGTGTTAGTGGGATGTTGAAAAAACTTGATTGTGACACCCTCGAAAGCAGAAGGAAAAAGAGCAGACAGACTATGCTATATGAGATCCATAATGGCCTAGTTGATGTTGAAAATGAGAAATATCTTACCCCAATGGGACGGACAAGTTGTCATCTTCACAAACATTCATATAGAGTTCCACCATCAGCAACAGATTATCATAAATTTTCCTTTTTCCTGAAAACTTTAAAGGAATGGAATACTTTGCCATCTACCTTAGTTAAGGCAGACTGTTGGTTTATTTAGAGCAAAGCTCCATTGTATTTATGTTGACAATTAACTCATATCACAGACTCTATGTATTAGTAATTTATTTTCATTAATTTTTCTGTTTATTTTGTTACCACTGACCGAGCATGAACTTGTAAGAATCATATTTACATAGATGGAGACAAGTATTGGGAAATAATAAAAATGATATTTCTCTTTGGATGAAAGGATAAGAGAAATGAGTTCCTTATCTGAAAGACTGTGTTGGTATCCCTGTGAATACATTCCATATATGGACAGTAGTTTTGGCGGGAACTTGAGTATATAAGGACATGTCAGTTGTAGTTAGGTATTCGTGGTCCTGACTGCAACAGTTATAGACGTTTCTTTCCATTAAGTTTATTTATGTCAGTTTTTGCTGACCATGTTACAGAGTTGTGGTAGTTTTCAGACTTTCGCCTCCCAGAAGTCAGTGGTCCTGCATTGGGTGGGAATACGTTACCACTTTTTACCACATATACTGTGGAATTTATTGTGGTTTTTCATATCTGGTGTGTGATTGCATCTTATGTTATATTTACATAAAGTGCATAGATTGATGTACAGCATAAGTAAATGTACAATAAATTGTGTGTGCTGTTAACTCTCAGGACTGCCTCCAGCATATATATGTCTATGGTCATTTAATTGAGGAGAAGGAAATAAAGTAGTTATGGAAACACGTGCCAAGAGGCTTCTGTTCCTTACACAATGCTATGCAAACACAGAAACTGGTTTCGATTTGATCTTTCATGTAATTCTTTGATATCCATTATTTATTAGCAAATAAATTTTACTACTTGAGATTTAAAACTAGGAAAGCCATAGCATCTTCACAGACAATTCAGAAAATATGGAAAGAATGGAACTGGGGGCCATGTGGAAATATACAGCTCTCCCAATTTGTGAAGACCAGTTTAATAGTGTATGTACCCCAAACACCATCCCTCCCCCTCCAAGTGTATTAATGCTCGGCCGACCCCATCCAGAGTAATTAACAACAATTTTTAATTCTGACACAAATTTCTTATTTTCACATTTCAGGATTTGGATAGTCACTTGGAACAGAAAGTTTACCTGGTCGGCCACAGATTGACACTTGCTGACGTCATGTTGCATTATGCACTTCATGTCGCCATGACAGAGATGACACATCAAGAAAAGGAGACACTTATCAATGTATCCCGCTGGTTCTGCCAGGTACAGTGCTTGAACTTAACGGTCATCCACTCGTCTAAAACAAGTAAAAATCGAGTAACAACAAGTAAATTTTTCCTCCACTTGTACCCTGGACGAGTAGACTTATTTGTTCTCTAAATGTGATTTTGATTTAGAACCAGAACATGACACAAACGGTTAGTGATGATTTACCTGTGATCGCCGACACAAACGAAAGCAAACAAATAAATGCCAGGACCTGCTAGATTTTGGCAACTGGAGGTCTGGGCTCGACTTATCACAAATTAAATCATAGGAAACAATACGGCACCGTACCTATTCGTAATTTTCTGCATGCGGCAGTAAAAATTGGCGAGTCGTGACGTGTGCGTAATTTCTAAACAGAGTCACGGATTACCAGCTTCTTTTATTGTCTAAAGGAAAGGAACAAATAATAATAAGTTGGGACCAGTGATCGACTTTCCATTTTGGAGCAGTACATTTTTAGCTCACTTAAGTCCCATGGACCACCAGAGCAAAAGGTTAAGTTCGAGCACTGAGGTAGATGTACATGTATGTTGTGGATATGTTGTAGTTCAAATTTCATCTCAGCTAAAAAGAGTTTGAACTAGGGAAATCATATTTGAACTAGGAATTTTTTTCAACAAGGGAATTTTTGAACTAGGTTTTTGGGATTCACTTCATATTTTTGTACCTTAATGTAGTCACTGTGCCCACCCGATGAGTCAGAACTGATGATCCGCCAGTGCTTGCCAGAATATATTTTTCCACATTGTATGTTTAATGGGGTACTAGGTTTGTTTCATCAATTTCTGCACAGTTTTAGTGAAATTCCAAGCTGTTATTAGGTTTTACTGCACATATGCAAATTTGGACGAGATTGTGGGGGACTGGGTACTAGTAGCACCATCATATATAGTAAATGAGTATGGTGTTTCACATCAATCACTTCTGTGGCACAGTGGTTAAGGCTTTGACCAACAGATCCGATGGTTGCTGGTTCAAGTACCAGCATGCAAGGACAGTGGAAGATAAAATAAATATGGCAATTAGTATAGTTGATTATATGGATATATGGGTACAATGTAGCACTGTAAGGAGATAGGGAGAGGGGTAGGGGAAGAAAGTGATAAGATGGGAGGTTGGAAAACAGAGGGGGAGGAGGGTGGATTTATTTTTAGCACTCAAAAATTCCCTAGTTCAAAAATATTACACTAGTTAAAAAAAATTGAACTGAGATGAAATTTGAACTACGATATACCTCTTGTAAGCAGATGTGAACCCTCCCATAAGCAGACACCTCAGACATAATTTTAAAATTTGCCTGATATCAGCAATGATGTGAATGTTTAGTACTCGGGAGCCCATTACCAGGGGCATCCACCAGTTATGCAGTGTGTTTCCAGATCAGGCTATTTTTAGAATCAGGTTGCCGTGAAAAACAACAACGAGAATCGTTGTGAACAGTAATTTTATGCAATATTATACAGGCAAACAATGCTTCCCCATGATTTATGGAAAGAGATATTGTTATTGCGTACAATGAGAAAACCTTGCCATTGTAAAAATAAGCATTTCATCGGCCTTCTGTTCATGGGTATGGGATTTATTCACCTCGGGTGTTCTAAATATATGGATGCTACTGGTAATGGACTCCTGGGCTGGGACAGTACAAGTCTTGTGCATGTTGGACTTAATAGTGGTTGGGTATGAGTGTGATTATGCTTGCAGTAAATTAAATTAAAGGGTAACATTTTCTATTAGTAACCTCCAACATGTAGTCCCAAGGGTATTGGCAGGTTCAACTTTAGACAGCTCATACTCACTCAAACCAGGAATAGTATCCAGCAATGGGAGAGTAAAACCTTGACAATTCAACAAAGAGAAAAACTAATGTTATGGCTGGAAAGAGCACCTCAAAATTAGACAAGTTTCAAAGGAATCGGTTCAGTTAGGGGCATGCAAAGTTCAAATCAATTGCAGATATTCAAATGTATGAAATTTTCCGTTGGATGGCAACCCTTTGATTGTATAATGATAATATGGGGGGCTTTTTCGAGGAAGATATTAACATTTCAAATTGTTTCTTTCTTACAGGTTCAAAACTCTCTTGCATCAAGACAAAACCTCCCACTGGTTACATTCCAAAGGAATTTGCTGTACAGTTAGAGAGAACTCACAGAATAAATTTGAATGTTTTAAACATAAAAAATACTTTTTGGTTTGGGGTGTTATACAGGAGCCATTATATGGCCAGCATACACCAGTATAATGGCTCCTGTATGCACCAGTATAATGGGCTCCTGCATGTACCAGTATAATGGGCTCCTGCATGCACCAGTACAATGGGCTCCTGCATGCACCAGTACAATGGGCTCCTGCATGCACCAGTACAATGGGCTCCTGCATGCACCAGTACAATGGGCTCCTGCATGCACCAGTACAATGGGCTCCTGCATGCACCAGTACAATGGGCTCCTGCATGCACCAGTACAATGGGCTCCTGCATGCACCAGTACAATGGGCTCCTGCATGCACCAGTACAATGGGCTCCTGCATGCACCAGTACAATGGGCTCCTGCATGCACCAGTACAATGGGCTCCTGCATGCACCAGTACAATGGGCTCCTGCATGCACCAGTACAATGGGCTCCTGCATGCACCAGTACAATGGGCTCCTGCATGCACCAGTACAATGGGCTCCTGCATGCTACTCAGCCCAGTCCCAGAAGAGAGGTTGACAGAACTCATCAATGAAAACGACCCATAATTCATAATTTTCCTCCCCCATATCCCCCAATTTTCAGGATCTACTCCCTTGATCGCAGGTATACCAGCTTTAATGTACTTGCAAAACTTGTAATATTAAATCTCCTAATGTGTAGGGTAACGTATGGTGTAACGTATAGTGTAACGTATAGGGTAACGTATGATGTAACGTATGGGGTAACGTATGGGGTAACGTATGGGGTAACATGGGGTAACGTATGATGTAACGTATGTTGTAACGTATGGGGTAACGTATGTTGTAACGTATGGTGTAACGTATGGGGTAACGTATGGGGTAACGTATGGGGTAACGTATGATGTAACGTATAGTGTAATGTATGATGTAACGTATAGAGTAACGTATGGTGTAACGTATGGTGTAACGTATGGTGTAACGTATGGTGTAACGTATAGTGCAATTTGATACTAAGTGAAAAGTGGGTCTTAATTATAAGATCAATAAATATATGGGATAAAGGATTAAAAAAAGCTCTAGTTAGGCCACGCTTAAAATCTAATAATGTGGGTGTTTCCCTGAGAGTAATGTCCAGAGAGTTCCAAACATCGGCAGAGAAATTAATGGTGGGGCCAATGTCCCCATCTCCTATTAGCAATAGTTTTACGGATATTATTCCTAGACCTAGTACTATATTTATGAAAGTCCCTATTAAATGAACATCGAAACGAGTGTAAGAAATGATTGTTAACTGATTTATAAATAAAAATTGCACGGTGTTCGGTCCTACGCCGTTGTAATGGCTTCCAATGAAGCTTCGCAAGAGCCTCGCTGGCAGATGCGCGAGGGGGAAGATCTAAGATAAGTCGCGCAGCTTTATTATGCAGAACTTGAAGCTCAGCCATTAGAGTTGCGTTACCTCGGTCGCCCCATATGATATCGCAAAAGTCAAAGAGAGGCAGGACATAGCTATTAAAAAAAGTAACTCTAGCGCTGAGAGGTAAGCAGGTCACCTGACTCCTATTGGAGAGGAAAGACTCAAACCAGACCCGTGCCGCATCATCCACACCGAGGTTGCACAGTTTGCGTATCAGGATGGAGTGTTTAAAGTACCCCTCAACCCTTTTGCAATTTTTATATATATGAAACTTTGAAAGGTTTTGAGTACTTCTGCGAAGAAATTCTTGACTTAGAGAATACACTATGTTCTAGGCTTGTTTGAAATGGTGAAAATGTGATCTCTCCTGACCCATTACCGTGTAAGAAAAAGCCTGGGGCGATTCCCCATCTTACGTCACCTCATTAATGCATTATTGTCCACGACGCCTTTCTATCACAACAGCATCGATATATAGAGAATATACACAGTCTGTGAGATTTTAGTAAAGAAAACAGCTATTTTAGACAAAACGCTAAATATTTATTCAAGTTATTGCAAAGTCGAATGAATTGGATGACGTAAGATAGGGAATCGACCCAGGCTTTTTCTTACAAGGTCATGGGTCAGGAGAGGTCACATTTTCACCATTTCAAACAAGCCTAGAACATAGAGTATTCTCTGTAAGCCACAAATTTCTTCGCAGAAGTATTCAAAGCCTTTCAAAGTTTCATATATATAAATATTGCAAAAGGGTTTAGGGGCACTTTAACCGTGTCCAACGCCTTGGTTAGGTCCAGGAAAACGGCTCCGGTGACTGTGCCATTGTCCATATCATGAAGAATTTGATCCGTGAACTGAGCGCACGCGGTGACGGTAGAGGACTTGATCCTGAATCCAAATTGATTTGCAGAGATTAAGTTGTTCTCGGAGAGGTAGGAGTAGAACTGAGTGTGGACAGCCTTTTCTAAAATCTTACTCAGCGTCGGGATTATGGAGATTGGTCTGTAGTTAGATGGGCCTTGTTTATCTCCATTTTTAAACAATGGTGTCACCTTAACGTATAGTGTAACGTCGTTTTAGGAGTACCATTGTAGACACATTCGTGATTCATAGCGTGGGATATTTTAATAGGCATTCACGGTTGCATGCACGTTCAGAGCAGCGCGCACAACAGCTGCTGCTGTTAAACTGTCTCAAATCCCAAAATGGCTTTACTATAATACTCAAAAAGTAAAATATCTTCCAATTTTTAAAATTTAGGCAATATTGTCAACAATTTAACGGCAATTTCTTCCAACAGTCGGGGTTTCCTTTACTCTGAAAGTAAAGGTATTGTTTTGTTATGATCAGATGCGACACAGTGTACAGAGATCTGCGCTACTAGATCTGCATTGTGACTTGCAAGAAGAATAAATTGAGAACATATCGCCTTTTTAAAGTCATATTTCCTTTTGAAGGCTATTTATCAGAGGTTAAGAACCTTAAAGTGCATATAAGCCCTGGCTAATTATATTTCTTACGAAGAGACTAGATGCTATAGACAAAGGATTCCGGAATAAAAAGTTGATTTGATTTATTTGTCATGGTGTATTGGCTGTTTAAAGTTGCCCAAAAACGTGTCTTGGGTTGCCTGTGGACGAAAATCAAGCGCACGAGAGCGCTTTACAAAATTGGCACTGGGTCTAGTTTTGACGTCATCAACAGAACACGCTCGATGCGCCATTGCATTAAATGCTTGCCGAATATAGCTCTCCGAAACGTTTAGCGCGATATTATCATCTTTCTCGGTTATCTATTTAATTATTTTGCAAATAAGCCAACGTTTTAAACCCGCAAAGAGACGAGTTCTGTTGATGACGTCACGTTTTATTCTCGTCCTAGTCCCCGCAGGTGCGCGGAAATTATTCTACATTTGGAAGTTTAGTCGCTAAAAAAATTATGAAAACATTTTTATTTAAAAATTTCGGATTTGTTTTTTTACCTTTTAAGGTCTAATCTTTAAAAAAAAAGCATAATTGGCCAGGGCTTATATGCACTTTAAGTACAGAAACGCCCTCACTAGATTACGAATAAGCAATCATTCGCTAGAAATAGAAAAGGGCAGATACTCAGGTGGTTATAAAAAACCTGAAGAAAGAACTTGTTCTCAGTGCCCCAATGAGACTGAAGATGAAAAGCACTTTCTTGTTGAGTGCCCTTTATATAACAACTTGAGGAACGAATTATTAGCTCAATGTAGCTCCCTTAATATCAATCGGAAAAAGAATATCAGACGATCAGTTGTTCCTCTTAATGATAGATCCTCCACCTAAACTCCAAAACATAGTAGTGAAATACACATTTAACTGTTTTTCTCTTAGAGACAAGGAAAACAATCTTAGTTATACTGTATAAAATATTTGGATTCAAGTTGATGTACACGTTCGTACAAAGCTCCAAATAAAATACTGTCTGTCTTGCCCAAAAAATTGTTACCCTGCAGTGCTCTGGTCTAAAAAAATAACGACCCTTCCCCCCTTGGATAAGCCTTTAAATAAGCCATAGTAAGTGCGCTTAATTAAAGAATTATGGTCCCCCCTATAAAAGAGAAGCATATAAAAATTTGACCCCTCTCTAAATGGGAGCATAAAAAATCGTTACCCCCCTACACATATATTAGCCCCCCCTCTCCCCCCACCGCTAAATAATGTTCGGTCCCTAAGTGGCCTATCGGTAGACAATAAAATACCTTTCCACCAAACCCCTGAAAATTTAAAATACTGAGAGCTTTGATGAAGCTTTATTTCACTGCTAGCAGCTCGTCCTTAGGATGTTGTCCTTTAAAGTAGACCTTGAATAATAATTGCTTAGTGATCACCACCAAGATCAAATAAATTGACTATATCTTGTCGAAGCGAATAGATGCACACAAGTGATAATTCAGGATCTTGATATATCACACTATTCTTTAATTCTTCACATTGTATCTGTTCACTAACGCACTGATTTTCAGCAAAGTATATAATACTACAAGTATAGATGCACGGCAACCCAAGTATACCTTGTTTTACAATAACCACGGATTGTAAATATCCACGAGTTTACCATTGAATGGACCTATTTTGAAATAGCTGTAGTTTTACCCCATATCCACTACATTTCATTCAAAAAATGAACTTAGAGCGGATTTCAATTGAGTGTCGGAAGTGTTTTGGTTTTGCGTTTACTAAGCTCTCCTAATGGCTGAGAAAGTAAACCAACCAATCAGAATCCAAAGTAAAACCAAACGCAAATTGGTTTTACCTTTGCTTTGGTTTGTCATTGGCTCACAGGGAAGCCATTTACGAATTACTTGTGATTACTCGCTCGTATGATTGGGTAATTTGCGTTTGGTTTCACAACACTCGATTGAAAACCGCTCTATTAGCAACCACTTCATGGTCAAAATTGTTTTAGATTCACGAGGCGCTAACCCCTAATACTTACCAACCATTTAACAGGTCCTTTCAGCATTGTAACGATTCTAACTATTTATATAGAGAATAATGCATGGAGTGCAGTGCAGTGCAGTACAGACGTTCTATTTGGGGAGCCACGCTATATTTGAACGAGGGAAGAATGGGGCGAGGACAAACACTCGAAGGGGAAGGTGGGAGGAGTAAGAGGAGGACGTGCCAGCAGGCCGTGATTTTGATAAATCCATTCGCCAGCGAAACGATTGGCGCGGTAGCGACACTATTGATTGCCACCAATCAGTCATTCTCAATTATCGAATCAGATGGTCTTGTCCCAATGAAATATGGCTGCTTTCAGCAAAGACTGAAACCCTCCCGCGTTAAGACCAAGTGAGAGGCAACTCACGCGGCGGCCATCTTGGAATAAACCTATTGTTAATGCTTACCCAGCCTCGGTCTCAAACGTGCTTTATCGAGGCTTGGTAAGCATTAACAATAGGTTTATTCCAAGATGGCCGCCGCGTGGGATTGAAAGCTAGATTTATTTTTTGTTTATGATTTTAAAGTTATTTTATATCCCGACTAATTTTGGAGAAAACGTACATTTTCCGAGGCCAACAATCCGCGCGGATGATTATTTCAAGTACTTAACATTCCTATCTGGACCATTACTTAAATAACATTGTACTTGGTAACAGCATTGTACTTGGTTGCTTTAAAGACTTGATTTGAAGAAAAGTTTTTCGCGCGCAAGGGATTGTGGGTGCTACTACACGCCACAATCTTTCGTTACAGTGGTTCAAATCGCTCGACATAGAAGATATGGGTTTATGGTTTATAAGTTAAGATCCTGTTATTTTGTAGAAAACGTACGTGCATTTTCAGAGGCCAACTATACGCAGGGAAAATTACTAAACTTCTACCCGCGGTTTGAAACAGCCATGCATAACTAATTAAGAGTTTTGCAAAATCGTAGGGCTTGCTGGCAAGAGTTTCCTCTACGTTCTCCTCCCCTCCTGCACGCTAATGGCGTAAAGATATGGAATTAATCTTCGAGTGCCGGTGAACTCGATATCTCACGAGTGAGCGAAAACGCATCGATTTAGCGCAGGTTAGTTTGATGTGATATACACGACTTTCATAAATGTGATTTTCCGTTTTGGTAGTTTCTCCACATATCGAAAACATGAACATTGTCATGTGAAAGAGCATGTCGATAATAGTGAACTTGAGAAATTTTAGGCTGATTAACAACTGAAGAGGTATTCAGTGTTGAAACCCCGTTATCAGTAGTGCAGGTCCTTTAGTTAAAACGAGTTGCTGCTAGTTTTTTTCCTGTTCGCGCAAGGAATTAAGATGTTTCAAATCATTCTCGACCCGACTCTTCTTACTGCGCATGCTCGACATTCCTGGAGCATGCGCAGTAAGACATATAAGGGTAGAGTTCTCCTTCTTGAGCAAACAAAACTTTGACAACAGCTAAAAGGACTCTGACAGTATGTTTAACACAATATTACATGTATGAAGAGTCCTCGACTGTATAGCGATTATGTGCACTGCTGCATACCGCTAGAGGTTACCTTGAAACAAAAATACACGGAACGCTCTAAAGAATGATAGAAGCTACGCCACTGTCACCGACGTTTATTTGTGATTCGTCCTTCAACAATCTATAACCATTTAATATATACAATCTATGGGACTCAACATATATTTTCTTTGACTATAAAATTCTTCTAGAGATATTTCATATTTGACCATATCGTAAAATACTTGTTCTACTTACATGCGAGACACGAATAAACACCGCAAATGAGCAATGCATTACCGTGTCTGCGTAGGTTGCTTCCCTTTAGTCGCTCGTGTGAACGGCATGCCTAACTAGGTAATATTTTCTTGTGAGGAACATTCTTTTAACAGACAGACGCAAATGAACTCGGCCAAGAGAGGCATGAATTTGACTCAACCTTTAGACTGTTGCTACTAAACCCATCCTGGCACATGATTTATAGCTCGCAATGTCTTAAGGGCTGTTTACGTAATGGTAGGGAAACCCTTCATTTAAACAGCCCCTTAATAGTTGTAAACATGACACTGGTCTTCCTCGGTTTTATGCATGTTCACCGCAGCGCGCAAAAACAAGTGCTTATAGGCGATTTGCATGTCACATACTTCAACTACCAGAATTCTTTGCGTGGTTTTCTTGTTCCTCTAATTTAGACCATTGTCTTGGTATTCTTAAAGGAGTTAATGCGGTAGGTGTAATTAAACGACGGTCATTAAATCGCCTAAGGTCTTCAACTTTGTGTTACCAACACAAACAACAGAAAACAGTGGCATTTCTGATTAGTTCAGTAACAAGAGTGAGTTCACCTAGACGCCAAGAAATAAAGATGTAGTGGAAAGAATTGCAGTTACTGAAACTACAAGCAGCGAACAACAAATCATTGTCGACTTGACTAGAATTAAATGCGCTCACTCTAATGTCAGCCAAGTTTCGTAATCTCACGGACTAGCTGGAACGAGCACTCGGTGGCGGTCAGTACCTAGTGCTCCGAACGAGCCACACCATTGGCGAATGAACAATAGGGTAGCCAATCAAAACAGAGAACAAGGCTTTCCAAACAATACAACGATGGCTTACCAAACAATACAACGATGGCTTACCAAACAATACGACTAACCCTAACCAAACAAACCACAAATCCTAATTCCGATCAGGCTAGGACCTTACCGCTCAATGGAGGCTCATGCAGGAGATTTCGCTAAAAGCTATTTAGCAAACAGTCTTTCCAGCTCTTCCGTGAGATTACGAAACTTGCCCATTTCATGGATTATGGTATTGCTCCGAAAGACCAAAAAAATCAGCCGATTTTTTAAACGAAGCCTAAATCTTAGACACAGTCTATCTATTGTTTTCAACACCTCTGGGCGTTTTAAGCCCGCGTACACATCCATTTTGAACACGGCACTACTAAATTTTAGTTAACGCGTGCCAAAATATATCGGCACGACACGTAAATGGAAATGTTCCGGGTACCAGTGCCCGAAAATCTAGGAATTCTGAGATCCTGTGAAAAGGTAGTCTCTGCCCGGCTGTTTGTACTGCCGTGCCCAAGTTAGGAGTGCCGTGCCCAAGTTAGGAGTGCCTTTTCATGTACACCGGACTTTAGACTTCGTTTACAAAATTGGCGAGGATAAAGGTTGTCATCTTAAAGGGACTATGTCATGGTACTACGCATGCATGGAGTCAGTGTTCGATTGGTAGGTTAAACCCCCCTCCTTCAATGCTTGATTGAAAGTATTTTCATTATTTACTTGAATACTGTATAATTACAGTTTATTCGTCATTTTTGAATATTTGCTTTGATCTTAACCATCCCACATGTGAGCGAGGTTCGTCAGTTCATTTAAGAATCGCTGATAATAACTGTGCCGGCCCGGATATCTAATCTAATGGTCTCTCACCATGACACAGACCCTTTGGGACAAGTCATGAAGAGTAACCAAAATTGGTGATTCTTAAAGATCACGACAAGTCCGGCAGAGCTCAATCAGTGGGCAGAGTTACGTCTGCCCATCTAATTCACTCTTTTCACCTGGTGGCCATCTTGGATTCAAAGCGAGGCAATCCTTTGTTTTTGCCAGGCGAGCCTCATTTTGACTATCCCTCACTACGAGGCTGACCTGGCAAATACAAAGGATTGCCTCGCTTTCAATCCAAGATGGCCACCAGGTGAAAAGGCACAAAGTAAACGCAGTTGGGCAATGTCCTACCATCGACTGGAATGGTTGCAGTAGACCCGTAAAATAGTAAATACACTTTGTACGCGCTATTTTAAAGAACCACCAAGAGAGCATAAGAGAGGGGATCTTGTAGCGCGCGGTGTGCGAATGGACCCTTTGCACGTTACGTCATAGCCGCCATGTTGGTGTACAGTTAACAATAGATTCTTCGTTAGCTTCTTTTGTTCTGTACACCAACATGGCCACCATGCCCCTTGGCATTTGAATCTCTGGGGATGGAGTGCAAACCATCTATAAAATCTATTTTTCGTAATCGGAAGCAGCTGAATCAAAGTGCACGTGCACTACAACAATCTAATGGCGCGAAAATATTTTGACGCCATGATATTAGGAACCTTACGCAACCAGGACGGCGACGGCAGTGACGACGGGAGGTAGAAAAGTGTTTTCTCCCGAAATCTGGTGTTTACTAGTTCCTTTATTCGCTTATAATTACGTTTCACATCCAGGTCTTCGAAAAATATGATAAGCATAAAGTTTAGCTCACGCCAAACGAAAACCAGTGATTTACTTTCTTACGTTTGCATTCTCTTGTAAACGTAAACTTTGGGGTTTTGACGTTGTGATTTTCCAGACAACGGTTTAAATGAAGGCGACTGCGTGCATTTTCACGTGCAGTTATTGTATTTTATGCCGTCGTCCTAGACGTTGCCGTCCTGGTTGCGTAAGGTCCCTAATGTCTCGCGATCGCGACGGTTACTAAGAGATTTTATTAGACATTATCATTGCACAAGCACGCATATTGGAAATCCCCTCTCTTATTTATGCTCTCTTGGCACAATATGGGTTTCTTTCATTTCTATGCCTTTAGCCCTTTCAGCCCCAAAAGTAACATCCAAATTCTCCCTACAAAGGAATTTAGTGTCACATCAATTTCCAGGTGATCAACTCCAATATTCTCACGACCTGCCTTCTTCAATTTGTTCTGATACAGATTTTGATCACCCTTGAGGTGATCAATTTTCCGTCTCAAGACGCATACGTCTCTCTCGGGAACCACGTTTTGAATGTGGTTCCCGATGCGAGACGGCTGTATTCGCAGGCTACTAAACAACACGTCCGATTAATTTAGTATCTAAACTCTGCACAGTTCAGTTTCCTTCTCGTATTTTTTTTCGCAAAGATCCAAATTAGGGAATATTTCTCAGCGGAAAATGTTGATCAATGGCCAGCCACTGATACGGTTACCTACGGCAAGCTTAGACAATCTACCGTACGGGAAATGATGGCGGATGTACATTTAACCACAATTCCTTGCGACCCTAGAAAAGTCAAATCATCTGGCCTCTTTAATAACATTGTATTGGTAACAGCATTTGTACTGGCTTGATTTAAAGATTCAAAAACCTCTACTTTGATTTTAAGTAATGCCGGGTCCGCGCAGAGGTTTGTTTGTTCGCGTTTTCTTGTCTGACCATTACTTTCCTACATAATTACTACATTTTTGGCCGGTTGCCAGACTCGAATGCATGGAATGTAATAAGGTGCTAATTGTAGTATTGTTTCAATCGCCACCTCATTGGCTTAAATATGAAAATCTATCAAAACTTGAATATCATTTTCTCAGTTTTTCTGAACAGATTTGAATTGCATCTAGTGTAAACTCTCAACTTTAAATATGACGAAAATTCAAAACGGGAAACATTTTCAAATCGAAAGCTTTCTTGGTTATTGTTTTGGACTCTTCTGATTGGACGAAATGTTTTCACACAAAAGGAAAGTAGTTTTAAAACACAGTTTTAGGTGATTTGATTAAAAAAAACATTTTAGGGTTGAGTTGTCAGTATAAAAATAACCCAGAAAATTAAAACGTGGGGAAAGCAAATTGCATCTGAACCATAGAATTGTACCTAGTTTTTACACGGATCGTTAAAGTTTTTCGCGCGCAAGGGATTGTGGGTAAAAGTATATTTCTTGTTCTGTCCGTTAATTCCTATTCGTTAGGAAGAAACCAGCTGTATTGCAAAATCGAACTACGCAGTTTTCCTCTGAAATCGACATCAGTGCCTCTGGGTCACGTGATGAACCAGACCGCACCAATCACGTGATCGTAAACAAGAATCTTATTGCCAAGATTTAATCAGTCGCGCCCAATGACAATCGAGCCAACCTCTCAAGGAAAGCCATTTGACTGCTAACCAAGAAAAACAGCTTTGAATGGCGAGTTAAGCATTAATTAAAGCCGCTGAAAGTAATATAGTTGGCACAACAAAATGTTTAGCGCGATGGGAAACTGAAAAAGCCGAAACTCAGCAAATACCGCCGCCATCTTGTCGCACAAGCTCGTCAGACACAAATTTGAATTTGTTGCAAAAAATTAAGCATAAGATAGGATCGATAAATCGTTCAGAATGTTACGAAGACTATCGCCAAACTCAGCGTTTTACGCCGTGTTTTGTTTTGAATTTCTTCGGGTTAAAATTTACTTGTGGGGCATAGCAACAGTAACTAGGGGGGGGGGGGGGGGGGGGGAGAGGTGATTTTACGGCTGTGGAACAATGGATAGACTATTGAAATAAAATTCGCATTAAGGGGGTGATTACATGAGACCGGTACGAACTCAGACAGGTTACAAAGTCCATATAAACACTGGATGAAAAATTATCGGACTGGTCTGACTCATGTCCGGTTGCTGGACCGGAACGAGTTTGATCAGACCGGTATTTTTTTCATGTGAACCCCAACTGACTTGATACCGGTCCTAGATTTTCTAACCTCAAGCCTCGAGTGGATTTTCATCTCCATCCCATGTAAACCGTCGATATTTCCGTCCCCGTCTCATGTAAACTGTCGGTCTTTTCGTACCGTTCTCATGTAAACAGTATCATACCGGTCGGAACTCGTACCAGTCTCATATAATCAACCCCCCCCCCCCCAAACATAAAGGTCGGCACACACGAAGGAACAAGTCCCGGGAACAAGTCCGGGGAACAAGTCCCGGGGACAAATCCCTTGTTGCGTACACAAGAAGGGACAAGTCCCCGGGACAAGTCCCCGGGACAAGTCCCCTCGTGTGAACTAGGAAAAATCTTGTCATTTTGTCCCAGGGACTTGTTCCCTTAATTCAAACCAGTTTGATTTGATGGGACAAGTCCCGGGGACAAACTTTTGTCCCCGCGACAATATTTTTCCTAGTTCAGACGAGGGGACAAGTCCCAGGGACTAGTCCCTTCGTGTGTACCGACCTTAAAGGCGTAGGTTAGCTCGACACCGCTGGCCGAAAGAACGAAGGGCTCATCTAAGGCGCACGCGCGTGACGTTTTGCCGCAGTGTGGTTTAACTCACGCATGTGGTACAAAGCTGTGCAGCGGTGATGCAATCGTCATGACAAAACGCGCCACACATCCGACACACCTTCATCGCCTTCAATCTACAACTGCAATTCTTCGGTATGGTGGATTTGAAATTCCTAGAAACTATCGACGAAATACCTCCATGTATTAAACTTGACAGTGTCTGCTTCACGGTTTCACTGGTGTTCTTAGCGGCGGGTTTCTTCTTCGTTAAACCAGCCACACCGTTGCCAGCCGGGGTCACGCTTAGCGAGTTTAGAGACAATACCGGATTGATGTCCTCGATTTTAACCGCAATAGTTGCTGTTACCCTCTGTCCGAAGTTCGCATTATACATACTATTGAAACAGTGCAATGGTAGACTGGCGGTAGGAATTTTAATCGTCCTTTTCCTCGTTAAGAATGCGTTTGCTGTAATCATATGAGAAGGCTCACTAGTTCTCACAGCCACTAACGCCTCGATGGTCTGTGTGTCCGTCAGTACAATACTAACAGCGTCAGCCTTTCGCTTGACCTTCTCATTGAGTGATTTCGCGGCCTCGGATCTTCTAGATGCGGTAACTCGCACTTGTTTTGGCTTATATGTAGCCTTCGCCAGTTGATGAGGCGGTAATTTCCTGACTGGTACTGTCAGGGGCTGGGTTATCGCGCTAGTAAGGTGCGGCGACTTACTAGGAGAAATAATAGTCATTGTATCTGAATAATTTTGACCCATTGCTTTGGCCAAGCTGCTTCTATAGACCATGCTCGGTGGTTGCCATGGTAATGTCAAGTTAGCACCCATGTGGGACGGTTGGTCGGGTGTCATTCCAGGAAATGGTAGATTAGGATAGGGAAAATAAGGCGCCAGTGAATTGTCCATTGTTGAAAGAGTTCTGTGGTATAAAAGCACCTGCATTAGGTTTAAAAAACTGAATTTTCACGGGACCTGAAACCACCATAGGGAGTAATCAAAGGCATGACCAGGCTAAACCACAATCGAATTGAAATTTATCGTGTTGGCTTTTGTGCATGGAGGAAAACTGGAGAACCCGGATAAAAACCCGTGGAGTAAGGCTGAGATACCAACAAGCTCAACTCGTATATGGCACCGCCATGGCGAATCGAACCCGGGTCAGAGGTCCTCACCAGTTGCGCCACGCCAGTTGAGCTTTACATTTCGTAATTTTCGCGACACGTTAATTTCGCGATTTTGGACTTGGCGTATTTCGCGACACTTTAATTTCGCGATTTCGTTTACGAGATGACAATTTATTATCACAAATTTTACTTTTCACTTTCGGAGACAAAAGAAAAAAGCAACCAGATGCCTTTATATTTTTTTTATGATTTGGTACTACCGTCCGGTATATTATAGATATGATTGTTCATTCATTTTTGGAAAACACAACGAAAGTGTCCGTAAAAGTAATGGTAACTGTAACAAAACTGCTGAACTGAACTATACATGTACCAACAATATAATATGAACCCTCATATCGCTTATGAAGTAAATTACAGAGAGCCAGTTAATGGTAAATTCAGTGTCAGCACGAAGGAAACACTCCAAGAACTTGCCGTAGAAGAGAGCGGAGTGACTGATAAAGAAGATGATGTCAATGAATAGAGTAAACTGCATCTTACCGATTAAACTGCTTTAATTCTCAAAAGTGATATATATGTAGTCACTTAATTTTCGCACGTAGAAATGTTCACGACATCTTTTATTCGCGACATCTAATTTTCGCGAAAGAAAAACGCGAAATTAAAGTGTCGCGAAAATTAGGGGCAACAAGGTAACTCTCCTGCCAAACTTTTTAAAAGCAAAAATAAGACATTTCTGTTTAAATAAGCCTATAAACTCTAATCATACCGACAAATAATATTTTTAGCTGTCAACAACATTAAAGTGTAAAAAAAAAGTCAAATGGTTTAAAACAAATTGTACTCACTTTTGTCCCCATATAGGTTCAAAAAACTTGGCCTGAAATAGAGAGACTACGCGTGAGCAGAAGAACAAGAGTGCGAGCACGTGAACAGATTGCCCTTATTCATAAATAATAATAATAATAATAATAATAATATATACATTTATATAGCGCCATATACACTACCTGTCCTATGGCGCTTTACAATCATAATATAAATCGATACGATGACTATAAAATACTAAAACTTGTTAAAAAAAAGTTAAAAAATGGATTACTAATATTTAAAAAACTAAAAACTATATTACGAATACGTTGCTTTAAAAAGATAAGTCTTCAAACGTGATTTAAAAATATTAACAGAACTGCTAAGCCTAATCTCAGTTGGAAGAACATTCCATAACCTTGGGGCGGCCACCGAGAAGGCTCTATCCCCATAGCTCTTGAGATTAGACTTAGGAATTGTAAGTAGGCACTGATTGGACGATCTTAAAC
The DNA here is from genome assembly GCA_030867875.1 of Actinernus sp. WN-2022. NCBI lineage: Eukaryota > Metazoa > Cnidaria > Anthozoa > Actiniaria > Actinernidae > Actinernus > Actinernus sp. WN-2022. The sequence continues at coordinate 88,811 of JAOWCC010000569.1, read as the reverse complement.
TACGACTAGGATTATAGTGATGAAGTAAGTCACTTATATAAATAGGAGCCAAATTGTTCAGTGCCTTATAGGTTAAAAGTAAAATTTTAAAAATAACACGTTGTTCTATGGGAAGCCAGTGGAGCTGTCTGAGTAATGGCGTAGTGCGAGCGAACTTAGAATTTCGAGTAACTAGGCGAGCAGCGCAATTCTGGACAGATTGTAGTCTCTGAGTGAGATATTTCGGCAAGCCGTACAGCAAAGCATTGCAATTATCTAATCTGCACGTGACAAAAGCATGCACTAATGTTTCAGTACTGTCATCTGACAAATACTCCCTAAATAAAGCCATCAAAGCGAGCCGGACAAGTTGTCCTTGCTTGTCACAGGAAGAGAAAAATCTAGAGTCGTTGGCGGAGAATAACGTTAATTTCCTTATGACACACAAGAACACGCAAGTGCGGTACGACCGAAACTAAGACATTTCTGACGTGACCAGCTCCAATAGACCATTTTCTCAAGTATGCGCACGCATACTTCTCGGCTTCTCGGTAATTACTTCGTGGGAATCACGTAGTGGTTTCCTATAACCCTCCCTATTACTTCAACCAATACTAAATCCAAGCTTTTTTGCTCTGACGAAGGGCTAACGCTCGAAACGTCAGCTGCTACTCGCTTTCCACGGCGGTTAGCATACCTCAATCGACTTTAGTTGATTACATACCAGTCTAAATCCAAGCTGTCTACATGAAGTATTTCTTGGCGGGCCGCGAGTTTTGTTAGCTTTTGTTGACTCGTTCTGATGCGACAGCCTTTGTTATTCAAATTATCGGCTATTGTTCAAAAATTGGCGGCTATTGTTCAAAAAGCGATTTGGCGGGCCAATATTGCGTGCGCATACCTGAGAAAATGGTCTATTTTGTGATCTTTGGAACAACCGGTCTCACTGTGATACCATTGTTACCAGACCTGTTCTGCATGGACAAGAGATATGGATAAGGAGAATGTTTTAATAAGGACGTTGTTGCTCGCACTACTCGTCAAAGCAACAAACTACACCTGAATTTAAACAAATACAGAAAAATTGATACAGACTCCTGAAAGAGCAGTAAGAAGTTGTTGACAGTATGTAGTTTAATAGTTTTATAACAATTGGTTTCAAAGTTATCAGCATTTAAACCTTTGAGAAAACATGAAAACGAGCCTGGTAAGGCCATGGCTGACTTATTCCATACAAAGCTCTCTTAATTCAAACCCTAATTACTCTGTAGCACGCAATGAAAGCCATGACACTCAAATTTCACAGGATTACTTATTTTCGCATGCTGTTTTATCTGACAAGGTTGATTTCCTCATGTGATCATTGTTGACCAATTAAATAAAAACAGGAGTATATCACACAGGAGTGTTCCTGTGCCCTTGTGTTGGCCCCTAACACAGTGGATGGTGTGTCTATTTATAGTCGCGAAGTTCTGGTATGCAATTACGTTGTCTTTCGTTCTCTTGCGCTTTAGTATTTTTTAGCAGTTTGAACCGTGTTAATTACAATTTTTCAGTGCATCCTGATTGGTTAAAAGTGACGGCCTTTGTTTCTTCTTCTCGTGGGAAATTCTATGCTTAAAAATAACTCTACTGTCTACAGTGTTGTGTGACAATACGTGGGAAGAGGAACACTCCTCTGTAATGTACTCCTGATAAAAACAGTATTATTGCATAAGGTCTATTTAGCAAGTCAGGTCTCCTCTTGATAAGTTGCTATGTATACTGAATGGACTACCCTGAATAAATAACGGCATATATCTATCGACATTAAATTCATTTACGTGACTAAATGAGCTAAATGATTGCCCCATAACCTGCAGACGACTAAAGCAGTTGAACATAAAGATATTGATATCCCATCCAATAAAGACATTGATATACCTTCCATGGATCAAGCTTGGTCTGTCTTTCATCTTCTGCTTTGAGCTTTTGTTGCATTTCAGGAGTGAACTCACCTGTGGGTAATTAGGCAATACATTACAATTATAATATATTTGGATTCTGATTGGTCAATAACGAGTGCAAAAAAAGGTAACTTGGATTCTGATTGGTCAATAACGAGTGCAAAAAAAGGTAACTTGGATTCTGATTGGTCAATAACGAGTGCAAAAAAAGGTAACTTGGATTCTGATTGGTCAATAACGAGTGCATAAAAAGGTAACTTGGATTCTGATTGGTCAATAACGAGTGCAAAAAAAAGGTAACTTGGATTCTGATTGGTCAATAACGAGTGCATAAAAAGGTAACTTGGATTCTGATTGGTCAATAACGAGTGCAAAAAAAAGGTAACTTGGATTCTGATTGGTCAATAACGAGTGCATAAAAAGGTAACTTGGATTCTGATTGGTCAATAACGAGTGCATAAAAAGGTAACTTGGATTCTGATTGGTCAATAACGAGTGCATAAAAAGGTAACTTGGATTCTGATTGGTCAATAACGAGTGCATAAAAAGGTAACTTATGGAGTGCACAGGCACATGCTCTCAGCAAATGTTTGTTCAGTATATTATAAACATTTATTATAAACAATATATTACAACAATATTATATACCACCTCCCGGTTAGTTCAGTGGTTAAGTGCCGGTCTGTCAAGCGGGAGGTCGTGGGTTCAAACCCCGGCAGGACAACACTCGGGGTCTTAAAATAACTGAGTAGAAGGTGCTGCCTTTACATAATACAGTAAATATACCTTCACGTCTTCTCGGATAAGGACGTAAAATCGTGGGAACAGTATCCCCAATTAGCTGCAAAAACTAAAACATTGACGCTTACACAAAGTCACTGACGTTACAAAATTGCATGAACTGTTTGTGCTATATATGATTTATGGGCACTGCGTGATATTTTGAATGTTCTCAAATTGCACTCCCCTTAAGACTTGTGCAATTATCAAAACTTTCAAAATATCACTCAGTGCCCATAATCACATGCATTCATGCAATTTCCTCTACATACATACTATTATATGAAATGCAGTAATAATAGTATGTACTTAAAACTTGATAGCAGCTGATAACAAAATCGTAAAAATATATATCACACTACCACCGGTGGGGATATAATTTGTATCGCACATTTTCGTGCTCACTTGCATAAACTAAATGCTCATTCGCAGACTTTGTTTCATGTACATGTAATAAATCACAAGGCCGTTTTAGAGATACTAATTTGCACTTCTGTAGTTTGTCACGAGCGACTAGGTAAGCATTAAGCACAGAGCCTCATATTGGTTCCTTTGTACATAGGAAGTGAGGCATATCTCGGAAGTGGGCTATTACAACAGACTTTTCAAAGTCTTCCCATGGATTTGAAGATTCAATAATATCGACAGTTTAAAATCTACAATGTGTCGGGAAAGTACAAATGCAACTATTTGCATCAAAATAAACTCCAACAGTGTATCAAATCTTACAGAATGAAATTAAATGACATACATTTACTGAATGGCGATGGTTCTTTTTTCTCTCAATTTGCTAATTTAGTGCTTTTGAGGTTTTGGAGCTAGCTGTGGGTCAACATTCAAATCTTAAAACAAAACTCAGAGATCTGCTGTCTGGTTTTCGAGTCTACATTCGCTTATTTGTAATCGAAGGGCTGTGTGCAATAAGGGTTTCAGTAACTCCTGATCATGTTCCAAACTCTCCATTAGCAAACAAAGAATTTGAAGAAGAATTTAGAATGTGATCAGGAGTCACTTACAGCCTTGTTTTGATTTGATTTGAGACATTTGTATCAGAGCCTGATCACAGGAGTACAAACAATAGCACTCACGGCCTGCCTCCTGAGTGGACCTGCGATTTTACATCTTTATCCGAGAAGACTTGAAGATCTAACCATTTGCATTTGTTTCACAAAGGCAGCACCTTCTACTGGGTTATTTAGTGTTGGTCCGGATGTGGTTTGAACCCGCGACCTCCTGCTCAAACAGACTGGAGCTTAACCACTGAGCGAACCGGGGAGGCGGTTGCACACATCCCTTCAATTACTGGTCATGTGTGACATCACATATCTGTAATCCTGAATTGAAGGGCTGTGTGAAAAAAGGCATAAGTGACTCTTGATCACATTCTAAATTCTCCTTCAATTTCTGTGTTTTCTAAAGGAGAATTTAGAACATGATCAAGAATCACTTACGCCCTTTTTGCACAGAGCCCTTCAATTGCACTCAACCACACAAGTACCTCTATGAATACAAATACCAAGGAAATATGGTATGTAAATAAACTGTTAATAGTACATTTATAGTCAAACTCACCATCTCTGAGCCTCTCCCTCCACATTTGACAATTACTGGTGAAAAACTCATTGGTGAAAGCTGTAACAGATGGCCTACAGTAACAAGAAAACTGTCAGCTGGTGACTGGACAATACATGTACATACATCTTATTGGATGATTTTTCGCGTAATATGGGCTGATATTTTAAGAGTTGTGTGGGGCTCGGAAAAATACAAGCAATGAGCAAATTGTCAGCCTGCATAACCTGAAAAGTAATCTAATAAGAGATTTATTATACAACACTAGAGATTTATTATACAACACTTGAATTATATTTATGTGATTCTCTTCAGCCATTTTTGCTTTGAACAAAGTATGGTTGTGTTAATACTGGTTTACTAGCAGGTAATACAACAATCTAGTGGGTAATATGCTGGCATATCAGTCCATTCTGTTGTCACCTAATATGGTAAAATTATGTCACAGTCAGATAATAAATTAGGGTAATAATCTCTAGTGCATTATTGTTGGATTGGTGAAAATCATGCAAAAGTGTTCCTTATTAACTATACTAATGCAGTGGTTTCAAGAACTTTTGAAGTAGAAGGCACTAAAGCAAAAGTAGGCAGCTGATGGAACTAGGGTGCTTACGGCACATGAGTCTCTACTGGGTTCAAATAGGCCATTTGCAGCTAACAAATCGCGTGGTTGTACTGGAGAACAAAAAATATCTGACGTTATTTATTCAAAGGCCTTGTACGAGATCGGTAGTATTATTAGCAAAACCTGTTTGTAAATGCTATTTTTCACCTCCAATCGATTGTTGAGCTTTCTAAAACTACTGCATTATTAAAGATAGCTTGCTCTCCAGCATCCATGGCAATGCCTTTCCCATGGGGATCACAAGCTCAATTGATTCGTTAATGATTATATCAGCACATGACTGTTAGCTGCAAAGGGCCTATTGCAAAAGTAGGTGGTGAAATGCAATGAATTCCCCCTCCTCCCCCGCAATAAAAACATAGGGCATTACTACAGGTACATGTATGAGGGCCATATTAACACTAGAATTATTTCAGACCTTTGATCACAAACTGGCCACTTTCATATATTTCTTTTGTTCTTGTTGCTCTCAAGTTTGCATCTTGCACAATTTTAATGTTATACATGTATATTAGCAAAAGCGCCTGCTACAATGATGTAATAAGCACCTGATAAGAAGCACATACTGTGTGAATCTCAATAGAAATGAGTTGAATTTGCCTGCTTATTTGTTCACATTTACAAGGCTATTGATTAAGAGATCCTTGAAAAAGCTCAAAGAAAATGCAGACTTTAATATTGTACATGGTAAATTTTACTTATCTGGTCGGACAAGTGCTTCAATGGGAAATATAGTCATCCGAAGTAAGAACTACTAGTCTCCGACGAGCTGAAGTTTCTTGCCCTGTATTTGTACATACAATCCTAGTCCACTTTTACGATAACAGAGCAGTTTTCGATTGAGTGTCGTAAAACCAGTGAGCCAATCACGGGAGCAAGTAAAAAAACAATGTGCCAATCAAATTCATGATGATTTTACTTGAACCATCATGACTAAAGTAACACAACCGTGGATAACTCTCGCTAAATGAAAACCAACTGCACGATGGACCAAAACAATGTGTGGTTTTAGTTTAGAACTTGATTAGATGACAATCACAAAACATTTTTCACAGCCAATAGAAAAGCTAAGTAAACGGAAAACCAAAGCAATCACCAAATTACTTTTGACAACTCAATTGAAAACCTATACATGTACACGGTATGCAATCTTGATACCTTAAACCACAGTCCGGTCCTACAACTCTGTCGACATTTGGCAGAAGCATCAGCAGTTGATACTGGTAGGCGGGTGGCAGCATGTTAAATGTTCGGAAATTTAGAAGACTCTGTGCAGGGAAAATACAATGTATATTCATTTGTCAAATCAGTGTGTTCTTTATGGCAAAAGGACTCTATCACGACACAGCGCCTTTAAGGAATCAAACAAACGCCGCTGTTTACAGTATTTCAGTTAGTTTGAGAGTCGTGTTTTTTCGATCATAAAAAGAAGCAGTACCTTAAATTATATTCCCAGTCATATCAGTAATGGTGACTACCAAGCACTGTTGCTGGGGGAGATGTAAGAATAACTCTAGATGTGAAAAAAAACTTTATAATTTAAAATTGCTCAAAGAGATATCTCTCATAGATGTATAGAGGTTTCTCATCTTTTCTTGGCCTTTTCGATGGAACTTTTCCATTCCAAAACCTTCACAGGGAATGCAGTGAGAAATATCAGCGTTGGATAAATGTTTGTACAGGAGGCCTCAAAAGCACACAACAACGAGATGAGTACAATGAAACGCAAGCGAAAGTTTATCTGAGCTATAGATTACTGAAGTCCCACTGTACCCGCCAGTAAACATAGCGGCGGAGAAGGAACTACACTAAGTTCAACCAAATAATTTCTGTAAAATCGCATTTCTGAAATATTCACCGTCTACTAACTTTAGATACCAGGTAAAAGATTAACTGATCAAAATTTGAGGGATGTAGCTATGCTGGGAAGTGTGTAATCGTGTTTTCAGTTTTCCATACACTTGTCTAAATTTTCCCGCGTACTTGGACTCGTTGTTACAGACAAATGTATGGAAACCTGAAAACACGATTGCACGCTTCCCAGCACAGCTACATCCATCAAATTTTGATCAGTTAATCTTTTACTTGGTATCTTAAGTTTATAGAAATTATTTGGCATCGGAATATTTTGTAGAAATTATTTGGCATCGGATTCCCATACAAACACTGTATTTTGCGCCATGTTTGCACCCATTTCCAAATGTCGGTGGAACTCGCTTGATAAGATGGCCATTTATCATTTTGTTTCAATCCTATGTATTTTAGCCAGTGTCTAAGCTGTCCGACAGTATAATGATCAGACTCTCTTTCAAAATATAATACAGGAAAGCCGTCATTTCTAATAGAATAGTCAGAGGACGAACAGAAGTGCTGGTCAATTCTTCTAAATTCTAATGCGAAAAGTGGTTTGTTTGTCCGAGTCTTGGTGGGGGGTCTAAATTTTGTGATGTCATCTGTGCGCAGTGCTATTGAATCTTTGTACTACTCTTCCCAGTAAACTGCAACACCCCAAGTTTTTTTTACAGCCCCTGTGATGTGAATGGTCTGTACCATGTGGTCAGTGTTTGGCATACCGCCAGTAGAGATTTTTGTGTGGCGGCATGAGAAAAGCGACACGTTGTTTTACATTGTAGACAAAGAATGCATCGTGGTAGACAGTAGAATGACACATTGTAGACAATTTTGACATTTCAAAACCGCAGAACGACTGACTATGAGATCTTATTTTTTTCTTCTTCCATTTACCTTAAAAGTTAAGCCACGTTATGTGGTTCTTCAAATACGTTTAGTAATAAACTCCAGAACTTAAAAGAAGAGCGAAAAGCAATTTTTTCCCAGCGATTTATAGACTTTGAAATCAACAAGGCAGTCAAAACTTGTCTATAATCATACTGGCTGCTGCCCCCAAAAAATCTACCCAGCGGTATGCCAAACAGTAATCCGTGGTACAGAATATTCACATCACGTAAAAAAAAATTGGGGTGTCGCAGTTTACTGGGAAGAGTAGTACATGTGCGGTACTAAAGAAAATACACATCACTGAAGATTATGATATTGCTATGGAAACACTCTTGGCCCCTTTTACCTTGAGTAAAATTACAACTTTTGTTTCCGTCATAGTAAATAATTTGCTTAAACCACTCACATAAATGTACAATGCCTACATTACTTCAAGTCTTCTGATGTGTCCACAGCAATAAATTATGTTTAACAAAGGAGAAATAAGGAAATTTGATTTCCTCATGGGAGAAGCCTGGGGCCAATAGTGTTTCCATGGCAATGTCATAATTAGCACAGTGATGTGTATTTTCCTTAGTACCACACATGTGCAAAGTTTCAATTGTTTTACCCACTATTTGAAGTTTGTGATTTTTCTCCAGGCTGTGTCAATCTTATGATGACACAGTTCATTCATTTACATATCAAAAACCTGAATATTTCTGGAACGAGAGGAGATATTGACAAACGGAAAACAAGTTACCCTTCGTCATTTCGAAAGGATTTTCAAATGAGATCAACTTAATTTTCGATTTGTAGACACTTTAAGGTTACCATAGACCTTTGCGGGTGCCTCTCATTAAAAAATATATATGCGCTATGCTTTAAAGGAAACAACATAAAACCTATACATCACTGTAAAGCTTATGAAACAAGGTATCTGTTGGAAGTACTGTTTTAAATAAAGATTTCACTGGAAAGCAGCACTAAGCCTACAAAGGCAAAACAACAAGGTTTAGATCAGTGAAATATGCGCGTACGTGTTGGGGCGTACGATCCATTCAATTGCACAATGTCAATCAGCAGATTTTTAATATTTTACTTTGTTTGTATGCAAATCCTTCTTGAAGTTTGAGGTCTGAAAATCTTCCAAACTATATGACGCTAAGCCATATAAAAAAAGAAATAATGAAAATATCGCTAATGCCCGACACACTTTGGTTCCTTGATAGTATATGTATCTTTTGGGCAAGTTTCGCAAGGATCTGATAATTATTAAGACATGTATAATTCACTCAAAGATAGGGAATAAGCAAGTAAATGAAGTAAGACTTTTTAGCTTCGGAAGTTCTGTCAACATGTTAACCCAACAAGCCAATGAAACACATGACCCCTGGGGTTGTTGTTAATGAACCTAGAATTTGCGGGCAATGAAATGGTTTGTATTACCTGGGTTTACATTCCTACATACTGTACTGCGTTGCTAGTTTCACCGAACGATGAACCTGTATGAAGCTTTTATTATGCGACAGTGCGTATATTACAATCAGGTTCAAATCGCATGTGATCGTGTAATATAGCAATTTAAGCATAATCATTGAAAAAAAAACATGCACTTTGAAAGAATTAAAGCAAAAACTCTTCTAAGACCTACCTTAGACCTAATATATTAGAATTTTTCGTGAATATTTAAACGTGATTAAGCTTATTTACCTTCCAAAACACACTGATTCAAAGCTCTTGTCAAAGCATGCATCTAAACAACCAGGCATTCATTGCAATTTTACACGTGGGAGATTGGCACTAGTTAATGAAAATCCAAGATGGCAGACCTCAGACCTACTCGTGCAAGTATAGTTTCGCCAGAAAAACTTTCTTGCTCTAGCGATTAAAGGAAAGCGATTCCTTGGAATTGTTGTTAGTTAATGGGGTCTCGTCGAATAAAAGTGGAAGAATTCTGGAGTGATTTAAAGACTGCAGGTTAAAATATACACAAGAAATGACAAGGCAAGTTGTAACCATATTCGATCGAATTAAAGTTGCGATTATGTATTTATGACAATCTGATTAAGTTTTGCTTCAAGTACAAGCATTTATGAACTCGGACAAAAGATGTTCCAAATTTTTTTTGGGATTTTTCAAAAAGATTTCCCCCCCTAAATTCAAGCTTGAAAACTTGGGGTGCAGCTTATCTACGGGTCTTTATGGTAATAAATTTCACAAGGACAGAATTTTTTTTTTTTTGTGAGAAAACAGGCCACGAAGGTCTATGGTAACCTTAAATAATAACTGTATTCATTTTGCAAAACTATGAATCATGCTCACCCTTAAAGGCACACTTGCTAATATTGATTCTGGGGACTGTAGGTCTACTCTTCCTTCTTTGGTCCTTTTGATTTGATCAGCTGTGAATGGATATGCAATACCAGTCAAGGATTGGCCACTTACATCAGAGCACGAAATTGAGACAGGTTTTTTTTATGTTGGCAACCAATTCAATTGTACTTCCACTTGCCAAATTGGTAACCGAAGTGCAAGATGAAATCTTCAGCGATTTTGATCATAGAAATGTTTGAAAAGGGGAGAGAAGTAGTGACTCAACAATTTATTGATCAAATATGATAATGCAATTGTGAACACAAAACCACAGATATCCCAATCTCAGTTTGTGTTAAATATTCAAGCCCTGGCTTGGGCTACCTGTGGCAATGTACAACATAGTTTTGTAGTTAGCAGGCTCAGAAAAGTGGGAAAAGTTGATGACCAACTTTTTGAAATTGGGGAACACATTTCAATGTTTATAGACTGCTAGCAAGTCGCTGCTATTCCTCTATATTTTTAGAATGGCTAAGCATGGTTCAAGATGGCTAAACATGGTTCAATATGGCTAAACATGGTTCAATATGACTAAACATGGTTCAAGATGGTTTAACATGACTGGGTCTATAAGTAGGGACTGACAACTCTTTTGTAAGTTTTGAATTTCTCATCAGTCCAGCATCGGGAAATACCATTGGTCAGTTTTTTTACAGATCAGCTGCCTGTCAAAATGACTTGTGACATTTGGCAGAGTCGAGTGTAAAGCTATGGCATGCATGCAAGTGAAACAGTTTAAGTGATGGTCCAGATAAGAACTGTAGTGTCTACGGCAAGGAATGTTAATTTTCTATTATTCTTTCTCGTAATTTCATTGGTTGATACTTATAAATTCAATAGAAACCCATCGAAATAATACATTTTCATTCGATATTTTTTGTGGTTTGAATTTATTTTTGATCAAACTAACTATGGTTTAATTTAGAAGAATATTGCGTGTGGGGAAAGTTCTCAAATTTGCGATTGAAAAATCCTTTGTTTTCTCTATATCCGATTGGCTGGATGGTGGCTTCTCTGCGTTTTCACAGAAAAAAGAGCCAATGGCATAACAAATACTTTATTTTCGAGATGTAGTTTGAACTGTAGATACCTCCTAAAGCACTTAAGGCATATTCAAGCAAAATCTTATATGGGGGGGGGGGGGGCTCATTCCTGCAGAACAATAGATTCTACTACAGTTCTTATCTGGACCATATTTTGCCTCCACTACACAATTCAGACACACACAGTCATATAGGATACTTGGGTATGTCGGTCAGCCGAGCCCGACAGCGTTTATTCATATAATTGCTCATAATAGCTTACAGGCATTCTTTCTTCAACTTTTGCTCTCTATTTATTACTATTATTAATTATTGCGACACTGCCGGATATGAAAACCCAAAACTACTGTGTGGACTAAACGGGAACGTATACTCCCACCAATGCAGTGCCGCCAACTCTGGGAGCTGAGGTCATCTAAATACATTTAGTCCGATATGATAAATACAATCTTATGCCGATTTAAATTAGACTCGGACGATTCTAACCTAGCCAGAATGGTTTCCCTTAATGTTCGTTATGCCTCCGGCTTCTCGATCCAATCATTTAAAAAAAAAAAAAATGAAGCAAGGTAGCAAGGCTGACCTAGAATGAATTCAACCTCTTAACAGTCACCTACATGTACTTATGGCACACTACATTACCCATAATTCTCAGCACTACTCTCCCCAGGCTTCTGTTCCGTGCCAGCAAAATATTCATTTCTGTGAATTTCGTACCTCAACTAACATAAATTACACTACTTAATAATAGAGATTGCTGCCCTCAAATGAGCTAGTTTTTAAGCATCCATTCTTGGTTAAACTAAATGTGTCCTGGCAACTGTCAGTAACATAAACGCTCTTTGTGCAACACAAAAACAGATTAACGATATTGAAGGAGTACAGAGGCATGCTGCATGTTTTACTAAATGCTGCTATGACCAGGATCAGTGACTAAAAAACTAAAGGAACTGCAATGGACCACCCTTGCACAAAGAAGAAAGGAAGCACTGCTAACTATTGTAAAGCAGTAAATAATTAAATAGCTAAGTATTAACAGTAAATAATCAAATAGCTCTAGAAATTCCACCCTATCTAAACCCAAAACAGAGATTGACAAGACAGTATCATACCCAGAAGTTTATCAATATTAGTAGTAAAAGCAATACCTACAATGTACAAGACAGTATAGTTTCCTAACTAGAACCGTATCTGACTGGAACTCATTACTGGCTAAAGTTATTGATAAGCCTATCATAGAATCTTTTAAATCAAATCCTGCTACTTTCTTTTCGTGACATACAGTATCGTTGTTTATTAATTAATTAATTACATGTATATAATTATTTCTTTATTTCTTTATTTTATTCATTTGCAGTGATGGATTCACCCCCTTTGCAAATTAAAGATATAGAAATAGAAAGATTTTGCTGAGTACATCTACAACAATCAGTTCGGATTCTAGATTTACTAGGATTCTCTGGTTTGTCTGATACTTGAATCAAAATTCAGAACTTTTTCTTCAAGGACTTTAATTAAGGACTTGTTTTCTACAGGTTCACACTTTAATGACTTCAAAATTGTACGCAATTTAGACCCAATGTAAGACCCTTTCTTTGATTTGTTTGCACAATGAATCCTTCAGTCCTGCTCTAACGATCTTTTGGATGCAAAAATGAGGAGGTTTCAACAAAATCCAAGAAGTTTTGGTAAAAAATCAAGGACTTTTCAAGGATAAAACCTAATCTGCCAAAATGCAAGGGCTTTTCAAGGCCCGTGCGAACCATACACGACTTTCATAATGGCCGCCTCCTAATTTGCATAATTTGGAAGATCAATCTGTAGCGGGAAACTAATGCTACCACATGAAAGATCACATTATAACTAGTAATAGTTTTGAGTTTTATAGCAATGTGGAAAATTGCTGTTGAGCTATAAGCATTTGTAATGCAGAAAAATATGAAAGAGAGGCTATAAAGGCCTCAGTTGTTTTTCTCATACAAATCTCTCTAATTTCAACTGGCTGTAACTTCATTGCTTTAAAAGCTACAGCACTCAACTTTCACAAGTTCACTAATGTCGACATGCTCTTTCACATGGTAATGTTCATATTTTCTATACGTGTGGATAAACTACCCAAACGGGAAATCACATATGCAAATTAGGAGGCGGCCATTATGAAAGTCGTGTATGTTGATGTTGCAATTACAGTTGATGATGTTTAAATTAGTGGCACATTCCACTAAGGAGAGTGATCAACTTTGTGACTTCGCTTTGATTATTGATCTTGAGTAATATTACAAAACTTTCTTCCAAGTTTCTTGGAGACATAAATTTGAACAACATGTTCCAGCTGTTATCATAAACGGTGATTTACAAAGTCTGTACTACTAATCATGTAAACCAAAGAATACACTAGTTTTTAGCATTTTCAGTCATGCTACTGCACTGCTGCTCAAATAATACAATAGACTTAAGATTTTTCTCTGCAAAACCTAAGAATGAGCCCACACATCACTAGGGAGTATTAGGGATGGAACTGTTTTAAAATAAAATATAATCCCTTTTCACAGCACGGTCAGTACAAAACTTACAAAAGAGTCTGCAGCCCTACTAACAGTATCGACCAGAACTAACTTCCAGTGCATTCGGGTTCGTTTCCAAGCAAACCAAGGGTGTGCCCAAGGGTTTGCTCAATGTTTGCCTGAGTTTGCTCTAAGCAAACACGTGTGATCCCCATGGAAAAGCAAACCCCAAGTGAACCCTCAAGCAAACCCTTGTCCTTGAGCGAACCCTCAAGTGAACCTGAGCGAATCCAACACTTTGATGTAGCCAAAGACGCGAATCAAGACTTAAAACTTGCGTAAAATAAGGACTAATAGTCTAAATACATGTAGGTTCTGTTTAACATTTTGCTCTAGCTCAAAATGTTTAGAAAAACACATTACTTCATGAAAATGTCTGGGGTTCTGCTTGCAAACAAAGTTATGCACCCAAGCATGTGCTGAAGAAATGTCAAAACAAAGACTCAACTTTGCAAACTTTTGCCTTGACACATTGAGGCACCTCTTAGATGATTTTAGAGCAGTTTTATTATTGTTTTATACAATAATTATAAACTCAAATAATTTACCGAGCTTGCTAAGACATTGAATGACAGTTTTGGCCTCACTTTCATGTCGTGATTGCCACTTCCGTTCCCAGGTCGGCTTTCTTCAAAGAGTGTTTTCGTTTTAATCTACCTGATACCTTTATTTATTCACTTCCCCAACTTCTCTAAATTTCTTCATTGTGTAGTAGTGAGCTTCAACTGTGCTCTCATCGGTGAAAATAGTGTCAGCAAACTGTTCTCAAGCTGCATTATAAACATTTGCAGGAAAATGTTGAGAACTGTTTATTATTAACTTGCTGTGTTAATTTCTTAGACTAATTAACATTTTCTTCTGATCATCACTTCACCATTCGATTCAAGGAACAGAATTTCCAAACCCATTAAGAGTCTGGTTTTGGAATTCTCTGGTGATACCGTAAAGACCCGTAGATAAGCTGCACCTTTTTACCCAAAATTTTCATTCAAAATCGGGGGTGTGGCTTATGTACGGGAACACCTAGAAAGGAGGCCCAACATTAACATATATTTACACACCATGAACCTGTATGAAGCTTTTATTATGCGACGGTGCATATATTATAATCGCATCCAATCATATAATATAGCAATTTAAGCATAATCATTGAAAAAAAAAACACAATTTGAAAGAATTAAAGCAAAAACTCTTCTAAGACATACCAAAGACCTAATATATTAGAATTTCGTTAATATTTAAACGTGATTAAGCTTATTTACCTTCCAAAACACGCTAGCATGTATCTAAACAAGGCATTCTTCGCAATTTTACACGTGGGAGATTGGCACTAGTTAATGAAAATCCAAGATAGCGGACCTCAGACCTACTTGTGCAGTACAGTTTCGCCAGAAAACCTTTCTTTCTCTAGCGATTAAAGGAAAGCGTTTCCTTGGAATTGTTGTTAGTTAATGGAGGTATAAAAGCGGAAGAATTCTAGAGTGATTTAGAGACTGCAGGTTAAAACATACACACGAAATGACAAGGCAAGGTGTAACCATATTCGATCAAATTAAAGTTGTGATTTTATGACAATCTGATAAAGTTTTGCTTCAAGTATGAGCGTTTATGAACTCCAACAAAAGATTTTTCTTTTTTTTTTAAGAAGTTTGGCAACAAGTACAAGCATTTATGAACTTGGACAAAGTATTTTCTAATTATTTTTTGTATTTTTCTAAAAAGTTTTTTTCCTTGTTTCTAATTTTGCAGATTGAAATAAAACGGTCACTTTGGCTTAATTCCAAAGTGGCCATGATAGACATCTGAATGAAGCGAAAAATTATTGGCTGTTTCTGTGGGAAATAATTTTGCTTTCTCATCTAAAAATGCCCCACATCACTTTTCCATTTAACCCTTCCAAATTATTCCTAAGATTACTTGCATTCGCTGGGTTGTGTTCATTCAATAAATATACATTCACTTTTTGCTGGTTTGTGCTCAGAGTTTGCAGGGTTCGCTCAGAGATCCCAGCATTCACTCAAAGTTTCCTGGGTTTGCTCAGAGTGTGGAGGGTTCGCTTGAGCGAACGCTAGCACACCCGAGTGACCCATATTAGTGTTTGCTTCAAGCGAACCCTGCATTCACTTCGCATTCACTGAAGTGAACCCGAGCAAACATTTAACTTGAGTTAAGTTCTGGTTGGTACTGTATACCGTAAAAGACCGCCTATAAGCCGCAGGGTTTTTTCAATTCCATTTTGACTAAGAGTGTTTTTTTTTTCTCTAAAGTCCGGGTACGGCTTGTACGCGGGCTTTTTCAGATTTAAGTTCGCGTGAGATATCCAAAAATGAGCCCTGAAAACCTTTTTATTTTGTTTTCTTCTCGTAACATTCCTTCACAATCCAGTCTGTGTTTAATAAATATTGTGGTTCCATAAAGGTCACATTTAGTGACAAAGGGCTAATGCTCGAAACGTCAGCTGCTACTCATTTTCCACGGCGGTTAGCATACATGTACCTCAATCGACTTTAGTTGATTACATACCAGTGTTTATCTTCCCTGCCGACGCAGACCAACACTAGTTTTTACAGGGACTAGTTGCCTATCACATTTTGTGAAGTTTGATTGGTTTGCGGTGAAATATCGATATTTAAATCGGAGGCGGCCCTGCATTGGTTCAAGTTGATGGAGTGTTGTCTAAGCCCTTTGGGCTCGACTTCGGTGTCCCACAAGGAAGCTGCCTCGGACCATTGTTATTTCAATGTTATCTACTCCAGCAGGTTATTTACCATCATCGATAGACACCTACCACAAGTCCACTGTTATGCAGACAATACTCAGCTTTATTTATCCTTTAACGCTGATAATACTACCGATGAAGCTGCTGCACTCTCTTCCATGGAATCTTGCATCTCAGACATTCAAAACTGGATGCTAACTGATAAACTTAATGCTGATAAAACTGAATTTTTGTTATTCGGAACTAGGAAACAACTCGAGAAAGTTACATTAGCACAGGTAAAAGTAGGTAGCTTGTTGGTCAAGCCATCAACGAGTGCTGTGAAGAATCTCGGAGCCTGGTTTGACTCAAATTTAAGCATGGTACACCATATAAATAAGATATGTAGTTCCTCTTTATACCATCTACACAACATACGCTGCATTAGAAAATATATTTCATGCGAAACTACTAAACTACTTGTACACGCTTTCATTACTAGCAAGATCGATTACTGTAACAGTTTACTATACGGCCTCCCTAAATCTCACATAGCTAAACTTCAACGTGTACAGAACGCTGCAGCTCGACTTGTTATGAATGTACCACGCTTTTGCCATATCACACCTGTACTCACTGATCTTCATTGGCTACCTGTTGTATATCATATTCAGTTTAAGATTTTGATTATTACGTTTAAACGTTTATATGGCCTAGCACCCTTGTATTTATCTGAACTTGTATATATATCTACTCCTACTGGATACAACCTATGCTCTGCGTTTGGTGCCGGCAAGCGCCAAGTCTAAAATCACACTTGGTGATCGTTCAGGCTGCCGCACCTAAGCTGTGGAACAAATTACCCTCTGAACTACGTAATGTAAGTAACCTGCCAAGCTTTAAATCTCAACTTACCGTATTTGACCGCGTATAAGCCATGGGGTATTTTCGTTTTCATTTTGGAAAAAAGTAAAAAAATCCTCCCTGAAGTCCGGGTGCGGCTTATAAGCGGGCTTTTTCAGATTTAAGTTCGAGTAAAATAAAATAATTAGCCAAAATTTCCCATCAAATGAATCATGTTATTACACTACATGTATGTCTTTAAGTTTTGATCCGAACGCTTCACTGCCTTCTAAAGACCTGTTCCCTAAGACGGAAAACCGTGTTAATCCGTAAGCTTTTGTCTAAGGACATTGTTCCATAAGACAGAATGCTTATTTCTTTGAGTTTGTTTGATTTGACTTGTGATCAATAAATCCGATACTGTGACATTTTTATGTTCCAGAGAAATTTTCCCACGAGACTACGCAGTACCGGGAGACAGAAACCGACATGACTCGCAAGAATGGTGCAATCTCGTCTTAACCTCATGTTTTAATTGCTTTACAGTAGAATAGTTTTAAGATCCTAACAATCTAAAAAACATAACTTTTAAAACATTTTATAAAACTTGTTCAACAGAGACATGTTTTGAATATTCTACCAAGCTTAACTGAGCAGGATCGAATGAGAATTCTGAATCTACGTCAATTCACGACGTCAACAAATGCACAAGAGATGTAAATTAGCATATTACGATCGGCTCACATTTGCGCGCTCAGTATAAAGCCAAACATTCTGAAACTTACCGAGCCTTTTTTGGACCATGTATATCTATCTTAAACCACGTATAAAACCGATGAAAACGATTATTATAGTATAACAGGTAAGCATTTTCCTTGAACATTCTTTGTGAATTTGATAGTTTGAATTACACTTTAGCAAAAAGTCATGTAGAATTTCACATGTCGAACTGAAGTCGCACTTTATACTATAAATCAACTTGATACCACAGCAGCGATAACTGTTACAGCAATAACTGTTACAGCAATAACTGTTACAAATCTAAAGTGTCAGAATAAACTTTGTTTTGAATTCGACACGGCGATAGCACAACGTTTGAAACGGGCCTTAGAATTAGATCACACGAATGGCAGCTGCGTTCGATGAAGACAAAGTGTGATTGCAGTACAGTCGGGCCAAGTTTCGAGGAGTTTATTTTAACAACATTTGTATTTTAGATAAAAAGAATCAGTTGTTTCAAGTTTTGAGAGAAACTCAGATAAATTTTTTTGCTGTGATGTTTTAAACTCGGGGTGCGCCTTATACATGTACGCGGTATATTTCATTTTAAGTTTTCAATTTGAACTAGAGGTTAGATTGAAACCAAAAAGTGGGGGTGCGGCTTATACGCAGGGTGCGGCTTGTACGCGGTCAAATACGGTAAGACTTACTTGTTTAAACTAGCCTTTGATCTATAGTTTGTATATATTTATTTAGACATATATGTAATGCACGCATGAACATATTCACATGTAATGCACGCAATATAAATTTAATATTATTATTATTATTAAATCGACTTCCATCAGTGTTCTTTTTGAACTCACCCTTGCCTCCTTTGGTCATTTATGGAAATGTAAGATGTGCTTAAATAAGTTTTAGTTATTGTTTATAAATTCAAAATTAGTCGTTGCAGACTGCAACACAAGTAAAACAAAAAAGCATAAGTGATGCTTACCGGCAGGGAAAACGGCCACTGAGTACTCTGAATGCAGCAGCCGAAAAATGCAAGCAATTGGAAGCTTTTTGGCATTCCAACCAGAAGCGAAGAGGGTTTAGATGTCCAGTAGAGTTCACGAAACAGATGGCAATTTTTCAAGTCATATTATAAATGATATGGCAGTTTTCCAAGAATAAATCCCTAATGTCCAAACTAATGGGGAAAACTGAAAGAGGAAATCCTTGTGACCAATCGACATACATATGAAGCTCCATAAGTAATTATTGAATACATAGAGCAAACTGATAATAATGAACGTGCTATTAGTTTCACGGACATTTGTGACTACTGAACTCGCGCTACAGCATAGCTTGAAATACTGTACGAAAACTGCAGTTTCAAAATTTCCCGATGCCGAAAGGACCATAGCATCTAAACAAGATATCCTTCTGACCAATCGACATAAATATTAAGCTGTGAAAGTAAGTTTCCAGTCCACAACAGCCGATAGTGCAAACTAGTAAACAGCCACTCGTACTTCCACGAGTACTGCACTTTCTAGCGTCAATGCATGTGTTACGTTTCCAAACTTTAAGACAAGAAATCTTCCATACAATGTTGTAATTTATTTACAGCAGAGAACTGTGTTATTAATCATATAGAAATAAAAAAATGGTGCCATTTGGATAATTATTTCATGTCAAAAGTGCATAACGAAGAAATATATATCTACGGATGCGAGCAGCTTGTTTCATTTTGGTCAAATTTGGACTGTTTACGACTGGAAACAGCAAAAAATGCAAGCAAGTAATGAAATATAAATACCATTCTTTACTCAATGCTGTTTACCTTGGATGTAGGAAGAATAAATCCTTGTAAATCTCGCCATATACCGTGCAAAACTACAATCTGTGAATCACGGCTATCACCCGAAGAGTGTGGCGTTTCCGGCAATTTATTTTGATTGATTCTCATTGGATGTTACACAATGCAGCTGTCAATTCAATGTCTGGAGACTGTGACATGCGCAGTAGCATGACACTGTGCTTTTAATGTGCTTATTGAAAGACTCAAATTCAACGAATCCTGGAGAAATATTCAGATTCAAGAAGTGGATCAAATACAATCCAGAACACTTTGGGTATAACAAAGTTGTTTGTGCAATCTCATGAGTCACGACATGTGGCAAATTATAATATTTTCAACAAATCCAAAACTTCACATCTCGGTGTTTTGATTTGAGAGATTTGAGAGACTCCAGCACTTTTTGCAGAATGTGCAAACTGTTCACGAAGTAAAATAAAAATCATCCAGAACATTTAATTTGTCTGTTGTGAAGCTAATTGATATTCAAATCAGTTCGCGGAAAACTTCACACATGCACCGTTGCAATTTGAAAGACGTGACTTCCACACCTTTGAAAATGGATTTAAATTAATAGAAAGAGTATTTCATTTTATTTAGTAAACATTTCACTTTGAAGTCAAAGTTGAGAAGCTGTGTCGTGCTTTAGGAACTACAATGCAATAAAAACTCAGTTCCCGCACCCCCGTGTTGTTGTGTCAAAATCCAGACAAACATGTCTGCACGGCTGAGAGAATTCAATTCAAGTGCGATCTTGCAGAATCATAGCGTTTCTTGAAAACAAAAGGCAGCATTCTAGTAAGTAGTAACTCCCAAGTGGAGATTGTTACTATTGAGTGCATTACAAAATATCCAAGACATTTTCGTTTACATGCTTGTTCACATACATTGTAGATTTAAGATCTAAACCTTGTTCAGTCGTAATAAATTTTATTGTCCTCGTATCATATATCGAAATGTATTTCTAAAGCTGCAGTGTAACCATAAGTAAAGTAAAATGTTTCTTTAAGTTCGCTAAAGTTGGAGTGTGGCTTATAAGCGGTATATTTCCTTAATGTTTTCAAATTGATCTCAAGATAAGATCACAAGCCTAAAGTGGGGGTGCGGATTATATGCGGGGTGCGGCTTATTGGCGGTCTTTTATGGTAGCTCTAAACCCAACCGTGTTGAACCAAGTGTGCCATGTCTAGCCATCGTTAGCCAACTTGAACCATGTTTAGCCATTCTAAAAAATTGTGGAATAGAATGGACTTGCTAGCAGTCTACAATATTTAGGAGCCAATTGACAACATAATAATCCAAACCAAATATACAGGGGTTTCAATAACTTTTTAGGCAACTGGCGGTCCTGACGTTAGAAGCGGTGGTTTACCCTGTAAACTTTACTCAACACTTAACAAAAAAACGCAACGATCGTGTGAAGTAGCGGGTGGTAAGAAGCAAAGTAACCGGCAGTTTATCGAGGGTAGCTGCCTTCTATTGAAACCCCTGAATATAAGAAACACATTCAAGCAGTTTTCACTTACCAACGCCCATCTTCTTGTATCTTCTTTGCTATAAATGGAAAAAAAATCAAATATAACTTAGAATTTAAAAATAGGTAATTTGTTTCTACCAGCATGCTTTTGTATAGTAAGTGATGTCGGTGATTACATCACAAAATTAGCATATTGAAAATATAAACCTTCATATCTTGTAGACGTAACACCCAAATCAAGAAATATTCTACCGCTGGACTATTTACTTGATGTACAATCGATATCAAAGATAACTGGCTAGGGCTCATATGCACTTTAATTAGGTAGGTTGGTACATGTACATTGTACATGTAGGTAAGCTTTATTTAGGCACAGTAGCCTTCCAATGAAACCCCTATGTACTGTGTAAATACACAGTTTTCAAATACACTTGTGGATACACTGTAGCTTTCTCTTGCAGCCACACTCAGATACCTTTTTAGTAATGAGCCCAGAGAACTTGACCATATTCCTTGCAGCTGCTATCTGTGGAGTAGTGTGAGGCTCGGCATTGAATTTTTTGTCCATTGTACCATTTTGTCCCATGGATAGAGGCTGTCCAGGTTTTCTGATCTGCAACCAAAATAATGGTAATGACTACAGACTCATATTTACAGTATTAGTTTCATACTGAAGTTAAATATTCGAAAATACATGTACCAGCAAAAAGGCAGAGTTCTAAGTCATAACTACTACAATACACTTTAAGCTATGTGACATAATTTCTCTGCCGGTATTTATGAATGTTTCACTTCAGAATTAGACTAACACTGTGCAGATGATTCTGTAGTTATTACATGCAGCAGTAGTTTTCAAATACGTAACTGGACTATTAAACTATCGCCAATAGAAAAACATTGAGGGTATGTGCATTAAAGCTAGCAATGCCAAGAGGAGCAGCAATCTCTGGGACAAAAGCGTAGGAGGTAACATTGGTAGTCCACCACCAAACCACCCTCTAAACCTAGTACAGTAAGCAATACTTGGAGAGAAAGGAATGACTGAGGCAAGGACTTGGGACTTCTGAGCCCAATAAACAACTTAGTTGTTCTACTTATTTTGATGAAGAACAGCAGTCTGACCAAAGTATTTTGTAAAAATACCAGACACATGCTTACCCTAGCCTCTCCCACTTTTTTGCCCTCATTCACTGGCCCTGGATTTCCAACTTTAAGGTTCTTCAAGACTATCTTTGCGACTGTCCTAGGCCGAGTGTTAGTAACACGTGGCCTCTTGTTAGCAGGTTGACTGCTTCGAGACCTTGGTTTAGGGCCACGTTTGTTGCTGTTGTTAGTCTTGTTAGTCTTTGCATTTGCTGCTTTACTTTTCGCTGGTTGTGGTGGCACCAGGTTTGGGACTAACTTTGGCTGGAATGCTGCATCTTTCTCTGTTGGCGAGGCACAGGAAAGTGTCTCTTCCCTGGCAATGTCAGGAACCTCCACCACAGCTGTATTGTCAATGAATTCTTCAACCGGCGCCATTGGAAGTGGATCAGTTGATACTGCCTCAGGGGATGCAGAGTTTAGAGGCAATGGTGATGGCTCCGAGTCAGATGATGCTGACAACTGCTGGTTTGACGATGTACTTGGTGATAATGATGACTTGTCTGCTAAATGCACTGAATATGCATGCACATTTAATAAGGGATTATTGTCAGAGTGACTATTCTGCAGCAGTGAAATAAAAATTTAATAAAAAGACAGTTGGATTTCAAAGAACTGAAAATTCAATATTTTCTTACCTTTGGAGTTGCTGTTTAGTGAATAAGTTTCAGTTCTGGTTTTCTGTAAGATCAATTCAACAGGCAGATTAACAAGTTGTATTCAGTTAAGTTTATGATACCTTGAAGTGCAAAAACTGGGTTACTACATGTAGCTTCGTAGTACCTTGCTAGACAGAGATTCCTTCCCCTCTCTCTCAAGATGAAAGGAAGAGAGAGAGAAAAAAGCTGAAATTATGGGTAAGACTTTGAGTTTTCTTAAAGGGATACCCGAGTGAAAAACACATTGGGGCTCAAAAGAATCTTCAACATGTTCTTTGTTCAGAAAATGTATTAAAATTTGATCAAACGTTTTTAGTATTAAGAACGAGCACCTCAAAGTTGGCCCCACGAAGACATGGGCGCCGCCATCTTTGTTTGCATTTACGGAAGTGACGTCACTTCGTCCCACCAGCGTTCTACTCTCTCACTTATTAGGTGTTTTTAGGATGATAAACGCCTTAACTGTACCTCACATACATTGTAGTTCTTATACTTGTTCAGAAGTCACTCGAGTCTTTTAAGCCATGTTGTTTTGCTGTTATTAAATGGCAGTTACGAGACCTTGTTGTTCGTCTGATAACTTCTCGCCTTCCCAATGCTTTTCTTCCTCCTCCCAGTCTTCTGAACTTTTCTCATAATGTCGTCTTCATCATAATTCCGGTTTCTGTAAGAATTCCTCTGCAATCTCGATGAAAATATATCCACTTTAATTCCGAGCGTGTGAAAATCATACAAAGACAAGTAGCTGCGATACGCTGGTGGGACGAAGTGACGTCACTTCCGTAAATGCAAACAAAGATGGCGGCGCCCATGTCTTCGCGGGGCCAACTTTGAGGTGCTCGTTCTTAATACTAAAAATGTTTGATCAAATTTTAATACATTTTCTGAACAAAGAACATGTTGAAGATTCTTTTGAGCCCCAATGTGTTTTTCACTCAGGTATCCCTTTAAGTATGAAAGTTTGATGAAAGTTGCATTTGATGAATGTTACATTAATTTTGAATAATGACCATAATAAAATGACTAATAGACATTCATTAGCCAGGTTTGTCAGTAGAAATTGAAACAAGAGGCTACGTAGTGTTTTACACGTGGTTACAATAATAGGTTAAAATGACATAAATGAAGGGAAATTTGAGCAAAACAAGAGGCTACTCTTAACTTGACAGCCAGCAGAAATCTGCCAGTTGCTGGTTTCTACAGACAACCCTGATTAGCTAACAGTCGCTTATAAAATACTGCTTTCAGGGGTATATGCACAGTACCTTGATGCCGTAGCAACTCATGCGACCATCTAACTTGTAGAATAGAGCATCAGGTCCACGGGAATGATGATGAAGCATAGCATTTAGACATGCAAGAGTCGAAGGGTTGCTATGGGAAAAGTTCAGCTTTAGTAAACCTTCTAATATTACTTGATACTGCCACATTCAGCTTGATATCACAAACTTACTTATATTAATGTGTAGTTCCAGAAAATATCCATCTCGCCATAAACTCACTTAAAATGGATTGTCTTGAAGTACTCTCAAACAGATAAAAGATTTTTTAGACAACTTATTTGAATTCTACAGAAAAACTAAATGATCATTGAAAGACGTCAGTCATGCAGTTACGATTGGTACATGCGTTACCCTCTGGAAAATATAAGCCTTGGTGTAACCCCCCTCCCCACTGAAAATTTGGGCAGATTGACCCCCACCCATCTGGAATTAGACAAAGACATTTTTTATTTGGAGTCTTACACAGAGAGTATATAGACTAACGTCCAAATAACCTAAATTAATTGAATAATAATTCATTGAATTTCCAGTCGATATTTTCTGGAACTACACAATCTCTGCTAGGATTCAAAAGGAAAAAGCATACCATCCTATAAATTAAGGAGATAATTCCAAAAATTGAGGGTACGAACTCAGCGACTGTTCTAATGTAAGCATGCAACCTACAGTACTGCCTGGAATTATTGAAGCATTTACTGCAGTTTTACTGCGTCCAATGACTGCGGTTTGACCTCAGAATGATCGCAGTTTTACCATGGTAAGACCTCGGTAAAACCGTGACCAACTGCGGTAATTAGTTGGATGCGGTCACAGCCGCCGCTGAGATTTTTATCACGCCGAAATCATTGACTTTAGTGTGAAGATAATATCTGAAATATACATGTTCATGTAGCAGTCATGATCACAAACATGCGAGTTTGGCACAACGACTCTGGCCTTCTTTTCATTCTTTATTCAACACCGCTGTTAATTTTTGAATATTTCATTTTTGCTTCATTCAGAACTCTAATGACAGGTAGAGAATCACTCATCGGTGAAACTAACACTTTAGAATCTTTTATTTTCGCTTCATTCAGAACTCAAACGGCGGGTAGAAAAGAAGTCATCGGTGAAACTAAGACTTTAGAATCTTTTATTTTCGCTTCATTCATTCACTTGCTAAAAGGAGCATTTAATGGTCAATGACTATATGTGGTATACATGTATGTGGTGGCTCCTAAAGGAGCCGGTTGTTTGTTGTGTTTCTTGGCCTGTGTTGTTGTTCAGGTGGCACGTTTCAGCTTCCTCAGGTAGGAATCCATTGCATTGCGGCAATCTCTCCAGACCAGATCTCTCTCTGACAGTGGGACAGGATAAAATTGTAAGACCAATGCTCTGATCTTAAAAACTCTTATGGGATAGACTTTCTCCTTTCCCCGAAGACCGCTAATGTTCCTTCCTAGAAGCTCTGCAGGTGCAAACAATTGCCTCAGCAGCCTCACAGCAAAGTTCATCTTTTATTTTTGCTTCATTCAGAACTCAAACTGCATTCTTCTCTACCCGCCATTAGAGTTCTGAATGAAGCGAAAATAAAAGATTCTAAAGTCTTAGTTTCACCAATGAGTGCTTCTCTACCCACCATTTGAAACATATATGTTTTATTAAACTTATACATAGTATTGTGTCATGACCACGGATTTTGACCACGGCTTTCATTGTGGCGAATAATTTGACCGTTGTAAAACGTCGTCCATAGTGCGGTAAAACCGCATCCATGACCGTGGTAAAACTGCGGTTTAACCGCGACCCAATGCTTCAATAATTCCAGGCAATACTGTAAACTAAATACTGTTAGATTTAGAAGTTATTTTGTAAATAGATTGATCATTAGTTATAACTTTGCAATAAAACAATGTTGTATAATTTCTAATCTTTCACACTTCTGTAACACGTGATATGCACCTTATTGTATGAAATGTACTATTACTATTAAAACAGTAGCAGATCCAGACCAGTTTTATGGGAAACAATGAAATTTTAAAATATCTGGACATAAGGCAAATTTCATTTATATTTATTGAGAATTAAGGTAAATTGGCCCAAGTTTATAACTTAAGCTTGACAAATACTTGTGAATTCGGCAATGCAACAGTCAATAGGTTACGTCACAGGCGTTTTCAATTGAAATATGCTTGTAAATCAGTATATCACAAACTCAACTGACTAATGGGCTTCATCTTGCTCCACATTCATTGACATGGTCAATCAAATTGTTTGACCAAGTCAAATATGGGAACAGTTGCATAAACATTAATGCTGGGCCTAATGCATTAAGGTTACCGGATACCTTCAGGGTGCGTTTCCAGTCTAAATTATGTAGCGCCTCGAGGAAACATCGTAGATAAATCACTCATGTATCATTTTAAAGCTTATAAAATTGGCTACAACAATACATAAAAAGTTTTGAATTCTTTGAAAATCTCGAATTTTCCGCCATCCCGTTTCTCCGATGTAGTGAGATGGCTTTCAGAAGTTCCGAATCCGAAAATATTTTAAAGTTTAAAAATCTGTTTACTTTGTCGTGTTTCAGAGGAATCGTATTACAAAACCGTGTCGGGGAATTTCAAAATTCGATTTAGTTCAAAAGTTATCATGATTTCCGTGAAAAGGCGAAAAATAATCTGAGTAGATATGCGGGAAACGTCGTCAAGAGCTCTCTTTTTAGAATTTCCCAATTCCCCGACACGGGTTTTGCAAGCTGAGATATCAATTGACATTTTGTGAAAATTTCGCACAAATCGAATAAATTCCTCTTGAGTGGGAGCTTTTTTAAAACTCTATTTTGATTTAAAATCGAAAGCGAGAAAATAGCACTTCAAAAAATCTAGCCGTCTGTCGTGCGTGAATCTGAAGCCCCGCCTCTCCAACAATTAGCAAGCTCTTGGCCAATCATTTTTCATCACAGTTCAACTATCTGTCAAGATTTCCCGCCAATGTTGATTTCCGATCAAAGCAACGCGCCGCATCGAGAAAATGTTTGTTCTCTTTTGTGTGACTTGAAAAATGGTAGCGGTAAGAGCCAGCTGGTTTCCCAGGCTAGAAAAATGGGAAAGACAAAAAGACCTCGAGGGGCAAAGCCAAGGTGAACACCTATAGAGACGCCTTGAATGCCAGCATAGTTAGTAGAGGAGACAGCGATTTGCAGGCGTCTGAAACAGCATGGCAATAGCGAGATCGTGGTTCAACCGATTCAGGGTCACCGCCTGACTACGTTTCCATCTAAGCTCAGTCTTGGAAACAAATATTCTCTCGGCTGGCTCTTATCAATTCTACTTTATGTTCAGATGTGGACCACTCGGCACTCTGTCTGAAAGTGAAAATACGAACGCTTGTCGGGTTTTGCGAGGACTCCTATTTGGCTTTGTAATTGTAGTCGTATGCATTGTTTGGCCTCGTTTTGCTTTTCTTTTTTCTTTGTTTTTCAAGCTAAAGGTTTAGGGTTAGGGCATCCTGCTTGCTTTTTGTAAGATATAAGGCCAACATCCGATGGAATTGTGGAATAGTGTGCTGATTTCCCACACCGTCGTTACGGGCGAGTGAGCACTTGTCATGTGTTTATTGCTCTGCTGTCAATCAAAAAGGAACCTTTTACTTCCGGTTAAAAACTTCCTTTTGGTATTTCTCCGTCAATATAATTTTTTTTGGAACGGAGTTTTTGGTATATGAGACACTACTACTAAAACTACATTTCTGTGTTAAAAAAAATAATCCATCTTTTTCGTTTTGAAGGTATCCGGTAACCTTAAATTAGAAAGTATGACCAGGCTGACTATCTGATGTCAGCAGTTAGGCCCAGTGTTAGTAGGAACCAGTGTTAATGTGGACCTTACGCAATCAGGACGGCGACGGCAGTGATGACGGGATGTAGAAAAGTGTTTTCTCCCCAAATCTGGTGTTTACTAGTTCCTTAATTTATTCGCTTTCAATTACGTTTCACATCCAGGTCTTTGAAAAATATGATAACCATAAAGTTTTGCTCACGACGAACGAAATACAGAGTGATTTACTTTCCTACATTTGCGTTCTCTTGTTAACGTAAACTTTGGGGTTTTGACGTTGTGTTTTTCCAGACAACGGTGGAAATGAAGGCGAGTGCGTGCATTTTCACGTGCAGTTATTGTATTTTGTAATTAAGGGTATTGTTTTATGCCATCGTCCTAGATGTTGCCATCCTGGTTGTGTAAGGTCCCTAACGTTTACGTAACCAGCCCCTGGATCGGAGGTCTTAATACTCATTTGTTTTAAGCCGAAAAATGTTTAAAAAAATTGAGCTGTAATTCCCAATCACAAAGATTCAACTTATCTCACCATTCTGCTGAAAAAGAGATCACTATAATGTTATACACCATTCATAATTTGCAATTTAAAGAAAATCTAGTTAGCATTCAACTTAAAGGCTGTGCTAGCATAATTTGATCAATCAACGAACTCAAACAAAGCAAAATCGTCCTGTGCGATATTTACCAAATAATTATAATTCAGTAGCCCAGTAGTTTACTACACTTTAAATTATGCGAGGAGCATGTTAGGGAATGATAGCCCTACCTTAAGCTTAGCGCACCACCATGTTCCATGGTTTTACCTACCTTACATCGCGCAGATTCTCTGTTTTGATGACTTTTAGTATTTCTTTATGAGTCATAGGCCGGTCAGTTCTGTCTAATACCTGTACAGAACAACACAAAGGAGCGTATTAGACCAACCACTGCCATGCTGCGTCGAGACAAAGTGCCAAAGCCAAGCCAAAAGCTCAATTTCATTAACAGTGACTGACTATTTTCGATGCCTCTGCCCAAGTCAAACCCTTGCTCTTTCGTTTGTTTTCGCCTTTTTCTTCGCTCATATCGAAGCCTCTGGTCGAGGTGGTCGAACAGGCTATGTGATTTGCTTCAATGGTACTTGAGTTACGAGTAATCCATAGTAAAAAGCGATTACAAAACCGAACTAAACATCATTTCGCCCGCCATCTTGGCAAACCGAACGGCTTCGGTTGTATCACGTGACGATCCATAAGACTTGGGCCCAGTCCTTCGTTCTATCTCCGCTTTGGCAAAACAACCTTTAAAAATATGTAAAACGTATACCTTGGCAAATTCACAAGCAGCTGCTTCAAGTTCTTTTTGCATAGATAGCAGAAAATTTTCGAGAATCTAAATAAAGACACAAACATCAGTCCTAGTCTAACCGCGACCACGAGTCGTCATTCGTAACGCAATCATTTGCGTGATGTGCGCGTGACCGTAATGAACCGAAGCCATGGCAAACAAAGCTGGCAATGTACCCGATGTGCTTCAGCAATCCAAACTCTATTTACAGATAGCATTTCGTAAAACTCTAGAGGCCTAAAAGTCATTAAATATAATGCTAATTCTCTAGTTCTCTTTCTGTATACATACACAGGAAAAACTAAAGAAACAATGACAATTTTGTCGATCAAATCATACAAATATACCATTCCACTCTCGGCCCAGCGTTCGATCGGCAAAAATGAAACAAAATAGCTTTAGCTTTATAGACTTTATAGTTTTAAGCCTGTTTTAACTGCCAAAACCAATTCTTATCCATTATTTCCGTTTAATAATGACATTAGTGCACGCCTGTTCAGCAACTTAGCGAAGCATGGAGATTTTTGTCAAGTGTTTAGTCATTGCAGAGACCGAAGTTCCAGAGACCGAAGTTCCAGAGACCATACAAACAGGAAGCATTGCACAATGCGAAGACCTTCGATACTGAAAGTCGATTAAATCATTTACGCGATGCCCTTTCAAAGGCAATTTGGGTAAACAGTGACACTGACGATTAATGTTTATACATACGTAGCATGAATAGTACATACCCTAAAAGTCGTCTTTTAGACCCAGCTTGAGGTTCAGAGAAGGTCGTACAAACGCACACATCGACCGATTCAGCTTCTTGTGGCTTTGAACTTGGCGCTTGCAACGACTCTTTGCCTCATGGAAAAGGCGACGGCACTGACATGGCGTTCATAATTACAATCTAATGAATAGAACCAATTTGATGACGTTTATGTATTGGTGCTACAAATAGCGTTATTACGTGTTTTTCACAATTATTACAATGTTATTAAAACGTTCCATAGAGAATTCACTTCTTTCTCTAAAGCTTCTATGTCGACTACAGGTGAAACTTCACTTCCAATTAATCTGAGTAATACGTCGAAAGAGCGAGAGAACATGTCCCACATTCATCTGTTATGAACTAATGTTTGTAAGAACGCTCTCTTTAGCCGACAGGAACACTGAATCAAATTCTCGCTGTCACTCGAATGGTATAAATATGCCGGTGTTATATCGTTCTTACTGAGGTTTTATATACGCGGTGTTTGCTCTATCAATAATGGCCGGCGGTGTTACCGAACTGAACTACAAGAGACTACAGCTTAACTAGTGTTGTTATCAAACTGATACACCACGTTTAGCTAGCAAGCAACAAGTATATTTAGCATGCATTTCAAATTTGTAACCCCGGCACAAGCCATGCAGAATGTGGCAACTGCGAAGATACACTAAACCAACATCATTCCGTTGATTTTCCTTGAGTGCAGCGTAGTAGTAAATGTGTATAGTATATAATAACACTCACCAATTATTACGGTATCTTGTAAGTTTGTGAAGTCGACGACGCTCCATGCTTCAGACCTGCGCATAGAAGGGCGCCAACAGCCGTGTATCAGGCGTTAATGATGGTTTATATCACGAAATGAGTTATGGTGATCTGATTGGTGGATATTGGATAGCTAACGCAACATCCAATGGTATAAAGGTTTATTTAGACGGGAAGCGTCATTTTTTTTCTCCGCTGTCACTTTTATCGCTGTAGCAGCAGTCGTTTGCGGCGAGACAAAGCAATCGAAGATCGCATACCTTTTTCAAAAGAAAAACCTCCTTCACACTAAGCCAACGAATACTTTTAAGGTAAAGTACGACCTCAGTAGACATTAGGTAAATTAGTAACATTTTTGAAGGAAAAAAATACAAAATGAATAACATAATTGTCGCCGCGGAAGGTTTAGCCGGACCTCACCTAGCGTAATTATTCGCACAGTCTTATTCGAAATCTCGTACTAAAAAGACTGAGTTACCAAAAATTTCCAGTTACTAATTAAAGCCTTCCAGCCTTTTAAGTCTTAGGTAATTGGCATCGTTTTAAAAAACTTTAGCGGAATTTTTGAGAAAAATGATATGTCAACAACTAGAAGACATCGACAATTATTTAGTATTACTGGCTTTTATGTGGCCATTTTCACTCCATTCTTTTTCTAACATGTTAAATACAGTTCATTGTCCGTGCGCTTTTTCATGCGCCATTACAAAACCGGGAAGTGTTCTGAAAAAAATCATCGACGCCTGCGGGTTAATATTGTCATGCTTAATCAGTAAGGAGCTCAGCATTTTGGCTAAAGCATTATATCGCGTGTTTCCTGAAGTTTTCCCTGGATGTGTGTCTGTGTGTTTATACCCTCCACAAATAAAGTAACTTCACCTATTTTTTATATTTTTGCATTTGATCCTGCGAGCCGGGGTAGTTCAGTTTGGCCATTTCAAGTTATATTACAGTTTGGCCGTCTAAATGATACTAGACGTATTTGGGCAAAGAGAACTTACTGAGCGCTTTCCATTCAACCAAAAAAAAAACGAAAATTCTGGTCAGAAATCAAATGGAACAGTAAAATTTCCGGTTCGAAGTTTCGGAAATTGTGGACCACCTCGCGAGGTGGTCCTCTTTTTCCGAAAATTCCGGTTCGACCGAAATTTTCTGTTCCATTCAAAATTCCCGGTTTAGATTTGCTGTGATTTGCCAGTTTTGAGAATTGAAATCGAGGCTACTAATAAGCGGGTAGTTTCTGCGAATGGAACGCGTATTTTTTCCGACCGGTTTGTCTAATTTGAAAAAAAAACGTTCCATTCGACATTCGAAACTTCTAACCGGTCGTTTTGGTTCAGTGAATGGAAAGCGCCCAAGATCTAGACGTATTATGCGACTGGACGAACTAAGTTGTGTAGTGCTCCAAAACGATGCACTAGTCGTACTAATATGGTGGATGCATTATGCGTCTGGCTACATAATGCATCTGTATGGTATAAAAAAACGGCCAATGCACAGAGCGCCATCGGTGCGAGTAGAGTTTGTTGGTATCTCGTCCTTGTTACGGCAAGGGATTTGGATTTTCCTCCCTCTTGCAGCTAAAAAAACACAACCTAAATTGCAATTCGACCTAGGAATTCGTGCGGTCCCTTTTCAATATAGTAGACGTACCCCGTGTAAAGGATTAGCTAGAGGATAAGACAAGTTAATGAAGTTGTTTTTGAGATCGCTGTCTAGGAAATAGTCGTCACTAATTAGTAAGACCCTTTTATACAATCAGATTCATGCATTCAACGCTATGTTGCGGATCAGTGTTTATAACTTCATTTTTCTTGACTTTACTAAATAATAATTTTGAACAATTTTTGATCTACCTTGTAGGCCAACCGGTATCCCAAATGCCTCCCAAACTGCGCGGGATGGTTGAGCGGGCCATGAGGCGGGACATCCTACAGGCACTCGCGATTGCTCTCACTGCTGGGTTTGCATACAAGTACTTTGTGGCGTGGCCAAGAAGGAAAAAGTACGAGGAATATTACAAGCACTTTGATGCCGAAAAGGAGGCTAAACAAATGGAGGAAGTGCTGCAATCGTGATCATAGATGTAATGGCGAATATCTGTTTTGGACAGGCCAGCTGGTTTTCAAACAAAATTAGGTTAAAACTTTGTTGTTTGCTTTTTGTCGGACAGGACTTTGGCCGCTAGAACTACAGGCATTGCATAGTAAATTGTAATCAGCTTTAATCAGTTAGCCTTCTCCATGACTAGACGGCAAAAAAATCGACTGTAAACTAACAGACTAATATTGTTTCAACGACTCCTATAACTCCGGCCAGAACGGACGCACTGTTTTGGATTCTCATGCATGTCACCGCTATTAGTACTCAGTGCCAATTAAATCAAAGGCCATTTCAATCGAAACTCCGAAGCCACTTTGCAAATTTAGACATATTTGTCATAACTTTTACGATTTTTGCCTGATTCTGCTCAAATTTTAACAAGTATAGTTCGCAATTTGTTGATACAACTGATTATGTCGAAATCTTGATCCGATCACACATACTAATGACGTCATTGTGATGTCAGTCAACACTACTTTTTGACATTTTGAGCCAGTACTCGAAATCTAGTCGAACGATGTTTTTCAAACAACTGGAAACCATTCAAACTGGTTATAACACATAACGGGAAAGGTGACGGCAGTCAATAGAAAGAACCGACGACGCTTGGGGATGTCCCGGATGTCTGGGAGGCTCAAATATCCTTATATCTTTAAATGAATTATTTTTGTATGTTCGTCAGTAACGTTATATATTGTTTATTATGAGGCAAATAAACTATTGTATTGTATTGTATTATGCGCGCACGCGGAGATGTAACGGAAAGTTGGACATTGGATATTTTACGCATACGACAACTGAACAATTTACACTAGTGATCATTGAAATAATTTAGAAAATCAAAACTTGCTTCATAAACGTAGGATTGAATGTAAAAGACAGGATGGCGTTAAATAGCCAAACAAAATTGAGCACGCAATTCACGACTCGAAACCTCACTGACGTCTTTCGCGCGCTGGTGCACGGTCGATCGGCCAACTGAACATCGCTAAATTTTCAGTCAACAGCAACAACAACAACAACACTTTATTAATACTCTTCAAAAAAAAATCATAAGTAGGTAAAAGAGAAACGAATAAAGAAAGTTAGAGTAAGCGCTACTTAGAATAACCTAAGGGCTAATCGAGCTAAGTAGCGTCACTGCAAAGTTACATTTGAAGGTAGATATTTGGTCAGAGGGCAAGAGTAAATGCTAACTGCTTTCTTAAAATATGATGGTGAAAAAAATATATATATATGCACATACATACAAATGTACATATACATACACATGTTCTTACATACACACATTTATACACATACATATATAAAAATATGGGCTATATATTGCATGCTTACAATAATATATATAATAATAAGAACAATAATTAATAAATAGGAAAAGATAGACACAAAGCTAGAATGAAGTATGGACATAAGTTAAGTACATAAAATAGGCGGATGAGCTCGTTGTGAGCCAACGGCCAGCATGCAACCCCCCCCCCCCCCCCCCCCAAGTCCCCAACGTATTCTTAGAAATGTCGTGAACAACATCAGCCACTACCAGGCTTTCGACATCAGGATTTCGACTCCGTCAACCGTGAAGCCCTATGGAAAATCTTGGCCAAATACGGATCAGGGGGATGTCCTGAGAAATTTATTCGTATTCTTAGACTTCTCCATCGGATAACATGACCGCCAGAGTCCTCAATGACACTGCTGATAGCGAACCTTTCGAGGTGCAAACGGGCGTAAAGCAAGGCTGTTTGATCGCACCCACATTGTTTTCCATCTTTGTAGCAGCTATTATGCACCTGGTGCAGAATAGACCCCCATGCAGGCGGGATAGAAGTTGTTTACAGAATGTATGGAGGCTTATTCAATCCAAGCAGGCTTAAGGCGAAGACCAAGACTAGTAGTACGTCGGTGGTGGAACTTCAGTACGCTGATAACAATTGTATCTGCGCCACCTCAGAAGAAGATCTACAAGCGATTCTGAACGCCTTATCCTGGGTGTCAACTGGAAGGATCGACGAACAAATGTCAGCATCCTGGAAGAGGCCAACTGCACCAGCATTGAGGCCATGGTGATGCAAAATCAACTTCGTTGGTCGGGGCATCCGGCCTACGAATGAACGACTCCCGCCTTCCCAAGCAGATTTCCTTCGGCCAACTTGGTTCTGGAGCAAGAGCGAGGGGAGGACAAAGGAAGCGTTTTAAGGATAACATGAAAGCATCTCTAAAGTCGTGTGGCATTAGGGTCGACAACTGGGAGGATGTTGCTAGTAGTAGATGGTCGTCCATGAGGGTGTGAGTGATCCCTGATGATGACATCAAATACTCATTGACGCTAATAAAGCTTTAAAAAGGCTTCTGTAAGGAGGCCTTTAAAGCAACTCCGACTTTTTGAGTTCAGATTTTTATCGATTGAGTTCCAAACTTTGACACCTATGTAGCATATATTAAACTCACTCTCATGCTATATATGTATGGTGCTTCGCTCGCTCCGCCGCTAAACTATAGAATTGCCGGCCACTCAGTTCAAAAGATCACTTGAAAACTGTGCTAAATTCTCCATTATAGTGCAGGTGTATGTAGGGTCGTTCTATGGATGACTTGGAGTCGAAAATGGTTAGGTTTTTTTTAAATTTCAGGGTTAGGTTTTTAGAAGGTTCGTATGAAAATTTGAGAAAATGAATTATTAATGACCTGGGTTTAACCGTGTTGCCAGACCCCCAGCAAAGATTTGACGTTTTATTGTCTTACTTTACTAATAGGAACTATTTTTAAATTATAACTTAAAGTTTTGTTGGGTTTAACTTTCTCTTCTTATGGTGATCACGTGATCAGTGACGTCATAGCTAAGAGAAACACATTATAAAGAATGGAGCCGCGAGGCATCGGAGACTGAGAATTGATCATGAAAATAAGATTGCTTTGACAAGTCAAATAGAATCACGCGGTTAGAGATCTTGTTTTATTGATTAGGGGAGAAGCTATGAAGAGGGGAATGTGGTCACGTGACCTAGTGCTTTGCTGAAAATCCCCTTAATAGTAAACGATAGTCAAGTTCTCTAAGCGTGAGCTTGTAGAAATAAGTGATCAAAACATACTGGATATACTAACTTATTTACTTGATGAAAACTGGTTACCCCATTTTAGAAGGCGTTTGCTCCTCAAATATTCGTGTTAACAGGTCACGTGATCACCCAAAATTCAAAATCACTGGTTAAGTTCATAATCATGAAAAGTGTGCGTTTTCTATTTCGGTCAATGACCCATGCCTTAACATACTTGAGCAGTTGTCTGCTGACTGTGATACAGATATTTTTCTTATATTCTATACGATTATATGTGTGTATATGTATGAGGGTCTGAATGGGGTTAACTGACTACTGACAAACGACCTTCAAAATAACTGACAACTGACAAATGACGATTTTTTTACTGACAACTGACAACCGAAACATAACTGACAACTGACAAATTTGGTTTTTGTGGGTCAAACATAGTACATTTTCTCTAGTAATGATTAACTAGGCGTAACTGACAACTGACAAATGGCCAAAATTTTAACTGACAACTGACATGTAGACCCCCCCATTCAGACCCTCATGTATTTTCAGCATTGTCTCTGAAAAGCCCCTATGGGGAGTTGGCATGCGCAATAAAGGATGTATGTAAACTAGACGGCAGATTTCGTATGGTTTCCCATTGTTTTTGGCCTGCTGATCCAATCAAATCACAGAGTAACAGTACAGCACGATTACAGCACGGTTACGGACATGCCGTAGTTTGTCCCACTCATACGAAATCTGCTCTAAATAGAAACGGATGTTGTACCTTACGTTATGTAGTCTCCTTTGCAGCCGTTCTTGGTGTCGGTCCCATATGATTATACGGCTGCAAAGGAGACTATACACGTGATGGTATTATGCCGTAAAATACGATTATATCACAAACTGTACGTGAACATTCCAGGAAACCGTGATTGATCCCGATTTCTTTTGATATAAAAAGAGAAGACTGAAAGTGAAAATCTATTCCACTTTGATATTGGTGTGCCCTTCTTTTCATTTCAGAACGCCATACTGCTGAACCCGGTGCAGTGAACAAGAACGTTTAAAACTACATGGCAGAGTTCTGAACTTAATTGATAACAACAGACCTTTTCCGCTTGGCTTTCGGGAATAATATTCTTAAATAAAATTCTTAATATTCTTCTGATAAAATAAATGCGGATTTTGAAACTACCGTCGAATCCGGTAACTACTATATATATATGAAACATCACTTCAAACGGTTTCAAGTTCGGCTTCAAAAGCACATCTCGGACGACGGCCTTATACAATAGTCTTTTTACAGAATACAAAGCTGCACGTGAAAATTCATGCAGTCACAACTGAACAATTTGACTGGTGTTTGCAAAAAAAACACCCCAGAACGTGAGAGCGGACCTTTCCTTTTGTACAACAGGAACCATAAACAATTTGACACGCGTTCCAAACTTTAGGAGTGTCGTGTCCAAAAAGCTTTTTGTGTACATGGAGCTTTAGTTTCCATCCATGTTTTTCGCCCTACACGTTGATCAATAAATGGTTTATTTTACGTCGAAAATACAGGAAGCCGTTACATTCACATGGTACAATGCAATCCCTGCCACTTACAATACATCGGAGAAACTAAACGACGACCAGTAATGAACACAGACGAGCAGTTGACAAACTTAATATTAAATCTATACCCACCACAGTCTCTGAACATTTCCTTTCCTGCTCTAACACTGACATGCAACTTATCCCGTATTCGTAAAGCCAGATCCGAATTTAGCTAAAAATCTTGAACCACTCGGAATGAATAAGCGTGATGAAACTTAATATGTATATTTTTTATGCGTATTATCTCTTATCTGTCAGTCCACTTACGTCATTTCCTTTTTCTTCTCATATTGTGTAACTTATTATTCACTTGTAAGATCTACCTGAAGAAGGCTGGTTTGGCCAGCCGAAAGATTGTAAATTAATCAATCTTTCAAAAGTCAAGTCGACAAACAGTTCATTTCCATACAACTGTTTACTGAATAAAAACATTTCTCAGTTTATTTACAATGCGTTTATATTCAATAGTTGCTTCTGTGAACCTAAATATGACGTCAGTGACAGCGACGGCTTTGGAAGGCCCTTGTGTTGTACGATAGTGAAGCGATAAAAATCCACTGATAGAATCCGGCGACTTCTCGTCTTCTGAAACCTTAGAAGATCTCAATTCAGCACTTTTATATCATCTTTACTGATTGTAAGTATAGCTAAAATATTTTTAATATAAAGCATGCGTTCACTCATGCACAAATCAGCTGTTATGACTGAAAATTTGACGTTCAAAATGCGCTTTCCGCATGCGTTCTCTACCATTTCAAACAGAAACATGTAGATGAAGTGAAATATTAGTCACTTTATTGAATCCGAACATCGATGTTTCAAGTCCCCTTAATTTTCTGCCTTTAATTATCTTTATTTTTTGTCGGATAATTCCGGCCAAAAGTATAAACTCTACTAATAAGTAGACTGACTGGCCGTCATTGAGCGAACCGACTGCGTTGCTTTGACAGATAGCACAAAACCTTACACAAATACGACTACGTTTAAACTAGAGGAAATTGTACCGGGTTCATATTGTTCAACGTTCTCCTGGAAATAGAGAACAAGATGAATACGGAGATTTTTCCGCTAATGAAGACATAGTCTACAACCTAGCTTTAATTTTATTTGTTAGAATGCAGCTAATCTAGAAGGAAAGTGGTATCCCATGCACCACTTTGTGTTCCTTGAACACAGTGCACTTACTACGCAAAACCTTGTCATTTCGATGTCATCTAGATTTGCCCATAAAATTATCAACGGATCCTTACCTTAGTACGTCAGTCCAAAAGTTCAGGATCAAATCCGATGAGCCTGCCAGAGTAACAGGAGTAAGCATGGTCGAGAAGAACCCGCTGTGAACCCGCGCTTCTTCTCAAGTGAACAGTTTTCATGCGTACTATGTATACATAGTTAAATATATTTTCAGCAACGAACTAGTTAATTACACATCTTTATAATTCACGTTCCGTGCTTATATACGTAAATTTAAATGGAATTGATGTCCTTCTCAACAGGCGACGACAGTATTATCAATATGGCGCCTCAGTTACGAGGTCTTGTGCAGCGAAAAATGATGTGGGACATTACCCAGGCAATTGGCATAGCACTTATTGCAGGATTTTCCTGGAAATTTCTTTATGCTGATCCAAAAAGACGTAAATACGAGAATTACTATAAGAATTTCGATGCGGAGAAAGAGGCAGAGATAATGGAAGCGGAACAAATGGAAGCGCAATAGGTGGAATTTCAAAGGAAGGCAGAGCATATGGAAAATTGGTGAGTATCGGTGTTATTTAAATAAATATTTACGATGAAACCGAGGGAAACTGAAATTTAGGACTGAATTTCAATTTGTAGGGAATATTGTTTTTGTATTTTGCTTTTAATTAAGACTGATTGGATTGCTTGTATATCTATTTAAAAGATGTTGACAGTTTTTTGTAGGCTGCAGCTGCCCTCATCAGTTCTGGCGGATTTGCAAAATGTTCACACTTTTCTTTCTTTAACTACAATGCCATGAATGGCTCTACCTCTTGTATTAAACTAAGAGTGCTTTTATAATCGTTTCAGATGCTGATACTGAGGCATTTGGGCCGCGTCAGGCAAAAAGGGCCCGGACGACATAATATGTAAATGTATTTTGAAATTGTACCATGTTTTTTATACTTGTGGTGCAATTACAATATGCATCGCGATCGCCACATTGTGCTACTAACAAGTAGTGTTGATTTCATGAAATTGACCAGTAAAATCGAAAAACGAAATTTACGATATTTTTACACGAGGGTGTGATCACAATTTTAGCAGGCGCAAATGATTCCTTATCATCAGATGATTGTTTCAAGGTGTAACTTGTACTATTGCTAAAATCATGCCCTCGAATTTTTAAACTTGATAAAACACTGCTGTTCGCGTTTTAAACAGTACGTCATACATCAAAATCATCCCCTCTGACAGGATTCCTAATTTTTATGGTCATATTTGTAATCGGGCCCTTGCATCAAAATCACATAAATTTCACCCCTGATGTTTGTTGTCAATTTCTTGAAACTGACATTTATTGTTAGGAATGAAATGTAGCGCTTCTCGTCAAGAATACAATACAATCTTCAACCTGTTATTGGGAACACCGATATATGTACGTACCGTTGTAGGAATTATTTAACTTGAATGTCGTCCGGGCCCTTTTTGCCTGACGTGGCCCATTTGTTATTTCTCAGTGCGTTTGCCAACTAATTTGACATACGTCACATCAGTATGCGGTATAAATTATCAAAATACACTGATCTGGCAACTAATTTTCTTCCCATAATTTTTCTCTCCACAGAAACCTGCGCAAATTTTACGGATTGCTGTAGGTTGACTCTTAATGCGTTAAGTCCTATCGTAAACTCAGCCTTGACAATTTTTAAACTTTGTGTTTGGCCGCAACCTGATGGGTCCACCACTGATCCAGGCAATGAATTCTTACACATTTATCTGCAAGCCATGTTTCTGTTATTCCTATTATGGAAAATGTCATTTCTAGTGATCTTAGGAAATCGCATATTTCATCGTGTTTGTTTTTTATACTTCTGACATTTAAAGTGTAAGAAACGAGATCATTAATTAACCGGACCGTTTCTTCGATGGATTACATTTCAAGTGATGTAGATATATTTTAGGTTTACTACGTTGTAAAATTCGTTAGTGCATTAATAGAAGTGGTTTGTAATCAACTAAAGTCGATTGAGGTATGCTAACCGCCGTGGAAAGCGAGTAGCAGCTGACGTTTCGAGCGCTAGCCCTTCGTCAGAGCTAGCGCTCGAAACGTCAGCTGCTACTCGCTTTCCACGTACGGCGGTTAGCATACCTCAATCGACTTTAGTTGATTACAAACCATTGTTTATCTTCCCCGCCGACGCAGACCAAAACTAGTTTTTAC
This sequence comes from Actinernus sp. WN-2022, assembly GCA_030867875.1. NCBI lineage: Eukaryota > Metazoa > Cnidaria > Anthozoa > Actiniaria > Actinernidae > Actinernus > Actinernus sp. WN-2022. Next base: position 47,733 of record JAOWCC010000569.1, on the reverse strand, counting down.
AGAAATTAGTTGCCTATCACATTAATAGAAGTGCCAATATGTTTTAAATTTCTCATGAGATCATGGCTTTTTGAATTCTCTGGTGTAATTATTTTTAAAAGGTTACAAATAAATAATTTCTTGCGACTGCTAGTCTGACTGATTTTCATCGTGGAGCTTGACAGATGTGGTCAGCGGATTTACTATTTCCAAGTGTGCGCGCGTGTGAGTTGCCGATCATTCAGCGGCCGAGTGGGGTCTGTGACAATCTCGTACCCAGACCCATTTGTTTGGATCGTGATTTCTTCTGAGTTCTGGACACGAAGTTGAAAATACGGTGAGTTTTGTTGAATTTATACGAGTCTCTGACTTTCTTATAGCCTCGTAAAATGTGCAAATGTTTTCTAGAGATACGAAAGTTTCCTACAGTTTTAAAGTTTTTCTTTTTGTGATAGTTTTTGTTTGTGAAATGTGGAGATATTTTGCAGTTACATCAGTCCTATTCCTAGCTGGCCTATTTAGTTTGTAGTAGCGTATATTATGTCAAAATATCTGATGTTAAACTAGACAAATTCATTTGTAAAGAACATATTTCGTTTGCTGAAGATATTGCATTGGTTGGATTTAAGTTACTTCCCTGATCATGATTTACACTTACAGTTACAGTGTGTATATGAATTTCTAATGCACCAGTCAAAGTAAACCCCCATCCCCAACCCAGGACATAGGTGGGGATTTGTTCTGGATAGCTTGCAAATACTGACAAATGCCCCACCATGTGGGAAATTAAATTTCACAAAATAAGAGCAAATGCTCCACCTGTAAAATTCAAAACTAACTTAGCGACTGATTTTGTTTGTCTTCAAAGTTGGACTAATGTCTCTATCAATTCCAAGCCAGCCCATGCCCCCCCCCCCCCCCCCCCCCGGGCATTTGTGGGGATTTTGTCATTTTGGAATCAGAACGTTGCAAATGCCCCACCGTGGAGCCAGCTAAGTTATGCAAATGCCCCACCCCAGGGCAAGTATAGCAAACGCGCCAAATTTCTTTGCAGTTTCAAAGCCACATTTCACTGCTTTTCTTTATTAAAGTAATGCAGTACTCACCTTCAAATACTTTCGTAAGTGCCCCCAAATCCATGTTGATCGATGAAGCAAGCACGTGTTGATCAGTTGAGCAAAACAAAATCAAACACAGGGGAGGGGTGGGATATTTTTTTGACAAATGCCCCGGGCCCAGGCTAACGCAAAACAAATGCCCCACCCCAGGGACAGATGCATGTAGGTTGTCAAATGCCCCATCTTGCCTGGGGGGGGGGGGGGGGGGGGGGGGATGGGCGGGCTTGGATTTGATAGAGACATAAGCTGCTAAGTTATCTAAAACAATAGTCTAAATCAATCGATGGATCATTTGATTATGAATAGAGTGGTTATAAGATACTTTGTCATCATATTTAACATATATTCCCCAAGCCAATGGAGCACTGCATGCATGTGTGAATCTCTGCGTGCGAATAACCACTGCCATCTTGAATAGAGCAACTGCCAATCCCCACCTACTGCCCCACGTACTAACGAACAGGAGTTACAAAACGTGTGAATCCCAGGGCTAAAAATAATGGCCGGTCAGTCGCCGGTCAAGATCAGTATTTGGTTGAAACTGTAGTAACATTGACTGGTCAAAATGACCGGCAAGGCAAAGATTTGACCGGACAAGTTCCAATTCTGGCCGGACATTGTCCGATGACCGGCCGTTATTTTTAGCCCTGGAATCCCCAACCTAGTTGGGACACAATTTATACCAATGAGGTACTAAATCCCCACATAGCCTAGGGTGGGGGGTTACTTTGACTGTTGCATAACTTCTTGTGTTTAGCATTGGTTAATGATTGTATTAAAGCCTGGCATGTGCAATCGATAGAAATCAATGTTGGAAAAAAATGATTGATAAATTGATATCAAGCAATAACGATCAGATAATCAATATCGATGTTATTGATCAATCAATAACAATAGATATCACAACTGCTCACAATTTTAACCTTATCGATTGGTTACAATTTTGAATCAGTTTACAATGTGTTGCTGTTGTTCAATAGATCTATCGTATGGAAACAATCAAAACACAGTTATGTGTTTGACATGTTTTTATTATCTGGCCAGTCAGTTAAATGTCATGTTACTATCCCGAACTTGTTATCTGTTATAATTTGCTGTATGTCGCAAGGCTAGCAAGCGTCAATGGTGTGAGAAAGCAAACCAAATGTCTTTGCCGCTTGCTAAGCATTCTCACCCCATTGTATATTTTGTTACTTGAAAAAGCTTAAAAACTCTACGAGATTTAAATCCAGTTAGGGTTAAGGATATGTGATTTCAGAGACGATTCACTATGAGTGAATCGTTAGATAACAAAATGATCAAAGCTTGTCTTCTTTAAGAACCAACGATTCACCATTGTGAAGTTTGTCCGTTATTCCCACTGTTTCACGAGAAACAAAAACCTGCATCCTTCTTGTTTCCAAAGGACAAGGTATTCAGTAGAACATTTATTCCAGTTTTATAAATTCTGACAGTGGTATATTCAATTATAAAATGGTGAACTGTTATGGTGTTTTGTTAGACACTAACCCCTCCTTCCGACACTTATCTCGAGGAAACAATTAAGAAAGTGATAATTAATTGAAGAGGAATCAACATAAAAAAGGGAAAAAGGGAAGCTACCTATTAAGTTTTAAAATGTATGTTTGATTTGTAGTTTTTTTATATTAAATGTGAACAATATACCCCACCAAAGTGTTGCATAAGTATGATGTAATTTGTTTCCTCAATGCAATGGTCTACAGCCAACAAAATGAATGACTAGTGTTAAAGAGGATTTACTATATAATTTAAATATCTCTTTCAAATTTCCCCATTTTGCAATAACTTCTTTTATACGATTATTCATCGAGGCTGTTATGTTATTGATTGGTTGATATCTCTATCAAATTAAAAATTGATATTACTCTATCTTGAAACTGTTGATATGTTTCAAAGTGTAATCTGTTGGGTTAAATTGCTTGCTTTTTTTAATCGATTGGAAACAAGATGAAAAAGATTTTGCAACATCTCGAATAGGAAGCCCTTGCACTTTGGAGAGAAGGTAAACATAAGCTTTGGTCTTTTCGATTTCCATACTGAGTACAATTGGTACAATTATGCTATTCAAATGTCTATCTTATTGAAATGGCACATTGCTAACACTTTTTAAGACATGGAAATCACCAAAATAAATCATTATCGCTAATTTTAAATATTCTGTGGCTTGTTTGCATGTCTTCAATCGACTTTTGCGACATCACATGTATTATCTCCTGAACGTCGTCATCCTATTACCACCGAAATGATGTTGTAGCTCTTAATAATCTCTAAATCACTCACAAATACAATCTCCTGCAAAATGAATTGTGCCACTCTGACTTATTCTAGGTCAACCCCCTCTGCCCCTTTACAATGTTGGAGAGGCATTGTTTCACCATCATAAAAAAGTTGATTGAGTGTGTAGTGTAGTGTGACTCAGGGGGAAAGGGGGGAAAGTTGCACGCACATTTTGCAGATGATTGTAGCTCTAAACACCCTAAATTAGTGAGCACCCATTGTTGATGGTTAGGGTGTTTTTAAATGTAGGGGTTAGGATTTGAATTAGTTCTCAGGAGCATTGAAGAAGGATTACAGTCTGTTATTTAGTGACCAGCTCTAAACACCCTAAATTAGTGAGCACCCATTGTTGACAGTTAGGGTGTTTTTAAATGTAGGGGTTAGGATTTGAATTAGTTCTCAGGAACATTGAAGAAGGATTACAGTCTTTTATTTAGTGACCAGCTCTAAACACCCTAAATTAGTGAGCGCCCATTGTTGACGGTTAGGGTGTTTTTAAAGTAGGATTAGGATTTGGATTAGTTCACAGAACCATTGACTAGAAGAAGCAGGAAAAAGGGGTTAGAGAGGGGGAACGGTAAGTACCGTAGAGAGGTAGGGGAGAGTGGTCAAAATATTTTGCAGGGGAAGGGTGGGTGGATTTTTCCTTTTAAATCCCCCAAATATCCCAAACCCATTTTTTTTATGAATCCCCCATAAAATTAAAAATCCCTTTTTAGAATCTTGATAATTAAACCAGTTTAAAAAAAATAAACTCAGTGTAAAAAGTTAAACCAGTTTAAAAAAATTAAACAAGTTGATAAAAAAAAAGTTCCACCACCACATTAGTTAAGCATCAAATATCTGACTCCCTGATACTCTACATAATACAACCATTTCTTCTAGAATTATTGTTTTTTTACACCCCAAACAACAACTACAATATTGACACTTTATTTATACTGTATAATATTAAATGTAACTGGGTAGCCCATCTACCCACATGAGAAGAGTAGCATTGATTTAGACTCAAATTGAAAATTTCCTGTTCTTGAGTTGCAATCATGCCTAAGGGAATAAAATCACAAAAGCATCTAATGAGGTATCTTTTGTTCCTACCAACCAACATAGCCATAGAAAGAGAAGAAACTACAAGGAAAAACAGGAGACCAATTTTATGCAGGTCTGAAAAAGGCCCAAAAGTCACATATTTTGGGCTGAAATAGGGTTGGGTTTGAGATTGAAGCAGCACACGTACCCAACTTAAAGTTCCAGGAAATATCCCCTAGATATTTGACTTGATAGATATTTCAAAATCTATTGAGAATCCTGACAGTTTTTTCAGCTAAAAAAAACAAGCAAATAATAATTTATGAATGTCTGTGGACCTGTTTCCCAAACCCCAGGGTTCTTGGCAGAAATCTGTCAGCTGATGGCTTCGACCAGCTGAAAGTAGCTGCCTGTTATTTTGCTTGAGAGCACAAGACTTTGTGTAAAGGCATTGCTTTTAAAAATGTAACTGCTTGTTGCAAATATTTGGTCATACATGTATGTCCAAATATATAAACACAGAATCCTGAAACTCCATCACATGTTTATTTAATACCTGGGTGTTCTATTTTCATTACAGAAGCAAATCATGGTTCCTCCATTACGTGGATTTGTTACTCGTCAGCTGAAGCGGGACTTACTTGAAGCATCAGTGCTTGGTCTTGTGGCAGGCTTTGCCTGGAAGTTCTTTCATGCAGACCCCAAGAAAAAAAAGTATGAGGAGTTCTACAAGAATTATGATGCAGAAAAGGTTGCCAAGGAACTAGAAGCAGAATTGGAAGCAGCTTCATAAATGTGTTGGTAAATATGAACATGCATTGGCAGTGATATCAGGCATTGAAATATAAAAAAAAAATCCTTGGACACCACTTGGCAACTAGAAAATAAAAGATAGGTCCCCCACCAGTAAATGTTAGTATCTGAGTTGGTGACTAATCAGTAAGTTTTAGTTACCAAACATGTTTAGTCACCTAACAATACAATCTAGTCCCCAGCCAGCAAATGTTAGTACATGTAGCTGAATTGGTGACTAATCAGTTAGTTTTAGTTACCAAACATGTTTAGTTACCTAACAAATACAATCTACATGTAGTCACCAGCCAGCAGATATTAGTAGCTGAATTGGTGACTAATCAGTAAGTTTTAGTTACCAAACATGTTTAGTTACCTAACAATACAATCTAGTCCCCAGCCAGCAAATGTTAGTAGCTGAATTGGTGACTAATCAGTAAGTTTTAGTTACCAAACATGTTTAGTTACCTAACAATACAATCTAGTCCCCAGCCAGCAAATGTTAGTAGCTGAGTTGGTGACTAATCAGTCAGTTTAGTTACCAAACATGTTTAGCTAACAATACAATCTACATGTAGTCCCCATCCAGCAAATGTTAGTAGCTGAGTTGGTGACTAATCAGTAAGTTTTAGTTACCAAACATGTTTAGTTACCTAACAATACAATCTAGTCCCCATCCAGCAAATGTTAGTAGCTGAGTAGGTGACTAATCAGTAAGTTTTAGTTACCAAACATGTTTAGTTACCTAACAATACAATCTAGTCCCCAGCCAGCAAATGTTAGTAGCTGAGTTGGTGACTAATCAGTAAGTTTTAGTTTATTCCAAACATGTTTAGTTACCTAACAATACAATCTAGTCACTATAGCCAGCATTAATGTTAGTAGCTGAGTTGGTGACTAATCAGTAAGGTTTAGTTACCAAACATGTTTAGTTACCTAAGGGACCATTCATTAAGTATATGTAGGGGGAGTGGGGGCTGGAGGAAAATTAGGGGGGGCCTTGAAAAAAACTGCTACAAGAAGGGGGGGGCTCCCAAAAGTGTTTGGTCTCATGAGGGGAGGGGCTTTTGAAAATAAGTCTAATCTGTAAAATAAAAGAGAGAAAAAGGGGGGTCTTGTAAACGATGCAGGAGAGGGGGGGGGGGGGGGGGGGGAAGGGAGCAGGTAATTTTTTCTTGGTATTGTTTAATTTTCCTCCAGCCCACCCCTAGGTATAATTAATGAATGGCCCCCAGCAAATACAATCTTGTCCCCAGCCAGCAAATGTTAGTAGCCGAGTTGGTTTACATTAAATCATAAAACAAAACTACATCTGTACCATACCCATGCATGTTACAAAAAAAGGTTACAAAATCTGATTTTGAAGGGGGCTATCTTCAGGGGGGACTACATGTGTACATGGGATTCTGTGGTAGTTTCTTCCAAATTTATGATCAACATCAAGAAGAGTCCAATAAGAGTAGACAAGCACAATCTTACCATGCTTTTAAAGCTGATGCATGATTGATTTCAATCAATTACCTTGTATGCTAAACCCTGCTGTGTATATATACTGACTGATATACACATACCAGCTCTACTTGTATCAACAATCACTGAATCCATCATTTTCTTTTACAGGCTTTAACAAGGCATTTTGTGTTTACTACTGTGATACTGCTGCAATGTGTTTATGAAGATTGCCTTGCTATGTTCCTGACTGGCGTGATAAAGAGTTATACCAAACCTTTAATATTGTAAACAAGTGTGAGAGTGCCTTTATTATCTACCTATTTGATGCAATGTGGATATGCCTTTGTATATATATATTTGTCATTATAATGGTACTTGTTTGTATCCTCTGTGTTATATCCTCCAATGTACTGTGCATTTTCGGTACAGAGGTAAATTGCTTGCATTCTTAATTCATTTAACTGGGATTGGATACCAATAAACCAGTAGATTTGATCTACAGTACCAAAGAATTGCCTTGTCATTTTGTTAAAGGGATACCCGAGGGGAAAACACATTTGGGCTCAAAGGCATCTTTCAGATGTACTTTGTTCAGAAAATGTATTAAAATTTGATAAAACTTTTTCAGAGTTGAGAACGAGCCCCTCAAAGTTGGCCCCACGAAGACCTGGGCACCGCCATCTTGTTGACATTAATTTCTTTGAGGTTTTTTACGTCACTTCATCCCACCGGAGTCTTGTGGTTAACTTGTAGCAACTTGTTTTCTTTGTAGAATTTTCACATGCTCGGAATTAGAGTAGATTTTCATCGATAAGCATTTGGAAGGTGAGAATATCAGACGAACAACGAAAGGGGACTACCGAGTGCTATACTGCACTGGAAACGCAAGACTAAGGTAGATTATGACAATATTGATATTGCATTCGAAACTTACGTACATGTATTATTGGAGCTATATAATTTGCAAGTTATCCGGTTCGATCTGTACTGACTGCATGGCTTTGTGCTACTGAAACGAAATACCTGAAAAGTTAAAACCTCCCTGTAAAAACCGATCAGAACTAGCCCAACATAGCAGAAAAAGGCAATGACACAAGAACAAAACACACTTTCAGCTACAACCACAGTCTATTTCTGTCTGGGACAACCTTTTTTAAATAGGTGTACTGATACTATAATGTGTGTTGATGGTAAGTGCAACCAACCCTGGAAGATTCAAGTCACATTTGGAAAAATGCCATTTAGCCAACCGTCAATTTAATTGTGTGAAAGCTTTGCATGAGACTAGACAGTCTAGGCTCTGCATTTGATTGACAGTTGCCTAAATGCAGTTTTCCAAACGTGACTTGAAACTTCAGTAGATGACTTTTGTAACAATATTTCATAATAATTGAAGGGGTCCATGCAAGAACAACGTAAGTGACTTCTGATCAAATTCCAAATTCTTCTTGATATTCTTTGTTTTCTAAGAGAGAATTTAGAACTTGATCAAAAGTCACTTACGTTGTTCTTGCATGGACCCCTTCAATTGTTTGATAATTGAAATTAGCATCCCTCCCTATGATTTCTGTCACAAGTGGTAGAGCCTAGCATGAAGGGTGATTCATTTTGAAACACCCTAAGTAGTTGATAATAATATTGATTACTGGTAGCTTTTCAAGCACTCTACTTGAATATAGGATATCAGGCCTTTGGATGTTGTTGACATTATGTTCTAATAATAACTAATGAAATGGTCATCCTGTTTATAAACATGGAAGAGAGGCAATTTTGGGTCAATGCACAGGTTTGTTCTGTTTTGTAAAAATAATCTTCAAAGAAAGGCTGGAAGGAACACTATTACAAACAAGTGTTGTCAGATCTGCACAGGGAGTTCTAACTTAATACACATACATGTACCATTTATATGCTGTCATTTTTAACAGAGAAGCTTCAGTCTTCTAGCCGAAACGGCCGAATGAATCTCAACACTGTAACCTAGCACCTTAGAACTAGTTAGGGCTGTTACGCCGCTAGCCCATGAGGGGTCTGAGTCCAAGTTCCTCTGCCTGCACATAGTCTAAGCCCGAGATTAGGGGTGTTGGGAGAAGACTGAAGCTTCTCGAGCTCTGTTAAAAAGGACATCATATAACAACGGTGTGTATTAAGTTAGAACTCCCTGTGGATCTGTTGAGATCAGGATCAGCAGAAGGATCGAAATATATGGACTGCAAGAAATAACATAGTACATCCATCCAATCTGCCTTGCAGTCTTCATATATTTGTAAAGAAACCAGCATGCTGCCTGAAATCGCCTCGCTCCCGTGTTTTTCCACAGAGTAACCATTGCAATAGTGGCAACTGCAAAATGGGCCATTGAAGTTGAGCTGTTTTGGTTAGTATTATGGAAAAATATATAAAACAGAATTTGAGGTTTTTGAAAATATATTGATAAACTCCACACTTTCACATTAGAAGAACAACTTGTCCCTGGATAACTACTTGTTTTTAATTCTTCCTTTTATTACTACATTGATCCCAAGCTATCTCTCTGAAAAACTCCCCTAAAATTATGCTATTGATACACATCCACAAGGCTAATAGCGTTCTCTGACTGGCTTTGTAGATCTCACATGTACTTATGCTACTGTCCATGTACGCACATTTATTTGTATATGAACACACATTCCTTCACCCTCAATTGTTACCTGGCGACCCAGTTCCCAAAAAGGGTAGAGCTTCATAAATCTTGGTTCTTGGTGATAACATGTTAGGGATGAACTTTTGATTTTTTGGGGACAAGACTTCAGCCTGTGGGAGATGATTTTTTCCCAATGAGGCATTTCCCCCTTCTTTTTTTAAATTGAGTTGGCTTGTTGCATGGCAGCCTGATTTTCAGACAGTCTGGCATCATCTGCTCACCCCCTCCCCATGGGGAGGAAGTGTCAGTGATGACCTCATACTGCCTGAAAATGGCTAGGGTGGTGGTGGTAGCAGGTGGGGGGTATTATTTTACAAGCAAGTCATGGTTAATCCCTAGTCTTGTATTCCTTGCATTAATTTTGCTGAAAATCAAAATATTTCATCAGCCATCATTAATTTTTCTCTCTGTCATGTAAAGTCAATGGTATATACCAAAGCAACGAAATAGGAAATGAATTAAATAAAAAGCATATATTTAATACTGTATCCATAAAGGGAACAGTACATGTACATTGCATTTTATTTTAATACTGTATCCATAAAGGGAACAGTACATGTACATTGCATTTTATTTGGGATGTGCTGTGTAACAAGTCTTGTGGTATCCTTTATAATTTTCATATTTTGACATAATTTGCTTTTCAAGCTAATATTGACATTCTTCTTACTGAAGTGTTTGCTTTTCACTGGTATGTAAAAACTGCTACAGTTATGATATAGAAATAACAAACATCTAATTATTTCAGTTTATGAAGTATGTTGTTGTGCCATTTTTAAATGTTCCTTCTGAATTAATTTGGCTAACTTTGTATTGGAATTGACCTTTATCAACAATCTTGGAATAGAACTATTGTTCATGCCAACCCAGCCTTGATCTAAAAATATTTAACCGAGGCTGGATGGTTATGAACAATTGTTTTATTCCAAGGTGGTTGTGTGATAAAGGTGTATTGGAATTTCTATTCTGACTTGACTGACATTACATTTACATCTTACTATATAAAAAATCCTATAAAATATATACTCCAAAAATAAATCCAAAAATAAATCCAAAAATAAATCCTTGACCTTCATATAGATCTTATACCTTTAGTACATGGTGTCACTTTACAAAACTGCGCATCATTTATGTAACTGCTTTAAGCAGAAAAAATAAGAAAAATGGTCATGATAAATATTTCTATCCTCATGAATTGAATGGAATTATGAATATCCATCACAATCCCATCAAATATTTTCTCTCGAATGTGATTGGTTGAATGCATCACGACCCGATATTGTCTCCGCGAGTGGGAAATATCAGCAAATACACCCCCTGTGAGCAAATAAGCACATCAAAGAAAATATTTGAAGGATGATAACAACAAAAACCTACATTGTGGCATCTAAATACATGTATGCCCTGATATTTGTCCTTGGACATCATCTTATCCTCGAAGCTCAGTTTCCCTTAAGCTTTCCTCTCCGAAACTGTTCTCTTCTCAGATCAGATAATGTCCACAGACAAAATATCAGCGCATATTTCGATGCCACAATAGGTTATTGTATTATTTTATAACTAATGGCCTAGCTTAATTGACAACTTGGGCCTCCATCCGTTGATAAGTTTCAGTAGCTTTCTCCGTTGAAAAACATTCATACCAAGTGACTCCAGCATATCTTCATCAAGTGAGACCAACATGTCTCCGTCGATTTGGTTGTACTCAAAGTTGGTGACAAATTCTTTCAGATGAACATGCTCCAGAAACTCTGCCACCTCCCCTGTATTTAGCACTGACAAGTCACTCGGCAATGTGTATTTCTCACTGGACGTAGCTGGCATGTGTTGTGAAGTGCTTCCTGGTTTGGTTTGGGGTACTTTGGCTGGTATTTCTGGCTTAGGCTTAGTTGGTGGAGGTTGAGGCTTCATTTTAATGCTAGCTGTTTCACTTTTCCTTTCATAATTAGAAACTTGAGGTACCTGATCAGCCATATTTATATAATCCACATCACTGCCTTGATTTTCAGAGTTATCAATTGGATTTTCTTCTTTAGGACCTTTCTCGTCAGTCATTTGGGAATCAAGTGCTTCATTTTGGTCCTTATTCTCTGGAAATTCTTCACTACCTTGCCCATGGTGTTTCTCTTCATGGCCATTACTATCCTTATTCACCTTCAGATTGGCCAACCTGTTCATTTCGTCATCCGAGATGTACTCATAGTCGTGGTGTTCATCTTCATCATCAGTGCTTCCTTGCTGTTTGTTGATATTACCAGAAGAACTAGCCAGTGCTTCGCTGCTGTGGCTGCTACCTTGACTAGTCTGGCTAATCCTCTCGTCCTGATCACCTTTCCTTGCTTGCTCTAGGTTAATGTCAATTTCTGGTGGCGACAACATCAATTTGGGGACTTCACTACCTTCAAAAGGAGGGGACGTAGGTGCAGGTGGCAGTGAGTCGTCATACAAATACTCCCTGAGAGTATCACGAGAGGCATACACATTGTATGTCTCCAGATTCTCAACCCGTGTCAAGTTAATACCATCATGAAAGAACCGACAAACCCGCATGTAATCATTGTCACCCACCAGCATCCCTTGTGCTGCTGCTACAGTGACTTGCAGTTGTTTAGGGCATGTGACAACAGTTCTTTCATTGCCAACTTTGGTAGAACAAATGACAGTGGAATCTGTGTACACTTTTTCCAACTTCATTACACCAAGTGCTGAGTTAAATACGGAGGATCCCCCTGTTGCTGCAATGTTTGGTGGATCAACAAACTGGAAGTAGATTGGAGGCTTCTGAGAATTTGTAACCTCTTTGAGATAGTACTCACGGCCATCCAACAACGGTTGGAAACCAGCTACAACACTAAGAGGCAGTCTAACTGGAAATCGTTCTATGTTCTCCAGAACTAAATAGTCCTCCTTTTCTCCAGGGACAACTCTCTTGAGCTCCAGTTTATCTCCCGGGTTTAAACACGCTCCATCGTCTTCTAAACTATAATAACCTTGAGTTACCCGCACGAACTTAGGGAAAGTGGAAGCAATCTCTGAAGCTTTCTCGTAAACATCTTTGAGGCTGTGCGGACGTAGCTCTACTTTCTGAGAGCAGTTCAACGGAATGTGTAGCTCGCGCCGTTTCTTGTCCCTCGCTAAAACCTTCTCCGTGTGCTTGACAATGTGAAGAAACAAAATCTGTTCAGCTCCCAGGCAAGAATCTTCATCAGGGCCATAGTAGCCTTCCTGTACTTTCACGATCTGCGGAAGTGTGAATTTGTCAACAAAATCACTGATCGTGTACTCTTCCTCGCTCCAAAGAAGATTTTCAAGGGCGATGCCTGTCTTCGTGTGATCCTTTCCAATTTGCTTGCTGTCCGTAGTCATGTACATCTTAATTGTCAGAAATCAAAGAGTACCTAGCTGAAAGAGTTAGTAGAAAAGGAATGAACGTGCGTTATTCGGTTCAACTGGTTTGGAATGCAATGAAGTATTCCTTTCCGGGATCCAAATATCCAATAAACAGGGCCATAATAATACTAAAGTAGTGCCAGGCCCCTACTTAAATTATTATCCTCGGTTAACAAGCCACATTCGACGCGTTGAAGTCGAACATGGACTGGTTTCTCCTTCTCATCTCGCCATTCGTGGTCATATTCGTTTATCCAGTCATCTTCCTCGTGGCCATGTACTCTGCTGCCATATTCGTTAATGTTTATCTCTTTAGAAGACGGCAAATCTACGATGCGTATACGGACAACTTTTGGCTGGCTGCGACACAGGCTATTGCTGCGGTGTTCGATGCGCACGGACAGTACTGGCATGGTATGTGACTACGAGGGGGGAGGGGGGTTGTCTTGCTGTCATTTAGCTGGGAAATGTGTGTCTTATAAATCTGAAAACAGTACTTGGTCGGCTTTTTAGACTGTAATATCTGAATCCGTAATATTTTAGTTTAAGCTAAAGCCGGAGGTCGAGTGGTGTGTGACAATGTTTACCAGGTTGGGAGTTGCGTATAATTACGTAAATTGCATTGCAGAAAGGTAGTAGAATAATAAATTCGAAAGGCGAACGACTATGCTTTTCCTTTCGAATTTGTCTTGCATCCTAATAGATGTCCAGGATTTTGACGAATTCGCAGGAAGCAAAATATGTTTAATCTGTGCAATTTTATGGCGTAGGGACCTAGGTTAGCGTCTATGACAGCCGCACAGGAAAATGTCGAAAAATAGATCTATGGGAGTTCATCCATGCATCAATATCTTGCCATCGATGGTTTTTTGCCCGAGTATATAAATTTTCCACTGCGGGTATTTAGAAATTACACTGTTGATATTTTTTTGGAAAATTTTCCTTAGACGTCTCAGCATCACGGTGGTCAGTACCAACATACGTACATTCTCGTGACCGGAAGTGACCCTGAACCCTGTTGTGCTAATAACACCGAATCGACAACAGCTCGATCCATACAGCCTTGTCTCAAACCACAGGGATCCCATTGACCCACTAAGAAACATACCAGCCAGGCCTGCTGCCTACCCGCCAAATAAACGAAGGATTTGGGCTCTTGGGCTGCCTTACTCTTTCTATGTTGTACATAAAATAAATAGACACTTCACGGAATCTCTCCAACCTCTGACCATATAAACTAACCCCAACCCGAACCATAAAACATACCTTCCGGTCAGTGAACAATGGCGATGCCGTCACAAAGGCAGCACACGCACATGGTTTGCGGCTCATGGTATTTCCGCTGACCGGATTTCAGCATTCTGCATCGTGTTCGCACTTGAAATTCTGAACAATATTTGTAAACTATGTACGTCCATCAAAATAAAATAAGATTACCTAAGCTCGAAAACCTAGCTGTGTTCAAGCGAAATGCTTCCTATAAATATGCTTTTGTCGTCACCACCTTCGCTTTGCAAAATATAATTTTCGCACAGCAACAAATCCAACTTTTACTATGGTACTGGAGATTTAAGGTTACCGGATACCTTCAAGGTATGTTTTTTGTAAAGTAAAATATCAACAAATGCTCACACCCTTTTTTAGGCTGTCATGTGCTGATTGACATTGTGCAGTTGAATTGTTTTTATGCGTTAACCCGAAGGCTGCTAATTCACTTTTATAAACCATGTCAGTTTTGCGTTTGTTGGCTTAGCATTGCTTTACAATTAAATATTTTTTTAAACAAATCCATTCAGCGTATTCTGCACTTCATAAGCTTTACAGAGGTATATAGGTTTCTATAGTTTTCTTTAAAACAACGCGCGTACAAAATTATTAACGAGAGAGACCCGCGAAGGTATCCGGTAACCTTAACCGCCGCCTGATTAGCTCAGTGGTCAAGCGCCGGTCTGTCGTGTCGGGGATCGCGGGTTCAAACCCCGGCCGGACCAAGGGTCTTAAAATAACTGCGTAGAATGTGCTGCCTTTGTGATCGAACTGCAAATGGTTAGACCTTCACGTCTTCTCGGATAAGGATGATAAATCGTAGGCCCTCGGAGACCTTCATAGAGGGGCTTTTAAGCCTTTTGAAGGTTCTCCGTCGACCTTCGAGTGGTAAAACAGAATGCATCCTAAAAAAATTTAGCTCCTTGAAATTCTACTGGATTAGATCGACATGACGGGTGACTGATTTCGGAAGCGTCTTCGATGCCGTCTTGGATGCTACCTCGACCCGCTGAATCTTGGTGCGAGATATATTTTCACCTAACCTCTAGCTCCGTTAATTCACTCATTTCTCGCCACTGCTTTTTATAAACAACATACCAAACACGCAAACAGCAGTGCTGCTTTCCAGCCAGCCAGCAGCGATTTTGCGGTATTCATAAGTCAGAGGCAAACGCCGTAGCGCGCTCAACAACGATCATTCATAACCATTATTCCCCTATCATGTGGAGCTAGTTATGTTGACGAATCAGTGAGAAATCATAAAAGCTTTCAAAATTCCTTCGTATATGTCACCATATTCTAAGGTGCATGGTTTGACAATGAACACTCGTGGTTTATGGGATTTAGAGTGTCTCGCTCGTGGCCTTATATCTAATATTCGACACTCTAAATCCCATAAAACACTCGCGTTTAATTGTCTAATCCTTACAAAAAATGGCTCTCACTCCCCCTTGACAAACAGTATAGACTGATTGGTTAATGGCAAGTTCCTTTATACGGTTCCTTGCATGCAAGGATGCAGCTCTCTACGGTGTCTTCTGAGTTACAGGTCTTGGCTGGTTCGTTCCTCGGCGGATAGGCGTTTTCATCTTCCTCCTGTACAGGCCGTCTTAGGATTGTAATCGTTCCTCTATTCGTCAAGGTCCTAACAGTAACCCCTCTGACTTCTCCATCTCCGCTTTTGAGTCAGTCTGTCACCACGCCTGTATTCCACGGTTACTACGTGGCTGACATTCATCATGTATGAGGATAACTTCACCATTCGATCACTCTCGCTTCCAATTCGCTGGAATTCTCTCAAACTCAAGATATATTCCTTCCTCCATCTGCTCCAGAAATGGTCACGTAGTGAGTTCAAGTAGGAAGCTCTTTACCGCATCGATGGTTTACTTTCATCTTCATCTTGAGACTTCATAGGGGCTGGTAATGTTGACAGGCGTCTGCCAACAATGAGTTGCAAATGTGTGAGTGGCTGCTCACAGATGTCTCTCTCGATGTACGTTAATGGTCGTGAGTTCAAAATGCCTTCCACCTCCACTACTAACTGCTGTCAGTATTTCTTCGTAAGTTAACCTTGCCTTGCCGAGTACCTTCCTCACACTTTTCTTGACTAACTGCACCATACGCTCATAGATAACACCCCACCATGCATGGTAGATAGATAGTTTATTAAGAATTACATTGTAGCCAAATGGCTGAATTGCATAATCTAAAAACAAAGGGCTAAAATCTAATACTACTATACAACTTTGAATGATGAAGTGCCATTCGATTCCCCTTCCTGTTGCATACTGCTGTGCTGTTTCATCGTTGAACCTTGTGTGCTCATTCTTGGCGCGCTTAAAGGTTTTCTCGTTGTCAGATGTGATGGAACTTGGTATCCCTCTTCTTCCAATAAATCGACGCAAACAGCTGTTAAACGCCTCAGCAGTCAGGTTTGGGGCTAGCTCCAAATGTAGAGCGCTATAGATGCAGCACACGTGAAGAGACTATACATATGTACGTCTTATGCATAACCTTACTGGGATCTAGTGACCTTAGGTATAGGGGTCCAGCATATTCTACTCCCACGTTGTAAAGGCAAATGTTTCTGTAAGTCTGACTGATGGAAGGTCCGACATTGGTGGTAGCTTGAAAGGTGGTCCTCAACTTCTTGTACAATACACTATCCTCACGTGCACTAACAGCCGCCCTCTTGGAACCCATAATTGAACTCGGAGTTCAGTTAAAGTTTCTTTGATTCCTCCATGGAAAACTTTCTTGTGACAATGCTCAACTATCATTTCCTACGTTCTTGAAACTGAAAATCGGCTTGCTTCTTAACCCTTTTTAAATCTGAGTCCATATGCTTGTCAAAGTTTAGAATTAGCCTCCCGTTGTGCCGTGCCTGTGTCATCTCGTGACATGATGCTCTCATGACAGTATGATCGGGAACCGTGCTTCTGCTGGTAAAGGAGCTTTAGACAATCGTCCTCTACATCTTAGTACATTGCATTCATCTTCAAAAAACCCGAGTTGTCCCTGCAAGTCCTCGAAGTTCCTTTGCTCCTTGAGCACCTTCTGCAGATCAATCATCCACAGCCTCATGAACTCCGTCATCTCTTCTGGAGTTACGACATCCTGGTAAGTCTTGCAGTTCTACTTCCTTCTCTTGAGATTGTTGAAAAACCTTAGCACTAATGCAGTTACTCTGATTAACCTGTGGTAGTCACCGTAGTCCGCAGGTTGGATGACCTCCACTAGTCTCAAGGTTGACATTGTCTTCTCTGTTATTGGTAGAAGTGATATCGTAGGCATGCTGTGGCCATTGTGTGGCTCTGTGTGAGTTTCTGTTAAGCCTTTATCCACATTCTCCGGTTTCATGCAGAAGTCTTCTAGGTTCCCGCTTTCAATTCATCCAATGAATCGGTGGAAGGAACATCTAGAGTTTGCTGTCGAGGCCAATACTCCCTTGACAATTGCAACCAATCAGGGTCATGCCACCACTTGGGGTTGTTACCCAAATCGGAAGCCTTGGCACCCCTCGAAGGAATGTAGGCCGAGTTTTCTGGTCCCGGACAGAAGTGCCATGAAGATACGGGTACATTCCGTCTCGTTTCGTCAGCCCTATTCTCAACGAATTGCTTCCATATTCTGGTCTCGTCAAGTATCCAATACAGAGTCGCCAATGAGTATGTCTAGTAGTGCATTTCGCCGATTGGGAGATCTCTCTAGAGCTTCCTTCACACAGGTCACCAATCTGATCCGAAGAAGAAAGCGGAGATTTTTAACGATTATTTTGTCAGTCAGACCCATATTATATATACCTATAGCTACTGCCACAGTTCCTAATCTCATCCGTGTATCTAATTCTTCGTTATTTACGATTGTTGCTACCGAGGAAGAAGTTGCTAACATTCTTAGTCTTCTAGACGTAACTAAAGTCTGTGGAACTGATGGAATTATTAATAGAATGATTAAGCTATGTTTGTACCCGGGATTTCCAAGCCACTTACGTTTAATATGTCTCTCGCTCTTGGTAAGTTTCCACATCTTTGGAAATTAGCTAATGTTTTACCTTTACTCAAAAGAGATAATTGGCAGCTTAAGTCAGACTATCGCCCTGTGTCGCTTCTTTCATGTTTTAGCAAAATTTGCTAAAACATGAAATTTTATTAATTAGTTGTAATGTTTTTTTCTACCGTTCTCTATCTGGGTTTCGCCCTTGTGATTTAACGGTGATGCAGTTGGTGGATAATGTTCTCGATGGACTTCAGCAAAGCCTTTGATAGTGTGAAACACAGCATCCTGTCTGAAAAGATGAAGGCGTGGCCCTTAAACAAGTATATCATAAACTGGTACTTTAATTTTCTAAAGAATCGTTACCATGCAGAGGGTTTGTGTCAGGGGAGTAACAACAGACTGGATGAGAGTTAATAAAGGAACTACCCAAGGAAGTGTCAGTGGACCGTATCTATTTGTGATGTTTTTAAGTGACCTTGCGTTAGGCTCAGGAGGAGAAGCTTTGCTTTGTAAGTATGCGGATGACTGCACTATTCAGGTTGTAGTCAATAAGAACTCCCCGGACAGATCTACATATATTATCAATGACTTTCTTAAATGGACAGAGGACAATCGTATGAAATGTAATCCTAAGAAGTGCCACGAGTTAGTCCTCCATAAACAGGAAAACACTATTAACTTTGAGCCTGTCAGAGGAATTCATCAGCTCGATCAAGGAGCTTAAATTGCATTGCTTGGTGTTATCCTACAATCGAACTGTATATTTAATGCACATGTTAGTTTGAAACTGAAGGAGGCCAATATATGCCTATATGTTATTCGGTCACTTAGAAAGGATGGATTAGACCAAAAAGCTATTGATTATTTATTCAAATATATTGTTCTCTCTAAAATTACTTATGGCTTCTCTGTGTATGGCGTTAGTCCACCGAACTGTACACGATACAATGCTTCTTTGATTGCTGCTTCAAACGAAGGTATACACGTCAGAGAATCAATGTAAATAACCTGCTAGAGAAAATGGACAATAAGATTAAAGAAAAGATAGTTTCTGATACAAACCATCCGTTAAGAGCCATAGCTCCTGTTCTAAAAAGCACAAAGTATAACCTTAGAAAAGGTAGTAGCCACAAGCCAAGAGTTAGTACAGAACGTTTTAAAAATAGTTTTGTCAACCGCTTACATTTTAGATACGACTTAGCATTACATTATAGTTTCTTCCCTGTATCTTTTTCTATTTATTGTTTCATCGTCTTATATAGTAATAAAAGTCTTTTAGCTAGCTTTAATACTTTTAGATGGATTTAGGTAACTTAAGTTTGTAATAGTGTTTAACCTCTATATATACTTATATATAAATGTAACGTCTGTTATGTATTTTTTATAGACGAATAAAGACTATTATTATTATTATTATTATTATTATATAGTGCATACAATTTACGAAGCGCTGGACCGAGGAAATGAAGTAAGAGCAGTGTTCTTAGAAATATCTAAAGCATTTGATAAGGTATGGCATGATGGTCTTTTAGCCAAATTGAAATTTCTGGGAATTGAAGGTACCCTTTTTAATTGGTTCGAAAGTTACCTGAGCGGTAGATTGTAGCGTGTTGTCATTGAAGGCACTAGGTGAACTTAAAGCTGGGGTACATAAAGGATCTGTTCTTGGCCCGCTTTTATTTTTGATTTATATTATGATTTATTAATGATATCCAGATTGATATTAATAGCAATTGTTTTCTTTTCGCGGATGATACACTCCTTGAAGAGGTTTCAACTCTTGATGCAACGGTCCATACCTTGAATAACGATCTTTCTGTTATTTCTTCGTGGTCCGACGAATGGAATGTTATGATGAATGTGTCTAAGACGAAAAGTATGTTTTTTCACTTAAAAGGGGTAAACTCCAGCATCCTATTCTAAACTTGTCGGATACACCTATTGATGAAGTAAGTACTCACGAACACTTAGGCGTTTCACGTTCTAATAACATGCCGTGGAGGGCCCATACCCTTAAGTTACGCCAAAAGGCAATGAAAAAGTTAAATTTATTGAAAGGTCTTAGATTTAAGCTTCCGAGATCAACATTTGAAATTCTTAATAAATCTCTTGTTCGTTCTAATATGGAATATGCTGACGTGGTGTGGAATGGGTGTTCTTTGGGTGAAGCTAATTTACTAGAAAGTGTCCAATTTGAAGCAGCTAAGTTAATAACTGGTGCACAGGGAAAGTTTATTGAAAGAATGTGGTTTGCATAGGCTTAGGGACCGGAAGTGAATGCATAAATTATTGTTGATGTATAATTATAAGTAATAGCATGACATGAGGGACATTAGCGATTAAATTTTCCCGAGAGCCTCGGGAGGAAATTTAATCGCTAATTTCCCGAAATGTCATGCTATTAGATTGTAATGCTATGATCTCCGAGGAAGAGAACTAATCTGCGAGAAGTTTGGTTCTCTCTTCCAGAAGTAAACACGTCGCAGTTGAGTTGCTTTTGAAAACGTTTTGTTATTATGCTTGATTGGGCGCAGTAGATTAAATGAGCCTAGCTTCCTCTGGGGACAAGTGTGTTGTTTTTGAGAATAATAGCAGTGAAACACAATGTAATTATGTGCTTGTCAAAGGCCATACGTATATGGTTTTAAGCATCTCACATGGAAGACGGCGGTGTAAGGAATGAAGAGGGGTGCATCGCGCACTCTTAAATCAACAGAGGGCGCAGGGTTAGACGACATAGTACTCACCGAGTACTCACTCTAACCCGATGCCTTGATAGTTCCTTGTTTAGGCTGTCGCACATCTTATCTACATCAGATCCTTTCCGTACTACACTTGTATCAATTCTGTGGGTGTGTGCAATGGCATGAATGACTACAGTGCATGGTTTGCATGTCTTCTAGGTCTGCAGATAACTACCATTTAAGCCTCAATAGTCAATATACATGCATCAGGAGTTCCGGACTTCCGGTTGGATCACACTGCATTCTGGGTAGGTGGGCTCAGAAAAGTGGGCATCAACTTCTAGATCGCCATATTGGATTTGAGTGCAGTCAATTTTTGCTCCTTTGCAAGTTCAAAAACTTACTACCTAATACACGGAATATCTTACCTTTACAGATTCTTCAGTTGGGAGTTCTAAGTCGATGTTTAAGCTTTAGAACGGAATTAATAAAGTTTCCAAGTTGACTGCGCTCAAATCCAATATGGCCGCTCTGGAAGTTGATGCCCACTTTTCTGAGCCCACCTACCCAGAATGCAGTGTGATCCAACCGGAAGTCCGGAACTCCTGATGCATGTATAGGCTTGATGTCTTGCTAAGGCGGCTGCGACGACGACCCGAGATTTTCAAACAGTATGGTGATGTGATCAGAGTAGCATTACTTGGGGATATAGAGAAAGCATTCTGAATGGTCGGTGTCAATGAAGAGGACTGGGATGCCTTGCGTTTCCTATAGAGATGATATGAGCAAAGAGGATCCAAACCTGATTGTTCGCAGGTTCACTCGAGTGGTCTTTGGTATTTACTCGAGCCCCTTTCTCTTGAATGGAACTATAAGACATCATCTGTCGAGGTACATGGATCTGACACAGAGTTGTTTGTTGATAAGATTCTTCGTGCTTCGCATGTTGATGACTTGACGTCTGGAGCAAACGAGACTCAAGAAGCATTTCAGTTCTACTGCAAGGCGAAATCATGTATGCAGGATGGAGGGTTTAACTTACGGAAATGGGTGTCAAATTCTGCTGAGCTAAAAAAAAAGCTCTGAATTTCTAACGAGGCCTGAAACAACCATGGGGGCTGATCAAAGCCAGGTCCCGACTAATCCACAGATCGAATTGGGATTCAGCGTGTTGTTTTTTTGCGGAGGGAGGAAAACCGGAGAACCCGGAGGTACATGACCAAACTACTTGACTCTCTTATAATGTCCTTATTTTTATATGGTATTGAAGTATGGGGCTCTGCTTATCAGACCAAATACCTTGAACGTATTGATAGGTTTTGTAAACGAACATTTCGGTTTGGCTATACTACTAAAAGCATAATTATATCTGATGTAATTAGAGACAGACACTAAGATGTGGAAATGAATCATTAATGATCCAAAGCATGCCCTGTATGAGCTCCTGCCACCTAACTGGGAGGGAGAATCCTTCGAGAGTGTGGGCACCAGTTTATTC
The DNA here is from genome assembly GCA_030867875.1 of Actinernus sp. WN-2022. NCBI lineage: Eukaryota > Metazoa > Cnidaria > Anthozoa > Actiniaria > Actinernidae > Actinernus > Actinernus sp. WN-2022. The sequence goes on along the minus strand of JAOWCC010000569.1, from coordinate 25,545 downwards.
TTCCCAAAGTCAGGACTGAAAGATTTAAAAGATCGTTTTTTAACAGATGTCTTTTTCAATTAATATAACAACAATTATTAGCAGAATATTTGTGGCAATTATTATTATATTTTACATTACAATACATTTATTTATCGAGTTACTATTCTACATTATTATATATAAAATATCATTATTACATGTAAACTGATGTGTATACACGCCTGATGTATTACACGTCTGATGTGTAGTATTAATAAAGACTATTATTATTATTTATGGTCAACTGACAAGTAACAAAATAAACTGTTACCCGAACGGGCAACAATTCCCAGTTGTCTCCCGCCACGTGATCACCTCGTGATAACTGGCTAGCTAAAGGCGGTAAATATTTGTTTACCAAAACATCTAGATCTTCATCACAAGCTTATCTTTTTCGTCGAAAGAAAGCGTTTAAAATGGAACCAGCCCCAAAGAAACAATTTACATCTTTATCAAGCGTTAGGGAAATAAATTGGTAGCTAAAATAAGATGCAAGAAACAAACGAAACGTTACAAAAAATGCTGTAGCGACGCTGGCAGCAGCTCCCCGAAGAGAAGACGACAAACCCCGACTGGTCACTCGGGAAACAAGTGAGTTTCGTTTCCCTCGACTCTCGATGTTTACCTCGACTGGCGTCTCGGGAAATATCGAGAATTTCGGGAAACAAAACTCACTGTTCCCTCTGCCCTCTTCCATATTAGGAAAATTCCATATTCCATAGTTGGAAGAGCTGCCACGACATTCAAAATGGCGGTTTCTAGGTCCCAGACCTCTAAATCGACACTCGTTGTTTGATATATCAATAAAATAGCAAGCAAAAGTGTCGTTTTGAATTAACTTCCCGCGGCCTCTTCCATATTAGGAAAATTCCATATTCCATATTTGGAAGAGCTGCCACGACATTCAAAATGGCGGTTTCTAGGTCCCAGACCTCTAAATCGACACTCGTTGTTTGATACAATCATTAAGTGTCTATTGTTTCGTTAGGGTACGAGATGATTGGTATGGATAAACTTCCTGACAAGGGACCTGCTTTACTGATCTACTATCACGGTGCCATTCCCATCGACATGTACTACATAATGGCAAGGTTAATACTTTACAAGAAGCGAAGGCTTAGAAATGTCGCGGCCACGTTCCTTTTTCACATTCCAGGTAAACCGTACTGTAACTTACTGTACCGTAACTCTGTAATTTGATTGGATGAGAAAGACAAAAACAATAGGGAAACCATTTCAATGTCGCGGCATGCCGTACAGTAACGGTGCCGTAGTTTGTCCCGCTCATACGAAATCTGCTCTAACTTACTGTACCGTAACTCTGTAATTTGATTGGATCAGAAAGACAAAAACAATAGGAAAACCACTTCAATGTCACGGCATGCCGTACAGTAGTCATTGCCGCAGTTTGTGCCACTCACACGGAATCTGCTCTATTCATGACTGTATGACAACTGTGTGTACAACCCGGGTGTACAACAAACAAGAAATTAAATTTATCACGTATAGAAGTCCTAGAACATGTTATGTTGTATGTATCAATTGACCTATATCACTATGACGTCATATCAAAACAATCTATTGTTTAAACGCTAAGGATCACGGTCGTGGGAGGGGGACAAAACAGGGACAAAACAGCAACAATACAAAGGAAATCGCTATCAAATGCATTTTGAAGAACGTAGAATAGCGGTACCAGCCACCAAATACGGTAAATATTGTGGGATCAACATTGATACAGCTGATATCTGGAAACCGGACAATTCGAAGTTAAATTTTCCTCAGCAGAGCAGATTTAGTTCAAAATTCTATTGTTCAAGTCGATTCTGTCCCCCTCATAAACAAACCGTGACGTCATAATGATATAGGGTAATTAGCTCACAAGCTGAGCTTCAGTTGATATTAGTACATTTTGACAGTCCCAAGGTTCACGTAATGTATATACTTGACCAGCTTTAACCTTTTTTTAGCAGTTTTCAGTTTGCTTTTGAAGAAGTGTTCGCTCGTACCTATAACCCATTTTGACTATGTTGCGCGCGCAGCTAGAACAATGGCTTCTGTTTTACATAACAAAAGGCTGGTGAACCAGAACGAGTTGCCCATTGTTCTACTGATGGCGCAACATCGTCAAAATGGCCTATTGGCGGTCGTCTGTCGCAGTGGCCTCCCCTGACCACAGTTTCTTCGAATACAAGACGTTTAGACATATCACGAGTTCATTTTCACCATTTGTTACCAGGATCCCAACCCCTCTCCCTCGGTATTCGATAGTGAAGCCCCACCCCACCTCCCTCCCTTCGAGAACAACAAACATTCAAGAGTCGGGTATGTTTTAAAATGAGTGCTACATGGCTTGGCAATGTAAGAGTGGTTGTAGCTTCTTACACTATAAATAACTTCCCGTTAATTGATTTACTAATTAGGAATCCAGCTTCTTCTTGAGGTGTTTGGTGTTGTGGAAGGTAGAACGAGAGAACAGTGCCTTGAAATACTAAAGGTAGGACGATTTATGGCATTACAGTCAGGTCTAGTTAATAATTGACTCCGGCGGAGGAACTTTCGTTTTACTCTCCGTGTGTACACGGCGTCCGTATTACAGCGGATTTCGTATGAGTTTAAAAGTTACACAGATACTTTTAGCACGGTTATCGTGACGTACGTTGAAATGGTTTCCATATCATTTTGACCTTATCCAATCCAACAAATTTCAACATTGTGTGCCCGAGCGGTTAAAGCACTCGCCTCGATTCCTGTACTCGCGGCGTCATTTGTCAGGGCCGTAATTAGCAGCCAGATCGAAAAGTTGACGAGGCAAGACTTGCGAGCGCCGAAGGAAAAGAAACCAACTAAGCATTTTATGAACATTTTATATGAGGATGCATGTATGTATAAAGCCCCTGAAAGTGTTCCCTGCTAGCAGAGGTCTCTCTCTGTCTTGGTAAAATGGAAGGCGAAGGAGAGACTAAGACCTCTGCCGACATCCGGCGCTTGCCGTCCACATTCATGGACAAGTCAAACCAGTCTCAAAAACACGTTTTACCAGATATAGCTGTACACATCAGTTGTTTGTTACAGTTGTTTCGTGCGCTCATAAGTACACGTGAGATCGCGTCACTTGTTGCCAAGGAAACTTCACGCATGCGCGACAGAGAAAGCGTCGGATGTCGGCAGAGGTCTAGTAGCTAGTCTCTCCATCGCCTTCCAGTTTACCAAGACAGGGAAAGACCTCTGCTAGCAGGGAACTGAAAGTGCTACTGATGTGGTTACATTATACAATTCTATATACGTACAGCAAAGTTACTTTACGGTTACGGGATAGACCCTTTCTCGAATAGAATGACTTTTTGAAATATTTCTTTATTCGAAATTCTTTTTATCACACTGGAAGTAGTAAAAATGTAACGTTTCGTAGAAATCTGCCATATACCTGAGGAGATATTCATGCTCAAAAGTACGGATTTTTACAATGAAATGTATGAACCATATACGAAATCTGCTAAAAGAGATTTCCTCTTATTACGTCACCCACGTAGCACAAGATAACTGTTTCTGTTACAGTATATATCACCCTATAAAGACAAAGAGAAATCGTGGCTTTCCACAGTTATAGTTTTCTTTCATTTCTCTAATCTTGACATTTTCAAAATAGTTAACGTATAATAGTTAACGTATAATATTTAAAAGTAGTATATAAATGATAGTTTTACGCCCGGAATATCTATTGTTCCCTCCAGGCGTCTATTGTTCTGATGTGACGCCATTTCTGGTCTATTGTTTCCCCCGATGAGTCATAGAACAATAGATATTCCGGATATTCCGGCGAGAACAATACATATTTCGGGCGTAGAACCCTCATTTATAACTACTTTTAACACCTGCATTTCAGAACGGCGAACTCTTGGCAATTTCCCCAGGGGGTGTGAGAGAGGCACTATTTTCTGATGAGTACTATGGCATGATATGGAACTGCAGGAAGGGGTTCGCCAAGGTCGCCGTGGCTGCTAGAGTAGTGAGTACAAATTGCTGATCTGAAAATTAACCGTTGAATGCAGACTTCCTAACATTCCTAACTTTGAACGGTTATTACTCTTTCCGTGTGCAGCCAGTCTTTCCCGTGTTCACCCAGAATGTGAGGGAAGCCATACGTTCTTTAAAAACAGGACGAGGTAGGTATTAGCACGTGCTCCTTGAGACAGGAATCGCTCAAGTATATACTTCAAACTCAACCCATAACCCTCGCCCCAACCATAAAACGTACACTAACCATTTCGAAAACAAGTTCCCAGGTAAACGACAAGTTCTAACTCACCAAGGGCTAGGGTTCACAGGTAAACGAGAAGAGAAAAAGTAGAAAGAGGTTTGCGAGGTTTTTTTATGAGCATTGAACCCGTAACCTTCTGTGAGTGAATCGAAAGTGATAACCGAACATCTACACTCGATATGTGACAAACGTTCAGCCCTATGCTTGATTAGTGCAGCCAAGGGCAGTTTAGGTATCTATTGAGCAATTCCTGTCCTTAGGATCGGAACTCTAGGTATTAGCGTAGTTTGATTTCGGGTTACCTGTGGTGCGGTAAACCGCGCACCACAAGTAACCCAAAGTCAAACTTTGAACCAAAACACACCTACCTATCTACACTCTTATTCCAGCCACCACGCTAACACGTGTGGGAGCCGGTGATGTGAACAAACATGCTTAGATAGTTAGATAGATAGATAGATAGATGTGTGTTTATTGGTACCATATACAAACTTGTAATTAGGTCTCTGAAGTATCAGAGACATGGTAACGGCTCCCTGTACCTTCGACGCAAAATGAACCATATGGCATATTTTTACTATTTTCTGGTCCGCTTCTGAGTGCTCCCAGGGATGTAGCTAAACATTTTAGCACTGTAAGCCCAAGTGTGGTGCATGACTGATTGTAGTGCAGCAGAGGTGCACAAACCTTGGGGGGCTGGGGGAAATGCTCCCCCGGAAATCTAGTCCTCTTAAATTATATATCCTGCATTTTGAGTTGGAATTTAAAGGAAACGAGAACGACAAATACCGCTGAAGTGCCTTCAAAAATGTTTGCTGAGTAATTCCAAGAGTGTGGCAAGATGATTTTGCGTTGTAAGCCCAAGTGTAGTGCATGATTGTAGTACGGCGGAGGAGCATTAATCTAGGGGGGTTCGGAGCATATCATGCTTCCCCGGAATTGTTTTGAAAATCTGTTCCTCTTAAATTTCCTGTATTTTGAGGCGAAAATTAAATGAAAAAGACTAGTAATGGAACGACTCCTAAGCCTGTGCTTTAATGTTGGCTTAAAGGTAGCTACGTCCCTAATATCACTCGGAAATGCAATTGACCCCCCTCTTGGAATGACTAAACAAATCAACCTCCTTTTGAAAGAGAATCCACCACCATCCCCCCAATATTTTCATCAGCCCCTAGCCATAAATAATGAGCTTCCCAGTGTATAAAAATGCGATGACACGGACTTCCCGACTGTCAGTTGTCAGTTAAAATTTCGATCATTTGTCAGTTAACCTCATCTGCACCCATTGGATTCACACTGACGTAAAGCGTACTTTGCAAAGTGCCAATAAAATACTTCTGTCTGTCTGCCAGCAAGATGCCTCGGTGGCAGTCATGTTGGCCAAAGATGTTCTCGCACTTTCATTGAATCAGTCACACCATCTCTGAAAAGTGTGACAGTAAAAGAGAGCAAACAGTAGACATAAGAGAACATATTTCTAGGATGGTTTAATGGCAGAGAAAAGCTTTTTATGGCTACAATGTTTGCGGGATTTAACAACATGTTTCAGTTGAAGCCTCAAAACGTTGTGAGCTATAGTTGGAAAGGATACGTGATCTTGTGGTTCACAAAATCGGATCAATCATGGTTTCTGTAAAATCCCAGCCCCTATTTCGTTTCACCCTAAATTTAATGTTTTTAAAATCATTAGTTACACATGTATACTCAAGGGAGGGGTGGGTGAATAGTTTCCAGAAACCGCGTGATTGAGCCACATAGTCCCACATGTGACAAGCTGAAATCAGGACAGATGCACTCAATGGCACGGGCGACCCCCTTTGTTGGGCCGGTTCTGGTTGCCAGTTAGCTTAATGATAAAACGCCGGTCTGTCGTGCGGGAAGTCGTGGGTTCAAACCCTCACTCGGGGTCTTAGAATAACTGAGTAGAAGGTGCTCCCTTTTGAAACAATTTCGCTATCGAACTGCAAATGGTTAGACCTTCACGTCTTCTCCGACAAGGACGTTAAATCATAGGTTCACCAGTGGACGAAGAGCCACCTCGTGCCACTGGTTAATCCCATCATTAACCCTATGATGACGATGATTGCCTGTTTAATGGAATACCTTCATCTCTTTGTTTCTGTTGATACATTGTCCCTATTTTCGGACAGGTTGGTTTCGGAAATTGTTCGAGTGGACCAAGTTACCTCTTGTTCCATTATATGGAGGATTTCCAGTCAAAATGAGGTTTGTATATCAACTCGTAAAATCATGTATAAACGTCCCTGCCCAAGGCCGCGGCCAGGAGTCCCGACCTCCCGCACTCTAGCCCGTGCTCTACCAACTGAGCTAACCAGTGCGACGGTATAAACATGCGCTGTGTCATTCAGGTCTATTTATCTCTATGATCTCTATATGTAGAGTATATATATATATATATATGTGGTGCGAACCTGTGGAACAGTCTACCGTATAATCTAAGAATGGCAAATTCGCTCTCTGCCTTCAAAAAAGGTATAGACAAACATTACTCTGTATCGGACTCCCACGTGCACACGGCAAATATGTAAAACAGTTATTTTTGTTACTATGAAGAAGCAAAGACCAATACAACGTAGAATTTTGAATTTAGTGGTACAATATTTCGGCTGGCCACACCAGCCTTCTTCAGGTACAATGAAGAAAATTTACATTGGCATGTATTTTTGAACTTGATACTGAGCTGTCATAAGACAGATTACAATATTTTTGTTACATCTATTACTATAGTCCTTTTAACAATAGATACCTAACTTTTACTGTAATGCACAACTGATATTTTTACCGTGTATAAATAAAGTATGTATAAGTATGTATTTAATATATTTATATTCTATATTTTATATTTCTTAGAACGATCATAGGAGATCCGATTCCTTACGACCCAAATATAACATACGACGAACTGACGGAAAAGGTAAGGAACACGCACACATATAGCATACCAGTGTAACTATCAATTACGAAGGAGACTAGCCGTGGTACCAACCTTGTAATTTATTTTGGCATATTTACAATTTCTCCCTTGTTCAAGAGTTCCCCAGTTAGCGAGAAATCCGGCACCCAAGGTGGCCCTACAAATCTCTCAGTATAGAGTTAATAACAAATACACTGAAAGGTTACACGTGAAAATGCATGCAGTCTACAAACACTCAACATGACCACCCTAAGTTGAATGTGAACTTAAGAAACGAAATCTACTCTGCTCGTTGTTCGGCCTGAATAAAACTGTATGCGCACCTAGTTTTCAAAAACCTGAACGTGAATTTCAGCAATAACAGGCGAAAAAGAAATATTGAACACAAGATTTGACGAGATCATACTTTTTCACGTCGTCAAAGCCGTGATAACTCACAAACAGTCGCACGACAGTCGCAAACAAATACCTACAGTTAGATCAGGGACCGCGGAGTACCCTTAAAAGTGGTAGGGCTAAAACAACCATACAGTGCAACGAGCACTGGGGGGGTTTGGGGGCATCAGTGATCCCCAGGAAATTGTGAAATCTAGAGCCTCGGAAATGCCATTTTCTTCGTTTTCCAGGGGACTTTCTCGCCACATTTCCCGAAAAAAGTGGTAGGGCTATATCCCGACCAGCCCCACCCCCTCCGCGGTCCCTGTATAACTGGTTTTAGAGTGCCTAATGAAAGAGCGGGAACGTGGAGCGATTTAGAAGACTTTCGACCTCAACAATAAATGTAGAATGAAGTCAGGGAGTCTTCTTCAGGGCTGGCAAACTATTTTCCTAAATAACTTTTATTGCTGATTTATTTCAGGTTCAAAACGAAATTCAAAAGCTGATTGATAAATATCAGAGAATACCAGGCAGCATTCTGGCAGCTCTTGGGGACAGATGGTCTTCGACACCATGGGAAAATCCTAATAGTAAAGAATAAGACTACTGTACCTACTGAAAACGCTACGGGGAAACTTTGGATGCATGTCACCGGGAGATCCAGCTACACACGACAGATAGCAGGTAGCCTATTAGCGGCTATGCAATGATAAATTAATAATAATGATAGTAATAGTGATAAATATAAAAATGTTCAACATTTATGAGCTAATATAGATGTCGTTTTTCCGTGCGTCTGTCTTCCTATTGATGCACAGATGACGTCATAACGTAACGAGACAGAGAAGTACGGCACGACACGCAGTCGAGTGGTGTGACTGTTGTTCTTGAGAGGACAGACGGACGGAAAAATGACAACTGTTTGTTTTGTACAAAAAACAACGAAAAAGGAGGCTACGAAATAATGTCTTACAAAACGTGACGTCATCTGAACATTTGTACTCTAATAACACATGGTTATCGACCAATCAGAGTGTTTCACACTGTTTATGATTTAAATGTACGTCGTGGTGGAAGTAACGAAGGCAGGTTGTTATAGCGGGTAACAATCCCCTTCTCTTCACGAATAACAGTGTAGGGTAGGGTAGGGAAGATTTAGCCTCGTCCCCAGGCTACTACTCATTCGTCCCATCATGCAACGCAAAGCGGTTTTTATCTTCAAAATGGCGGCCGTTTTGACTCCCGATGTAGTGACGTCACAATAACCAGCCGCGCGTAATCGAAAAGCCTGGGGACGAAGCTAGGGAAGATTGGCGGTTCATGTATCTGTTTGCTTGAATGGGAAAAGAGCTAGTTTTGCTGGTCAATGGTAGCTGTTAAACCATATACAAGCCTGTATTCTGTTCCGAAACGGAACATATAATGTAACACTATCTTCAAGAAATCGAATCGATGCAAAAAAGATCATAATTAGTCGTCTTGCATGTTTCATCACAAAGTGACTCTTACAAGTTAAGGATAAAAAAATAACAAAGTTTAAAAAAAATGAGATTGAAGTAAATTAGAATTAATGTCAGGAGTCCATTACCCGGTGCGTCCATCTCCCATGCTATACCTCTGTGACCCAGCGTTTTTACAGACCGGGTTACTTTTAGAATGTGTTTTCAGCGAGTTTGGTTCCGCTAGCCAATCACAAGCGTTTGCGTAATTTTAATTCAAATGATTAATGCTGTTGCAGCCATGTTGGTTGACCAAACAAGAGAAACTAACGAGTCATCTTTTGTTGACAACATTCCGCTATGGAAGCGAACAACGAGATAACCGATTAAAACGCTGCATCACGAATATTTGATAGATGGACGTTCCGGTTAATGACTCCTGTTAATATATAGATAATTTAGATAGAAGAGATTATTTTTTACTAAAATTTAAAAAGTTACTATCATTTAAAAAAACATATAAATTGATGGCAATTGCTGACACGTCTCGCCGCCATGTTGGTGGATGTTAACAACACATTCCTCGTTAGCTTCTCTTGTTAGTTCCACCAACATGGCTGCCACGGCTTCGTTATTTGAATCTCTAGGGATTGGTTGCAACTCAAGAAGAGACCCTTTCAGTTCAGTAATCCTGTACCGCTCGAGATCTGTATTCTGATTGCACCATTATACTGTAGCTCTATTGTTTTCGTACTGCACGTTCTAAAGGTTAGGGTGTTTTGTATTGTTGGGTAAGCCAATGCTGTGGCTCGTTTCGAGCATTACAGGATGGCCCTTTCAGTTTACCGGTTTGTTGCCCCATTTATGACCACGTGACTTTTACCTTGAGTAATGCTTTTTTTTTTCTGTATCCCAAGAGGAAATGTACCAATTTCTATAATTATCACGTGGTCTGAAATGGGGTAACAAACAGGCAGGTGCCTTGACTCGACTGATCATCACGGTTACATTGAAAAGCTCTAAATTATATTCAAAACAATATAACAATAGAAACAATAGAACCAGTTGTCTAAAGAGTGAATAACGCTCTCCACCGGGTAAATCCCTGTCCAGTAGACAAAACTCCCTGGGGGAGGGGGTACTTCCATATATAAGCTAGGTCTCTAGGTGCCGCCCCAAAGCGTATGGTTTTCGAGCTGTTTTAGTCTGAAGTAGGGTAATCAATTTCGCATTTTTAGTCTGGAATAGGGCATAATATTGATATGGAAGTATAAGACCGCACATTTTCATATATTTTTCCTGTTATGAAACAGAGTACAGGTCTGAAAAAGGGTATGGAAAATCTTATATCTTGGTCTGAAATAGGGTCAGGGTTTTAGACCCGGGCGGCACACTTCCACCCGAAATTCCTGGGAGTACCCCTCGGGACAAAACTCATTAGATTTGTTATGTCTTATCGGATTTATCCGGTGGACAGCGCATCATATGTATCTACTTTTTGAATAACTGGGACCAGAATAATTATGAACTTTCTTGGGCTGTGGATGACAGGAACTGGTTTAAAAAAATGACCGCTGACCAGGAGCGCATTACCAGTAGCGTCCGTCTCCCATAACTTGGTCTGTGAGTCAGCACATTCCCATATTAGGTTATTTTTAGAACACCCGAGGTGAATAAATCCCATACCCCCGACCGAAATATGCCTATAGATGGTTTGCACTCAATCCCCAGAGATTCAAATGACAAAGGGCATGGCGGCCATGTTGGTGTACAGACCAAAAGAAGCTAACGAGGAATCTATTGTTACCTGTACACCAACATGGCGTCTATGACGTCACGTGCAAAGGGTCTATTTTTCACAATGGTGAGGTTTCTCATTTCATGCAATAACAATATTGTTTTTTTTATTAATCATTAGGAAGCATTGTTTGCCAAATATATTGTTGCATAATTTTACTGTTCACAAGGCTTCTCATTTTTTGGCGCGGTAACCTGATTCTAAAAATAGCCTGATCTGGGAACACGCCAGGCCTGTGGCTGTTCGGAATAAATTTGGGAAAAATTTGAGAAGAATTGGAAGAATTTCAGGAATAATGAATTTAAGAATAATATATTATTACAACTAAAATGCTAAATTTAGCATCTTTTCTGCACTATCTTCAGCAAATATGGTCTTTCAATTCGTATCTTAGCAGTTTCCATTCCATTTCTGTGTTAATTTTTGACTCGGTGTAATTTATGTGTTACCTCATTACCGCTGACCACTTGATATTCAGTCAGATAGTGGTCAGCGGTGATTCAATGGGGGAGGTACAGCCTCGCTGTCGCCAAAGGCTTGGTTACCTTTCAAACTATTGATACACAAACGTTAAATGATGAACTAGTGGCATCAAAAATGACAATACACTTACTATATTTCAAAAAGGGTTGTCCGCAAACGGCATTTCCAATTTATCGAAATGGATTGTGGTTATAGCTGAAAGTCTGGTGAATTCGTTTGTTTTGGAGTCAAAATATGTAAGACGAATATTAATTGTTTCCTTCGAGTCTATTTTCGAATTACACCCCACAACCTTTGTCGTTTGTCCATGACAACCGTTTTGGAAATAGTTGTACACCCACACAGCGGTCAAACGTCTGCGCGTGCGTATTACGGTCATTCTGGTGGGATTTCCCCGCGCAAAATTTACCTTAAAACATATTACAGTGAACTTCTACCCCCCAAAGTAAAGAAAAATACGTGAAAGTTAAGCTTTTTATTTTCACAGTCGACGGAAAATTGAACAAACTTCAAACTGTGAGTTTACCAAATGTTTTAGTACTTTACCAAAAAAGTTCTCAAGGTTTGAAAACGGGTGTGTGAACAGTGACGGCCGCCGGCTCGCTTTGAATTTGTTTTGGAATATGTTGTTGCTGCAAGACGTTTGACCGCTGTGTAGCTGTATACATCACACCGCGGCAAAACGTTATGCTCCGCTGGCCGAAAGAATGAAGGCTCTGGTTTCAAATACATGTTTCCGAGGGTTTGAACTTTTTTAGTAAACAATTTTATAACTTAGTAAACTCACAATGAATTACAAATTAAGAAAACTTCAACCTGTTAAAGTCTTAGGCTTAGCTTTTAAGTAGTTTTCTTATTTTTTGACAAAACAGTTCACAAATTAATACTTTTAAGCAGAAACGTTAAAATCACGGCATGTGCCTGTTGTTTCATTTCAGTTTTCGCGGGAAACTGGGGGCGGCCGCGCGCGGACAAGAAATAGCAAATACGCATGCGCGTGACGTTTTGCCGCGGTGTGTGTTTACATACATGCACACACATGTACGTTTCAATCAAAGGAAGCAATAATTATTTTATTTTTAAATTGAAAAGAATTGTATTTTTGAAAATTGTAAGAATCAGTAATCTCGGCTTTTTAAATAAATTATAACAAAATTAAATATATTTATATCAACATGTTATTCTCAGTACAAAACTTACAATCACAATAAAATATACCAATTTCAAGTGAATTTCAGAAAACTATACTATGAGAGATGAGTTTGAATTAATAAATTATTACTTTGGGAATGTGTTGTTGTTTTATTGCGGATACCCACTTGGCTTGTTGGCTATCTCGCACATATTCTTAGTTTAGCGGTACTGCTATTCAGTTAAGTAGAGGACAGTGTTTTTTCTAGCGAGGCTACGAATAAAGCCGTTTTCCTTAGGGAGCCACAACTCAAAACACGCCTCCTTTCTCGGGAGGCGCGTTTTGAGTTGTGGCTCCCTAAGGAAGGACGGCTGTATTCGCAGGCTATGATTTTCCATTTGCCGCCGTTTTCATACCAGAGTGCTAGGACCAGCAGCATGCACTGTTGTCGATATGCGAAACAGTCTCGAGGGATTACTGCAATGCAATGAAGTTAGTCCTATGCAAAACAGTCTCGAGGGATTAGAATAAAATGAAGATAGTAATAGATTCTCATCGTACGCCGCCGCACCCAAGCGCCCCAAGGCTAAGTTTAAGATATGGGAAGAGACGAGCCCTGCGGCGTACGCTCTAGGAAGTGACAGGTTAACGGGTCCGGCCTTGGGAAGACGCATAGATCAGAACTAGGGGAAAACTAGCGTGCTCTCCCATAACTCAAATGTCTTAACAGAAGTGGTGTGGACGGGAATTGAAGGACAGAATCCCTGAGCGCCGCGAATTTGCGCTTCGTCTCCTCTTGTAAAATAAACACCTGAATATCGGAGTCGACCCAAAAGCCAAGGAATTTTACCCGCTTTTGCGGTACTGGTACTGACCTCTGGAGACCAATGAAGTACCCGAGTGAGACCAAGGTTGAGCAGGTAATAAAGGCGGCCGCCTGAGCCAGCTCGAAATTGGACCAACCGCAAGCTGCACCAGATAATGGGGAATCTCACTGATCCACGTGTCGGTTATCTATATATTGGCTACATGGAACTCCCAACTGGCGAAGCTAGTGGCCGCCAGCCCAACGGTGTGGTAAAGGTATGCGCTGGCCTTCCAACCAAACGGGATGGTACGGGATGGTGAAGTACCAGCCCCGCCACTGTAGGCCAAAATACAACACACTGTCGGCTGAAAACAAAATGTGGTCGTATCCAATTTTGTCGTCAAAGACTGTCTGGAAGTGTGAAGGAGATACATAGCGCGGGAGGTTGGAAATGTAATCTAGAGTAAAAGGGAGGTCCACGATCCATAAGCGCACAATCGGCTACCCTTGCACCTTGGACAACGTGGGAAAGGATTTTCACCCTTGGGCGCCGTGTTAGCTCAGCTTTCCGGCCACAAAGTGGTGAGGATCTCGAAACAACAAAACTACAGGAGAGGGGTACGGGACTGCAACGCGGGGCCTCTCCCCATCCCTATTGCACCATATTATAACATACCGCGAGACCTCGAGGGGATTAAAACTAACAGAATCCGTTTGCGCTTGACGCGGGCCTATACGAGGGCGGGGAAGCCAACCGCGAACCAGTCCCGAAATACCCCGTCCAGGGACGGAGCAATGAAGGATATTAGATAACCCATTCGGAGACATGCTAGCGGTTGACTGGGATGAAAGAAAAAAGGAAATACGACAACCGATAAGTAGTTAGAACCACGGTTTCAGTTTTATCCGATCTTCAGTTCTTTACATGCGCAAACTAGAACAGCCTAGGCAGTCATAAACGTCCTTGGTAAGGGCAATTTTTAGCCAAGTGCCCAGTTCTCTGACAGTTGAAACAACGTCTCCGGATCCAAGGGGAAGGGTCGTAGCCTCCCGACAGCGACCTAGAGACGGAGGGGTAGGGCGCAACCATGGGTTGGTATATGCATGGTCAGTCGCCGCCATAAGCGGTGCTCTAGAGGTAACGGAACCCGCTTTAATATATATACATATATATATATATTGGATCTGGCGGGCGACGTCCTTCTCCTCTTTATCGCCCAATAGTTGCAGCACTATCTGCGCCAGCTCCGGGGAACGCATCAATGGTCGACACTGTTTGTAAATGGCGTCGAAGCGCTTACGGCCTGGATGAGCCGCGTCCCGAGCATTGTCTACCAATAGTTCTATACCCGCCACTAGTGCAAAGGGATCAAGCAAGGCCTGCTGACGGGAGGCCAACTGCCGCGCCATCTCCAGTGCCAGTTCCACCTTCGACGAATTGACCGACGATTATAAGGCATATATTTTATTGTGTAACTCATCTATGCCCAAATAAACACTAGGATAGGAAGAGTCACTGCATAGAGAACCAGCATCATCGGCCCAAATAAGTGGCCAGTTCAACGTATCATGAAGTTGATAAATGTGCTTGACAGGCAATTAACCCCACACGATTACCCGTGAATACGATAGAAGCGGAAAATAAGCCCAGCGCCACATGCGAGCGAAGACTACAGGCGGCTTACAAGCAACGGTGCACCACCCAGCCAGTATTTCAGAAAATAAAGGACGCGCTACACAGATGATATGCTGACAAATCATGCATGTTACAGGTTACTAGATAGAAAACTTAGGCACCACCCAGGCGACCTAATATGCAACACACATGCAGGTGACTTGCTGTGCATCATGACTTGATAGGAAAAAAATAATAATAATAATTTACGCACTCGACAGATGACTGGATAGGAAGTTATGCACCACACAGGCGACTTGCGAGAAAAAGTTTGTATGCACCCCTCAAGCGACTTGATAGCAAAATACATTGAAGCGAAAGGTGATAAGATAGAAAATGATGCCCCACACAGGCAAATATATAGAAAAATTGTGCACCACACAGGCGATTTAATAGAAAATCATGAATAGAAAGTTATGTGCCCCACAGGCGACTAGATAGAAAGTTGTGCACCACACATTCGACTTAATAAAGAATTAGGTACCACACAGGCGACTTCAAAGAAAATTATGAACCCCACGGGCCACTTGACAAAAAAATTATGTACCACACAGGAGACATAAAAGAAAATTAAGCACCACACAGGCGACTTAATAGAAAGCTATGAACCACACAGGCGACTTGAAAGAAAATTATGCACCACACAGGCGACTTGAGAGAAAATTATGCACCACACAGGCGACTTGAGAGAAAATTATGCTAGACGAAAAAAGGTTTATGCCCCACACAGGCGACTTGAAAGAAAATTATGCTAGACGAAAAAAGGTTTATGCACCACACAGGCGACTTGAAAGAAAATTATGCACCACACAGGCGACTTGAGAGAAAATTATGCACCACACAGGCGACTTGAGAGAAAATTATGCTAGACGAAAAAAGGTTTATGCCCCACACAGGCGACTTGAAAGAAAATTATGCTAGACGAAAAAAGGTTTATGCACCACACAGGCGACTTGAAAGAAAATTATGCACCACACAGGCGACTTGATAGAAAATTATGCACCACACAGGCGACTTGAGAGAAAATTATGCTAGACGAAAAAAGGTTTATGCACCACACAGGCGACTTGAAAGAAAATTATGCTAGACGAAAAAAGGTTTATGCACCACACAGGCGACTTGAAATAAAATTATGCACCCCACAGGCGACTTGATAGAAAATTATGCACCACACAGGCGACTTGAGAGAAAATTATGCTAGACGAAAAAAGGTTTATGCACCACACAGGCGACTTGAAAGAAAATTATGCTAGACGAAAAAAGGTTTATGCACCACACAGGCGACTTGAAAGAAATTATTCACCACACAGGCGACTTGGTAGAAAGTTATGCACCACACAGGCGACTAAATACTGCCCACAATTGTTAAACGCAATAGATAAACATTATAATAAGCATATAAATAATGGTAACTACGAAACATGAAGAAACATGAACGGGGAAGACGTGTAGCTTTAAACGAGCGACGGTAGTAATAAAAATATGTATACAAAACTAAACAAGGGAGATAGACTAAACAAACAAAATAGCTACACGGGCGACTGTCCGGCGCTAAAAGAACAACCTAAACCACATGGCGAAAGGATGAGTACACAGGGGCGAAACAAAACACAAACAACGGGTAACTAACGAAGGAAAGTAACTACAAAAGGGAGGCGATGTGGCCTGAAGGAAATAAAGAAAACAACATGCTAAATGCGGCGAAAAACAAAGTCACTAAGAAGCTGTCGGCGTGTACTAGCGAAGGAAACTAAATACGTGAAGCAAAATAACCTCGGGAGGAGGAACAGCTAGCAGAGCAGGTTCAGCCGGTGCTGGGGGCCGGAACCACAGCAGGCGCTGCAACAGGATTAGGGCCAGGAACAACTGGAGGAACGACAGAAGGAACAATTGGAGGAACGACAACTGCGTGGCAACTGGAACAGGCCGTTAAAGCCGTCCAGAATTCGAGCTTTTAAGCTTGGTTGGGCGATTACTTGGTCCACGTTAGCCATTACGAAGCTTAAAGGGGCAGCGATGAGTAATACTAGCAAGCGATGAACTCCACATCCGATGGCCCAGTTCGACGAATTGAGAGATGATGAGAGATTACTGAATAAGAGGGCAGCGTATTTATACTACTCTTGACGAACTACGAAGCTTAGTTATTATATGTCGGATTATATGTCTCTGGTATCAGGGACACCGGAGCGAAATTTCAAGGGGGGGGGGCTAAAAATTGTCATTAGAGCCGGTATGACCAAACTATAATCTTAAACTGACTGAGAAGTAACTAGGCATTGCTAGCTATCCAACAGAGGCATCACTCAAATAATGTTTTTGCACTGACGTCACGCAAAAATATTGCTTTTAGAAAATACAATCATTTTAGATATTGTGGGCTCCTGATATTGTGTATAGAGCAGGCAAGAATACATAAATGACCACATTTGGAGCAATAGAATACTTTGTACCGAGCTGTTGGACAAATAATATTGTAAAATTTAGTTACTTATCTGGTCGCCATGTTGGTGTACAGCTTTGGCACACCACGATGGCGGCCGACGAAGTATAGTACAAATAAAGCAGATTTTCCCATCAATATGCTCAAAACAGTTTAGATATCACTTTTAAAAGTTTATCAAGTCTAAGATTTTAACTCGCCGAAAAATATGGATTTTCGTGACATTGATGCACTTACGGTATCGAGGAGGATGTGCTTAATTTGCTTTGTTCATATTTAATGGCCGAAAACAAATGTGCCAGGTGAATGGTAAGCTTTCTGATCATCAAAGAAAATAATACGTCGTGGAGTTCCACACAGCTCTATCTTGGGCCCACTTCTTTTCCTGCTTTATATAAACGATCTCCCAAATTGCCTCGAATATACCACACCTAGGGTATTTGCAGATGACACCAGCCTAACAGCGTTTGGAAAAAACACTAGAAGAAACCGAAGGGGGATAAATCATGACTTGATTAATATCAAGTCGTGATTAGTTCAGGACATGCTTATCTTATTGTACAAATGTCTCCATAACATAGCTCCTGCATACCTTAGATAGTTTTTAACATTACGCTCAAGTAACTACAACCTGCGGGGGATTATGAAACTAAAAATACCGACAGTTAAAACCACAACGTTAGGCCTACACCACACCGCGGCAAAACGTTACGCGCATGCGTATTTGCTATTTCTTGTCGGCGCGCGGCCGCCCCCAGTTTCCCGCGAACCTGAAATGAAACAACAGGCACATACCCGTGATTTTAAAATTTCTGCTTAAAAGTGTCCATTGTGAACTGTTTTGTCAAAAATAAGAAAACTACTTAAAAGCTAAGCCTAAACTTTAACATGTTGAAGTTTTCTAATTTGTAATTCACTGTGAGTTTACTAAGTTATAAAATTATTTACTAAAAAGTTGAAACCCTCGGTAATTTGTATTTGATAGCAGAGCCTTCGTTCTTTTGGCCAGCGGAACATACCGTTTTGCCGCGGTGTGGGCCTACACACTTTTAAATACGTGGCTGCGAAACACTGGAATGAACAGGATGGTGACCTGAGGGCATCTCCTAATCTAGCCACTTTAAGCATAAAATTAGACAGAGGACTACTCAGGGGCGTTAAGGCATGGGTCTCTATATGGCCGCCGCAAATCAATAGGGGTGGTCTATCTCTTCGTGATTGTAAGAAATATTCTTGACACTTTCACAGATTCGATAAAGTTACAACCTTAACAAATTTTCATGACAGTTCCCATGGAAACATGGAATGTGACCTATGACCTTTATTTAAAGTAAGTTTCAGAAAATCCCCCTGGCGTACCGTAAAATGTTCTAATTTAGTGGATATTTTATGCAAGTGAATCAAGGTTAGTTCACACTTTGTTGCTCCAATTATGAATGTTGGTAATTTTAAGGGGAAGGCTAATTAAGGCTGGTACTGAATTAACAAACATTAAACAATTCCTAATTAGACGCATAAACTACATGGTAAGCTGCATCAGTTCCATCGCCTTTACTTCTGAATTTTGTGTGCTTTACATTCCTCCCGAAGCTTTGAATTGTACTTTTCTAAAAATGAGTTCAAAGGTCACAGCTTCAATCGCCATGTCAACCATCTATACAAAAATGGTTGAAGGGTGGGTTTACATTATATATCATGGAATCAAGGTTTTCGAGTAACCCAAACTAAAGTAGACCACCTTATTAGGAGTGTGATAGTCCTTGACCCATGCCTTAATATATCTGAGTATCCCTGTGCTGTAATTATTGTTGTATTTTATCTTGTATTGTTACTTCCGTATGTTCGAGAACTGAGCCTAATTATAGCAAAAACAGAGAATGCCCTGATTGGATCAAGATATACACACAAATCAAACACATTGATTGGAAAAACCTAAGAAGACAAGTAAAACAAATGCTTAGAGATATCGAATTCCAGTCTTCGACTGAAGAAATGTATAATGATCAACGAAGAGATACAATACATAATAATAAACTTAGGACTTACCTTACTTATTTAAAATAGACTATAAACAAGAAGAGTACCTCAATTACATAAGTATATATTATCAAGAACAGAATATCACTTACTAAGCTCCGTATCAGTAACCACTGCCTTCAAATCGAAAAAGGTAACCACATACATACATACATATCTTTAATAGAAGTTCCATAGGGGCTTTTCAACAACTATTTACAATGTAACAACGTTAACAGTAACAAAATAATGAAATAGTAAAATACAAGTACTAACTATAATTAGGTGAGTTAAAACTATTGAAGTAGAAGTGCATTAAGTAATATGGTACATAGCACTACTCTAAAAGCGCTAACTTTAGTTGTTTCTTAAATTTAGCAAAATTAGGTTCCTTTTTAAGGTCTGCTTCCAATGAGTTCCAGATCTTAACACCCCTATAAGCGAAAGATCTTTGTCCACTTGAGGTGCGAAGTTTAGGGATGTTTAGGTCGTTACGGGATGTTTAGGTCGTTACGGGACCTGATGTTACGATTATGGATAGCAGACCGTTTACAGAACTTACTCGCTAGATATTCTGGGGCAACTCCGTTTATACACTTGAATGTCATTAAAGTGTCCCTATAAACTAAATAATCTCTAACAGGTAGCCACTGCAGTTGGCATAAGCCTGAAGAAATATGGTCATACTTCTGTATACCTAAGATGACTCTGGCGGCGAAATTTTGAACGAGCTGTAATTTCTTAAAAAATTTGTCAGAGGTGTTTGCCCACACGGACGAATAATAGAACAGTTTGCTTAGTACTAAACCATTTATTATGGTTTTCATAGAAACTGGGCTAAACAGGTGTTTAACCCTGTTGATTTGACAGAGGCTTGACATACAAGAAAATACTACGTGATATATATATATATATATATATATATATATACACTGAAACAAAAAAACTCTGCAAAAGACTTACATATATCATATATATATATCCTTTATATTTCCATCAAACTTTCTTGACAGTTGTTGCTTTGGTAGACACAAAGAAACTTAATAGGCTTTGTTTTTCTTTGTGTTTGACGGTAACGAAGTAGCAAGTTCAACCGTGAAACTCTGCCATTTTGGCCTGCAATGTTTTGATCACACATTTTCAATGTAAAAGCGGTAGCCGGTCAGTCGCCTTTCTTTAGTTGCTCAATAACCTAAAGGCCGGTTTACACGACGCGTTTACTGATCCCGGGGCAAGATTTGTCACGAGATGAAATGAGTTGTTTTGTGTGTGACTTTATCCCTCATAACATTACGTTTTTTTACAGGGAATGATGATAATCCAACTATAAAGACATATCGCCACGGCATTAAACGTGTCATGTAGATAGGCTGGTTGTGCATTGTACCTCCTGGTCATTACGATAATTTGTAAACTTTTGAATGCACGTGCGTATTCCGTCAGTCAGCCGTGGCCGCTCTAAATGTAAACAAACACTCTCCAAAACCTTTGCTCTGATTTCTCTACTTTGTAAAATCATATTTCCAATTGTAGTCATCTTCAGTGATAGGATTTGGTGTATTATTCTTATGAATGATTGAATTTAATGCTCACAACGTTTTTAATACATTCTGTAGGTTTTTCTTAGAAAACCTGAAATTTGTAGATTTCGAGGTTTTGCCATTTTATGACTTTTTTACTCTCTCGAAACTAGAAATATTCACAACTTTTTTCTGTTTTCGCTAGTACAGGTTATTTGGTATCAAGATTGTGCTAAGCTTTAGGGAATACTTTTAAGCAGTTTGGATTCTAATCACTTCTATTGACAAAAAGCTACGGTCATTTCAACTTTGACAAAACGTTAGTCAGTAAGGTAAGAAATTCAGAGATCAATTTTGCGTAGTTTTCAAGAAAGAAATTATTCGACTATATTTCGAGTAGTGGCTCAAAATGTCAAAAAGAGGGGTTGTCTTACGTCACAATGACGTCAATTGTATGAGTGATCCAAGTCAAGATTTTGACATTATCAGTTGTATCAATAAATTGTGTACTATTTGTGAACATTTGAGCAGAATCAGGCAAACATCTTAAAAGTTATGACATTTTGTTTAAATTCGCAAAGTGGCTTCGGAGTTTCAATCGAGACGCCTTAAACGCTGCAACGTTTTTTAACGAAATAAAAACTAAAATACTCCCAAAATATCCTTTGTTCATTTCTGTATTATATATTAACCCATGGCTAGATGGGTGCAAAAATTAGTGTGGGTCGTACTAATAAAAAAATCAAAACAAATTAGTTAGGTTCAACACGGGTATTTTGGATCAGTTCAAAAGCCGCAATTTTCTTGCAATAACGATTCGGATATAATTTAAAGTCATTTCTGTTTTAAAAGATACACAAACTAATTCATTTTCATCTCGTGACACATTTTGCCCCGGGATCGGTAAACGCGTCATGTAAACCGGCCTTTAGATTATTGAGCAACTAAAGAAAGGCGACTGACCGGCTACCGCTTTTGCTATTGAAAATGTGTGATCAAAACATTGCAGGCCAAAATGGCAGAGTTTCACGGTTGAACTTGCTCCTTCGTTACCGTCAAACACAAAGGAAAACAAAGCCTATTATGTTTCTTTGTGTCTGACAAAGCAACAACTGTCAAGAAAGTTTGATGAAAATATAAAGGATATATATATATGATATATATAAGTCTTTTGCAGAGTTTTTTTTGTTTCAGTGTATATATATATATATATACCACTTGAAGCCCTTTCAATTAGAAGACCGAATCTGTAAAAAATGTCATAGAGAAATTGAAGATGAAAAACACTTTTTAATTCAATGCCCTTATTATAACCCAAAGCGTGATCGACTCTTCGACGCTCTAGAAAAAACTATAAAAAGAAAAGTACAATAAAGTGACGGAAGATGAGATATTCTTCTTAATGATCAACCCGCCCTGTAATGTGCAAAATAGTATCGAGATACATATATGAATGCATCAAAGAAAGGAACTAATAAGTAACTTCTACCACGGCTTATAAAATATATATTAGAGAGTCTTGAATATTTACGTTACTTCCAGCATTTATTATTATTATAACTTATTTGGATAAAAGCCGATGTATTTAGTTATGGTGCAAAAAAATAAAAAATAAAATAATAAAAAATAATAATAATGTCTATGTCTTAGGAAACACTCTAAGCTGCGCTGTCACAATTAGAAATCTGTGTGGTAAATATAAATGCTGGAGGTAACGTAAATATTCAAGACTCTCTAATATATATTTTATAAGCCGTGGTAGTTATAGCCAGTACCGATCTTTAAATCATGTCAAAAGCACAGCTTTCTAGATCTTGTAGAATTTTAGAATTTTTATGACGTCACGTAAAACACACTATATAAGTATCCAATCACGTGACCGCTTGGGTGTTGCATGAAATTGTCAAGGTTTCAAATCGTATATACGTGCCGGGATATACGTATGGGCCAGGCTAATCCATTACAAACTTCACATTTTTCAAAACCGCACACACATTTTGTGTCAACACTTGCGATCAAATATAGGTTATGTCTACTTTACATTTAAGAGAGTACTTGTGTGTAAGTGGCTTAGTCCTGTTTGATAAGCTGTTAATACTACAAACTGATAAATTAATATTTCGTAGAAGACCGATGTTATCGAGGAATGCGATATCAGCTACGCAGAAATGCGGACAGGGTTCAAATCATATTATTTTTTGGCATCAGTTTTACAATGGCTCATATGACTGTCGTGTCCGAAATTTATATCTGGAATTTAAGGTTAATTCCGTCTTAAAATAAATGTAATGCTAATGAAAGCTAACAAAAACCGTATACGACAATTCTGACGGTGGTACGTTGGATCTAACAGAGAGATCTGATCAGCCAAAAACAGTAATAAGTGAACAAGTCCAAGGACTATTATACAGAAAAGCTGATCAAACAACGTATATATTGATAAGTTAACTATATACTTATCAATATATATGTTGTTTGATCAGCTTTTCTGTAGTCCTTGGACTTGTTCACTTAAAATAAATACTTACTACTGAAAGATCACATTACTCGGCTCCAGATCCAAATAATGCTAGACGAGCATGCGCAGTAAGAAATGAAGATCGATAATTGCTGAACAGTCTCGTACCCAGAGCTCATCTCATCTCCACAGAGAGAGCGCTCTGGGTACGAGACTGATATGGATTGCCAACGCATTCTCCCCGTTGAATTAACAATAGGCCCTTTGCAGCTAACAGTCACGTGCTGATATAATACTTCATTTACGAATGAATTGAGCTCGTAAAGGCGTTGCCATGAATACTGGAGAGCAAGCTATCTTCAAAAACGCAGTTTTAGAAAGATCGACAATCGATTGGAGGTGGAAAATAGCATTTACGAACAGGTTTTGCTAATAACAATACCGATCTCGTACAAGGCCTTTAAATAAATGAAGTCAGATTTTTTTGCTCTCCAGTACAACCACGTGATGTGTTAGCTGCAAGGGGCCTATTATCCTTAAATGGTAAACACGCTTGGAATAATGGCAATCGTTAATTCTACGACAAATCCTAACCCTAACCACAAACTAAACCCTAACCATCGGACGAGTTCACGGGTAAATGACGGGTTCTCACTCACCCAGAGCTAGGGTTCACAGGAAAACAAGAAGAGAAGGTAAATTAAAGAGAGGAAAAAATGTACTGCAGTGTAGTGCAGGCGTCATGCCGGTCTACCGCCGTTCGGAATGTGACAATATTTATTCTTGACTGGTTTTAAGAATGTCATTACAATTAAAGTGCCACTACGACGAAACTTTACCATTTCGATTTGCCACATTTTCAGTGTCTATAGGTCAATCAGTATTAGAAATATCCGAAATAGTAAAAAATATTCCCAAATGGGCATGTTAAACCACAAATTTTAGGAGAGTTTACCGGTAAAATCCTGTCCGCCATTGCTGGAAGCCGTGCCCTTTGTTCAGCTTTAAACAAAGGTTTATTCACCGGAAGTGATGTCATACACTTAACACGACAACCTCGTGGCGCGAAATAGCGTGCATAAAAAAGTAGCCAACCTCGCAAAGATAAATATAACTTTCTTCTTATGTACGTGAAGACGTTTTTAGTAGAAATATGCCTCCAGGCGTTGTGTTCTGCAGGCGAGCGTTAAGTGTATGACATCATTTCCGGTGAATAAACCTTTGTTTAAAGCTGAACAAAGGGCACGGCTTCCAGTAATGGCGGACGTGTAGATTCAATATTCGGAGCCAAAAAAATAAGACTTCCTGTCGTTGTATCGAAAAACAATTTGAACTGGTAATAATATATGAACTCTACTTTATGAATATGCAAAAACATTGATATGTCAAAATTTGATCGTAGGGGCACTTTAACGATTATCATTATTTCAAGCGTGTTTTCCATTTAAGGATAGTTGTTAATTCAACGGGGAGAATGTGTTGGGTTTGCCAGGAAAAAGAAAATGTCAGTCTCAAACCCTCAAACCTCTTCAATTAATTCTAGGGGAACTGCTAATTTAATCGTTTTATGCGCTTTGCCTTTATAAGTATCCCTCACGGGTGGGGGGGGGGGGGGGGGGGGGGGGGACTCCCTTATATGGCCTATACGGAGATGTGCCGCTGGACAGGGTACGGTTTTTGGCCTCTCTGTCCTGAACAGGGTTATAATTTCATGCGAGTCTGCCCTAAACAGGGTCTGAACCTGTCCTAAACAGAGCATTGATTGCACGATTATCCTCGTCTAACCGGTCTTTAACAGGTCATCAGTCAACATCAGATCATTTCAGAGATTCCACAAGATCTTTATCGCCCAATCAAGCATTATAAAACACCACCAATAAAACTGTGTAAAACAAGATAGTCTGTATTTTGTCATTTGTCCTAAACAGGGTCCTAAACTAGAGGGTGTTGTCCTACACAGGATAGGTATTTAGAGTTTTTCTCAGGGTTTCAAACCTTCAGCGGCACCCAAACATGGGTCAAATACCCCCCCCCCCCCCCCCCCCACGGGTTTTCCCCCTCACCTATCTCCAAGAGATTCTCTAATAGGCTACAGAGTTTAATAAGCATCGGAAGAACACAAGATAAAAAAGTTGAGTATGTTTACTGGCGTTCATACTTCAGGCATGATCAGCTAGG